>CM076609.1:54269392-54919185 GCA_038502775.1 Hippodamia convergens | reverse complement strand
TTTGGCTTTCCTTGATGTACTTGTCACACGGAAGGAAACAACTCTAGGACACACTGTATACCGAAAACCCACACACACGGACAGATATCTACACAACACCTCAAATCATCATCCATGCCAACGTAAAGGGATAATCAAAACGCTAGTCGACAGAGCGAGAAGAATTTGTGAGCCAGAACAACTAGCAACCGAGTTAGAACACTTGAAGCGCGCTCTCATGGCTAACGGCTACACGAAAAACGACATCGATAGATACATCAAACAAAGGCCTGAACACAACAACAACGACAATGTATCACGTCGCCAAGAATCGGAAACAAAAGCATTCTTGCCGTTTATCCCACGGTGACAGATAGAATCGGACGAATTCTGGGGAAACACAACATTAAGACAATATTCAAACCGTCGAAGAAGATCAAGGACCATCTCAACTCCCCCAAGGACAGAAGGGATACACTTAGTACACCAGGTGTATACCGAATTCCGTGCAGCTGTGGAAGTGTATACATCGGTACAACGAAGCGATTCATCAATACGAGGATCAAGGAACACAAGGCCAATTGTAGACTGGGTCAGTCAGAGAAATCCGCCGTCGCAGAGCACACACTGAACAACACGAATCATGCGATAGAATTCGACAAAACCCAAGTGTTGTGCACCACTACCGCATACTACCCCAGGCTCTACAGGGAAGCAATCGAAATTCATAAACACCCAACGAATTTCAATAAATCGGAGGAATCTTTGAAAATCAATAGAACATGGGTGCCAGTACTCAAAAACACAAAACCACTCCCCTATAATAATAACCGGGTTCATGAAGTGAATGAAGATCGGGAACTGGTTGTGAACCGGTCGGACACCGGCGCGCGTTCGTTATTGGGACGGGACCGGTCAAGCGCAGCCACGCCCCCCGACCGAGGTTATATAAGGAGGTACAATCTGCGTCCCCGTCACACTCAGGCAGTTCAGTCCAGTGAGAACATCTCCTGAAATATAACTCCTGAAGATGCCAGACACTCGAACTGGCGAAACGTCGAGAACTAATCTACGACGACGGCCTAAATGCTCGAAAGAACATGTCACATTGAACGATGGCCGCGAAAGCCTCAACCAATTCATCTCACTATTTGTTTTCACCTTTGTTTCGGTTTCGTCTAGTGGGTATTGTCTTGTCATCTAGTAATAACGTCAGCTGTCTAGTCTTCTTCTCTCTTCGTTGAGTCGCTTTCGTAATATTGGCATGTATATGTGACTAAGATTCTTGTTCATCGTTGTCTACAGTTTCATTGTTCACTTGTATGTGAATCATCTCTAATGTCTCTCCCCGTTTTTGTTGGGGTTCGATTCCTAAAATTTTCGTGTTTTCATAATCAAAATCATGAATATTTGTCTTCTTGTGTTTGTTAAGAGCTATGGTTGCGTTTTTCGTAAATTTGTGTGCATTCAGTCTGTCCTTTAGTCTCTGCGAGGTCTGTCCTATATATTGTTTGTCACAGTTCTTGTATGGAACGCTGTATATAACTTGTGACTTCTTCATTTTGGGTGTTAGTGCTTTTAATTTACTAAAGATATTTCCGACTTGGTTGTATGGTTTATGCACGATTTCTCGCTTGTAAGGTTTCATTATATTATTATTATTATATTATATTATATATAAATATATATATATATATATATATATATAGTTATAAAGGGTCATTCTCACCTCCAAAATAGAAACTCGTTTGACGTTGACGCCTCATATATAACGCTGTCACCTCCGAATTCGTAGGGGACAACGTTCTGCCTTGTTTTTGAGCTTGTTGAAATCAGGATGACTCAGGGATCAACATATCAAAAAATCATTTTGAGGTCACAAGACACCCTTTTTCGATACCGTACAATCTTTTAGTTCGAGTGTATATCACGAGCGCTAGTGTGCCGAAAATTGCAACACTGTATTTCAGATTTGGATGTTAACCCATGATACGAAGAATATATTTTGTGTCTTGACGTAAACAGGTAGCATTTCTCAAACCGTTTCTTATCGCATTCTTTTGACGACGGAATGGTTTTATGTGAAAGAAAGTCGCTCAAGACTTCTTCGTTCTATTCGAAAGTTCCGTATGCGATTATTCCAGCGTTGAACCTATGTATTTTATACCAAACCGTTTAATGATTTTTTCCAAAATATGAACTAGGTTATACTGTCCCATCATTATTCCATACTCTCTACGAGAAGGTCGATAATTGAACACGAAGAACACTACCCAAGTAGCCCACTCTTATAATACTTAGGAACTGAACGGAATCGTTACATCTACTTTATTAGGAGGGTATTCATGCATGAAGTTGACAGTGAATAATTATTAATAAAAAATTCGAAATCTTATGTACCTAATGAGTGAACAAAGATATAAATTGTTTTTTTCTTATCCTGTGTCAAATCTGTTTGTTGTGCCACATTTTGTTGTAACAGAATCGTGCAAGAATATCTCAGTTTCATTGTAATTTGGCCTCCGGATACGAATTCACTGGTTATCTGTCAAATTTATGAGACAGAAAATGATTCTATGAATTAATATATGACAATGCAAAAATCATAGATGGAAATAATCCATTTCAATAAAATATTCCATTTATTTCAATAAAGTTCAACGAATAAGAAGAAATAACATATGATATCGTAAATCACCATGTTGAATCGAACGATGTTGAGACAAGGATATTTTTGAAACTTCTTCAATTATTAATTTGAAAATTGTTTTCTGTCGAGGTGTTTCTTGTTACTCAATATAGAAAAAAGATACCTGTAAAAGACGACTTGAATTGTTGTATGTTTTGTGTCATTCAAATATCCAATACAAAAATCTTCACTAATAAACCGAAATTAATTATAATAGACTCCTTCAAGAGCAGAAAGCATATATATATATATATATATATATATATATATATATATATATATTTTATGAACAAATTGCAAACACTGAAAACAAAACTGAAGCAACCTGGCATATAATTAAGAGAATTAAAGAATTCCAAGATCCGAGGAAGAAGGATGAAAAATATCTTGTTGAAATTCCTAGTGGATTGACAGTAAATCGGTTTAATTTAATATCGTTCAATGTGTGAGAATTCTATTTTCATACTTTTTATGAGGTATAATACGTCGTTGGATATCTGAACACTGTCCTCAACTAAGATAACCAGTAATCTTCGACTCTTTTATACATTCATTTCAAATAACTACTTGTGTTTCGACACTTTGAAAATTGCTTTGGTATGATAATACATAATACCAAAGTACCATAAGAACACGAGAAAAGTTACGAGAATATGGTAGGTTCTTAATCGAATAAGAACAGGTCTAGGTCGTACCAATAGCATGCTTTTCAAGTGGAATTCAGTTGATAGTCCTGATTGTGAATGTGGTGATTCAGAGGAAACAGTTAAACACCTAATTAATAATTGTTCGATTTATAAATTCCAAGATGGCATTAGAGCCATACACAATATATCAATCTCATTTTTGCAATGGGTTGAAAATTTTAGATCAATTTGATGAAGTATAAATTGAATTCTCTTGCTGTTCTGTCTTTTTTTATTTTCAGGTTGGAGTTTGTGTTTGGAAATCCTTCCTCCGAAGAGCCGGTCCGATAATCGTGATGTCCTTCTATATAGAATATTCAGATACAACAATTTTATTTTATTTTATTTACAGGGAGACAGGTTTTTTCGGCTGAGGTTTTTTCCCCTGGCTCTATAGTATCGTATGATAGTAGTGATGATAGTATCGTATGATACTATAATATCAAACGAAGAATGTTATGGTACCCCGTTCCTTTTTTTCACCTCAGCTTAGGTTCTTTTTGTTTCAACATTTATTGTATTATTTTAGCTCTCTTATTCAAAAGAATATATATATATATATATATATATATATATATATATATATATATATATATATTGAAGAAAGATATTTTTTCCTACTATTAGTAAGGAAAATAGAAATAATTGATGAGCGACCTCTAAATATTATTATTTGAAGCTGATATTTTCTTAGAGGTCTCTTTTCGATACCCTGAAGATAATAAGGAGGGGTTTCGTGAAAACAAAAAATGTCCATTTTTTTGAACAATCTAATATAGATAGATAGATAGATAGATATACTTTATTTGATCTCTTACATATACCAGAAGGTTTAGATCGTGTCACAAATTTCCATTATACTTTAACTAATAATACACAACCAATAATCAACAAACTGAATTATTCACTCTATAGCTCTCAAAAATCATCTTCATGAAAAAACTCCTCTAAAGAATAATAACATTTTCGATATAGAAAATTCTTCAAAACAATTTTGGACTTATTGTTATTTTTACAATTAATTTTTAATTTGAAACTGTTTGGTAATCTATTCCATATTGCCAAAATACTATACAGGGTCTTTCACGAGGAACCTCACCCATATTTATATGGGAAACTACTGAACGTATTTTCATAAAATTCAGCACTTATAAGTATTTCACGATGCTGATGAAATCTAAAATATTTTCAAGGCATGAGCATCTCCGGTCTTTCCGGAAATGACGTCAACTTCCGTTTTTCAAATTGGAACATAATTTTTTTTATTGCAGAAATAGATTCCTTAGAAAATTTCAAGTTATTTTGATGTAACATTTTTCAGTTTTGGTTTGAAAATTCTCTCTGAGCGGGAAAATTCGAAGAAAAAATCGAAAATAGAGCTCCGCTAAAACAAGAATAACTTCGAGGTTTTTGGATGGAAAATTTTCATTTTTGGGATTTTTCAAGATGTAAGATTGATGTATCCACTTTAAAAATCGAAATCGCGATTCATGATACAGGGGGTGAAAAAATTAGGGATGACAAAATCGTCAAAAATCAATTTTTTCAATTGTGAACGAGATATTCTTGATAATGGTGTATTTGTTGAAACATTATTTGGGCTGTTTCCATTATCTATGTTGTTGGTTGTTACCGACGTTTCGGCAAGCATTCGCCTGCCGTCTTCAGGGTGTTGTTGGTCCTGAGAAGGACCGGTTGTTGCCAAACTTGTCCTGTCTGGACTTGTGCGCTCCATACTTTTTTCAATTTCGCAATTACAGTGTGGGGATTCGAACGCGAGTTATCCAAGGTGCAATTTCCGAAATTCCACTCACTCTAACCACTAGTCTACCAAAGCAGGGAATTATTATACGATTTAAGCTATATATTAATTATACTTATTGTGTTAGAGGTCACCTAACACTTCTACATGCGACTTTTTCTACATGCGCAGTTGGTATGCGCAGTAGGTTATTTTTAGGTCTGGTCTGGTTCATGTTAAGTTTAATTGCTTCCTTGGGTCGGGTTCGTCCTCATCAATTCAGATCTTAGTATGGGCACCCAGACATTCTTTATTTCCAGAGAGGGCGTGCTGATTGGGTTAGGAGTTATTGCCATGAAAGCTGCTTCTTTCAATTTTCTTCTTCTCCATCCTTCTTCCTTTGATATTATGGAAGCTTCAACCCATTTGACGTTGTGGTCCTCGTTCCAAGCGTGTTGGACTAGCCTGGATTTATCTGTTTCCCCCAGTTGAGCTAGTCTTTGGTGCTCTTTGATTCTGACTTTCAGGGGTCGTTTAGTTTCCCCAATGTAGGTTCTGCCGCATTCACATGGTATTTCATAGACACAATCTTTGGTTCTCTGATCCTCGTGTCAGGTTTCACCTTCGTGAGTTTTCCCTTGACAGTATCCTTGGTCTTGAATGTTGTTCTCACCTTGTATCTGTTACCAATTCTTCTTATTTTCTCGGATAATCCCTTCACATATGGTATGACAGAGGTTATCGTTCCGGTCGGCTCATTGTCTGTTGGTTGTTGCCCTACTGCCGCTTCTCTTGGTTCTCTGGCTTTCTGAAGTATCTTCTTGGGGTAGCCGTTTCTCTTGAGGGTTTCTGTTATGTTGTTGAACTCCTCATCACGATCTTCTGGACTAGAGCAAATCTTGGTTGCTCTGTCGTATAAGCATCTGGCTACTCCCAATTTGGTGTTCAGATTGTGGTTGGATTCGAAGTGGAGATATTGGCCCGTGTTTGTTGGCTTTTTGTAGACTGTGGTCTTAGGAATTCCATTCTGTTTATGAACAAGTACATCGAGGAAAGGTAGTCGGTTATTTTCTTCGATTTCCATTGTGAATTTGATTGATTCCTCTATGCTGTTCAGATGTCTAGGTTTTCCCTCCCATGTTGCCAGATTACGAAGGTATCGTCTACATATCTGCGCCATAGTTTCGGCTTGAACACGAATTGTTCCAATGCTCTCCTCTCGAAATCCTCCATGTATATATCAGCCAGAGGTGGAGATAACGGTGAGCCCATTGCCAGACCAAATTCTTGTTGGTAGAAGTTTTTGTCTACTTGGAAGTAAGTGATGTTGATACAGGTTTCAAGCATTTCCATGATTGCTCTTACGCTCAAGGTGGTTCTCTCTGCCAATGTCTGGGTGCCCATACTAAGATCTGAATTGATGAGGACGAACCCGACCCAAGGAAGCAATTAAACTTGACATGAACCAGACCTGACCTAAAAATAACCTACTGCGCATACCAACTGCGCAGGTAGAAAAAGTCGAGGTGACCTCTAACACAAAAAGTATAATTAATATATAGCTTAAATCGTATAATAATTCCCTGCTTTGGTAGACTAGTGGTTAGAGTGAGTGGAATTTCGGAAATTTCAACAATTTTTTCAAATTAGAACCCCATTTTTTTATAGCAGATATTGAATCTACGTTAAAAAATAATGTGGGTGTATGCATCACACCCTTGCCCTAAAGTGGATATTTTCTGAGTTATTCACAAAAAACTGTTTTTCGTCTTGAATTTTCAGCTATTTCTTTTCCCTTCACGCCAAAAAGATGAAATTTTCAGGAACTGTTACTTAAACCATGTTTTAGATTTTACTACCCTAATATGCAAGAGAAAAAAGTTACAGGCTGTTCCTAAATAGATGGCGAATTTTGATTCGAATTTGTATCGGAAACCTCTTTATTTCAACTAATCGGCCATCGGTTTTCTCTCCAGAGATAAATAAATAATTCATTATGAACCATATGCAAAAACTTACCATGTTTTACATTCTTTTTTTTTAATGATAGATATCATTAATTACATCTGCCAAATTCCTCTTTATTCAGTAGCATTTTGTGTTTACTATTAATTTGGTGATAATTCGTATTAAGTTATAAAATCGATCACTATGCCTAATTTTACCAATGAAGATTATTTAAATCTCATTCTACTTTATGGGGAATGTAATAAAGTTGTAGATAGAACGATTCGACTGTTCATTGAGAGGTTTCCTGACCGACCTAGACCAACGGGAGATGCCATTAACAGAACCATGACAAACTTGAGAAATGTCGGATCTTTCGTTAAGAAAACTATACACACAGAAAAAAGTGTAGTAGAAGATGAGAACAACGAAATTACGGTTCTTGCATATTTTCGTGTGAATCCTCAAAATTCTCTCAAAGATGCCGAGATTGATCTAGGATTATCTCAATCGAGTGTTTGGAGAATATTAAAAAAACATAAAATGCACCCATATAAATTCAATAGGGTACAGCATTTGAAGGAAACTGATTTCGTCAGGAGAACAGAGTTTTGCGAAGCTATGATGATTCGATTTCAAGAGAATGAAAACTTTTTGGACTGTATAATTTGGACAGATGAATCTAAATTCACAAAGAATGGTTCTTTCAATAGGCATAACAGTCATTATTGGGATGAGGAGAACAACCACCACTTCAGACAATGGAACTTTCAAGAGACCTAGAGTTTCAATGTTTTTTGCGTCATCAAAAATAATGCAATTCTCGATGTTCACATTTATGATGAGACTTTAACTGGTAAGATAAAACACTACACATGTTTGCATTATTTAGTGAATGTTCTCCCTTAGGAGATAGATATTCTGACATATTGACTCAAATAATTGAGCCGCTAGTACAGAATCATAATGACTTATGGTATCAACAAGATGGCCTCCACACAATTCACTCAAGGTGTTAAATGTCCTCTACAGGCTATTTGAAGATCGATGGTTGGCGAGCACTGGTCCACATCTTTGGCCACCACGTTCTCCCGATTTAACTCCTTTAGACTATTATGTTTGGGGTAGGATAAAAAATATTGTCTACTCAACTCTCCTGACTGATAAAGAGGACTGCATAGAACGAGTCAGAAATGCGGTCAGTTTTGTTTAGATTTTTAGATTCATAGTTTTGAAACTCAATTTGGTTTTTAAACACTTTTGCAGATCTCTTCCTCCCGATGAAATAAGAAGAGCAACGCACGAAGCATTCCTGAGACGTATAAATAAATGTCTAGAAATTAACGGTCAAAACTTTGAGCATCTTCTCTAGTTATAACTGCGAGAGTTTGCTATGGTTCTCCTAATAGTAACTTGAAGTCGGTTTCAAGAAGGGGTGAAAAATCTACAGCATGGTTCAAATAACAGTTTTTTGTGAATAACTCAGAAAATATCCATTTTAGGGCAAGGGTGTGATGCATACACTCACATTATTTTTTAACGTAGATTCAATATCTGCCATAAAAAATGGGGTTCTAATTTGAAAAAATTGATTTTTCACGATTTTGTCATCCCTAACTTTGAAAGCGATTTTTTCACCCCCTGTATCATGAATCGCGATTTCGATTTTTAAAGTGGATACATCAATCTTACTTCTTGAAAAATCCCAAAAATGAAAATTTTCCATCCAAAAACCTCGAAGTTATTCTTATTTCAGCGGAGCTCTATTTTCGATTTTTTTTTCGAATTTTCCCGTTCAGAGAGAATTTTACAACCAAAACTGAAAAATGTTACATCAAAAAAACTTGAAATTTTCTAAGAAATCTATTTCTGCAATAAAAAAATGGTGTTCTAATTTGAAAAACGGAAGTTGACGTCATTTCCGGAAAAACCGGAGGTGCTCATGCCTTGAAAATATTTTAGATTTCATCAGCATCGTGAAATACTTATAAGTGCTGAATTTCATGAAAATACGATCAGTAGTTTCCCGTATAAATATGGGTGAGGTTCCTCGTGAAAAACCCTGTATGTCACATTTCTATGTATATATTATGATAAGTTGGTTCTATCTTGAATCAAATTCTTCTTATTTCTTATTTCATAGTTGTGTTTCAGTTCATAATTTTGAAACTCTGAATAATTATTTGTAACATAAATAATGCATTCATATATTTATATTGACCATATAATGTCAGAATTTTCTGTTCAATAAAATGATTTTTACAACTGTCAATTGGCTCCATCCTAAAAATAACCCTCAAGCTTTTCTTCTGTAGTTTGAAGAACCTGTCAGCCTCGCAGCTTCTGGCCCAAAAAAATAACTCCGTATCTTAACTTTGATGGAACCTAGGCATGGAATGCTGACAGAGCCGCATCCACCCCTATGTTTTCTCTTATAACTCGTAGGGCATAACAATATTTCGAAATATCTGTGGCCAACTGTTCTATTTGCGCTTTCCAATTCAAGTTTTGGTCTATTATTATTCCCAAAAATTTAATTTGATCTACCGTTGCAATTTCTGTATTTTGAGTTTTCACTGTGATACTTTGCTCTTCATTCTCTCTAAATATCATAATTTTAGTTTTTGTAACGTTCTCTGCCAACCATTTACTGATGCTCCCCAATTCCTTGTTTATAATATCCCTGCATTGGTTTTTATCTGCGGCCTTACATATCAGTGATATATCATCAGCAAACATTATACTTTTACTCATAGGAATCTGCACAATGTCGTTAGTATAAATTATGTACAAGAGTGGACCCAAAATTGACCCTTGTGGAACCCCTTGTCTCACACATAATGAATCAGATCTTATTGTTTCACCGTCATTATTGATCTCTACTACTCTCTGAGTTCTTCCGGATAGGTAGGACCTCATCAAGTCCAAAGCAGTACCTCTAATGCCAAATCTTTCAATTTTTTTCATCAAAATATTATGGTTCACTCTGTCAAAAGCTTTTGACAACTCTAAGCTCACTGCTACTGTGAAGTTTTTTTCATTGATGGCTTTAATGGCTGCCTGTAGTACTTGATATACTGCCTGGATTGTTGACTTTCCTTTCCTAAAACCACATTGTTCTTCTACAATTATCATGTTTTTTTCCAAAAAGGCAATGATTTTATCGAATAATATTCTTTCAAATATTCTATTTATATTTAAGAGTAGAGACACTGGTCTGTAGTTGTCTTCAACTCCTTTATCACCTTTTTTGAAAATTGCCTTCACCCATGCTTCCATTGATTCATCTGGATATATTCCTGTCACAAATGTTTGATTTATGATGTGTGTAAGGGGTGTTGTTATTATTGATGCACTTTCTTTCAATATTTCCACAGGGATTCCGTCAAATCCCACTGACTTTTTATTTTTCAGATTCTTGATGTATTTATATACTTCATATTCTACTACTGGGTGTAAAAAGATGCTTTGGCAAGATAAATTTATTTTTTCTGTACTGTGTTTTTTTTTTGCTCATTAGGTTCGCTCAGGTGCGTAAATTTTTTGTTGAGATTATTATAAATTTCTTTTTCATTTTTATTTGAAAATGTTCTAAATAAATTATCAGTAGATTTATCTTTGTTCATTATTCTATTTACTAAATTCCATGTTGCTTTGGTCTTATTTTAAGCTTTATTGATATAGCAAGTTTTACAATAGATTTTAATATTGATGAGTGCTGTCTATAGTATTCCTCAGTATATAGTCCCTTTAACATACCTTCATATATCCTCCTCTTATTTTTACTTGAGGTTCTTATACCTGTTGTTATCCATGTTTCATTCGTTACTTTTCTTCTGCCATACTTTTTTGAAGGAAACACCAAGTTCATCTGAGATTTTAGTTTATTGGAAAAGAGAGAATATGCTATATTTGGATCTGGTTCTTCCAACACATCATGCCAGGACAGTTCATCTAGACTGTAAATAAATTGTTCAATTTTAGTTTTTGTGAAATTTTTTTTTATTCTTAGTATTTCTTGAGCTGAAATATCCTTCTTTGATTCAATCGTTATTAATTGGCCTTTATGATCAGAAAGTAAAGATTCTGAATTTATACTATTGTAAACATTATGTGTATTTATAAATATATTCTCCAACAGTGATTTTGAATTTTTCGTAACTCGAGTAGCCTCAGAAATGGTCTGCTTTAGATTTAATGTACAGAGAATATCTAAAAATGTAGTTTTTTCTGTACTTTTATCAAATAAACTTATGTTGAAGTCTCCACATATCACAGTATCATATTTTAGAAATTTTGTACCCAAAATTATCATTATTTTATCTAATATATTAAAAAAAATTGCACAGTTACCAAGACAAGTTCTGTATATTGACAATACTATTATTTGTCCAATCTCATTCACTACACAAGCTACCTCTATTTGTCCTTCCACACTTAAATTCACCAACTCAGGAACATTCTCATAGTCTAAGTTTTCCTCTGAAACCAAAATACAGGTACCACCATGAATGGAATTTTCTCTAACAAAGCTTGAACATATATTATAATTCTTAATATCTAAAAAATTTATCTCACTCCTATCCATCCAATGCTCAGTAAAACAAATCAAATCAGGTTTTTTTTTCCAATGTTTCAACAAATAATTCTACCTCTGAAATGTTATTTCTAATACACTGGATATTCTGATGCATTATTCTTATTTCTTCATTGGATCTCTTCTACATTCGAGGTTTTGTCTGAGGTGGGGAAAAAAATTTATGGTTACTCCTTTTCCCCACATATCAGAATTCATCACATCTTCTCTCATATCATATGGAACATAAAGTTTGAAGCAGCTTCTATATTTGTCTTTCCTAGTTCTCATCTTTTCACACTTTGTGTCAATCTTGAGAATTTTGTCTATGTACTCTTTGACTTTTCTGGTTTTATTTCCGGGCCCAAACCTGATAAAAATAAGCAGCTCTCTTTCTTCGCAACTGTTAAATTGAAATTTTCTTTTGCTCCCTTTTTAGGTACTGGTCTCATATGATTTCGTTTACGATATGTTACTTTTCTCCAATTTCAATCTTCATCATTTTCAAAATTTTTCAACTTTTTCTCTAATCTCTCATTCCTTGCGTGCTCGATATTTACATTCATTACAATCATTTTCCTGTTCCGTTGATTGGATATTCCGTCTAGTTTCATCCTTTTGTTTGAAAGTTTGTGTTTGCACTCTGTTCATGTCATTTCCTAATGCTGGTTTTCTGATTGTCATTTGAAGTTTGTCATCTACTGTGGTTCGAACTCTACTCGCATAGTTTCCTTCGTTGAATTCAATGCGTTCTTTAGAATCTGTAATGCTTATCGATGATACCATTGTTTTTCCAGGTACCACTGTTTTTCCTGCAGGTTTCTGTACTCCTGTCATTATGAAATCTTTCCCTTCATTAATTATTCTAGGAGGGTTTTCGATAACAGATGTCACCCTCGTTTCATACTTGAGTTTATCTTCCCTTTGTTTACAATTTGAATTATTCATTTTTTCTATCAGCAAAAAATTATTATGTGCTAGAATTTTATTTTTGTCTTCTACTTGATAACTATCTCTTTCAGATATGATATTTCCATTGAAAGAGCAGCAATTTTCTGTTCAAAGATATTACTTGCCATATTATTTGATTCATTCACTTCTGGAATCTCTTGACAGCAAATCAGGACCGACTCATTTTGATGATTTACGTTTTTCATCCTTTTTGTACAGCCCTCATGATAGAAATTGAAACAGTTCTTGCACACCATCACTTTACATGGTTTTGAACAACATTTAAACAATTTTCCGTAAACATTTTCACCGGAATTTGAAATATTATCACTATCGCGTTCTAACACGTCTGTATCAGTCAACGACATCTTGTATATACAGGGTGTACCAAGTTCGACGGCCTATTAGGCGTTTCTGGAGAACTTTACCTATTTGAAATCTGAAAATTGGGATTATATTATTGTTTGACATTATCTACCGATCTAAAATATTCTTAGTGCTTGACCACTTTCAGTTATACAGGGAGTGAAAAAAAAAAATTTCAAAAATTTTTTTCCTGTTTTTTGTTTTCGAATTTGATAGAGTATGCAATTCTGAATACATTCGTACTCAAATCGTTGCATTCGTCGAAATACTTTTCAAAATATCGAAGAAAAAAGGAAGACAAGTGTATTGGGTATTATGTTTGTTATTCCTAACCTAGATATCGTAGGCACAAACCGTTTTCACATTTCTGAAGGCGAAGAATGTGGAAATATTGTACATTCTCAGAATTTTGAAAAAACTGTCACAGGGTGTTCCATATGTTGGTTCAAAAATTGGGATCAAAATTGACCCATAACTTTCGTTTTTTAAATTTGAACCCTATTTTTTTATAATTGCATTGAATTGTGTGAAGAAAAATGATGATAATATACCAACATGTTAATTCTGCTAAAATTAATAATTCTTGAGTTATTCAGGATTTCCTGATTTCATGTTGTACGTACCGTCCAATTTATAGAATCTGTTTCATATCAACAATGACCTTAGTCATAGAAGATAAATTACTCAAATAACTCACTAGTGACTTCCTCTTTTCTGAATTCATTTATCATTGTTGATGTAAAACAGATTTCATGAATAGAAACAGAAAATCCTAAATATCTCAAGAATTAGTAATTTTAGGAGCATCAACATGTTGGAACATTATCATCATTTTTCTTCGCAGAATCCAACGCAATCATAAAAAAATAGGGTTCTAATTTGAAAGTTATGAGCCAATTTTGATCCCAATTCTTGAACCAACATGAGGAACACCCTGTGACGGGTTATTCAAAATTCTGAAAATGTACAATATTTTCACAGTCTTAGCCCTCAAAAATGTGAAAACAGTTTGTGCTTACGATATCTAGGTTAGGAATAACAAACATAATACCGAATACACTTATCTCCCTTTTTTCTTCAGTTTCTTCTCGATATTTTCGAAAGTATTTTGACCAATGCAACGATTTGAGTACGAATGTATTCAGAATTGAATACTCTATCAAAGTCGAAAACAAAAAATCAGAAAAAAATTTTTGAAATTTTTTTTTCACTCCCTGTATAACTGAAAGTGTTCAGGCTCCATGAATATTTCAGATCGGTAGATAATGTCAAACAATAATATAGTCCCAATTTTCAGATTTCAAATAGGTCCAGTTCTCCAGAAACGCCTAATAGGACGTCGAACTTGGCACACCCTGTATATATATATATATATATATATATTAGACTGTTTCAAAAAATCGACATTTTTAGTTTTCACGAAACCCCTCCCTAATTATCTCCAGAGTATCATAAAGAGACCCCTATGAAAATATCAGCCTCAAATAATAATATTTAGAGGTCGCTCATCAATTATTTCTATTTTCCCTACTAATAGCAGGGAAAAAATTTCTTTTTTCAATAAAAAATTCCTAGAGCAGAAATCAATAGACGGATTTCATTGTGAAATACATTTTCGTGTAGACAACCAGATACTCTACAAAAATGACCCTTACGATATTTCGGTAAAACGGCCCCTTCAAAAGTTATTCGATTCGATGCTAAGATTGAGGTATTTTTGAAGAAAAAAATTATTCAAAAAAATCGATTCTGTTTGTTTTCACGAAACTCTATTTCTAATTATCTTCAGGGTATCGAAAAAAGGCGTCCGTGAAGATGTTAGCTCTGAATATTAATATTTAGAGGTCGCTCAGCGATTACTTCTATTTCCGCTGTTGATAGCAGGAAAAAAATTTCTTTTTTCAATAAAAAATTTTTTCTTCACGAACCAATTGACGGATTCCATTGAGTGATACATTTTTGTGTAGGGAACTAGATGCTTTACGAAAATGTCTCATACGATATTTCGAAAAAACCGTTCGTTCAAAAGTTATTCGAACTTTTTCTTCGAAAATACCTCTATATTAATAACTTATATTGAGGTATTTTGAAAAAAAATATTCAAATAAGTGGTTTTATCGAGATATCGTATTGAACATTTTCGTAGAGTATCTAGTACCCTACACCAAAATGTATCATACAGTGGAATCCGTCTATTGGTCAGTGAACAAAAATTTTTTTATTGAAAAAAGAAGTTTTTTCCTGCCATCAGCAGCGAAAATAGAAACTATCGATGAGCGACCTCTAAATATTAATATTCAAAGCTAATATTTTCACAGACGGCTTTTGTCCATGCCCTGAAGATGATTAGAAAGCGGGTTGCGTGAAAACAAGTAAAGTCGATTTTTTTGAACAATTTTTTTCTTCAAAAATACCTCAATATTAGCATCGAACCGAATAACTTTTGAAGCGGCCGTTTTATCGAATTTATCTGATTGCCTACACTAAAATGTATCACACAAAGAAATCCGCCTATTGGTTTGTGTTCTAGGAATTTTTTATTGAAAAAAGAAATTTTTCCCCTGCTATTAGTAGGCAAAATAGAAATAATTGATGAGCGACCTCTAAATGTTATTATTTGGAGCTGATATTTTCACAAAGGTCTTTTTTCGATACCCTGAAGATAATTAGGGGGGGGTTTCGTGAAAAAAAAAAAGTCAATTTTTTTGAATCAGTCTAATATATATATATATATATAAAGATATATATATATATATACTAAAATATATACTATATATACTTAAACTTATAACTTTTTTCTATCTAACTATGATGCCCTGCAAAGTGACCTGCATGAAATTGGTGTTTGGTGTGAACATTGGTTACTCCCCTTGAATGTGGATGAGTGCTGTGTATATATATATATATATATATATATATTTTTTTTTATTTCACACATATTTGCGGGTTTTCTGCGATTACCCGGACGTGGCGTCAAGGGTAACCCAGCGATGCTCTTAGTAAGGATATAACATCTTCCTTATTATGCTCACGGTGCCCAGTATCACCGCTTTCTGCATCCACAGAGTCGTGTTTTGTGGCAACTCTAATTCACGTAGATGTTGGGTGGTTTTTTTGTGGACGAGACCATTAGCTGAGATTACCAGGGGCATTACTATCGCTTTTTTAAGCTTCCACATGTCTTCGATTTGCTGTGCCAGTATTTCATATTTTGTTATTTTTTCAGCATATGATTTTGCAAGGTTCTGGTCCAGTGGCACAGCAAAGTCTATGATAATTGCCTTTTTGTTGGCTTTATCGAATATTAGCATGTCGTGGCGGTTATGTTCAACCCCTCTGTCAGTTATTATGGTTAGATCCCAGTATACTTTGAATTGATCATTCTCTTGTATTGTTTGTGGTGTGTATACATGGTGTGGTGTAAAACTAGGGATTAATTCTTTTTGTATGCATATTAGTTGATGCACAACTTTCCCCATGTTGTTGTGGCGGGTGAGATATTTTGTGCCTGCTATTGTTGTGCATCCTGACGATAGGTGTTGAATTGTTTCCTCAGCGCTGTCACACATCCTGCATTTTGTTGTTTCCACCTGTTGTTGCAATATGTGTTTCAGGTAAGTTCTGGTTGGAACCACCTGGTCTTGGATGGCCAGGAGTGTTCCTTCCGTTTGAGGGAAAAGATAGCCTTGCTTCAAATAGAAGTTTGTGTTTGTTATGTCTACCTCTGGTTGTTGAAGACTATTGTAAAATCTCCCGTGAAGTGCTTTGAATTTCCACTTATTTCTTAGTTGTTCAGTGGGGTCCTCTTCCTGGATGTTCCTGGCTGTGGAGGCAATCGTGCGCTGAGCTGCTATCCATTGCTGAACAGGTGAGTGGTTCTTTTCAAAGTAGTCTTTTAATTTTTTCTCTTCTTTCAGGCAGGCTTGTTCCAGGCTGCTGAGTCCGCGTCCTCTTATTTCCGTGGTAAGTAAAGCCGCTCTATCGCAGAATTTGGGTGTAGCATGCCCTGTTGTGTGAGTGTTGTTCGTACTCTTCTGTCCAAGTTCTGCAAATCAGTTTTCGACCAATTAAGTATTCCAGCAGTGTACGTGAATATGGGTATCGCCCAGATGTTAATCGCTGATATCATGTTTTTTGCGGATAATTGTGATTGGATTATCTTCCTAGTTCTTCTTATAAGTTCTATTTCCGCCGCTTTCTTATTTTCTTGTTGTTTAATTTCGTATGTCTGCTGTATACCTAAATATCTCTATCTATCTTCTGTTTTCACGTTCGTCATCTCTCGTCCGTCTGCCATCCTGATGTTCTCGCCCTCAATTAATTTTCCCCTCCTAACCTCTACCGTCGCACATTTCTCTAGCTCGAATTTCATTCCTATGTCCGTGCTGAATATCCTTACGAGTTCGAGTTCTCTTTCCAGTTGTTTTTTCCCCGTAGCGAATAACTTCAGGTCATCCATATAGAACAAGTGTGTTATTCTTTTTTGTTCTTCTATTGTGTAGCCATATTCGGATCGGTTCAGCATGTTGCTAAGGGGGTTCAGGGCGAGGCAAAATAGCAGCAGGCTTAGTCTGTTCCCCTGAAAGATGCCATTTTTGATCCTTATTTCTTGCGTGTTGTACTTGTTCTTCTTGATGGGGACCGTTAGTGTTGTGCGCCAATTTGACATTAGGTTTTTGATTAGTTTTATGATTTTTTTGTCTACCTTGTACACTTCTAGGATTTCCAACAACCAAGTGTGCGGCACCGAGTCGTATGCCTTCTGGTAGTCGATCCAGGCCATCGATATGTTCTTCATCTTTTCCTTTGCCTGCTTTGTTAGGTTGTTGTCGATTACGATTATGAAATTGGTGTTTGGTGTGAACATTGGTTACTCCCCTTGAATGTGGATGAGTGCTGTGTATATATATATATATATACAGGAGAGGGGAACAGCTTGAATAAGTCAATACGTGCATCGACACAAGACTATCCCGCTATGACCGAGAGACCCAAAAGGCAACATTGGACGAGGGACATGAATATAAGTCTAATCAATGCTTATTTCGATGCCACAGAAGGAGAAACAAAAACAAAGAAGTACGCCGAAAAACTGGCTGAACTCTGGGCGAATTCACACCCAGAAAAACCGCTCACGGGAAAACATCTAGTAACACAGGTTAAAAATATAAAAAACCGGAAACTTCTGGCACCAGACGAAATTGAAATGATGAAGGTAAACTCAAGACGAAAGTCATCAAGCAGAATGATCGAGAACATAAGAAGGAGTATACAGCGAGAAAGCATAATAACGCAACCACCGACCGAAGAGAAACAAAACGTGAGGGAACAACAAATGCTAGAACCCGTACTCGAAGAGCCCATGACCGAAATAAGGGCGCTCTATGAACAAGTCACAAAGGAATGGAAAGGAATTGAAATAGGGAAAAGACCCAAAATTTCCAGAATAGACCAAAACAAGAACACCAAAGAAACTGTACAAATCGTCAATAACACCCTAGAACCAGCCTTCAAAAACGCGAAGAACTTTGAAGAGCTCTGCCACTCAGTCTACTGCGCCGCAGCAGTCACCAACATAATCCTGAAAACAGAAATAGAAAACAGAACACAAGTAGAGCACCACCAACAAATACCACCATGGAAGGAAAGGATTGAGAAGAAGATAACCAATCTCAGGAGGGAAATAGGAGTACTACACGCATACTTGAACACCACAAATCCTAGTAAGAAAATCAAAAATAAAATAAAAAAGTTTATACGGAAACTGAAGATCAAAATAAAAGAACCACAATTCAAAGAAAAATTGAAAACGCACACAGAAAATCTTAAACAAAAGATAGCGGCACTTGAAAGTAGACTGAGAAGGTATAACAAAAGGACTCAACGATATCGAGAAAATAACCTATTCACGAACAACCAGCGACAGTTCTTCAGGAAACTAGATGAAGACAAGACCCTGGAAACAACAAAAACCCCATCCCCAACCGACATGCACAAATATTGGTCAAACATCTGGTCAAACAAGGGAACACACAACACAAAGGCAACATGGCTAGCACACGAAAGGAAAGAACACGAAAATATAAAAGAAATGGCAACGATAAACATAACAGAGGAAGATGTCAAGAACACGATAAAAAGGATGAAAAACTGGACCACGCCAGGCATGGACGGGATACATAACTTCTGGTGGAAGTCATTAGCCCACACACATCAAAATCTCGCAAAACTGATACAAGATGCCTTAGAAAATCCCCACAATATCCCGGAATATTTCACGCACGGCAACACTCTTATGCTCCCTAAAAAAGGCGATCTGACGCAACCCGCTAACTACAGACCCATAACTTGTTTACCGTCAGCATTAAAAATAATAACATCTACAATAGGTCATAAGATTCGAAACCACCTGAAAATTAATAACATCATGGCATGGGAGCAGGGAGGATGTAAAGAAAGCGGAAGAGGATGTAAAGAACTTCTGGTAATCGACAACAACCTAACAAAGCAGGCAAAGAAAAAGATGAAGAACATATCGATGGCCTGGATCGACTACCAGAAGGCATGCGACTCGGTGCCGCACACTTGGTTGTTGGAAATCCTAGAAGTGTACAAGGTGGACAAAAAAATCATAAAACTAATCAAAAACCTAATGTCAAATTGGCGCACAACACTAACGGTCACCACCAAGAAGAACAAGTACAACACGCAAGAAATAAGGATCAAAAATGGCATCTTTCAGGGGGGCGGACTAAGCCCGCTGCTATTTTGCCTCGCCCTGAACCCCCTTAGCAACATGCTGAACCGATCCGAATATGGCTACACAATAGAAGAACAAAAAAAAAAAAAATAACACACTTGTTCTATATGGATGACCTGAAGTTATTCGCTACGGGGAAAAAACAACTGGAAGGAGAACTCGAACTCGTAAGGATATTCAGCACGGACATAGGGATGAAATTCAGGCTAGAGAAATGTGCGACGGTAGAGGTTAGGAGGGGAAAATCAATTGAGGGCGAGAACATCAGGATGGCAGACGGACGAGAGATGACGAACGTGAAAACAGAAGATAGATACAGATATTTAGGTATACAGCAGACATACGAAATTAAACAACAAGAAAATAAGAAAGCGGCGGAAATAGCACTTATAAGAAGAACTAGGAAGATAATCCAATCACAATTATCCGCAAAAAACATGATAACAGCGATTAACATCTGGGCGATACCCATATTCACGTACACTGCTGGAATACTTAATTGGTCGAAAACTGATTTGCAGAACTTGGACAGAAGGGTACGAACAACACTCACACAACAGGGCATGCTACACCCAAATTCTGCGATAGAGCGGCTTTACTTACCACGGAAATAAGAGGACGCGGACTCAGCAGCCTGGAACAAGCCTGCCTGAAAGAAGAGAAAAAATTAAAAGACTACTTTGAAAAGAACCACTCACCTGTTCAGCAATGGATAGCAGCTCAGCGCACGATTGCCTCCACAGCCAGGAACATCCAGGAAGAGGACCCCACTGAACAACTAAGAAATAAGTGGAAATCCAAAGCACTTCACGGGAGATTTTACAATAGTCTTCAACAACCAGAGGTAGACATAACAAACACAAACTTCTATTTGAAGCAAGGCTATCTTTTCCCTCAAACGGAAGGAACACTCCTGGCCATCCAAGACCAGGTGGTTCCAACCAGAACTTACCTGAAACACATATTGCAACAACAGGTGGAAACAACAAAATGCAGGATGTGTGACAGCGCTGAGGAAACAATTCAACACCTATCGTCAGGATGCACAACAATAGCAGGCACAAAATATCTCACCCGCCACAACAACATGGGGAAAGTTGTGCATCAACTAATATGCATACAAAAAGAATTAATCCCTAGTTTTACACCACACCATGTATACACACCACAAACAATACAAGAGAATGATCAATTCAAAGTATACTGGGATCTAACCATAATAACTGACAGAGGGGTTGAACATAACCGCCACGACATGCTAATATTCGATAAAGCCAACAAAAAGGCAATTATCATAGACTTTGCTGTGCCACTGGACCAGAACCTTGCAAAATCATATGCTGAAAAAATAACAAAATATGAAATACTGGCACAGCAAATCGAAGACATGTGGAAGCTTAAAAAAGCGATAGTAATGCCCCTGGTAATCTCAGCTAATGGTCTCGTCCACAAAAAAACCACCCAACATCTACGTGAATTAGAGTTGCCACAAAACACGACTCTGTGGATGCAGAAAGCGGTGATACTGGGCACCGTGAGCATAATAAGGAAGATGTTATATCCTTACTAAGAGCATCGCTGGGTTACCCTTGACGCCACGTCCGGGTAATCGCAGAAAACCCGCAAATATGTGTGAAATATAAAAAAAAATATATATATATATATATATATATATATATATATAATATATATATATATATATATATATATATATATAATATATACTTAAACTTATAACTTTTCTCTATCTAACTATGATGCCCTGCAAAGTGACCTGCATGAAATTGGTGTTTGGTGTGAACATTGGTTACTCCCCTTGAATGTGGATGAGTGCTGTGTACAGGGTGGGCATATTTCGATGTTTTAGCACTACAACTTTTGAACCAGAGGAGACAAAATCTGATACCCCATTCTCGATCTCTTTTTCGGAGAAACTGACAAGAGTAGTATGCATTTTTGGCTACATTCTTTTGTTTTCGAGTTATAAGCGAAAATTGGACAAATGGTGATATCGGAAAAAAATTATATCGCCGCCAATACTAATGATAGAGCTCTGAAATTAAAACATTATAGAGGCACTTTTTTACGTAGAATCCAGTGGCATGCTCGCCTTTTTTGCAGCATTTTTAATTACGAAGCTATGACCCCAAGTTATGTTTTTTTTGAAGAGGAACACTAGATTTCTGTGCCATTTTCCGAAAGCTTAATTTTTTCTGTTTTCAAAAATATATAACAACGTATGGTTCGTATCAATAAATCAATATGAGTATGGAAATTGGTCAAGAACCTATATTCATCTGAATATCAATACTTTCTATGGTTTCAATTGTCGATAAGCACGAAAAATTTAGTATCGTATAATTTCCAGAATTTCTTTCTAGTAGTCTTTTCATTTCTATGCTCTTGTTATAGGAAGCTTAATTTTTCTGTGCTCATCAACAGTTGAAACCATAGAAAGTATTGAGACTCACATGAAAATAGGTTTTTGACCAATTTCTATACTCATATTGATACAAACTTAACGATGTTATATATTTTTGAAATCAGAAAAAATTGGGCTTTCAGAAAAGTCACAGAAATATAGTGTTTCCATTCAAAGAACATAACTTTGGGTCATAGCTTCGTAATTGAAAATGGTGCAAAAAAGACGAGTATGACACTGGATTCTACGTAAAAATTTGCCTGTAGAATGTTTTAATTTCATAGCTCTATCATCAGTATTAGCGGAGATATAAATTTTTTTCGATGTCGCCATTTTTCCAATTTTTGCTTATAACTCGAAAACAAAAGAGGGTAGCCAAAAATGAATACAACTCTTGTTAGTTTCTCCGAAAACGAGATCGAGAATGGGGTATCAGATTTTGTCTATCTCCTCTGGTTCAAAAGTTGTAGTGCTAAAACATCGAAATATGCCCACCCTGTACTTCATATCGGAAGAAACAACCCGAGAAAGGTGTACAACATCTGTGGCACAACGCTGGGAAATGTTTCTAGTCATTGTGACCTGGGTGTGACTATTTCCGAAGATCTACGTTGGACCAACCATATATCTATAATAACTGCCAGAGCTAGACAGTTGACTCATGCCATCCAGCAGTCATTTAACAGATGCGACACTGATACTTTAAGGGTCAGTTTCACAAAACTTTAATTGTGCGATTAAAAAACCTTACGTAAATTCGGACCAATCGAATCACTCGTTCTGAAATTTCAACGGATCGCGGTGGCTCCAATTAATTCAACGGTACAAACAAAGTTTTGTGAAACCGACCCTGAAGCTTCTATACACCAGCAACGTTAGACCATCTCTAGAGTATGCTGGCCCGGTTTGGTGGCCATCCACATGTGCCGACGAATACCGACTTGAGTCAGTGCAGCGTTATATAACTCGTATTTCTTTTGGAACGATTCGTCCTTCCTAGGAGGAAAGGCTCAACATCTTCCTATTGTCATCCTTTCTCTCTCGACGCGAGAGAGGTGATCTGATATTTTCCTTCCGATCGTTTAGTGGTGACTTCGGCGATTGTATTCGCGACCTATATACATTGAACAGCAACATTTTGAGAGGTTCAAATTGTGTAAGGAAAAGTTTGCGACCCCTCAACGCCAAGGTTTCTTAACAAACAGAATTTTCGAGAGATGGAACCGTTTGCCGAGTACCATAGTGGACGCTGGGATTGTCAACGGATTTGAGAATGCCTTGGATCATTTCGTACTATTTGATTTTTGTTATATCTTCCGAATCTAACATATGTTCCATCTGAAGAATGAAATTATCTAGATTCATATGGAAATGCAGCCAGTCTTATTCTAGTATTCGAGGTGTTCATTTGTATGCGATTTCCAATAAAACTTATGAAGAACGTATTCGTTTAATTAATTTATGTGGATGCTTCATGAAAACACAACAATGTGGCGACGAGGATGGTGAACATTGGTGTTTCATGGGTGTACAAACTATCAAAATCTGAATTATTAGAACAATTACAAGCGCTTGGTGAAAAAGTGAGCGACACGTGGAAAGTTGACTCTTCACGCGAGTGTTTATCGGACATAGCTCGATCAAAATCATTAAGTGATTTGAGTTGGGTACAAAACTTAACGAAATCTTCGTTAAGAGAACATTTTTCGTTTTTTGAAATCGAATTCGAAGAAAATTTGGACTTGGACATTTTACAAGAAAAACTATTGAAAAGTGCGCAGTTACATACGTCTACCACGCAAGTCTCATCAGAACCGGTTTCCTTGACGCATTCGAAGGAAATAACAAATTGCAACGAACCCAAGTGTTCAGTGAGACATCCACAAAAACCAAAAATGACCTCAAATTGTAAAGTTGAGTTTAAACTTCATCAAGATGACTGGGAAACCTTTATCGAACGTTTGGAGTTATACTTCATGGCAAACGATATAGATGCAAGTAAACATGTTCCGGAGCTACTGACAAAAGTATGTGTGAATACTTATTCCTTGATAAGGACATTGGCTTCACCAGCGAAACCCAAAGATCTTAGTTATGTTGACATAATAAAACTGATGTCCAATCACTTGCAGCCAAAACCATCTGAAATCTCCGAAAGAAGCAAGTTCAATTCTGCCAAACAGGCTCCTACTGAATCTGTAAGTGATTTCATTGTCCGATTAAAACGTTTGTCGGTCAATTGTAATTTCGTAAATTTGAATACCTCACTTCGTGATCAATTTGTGAATGGCATCAGGGATCAGAACGTGAAAATGGAACTTTTCCGTCAAGAAAAATTGGATTTCAACGACGCTGTGAAGATCGCAGTATCACGCGAATCAGCAGAGAGGGATGCGATGCGCAACTCTTCGCCGAGGAGAGATGGTAACGAGGAGGTGAATTTTCTTCGTAGCAACCGCAGTAACCGACAGCAGCCGAAGAAACAATTCAAAAAAGAAAAGGTATCAGGGCAGGCGCTCAACAGATGTTTAGGTGGTAACGAAACAATGAATAATAAATCGCAAACGAATAAAGGTGAATTTTCTTGTTTTTGCTGTGGTCTTAAAAATAATCATTACGCTAACAAATGTAGATATAGATTTCAAAAATGTACTTTTTGTAATATCAGAGGTCATTTAGTATCGGCTTGTTGGAAAAAAACAAAAATTTGATGGTAAAGGTAAATCTACTAGGAAAAATATTCATTTGTTAGAAGAAAATGATGAAACCGAAAATGGTGAAGAACAGAATAATAATTACGACTTTTTCAATATTGCTTCTAGAAAGGACGATGATGAAACTGCTGAACCAGTTTTTATGAATTTGAATATTAATTCAGTAGCGATAAAAATGTTAGTTGACACAGGTGCCTATATTACAGCAATTTCTGAGTATACAAAAAATTCTTTATTTCCCACGGAAAGAGTAGTTAAATCTGATATAACTTTGATGACATATGGTAAACAAAATCTGAAACCTATTGGAGTGATTACGAATTTGATATGTGAATGGAATAATTCAAAATTTCACAATTTAAAATGTTATGTTTTACCAGGTTCAGGTCCTTCTTTATTAGGACGATGTTGGTTAAAAAAAATTAATTGCTGGCCATTGAATTTCAATTCAAATGAAAGATCTTTATGCTTATATTTTGATCATAGTTCTATTTTGAATTCCATGAAAAAAAAATTTTCATCTCTCTTTTCTGAAGGTCAGGGTCATTTTACTGGAAGAAAAGTTCAATTAAGGTTTAAGGAAGGTACTAAACCAATTCAACTGAAACCTTATAAAGTTCCTTTTGCTCTGAAATCTAAAGTTTCTGAGGAAATTAATCGTTTAGTTAGTTTAGGTAATTTGGAACCTGTAAAGGTAAGTGAATGGGCAACACCGATAGTTCCCGTTCTCAAATCAAACGGTTCAGTTCGTATTTGCGGTAATTTCAAATTAACAGTCAATCCTTCATTAATTATCAAAAGAGCTCCAGTTCCAAGTAAAGAAGAAATATTTTCAAATCTTCAGTATGGGAAAAAATGGTCTCAAATCGATTTAGCTCATGCTTTCATGCAATTTCCTGTAGATGAAAATTCGTGTGATGCTCTAACAATCATAACAGAAGTCGGTCTTTTCAGATATAAAAAACTTCCTGAAGGAATATCATCAAGTCCGGGTGAATGTCAGGAAATCCTTTGTGATATACTTAAAGGCATTCCATTTGTTAAAGTTTATATAGATAATATTTACTGCACTGGAAGAACTGATGAAGAACACTTGGAAATTTTGACTCAAATTTTCAATAGATTATCAGAGGCAGGATTAAAGGTAAATGTTAATAAATGTGATTTTTTTCGTAGTGAGATCGAAATTTTGGGGTTTTTATTGAATGAAGAAGGTTTGCATCCGTCACCAACAAAAACAAAGGCAATTCTTGAAGTGCCACAACCTGAAAATTCTAGGCAATTGAAAGCTTTTCTTGGCTTAGTCAATTATTACGATTCATATTTATGTAATCGAGCTCAAAATTTAAAATGTCTCTATGAACTTCTGACAAATAACGCTGTGTGGAAGTGGACGAAAGAATGTGAAAATGCATTTGTTTGGATTAAAAATGAGATAACATCTCCGAATGTTCTAGCATTATATAATCCCGAAGAACAGTTAGTTTTAGCATGCGATGCTTCAGATTTTGGACTTTCGGCGATTTTGTCTCATAGGTATTCGGATGGTTCAGAGCGTCCCATTGCATTCGCATCAAAAATAATTCCGCCTAATGAACGTCATAGGGCAATTATCGATAAAGAAGCTGCGGCAATAATTTTTGGTTTTAAAAAATTTTATCAGTACGTTTGCGGTAACGAAATTATTTTGAAATCTGATCATGAACCATTGAAATTTATTTTCGGTTCTAATAAAAACGGAGGTAACATGATTCAAAACCGTTTGCAACGATGGGCATATTTTTTATCTTCATTTAAATATAAAATTGAAATTATCAGGAGCACTGCAAATGGAAACTGTGATGCTTTGTCAAGATTACCTATCAGTGATAAAACTAAAATTTTCGATTCCGAATTCTCAGTAGTGAACTATATTGAGGAAGGAATGACTTGCGTAAATTTCAAACGAATTAGGCTCGAAACAAGGAAAGACAGTAGGTTAAAGAAGATAATTCAATTTGTATCGGGTAACTGGCCGTCAGATAGCAATAAATTATCTGATTTTGAAAAAAAATTCTTTAATAGAAGAAATGAACTTACGATAGAGCAAGATTGTTTATTTTGGGGAATTAGGATAGTAATTCCTAAATCTTTACAACTTGAAATTTTGAGAGAATTGCACGCGTCACATTTAGGTATTTGTAAAATGAAACAACTCGCTCGATCTTATTTTTGGTGGCCAAATCTTGATTCTGAGATCGAGGAAATTAGTGCAAGTTGTGAAATTTGTGTATCGAATAGGAAAAATCCAAAAAAAATTTCTAGTTCTCATTGGCCATATCCAAATAGGGCATGGTCTCGTATTCATGTTGATTTTTTGGGACCTTGGTTTGGAAGGATGATTTTAATAGTAGTGGATGCGTATAGTAAGTGGCCTGAAATATTTGATTTTGGTATGAATACTAAAGCAGAACGAGTTGTTCAGTATTTTAAAGATTTATTTGTCAGATTCGGTCTTTGTAATCACATAGTAACTGACGGTGGTCCACAGTTCACTAGTAATGTTTTCGGGGAATTTTTGAAAAACAATAACATTATACATACGATTTCGCCCCCTAAACATCCAGCATCCAACGGTGCAGCGGAAAATTTTGTGGGAACCTTCAAAGACAAAGTGGGGAAAATAATGAAAGGTAACAAAAATTTAAAGTACGCGATAGATTTGTTTCTATTTGACTATAGAAGAGTTGAACATTCAGCGACAGGTAAATCTCCGAGCTTCCTAATGTACGGGAGGGAAATTAAAACGAGATTCGATCTGTTGAAACCGAATCATTTAGATAATGTTGACAAATATCAGTTCAAAACTTCTCTAAATAAGTCAACATTAAAGGATAGAAGTTTTGAGGTGGGAGATGTGGTGATGGTTGATGATTTTTCGAGTACAGCTGGAAATAAACATATAAAAGCTACAATAATAGATCAGCTATCTCCAGTAACTTTTCGTGTCAAAACACAAGCAGGTTTAATTTATAAAAGGCACCTGAATCAAATGCTCAAATTCATTGAAAATCGTAATAATGATGATGGAAACATTAGGGAATTTTCGAATAATAATGTATTGAGGCGATCATCTCGTATCAGAGAAATGTCAAAATGAAAACAATGAATTTAATATTGTTTATAATATTGTGATATAGATTTAAGTTATTGTAATTGTTTAGGTAATTTGTAATTATATATATGAAAATGATAAATATAATTGTTTATAATTCTGTGGAATATGACTTTTATATTGGAAATTAGAAATTTAACAGTGATTATTTGATATACTTTTTTGTAATGCATATATTTTAAATTTCTGTAGTTGTGTAATTATATTTGCGTGGGAGGAATTGTTATATCTTCCGAATCTAACATATGTTCCATCTGAAGAATGAAATTATCTAGATTCATATGGAAATGCAGCCAGTCTTATTCTAGTATTCGAGGTGTTCATTTGTATGCGATTTCCAATAAAACTTATGAAGAACGTATTCGTTTAATTAATTTATGTGGATGCTTCATGAAAACACAACAATTTTACAGGAATTTCTCTCTACTCCTATATTTTGTTAATGATAATAATAAAATAATAATCTCCGGTACCAAGCATTGCTGCAGAAATTGTTAGTATCTAGGACCATTCGAGGTTCCTTTAAAAAATTAGGAACCTATAATTCTGTTGTTTACGATTCCAGCTATTATGGTATCGTTTCAATTGAGAAACTAAATTCCAAACAGCCCGAAGTATATTCCTCCTTTAAAATCATCTTGGCTTCCGATCTTCTCGATCAAGTGATGAGTCCGACATTTTGGCCAGAAGGAGTTGCTGTTAATAGGTTTTTTACGAGACACAGGCAGTTAAAAACAAACAATTGAAATATGAGGTTAGTAATTGTAGACCAAAATCCGATATCATGGGGTCGAAAAAGAATTTGAAAATTGTTCAACTTAATGCCCAAGGCATATCCAATAAAATAAACCACTTTGAAGTATTAACAAATCTCGAAAATCCTGATATTTTGAGTATTGCTGAACACTGGTCCAGCACTTCTCAGATACCTAGTATTTTGCTCGAAGGTTACATATTGGCTGCATTCTATTGTCGTCCAACTAGACGACATGGAGGTACGGCTATTTATGTTCGCTCAAACCATTCATTCGAAAAAATAAAGCACGTTGACAAATTTTCTATTGAACTACAATGCGAAGTTTGTGCTATAAACTTAAAAATTAATTCTAGATCTTTTTCTATTATCAGTGTTTATAGGCCTCCGGGGGGAAATCTCGAATTATTTATCAATAGTCTTTCTTGTGCGATTGATTATTGCTTGACTGGCTCGAAGATTATCTTCGTTTGCGGAGATTTGAATATAAATAACTTCGAATCTCATAATTACTTGGATTACTTGATCTCGAGCTTTGATCTGTGTGTAACATCTATAGATGCAACGCGAGTTTTTACGAACATAAACGGTGTGGAGAGTTCCTCCAAAATCGATTATATCCTCACAAATGCAAACAAAAATAATATATCCACCAAGGTATTTGATGGTAATATAGGAGATCATAAGGTAATAAAATTAATGTTTGATTGTGAATACGATATTCCATGTGCAGCACCTGTACGTCGGGTATTTCGTTTGCTGTCTCCGAGTAATCTCGATCTCCTTTCTTGTAGAACGAGAACAGTTTGTTTCGATACTGTATACTATGATTTTGGTGTTGATTATGCTTTTGAAGTCTTTCTTAATATCCTTACATCCCTAATAGACTCTGCTTGTCCGATCCAGCGTTTGCACAATAAGAATTCTAGGAAACCTTGGATAACTACAGAGGTCAGGGGGGCGAGTAAAAGACTGAAAAATCTTCACTGGCTCTACCGAAGTCTGAAGTCAGTAGATTCTAGGGATTTGTATTTATCGGCAAAAAAGAATTACACGATTTTGTTAAAATCTACCAAGTCCTCTTTTTTTGGCAGGATTTTAGAGTCATCTGACAATAAAGCCAAAACGGTCTGGAATCTGGTGAGGAGAGAGTTGAGTCTCTACCCGGCTTCCCAGAATATCGCTTTGCAAATAAATGGAGTGCATATTTCGGATCCATCGATGGTTGCTGAGGCATTCGGCAGTTATTTTTCCACAATAGGAAAATCCAGTGTGAGCCAGCACTATGGTGCAGATCATGTCTCCTCTTGTACAACTCAGGCGATGTCACGTAAGACATTTTTCTTTCATCCTGTCACAGCTGAGGAAGTTCACAAGTCTATCATGAATATGAAAAACAAGAGTAGTTGTGGTCACGATATGATTTCTGTTAGTATACTTAAGGTTCTAGTTGTACATATTTCGGAACATATTGCGCATCTGGTGAATTATTCGGTTTCTTCGGGAAATTTTCCATCAATTCTAAAAATTGCCAAGATTATCCCTGTTCACAAAAAAAATTCCACAGAGGACATATCCAATTATAGACCAATATCTGTCTTGAGTTCACTGTCGAAGATAACCGAGAGGTTGGTCTTTGAAAGGATGATGAATTTTCTTAATATGTTCTCTGTTATATCAAGTTGTCAGCATGGATTCAGAACAGGGAGGTCGACGGGAACTGCTGCCGGCCAATTTGTCAGATTTGTCTATGACCGCTTGGATGAAGGCATTCCGGTAGCGGGAATGTTTTTCGATGAGTCCTGCGCTTTTGACTGTCTGAGTTTCAGTTTCATATTGGATAAGCTATATAGCCTGGGATTCAGGGGAGTTTTTCCCTGGATCCAGAGCTTCCTTGAACGACGATTAATGTTCGTCCGAATAGGTCAGCAAGATTCCGGTAGGTATCCTGTGGATATGGGTGTACCTCAGGGATCTGTGTTGGGACCCTTGCTGTTCATACTATTCGTGAATGATTTGCCGGAGTACATAGCAGCTAATACAAATATCTTCAAGGATATACAGATAGTGCTCTTTGCGGACGATACATCTTTCCTTATTTCTGCTCCCAACTTGGATGAACTTCGTGCGAGGTGTGAGATGCTCGTTCGCTGTTTCTCGGATTGGTGTTGCAGAAACTCTCTTATATTAAATGTTGATAAGACTGATCTGATATACTTTCACACCCGAAACACTCGGAATGAGCTCACTTTATGCCTTCCCTACGGCAATTTGAAGTCTTCAAATATTGTGAAATTTTTGGGCTTACATATTGACAAAACGCTCAACTGGCAAGCTCATTGCATCTCAGTTTCCAAGCGATTGAGCAGTGCATTTTTTGCTCTAAAAAGACTCAAGGATGTTCTTCCATCGGAATCATTGATGTGTGTTCATTATTCTCTCGCTTTCACTCATATGAATTATAACACCATTCTATGGGGAGGATCGTCGGGTGCTAGTGATGTTTTTGTCGCTCAGAAAAGATTGGTGCGGTTGATGTTTGGTTTGTCCCCCGGGAGTCCTGTAGGCCGGTGTTCATTAAATTTAAAATATTACCTTTTCCATGCATTTATATATTGAACATACTGCTTTTTATGAGAAAGAACGTGCATAGTCTGATGAAGTGCTCCCAATATCATGAATATAATACCAGACATGGGGAAATCATTTCTATTCCTATGCACAGAACTAGCAAATTCCAGAACTCTCCTCTGTTTACTGGTATCAAACTGTACAATCACTTGCCTGATAGATTAAAATTGTTAAATTATTATGAATTCAGGAAAAGAACAAAACTATTATTACAAGAAAACTGTTACTATAGTGTTAATGAATATTTGAGTTCCAGACTCACTTGATCTCACATATCTTGTAATTGTCATTTCTAAAATATAAAGGAATATTTGAGTTATATCTTAATTTGATTAAGGACATTTTTTTGATTTCGAGATTGGTTATTTTTGAATTCTTGAAAATTTTTGAGTTATAACTTGATTTGATTTAGGAACATCCATTGATTTTGTGATTGGTAATCTTTTAAACTATTGAAAATATTTGAGTTCTACTTACATTCGGCTTTGAATATCTATTTTTGTTGATTTTATTCTGTATTTCTTTTTTTTTTTTTATTTTGACCTGTCCTATACAAATGTATGATTTGTCTCAAAGGATGTAATAAACTTATTATTATTATTATTATCTATAAGTTTGGCGATTTACGGCAGCAACCAAGAGAAATGGGGCTCCTCCGGAAAAAAACATTATTACAAAATCATTTCCGTTGTTCACCTTGAATTGCAGCAACGTTCATTGAATTTAAACCTCCCTCAATTCTTCTTTAAACGGAGTATTTATGGCTACCGTCTATGGATATTTCGTTTTCCGTTCAAAGGAGAATTGAAGGATCCTTAAATTTTAATGGACGTTGCTGCAACTCAGTGTTAGTCTCTAAGAAAGCTTTTCTTATCTCAATATCGCCTTCCATGGGCTCTTGAACTGGATATATTTTGTAAGGACGAAACTGCGATTCATGTAAAATTCAGAATTAGGTGAATCATTATCCAATGATTATACGCGAAACAGTGTGAGGATTTTCTTTAAATGCGAGAATTAAATTATGTTTTTTGCCTCCAGAAATTGGGTTTTCACCATTTTCAGAAAGATCGTTCACGCAACTCCTATCTCTAAATTTGTTTCCAATTTTTAACACAGTTGATCGCAAAATAAGTGATTATATTAATAATAATGAAGTTAATCACCCATTTTCAAGATACAAAATAGTAGAAAACAAAACCTAAAAAAAGAAAATGAAGCCGGGTAACTCCCAACTTGAAACAAGAAAAAAAAACTGCAGGGGTAAATTAAAATACAGTTTTGCAATTGAACAATTTTTCATTTCCTCGGCCAAACTTTGTTAAAAGATCAAGTTTTCGGCATCTCCTGCAAATATCTTGCGACAGGTACTGATTTCTTAGGAGCTGAATTCCCTGGGGTTGTAAGGTCCCCCTGAGAGACTATTCTTCATCCTCAACTGTTGCTGTGGAAGGTGCAGTATTCAGCTTATTCACGGGAGCAGGGTCTTTCTCCGAATTATCAACTCCATCGTGCTCCGTCCACGATGAGTTTACTTCCCTTTCTGTAAAATTCTTTATCCTCTTCTATTCAGTAATGTAGGGGGAGTTCGGGAGAGATTACCAGGGGGAGACTTGAGGCACAGCTCATACAATTTTTGTGTGATTATGTATTAAGACGAGGCCCGACTTTTTGGAAGCCATACGCACACGCCTTCCTCCTTTCGCCATACCACTGCATTCACCAAATAGATTTGGGAGTGCGAAGTGATAATGTGATTATGAGTCTGGTAGGTGATTTCTTTCGATTTTCAAAATTTCATTGCTGTTTTTTTGTCTTCATAGATACGACAAAGAAAATTATTCAACTGGCTAGTGTAATTATTCGAATAACACCTACAGAGTGAAGCTTTTATTAATGTGACCCACTTTTTTTTTCAATTTGAATAAAACACGTATTAGTGTGAGGTGGGAGACTTTAGCCACTTATTGAGGGGAGACTTTACCCAGGGTATATAAGTGATTTGTTTTTATTTTCAGATAAATGAAAACTGACCTCAAGTATACAAAGAAAGATTCAACATAGATTAAAACAAAGAAAACAACAGTTGAAAAGAAATTCTCCAATCAAGCGGCAGAGCTAGTTCTCCTGACGAAGGACCCAAGTATGATGATAGCTCTGATGATCCATATGACGTAGATGATTGGTTTTGTTTTATATTTATATAAAAATAGGGACTCCCCTTATTCAGTATTCAACTGCTTTTGAGCAAAGAGTAGTGTCTATAAACAAAAGGCGTGAGTTATAATAACTCACTATGATACGTCAGAAAAGCTTCAGAGAATTATTGACGCACCGAATATCAAGAGAGTTCTGTGCTTTTGTACAAGCCAATTGGCCGAATGGAAACATTCCATTTTTGTTATTGAGGAGGTATCGATTGAATATTTTTGACGTTTTCAAATTAAGTTGATTCCATAGAATTGATAACATACAATGGAAGCGATGAAAGAAAGATAGAGCTAGAGGAAGCAAGAAGCGAACAGTCAGTTTTATTCAAAACAAAACCAATACACGTCAATTCAGTTGAAGTTTGACGTAGGGAAAGAAAATTGAATTATAGCACGCTCTCTTTCTTTCGGTACTTTACTTGCATCGTAGCTTCTTGCCTCCACTAGCTCTATCTCACCCTTGGCATAACGTTCTCCAACAACACTGACTGACAGGCCTCATCCATGTTTGGTAAATCTATGGTTGATTCCTAATAATTGAGAATATTCCAGTGAATGAGATGAATTCAGGTAGTGAAGACGAATTATTATGTACACCTCCAGAAATCAGGCAAGCAGATAATTCTCTGTATCGTAATACAGAGTTAATTCTCCGAAAAATTCCAAAAAAAATATAAAGGTGTTCATAAAATTTTTCAACCTTGGTGTAGTAGTAGGAATATTAAGTCATTTACTGAGAATGTCCTTTTGGCCTTCTCCAGTGGACTTAGCACTTAACATAAATCTGCATCTTTGTGGATCTTCAATTCCATGCTAAGAACCACCATGAATATAAATAATGAGGTCAATATCGAGAACTATTTGAAGTTACGTGCGTCTCAAACGCCAATCCGAGAAACACGTAACCAAAAAGGCGAAAACTTTTACGCCAGAACATCTAAATACATTCATAAATGACGCTCCTGATGAGAAGTATTTGGCGACAAAGGTAAAATATCTAATAAAAATTTAATTTGTATCATTTTGTCAATTATATACATAACTCATTTCAGATTGCACTCACAATAGGTATTAGCAGAATTGCACTCAATGAAAATAACAGATTTAGAAGACCATGGTAGTGTTGGGTAACTCTTGTTAGAGGCGGTTCATGGGTTCCGGACACGTCGCAGAAATGTAAGACCGGCTCACTCCGAAAAACTGTATCACCTCATTTCGAATGTCCCACTAAGCGACTACGCATCAGTAGGGCGATCGAGGAGAGCCAAAAGACGCGAAACCGAAACAGGTAGTTGGAGATCTCGACCTTCTGGGCCGGAGCTGAAGCTCAATCCGAGCTATCTGATAATCAGATGTATTTTGCCGAACGCCTCAACTGAAATAATAAAAATACAGCAACCCTATAGTTAATTGATTTCATGTTGATAGAAGGTACTTCGATCTTTCCTTTAAACTAGTGTGTCTTGTCATAAATCACCGGATTTATGGTTATTCCTCATAACAAAATTAGGGTTGTTTTTTCAGAGGTTATTCCATTGACCGTTCTTATCTACCGAATATAAAGGGACTTTGTACTACAATGAGCGTTTCAACTCTAACGTCTGAAGTAACGACGTTAACCCCCTTTTTATCGGTCCAGTTGCGCGCAACACAGTAAGTCGTGGAACAAATTTTGTCTCGACTGTCTATCGCGTCATGAACGCCCGGAATGCCTCACCTCATTGGAAGTGGTACATTGTACTGCTCCTCTAACAAACTCAATATTAAAACGTGTAGGACCCAACACTAGACCATGGGTCTATTTTATGGCTAATGTACCTAACACGAGAACAAAAATCCATAAAATTCTCTGTTACGGGAATTTTTCATAGCATAATCAAGAAATACTAGAATCTTCGTCCTACCAATTTTTCACAGATGATATTATTCTTCAAATTTAAAAATGGAAAATATCACTTGCAGAGACTTGCCATAAACAAATTTGGAGCAATGGGAAAAGACATTGCTACATTTTTTGAATAACGAGATATTAATTTCTATACAGGGCATTGTTTCCGCCGGGGATATAACGACACTGAAACGCCATGGCGGTAGGCGATCAACTACTATGACTGAAGAATACATTGATCAATCCAGTACTCTTGGAGCATTGTTTCTAGAAGTTTAGAACAAAAAATCTATTTTGGCTTTTCTGATAGACGGCATAGCAATGTTATGCGCTGATTTATATCTGGCCCAGCCTTGGGTTGATTCAGTTTTCTTGAAAATGGCCAAATGATATTCTCTTATTTCAATTAAATTCTTATTATTTTCGCTGAGCCAAGGAGCAAACGGTCTAGTACTCAAGCTTCTTTTACAGGAGCTTGAACGTTAAAACAATCCAAAAGAAATTTATTGAAAATTTTAACTTTTTCATCAACATTTCTAGCAATGATGAGTTTATGCCAGTCTTGCAAACTCAGACTTTTAGAAATGTCAAGCTCACAGTACACTAGCCTGTGATCACTAATACCATCAGCAGAAGCAGTACCAGAATTAATAACCAGATCAGAAGAGCAATTGATAAAGATTCTATCAAGTAATGTTGCAGATTTACTTATATTATATATTCTCATATTTTTATACGTGTAGGTTGTTGGATAAGCTGAATGAAGTTAAAAACGTCGAAACTTCTTGATAAAGGGTTACTTCTATTGAATAAATTGATGTTCAAATCAACGAGATATATTATCAGATCATAATCAGTAGAGAAATAGTTGAGAATATTATCCATGTCTTCGATGAAATTTGAAATTAGTGCTTATTTTTTTCCGGTTAGGAGGTCTATATAACGAGCAGACAAGAACTTTTTCTTTATTTTGGACAAACTTCACCCATACTTGCTCCAAATCACTACTCAATTGTACATCCGGCACCACTTCTGAAACTCTAATGGTATCATAGAGGAAATATTAACACCCTAATCATGTGCCATGATGTATACAAATAGAGAATGGACTGGTGGAGATCCCGTCTGCAAATTTATCCAAGATGAGAAAATGCAGTCATCGAAGCTAAGCAGAGACAGACCGGTTTCGTCCTTCTTAGGACTCATCAGTGCCTCTCAGCCAGCAACGATGAACGAGCATCCTAGAGGCCAGTAGGATGGCCTCTGTTTAGGCAGGAACTCATTTACAACCGTGTTAGAAGTCTCGAAAAATCTCTTATTCACAACTTATCATACAACTTCTGTAGAAGTTGTATGATTATTTTATTTTATTAATTGTTAAACTGGTTCAATAAAGTCGATTCAATAAAAAAAATATATTGTTTCGCATCCAAATGTGAACAAATACAATTACAATTGGCCTTCTATTTTTGTTCAATTGACCAGGATCTCTTGGTTTTTTTCCAAGTGAATAACAATCCAAAATGGGCTGTCTAGTTGAACCCACCCTCAAATTGCATAGTTGATCAGCTCTTTTTTTTACGACTTGGGATTATTTTTAAAATCATCTTGTAGCAATCCATGGAAAATCAACTTAGGGCTATTTTCACGATTTTCTAATTGTGATATTTTTAGAGAGTTAAGCTCAATCTGCTTTTTCATTGTATCGACTTCACTCCGTAAATCGGAAAGCTTTTTCAATGTGGACCTCTCAAATTCGTTGAATCTCTCCACTTATCCCAGATCAACCTTATTATTAGGGATATTTTCAGCCAGAAATTGTATTTTGAATTCTTCAAGATTGGCGTGAAACTCAGATGACAGTTGGTCGACACGTTCGTTAACATTTTTAACGGCATTTTTATTATTTTTCGGGCCCATTTTCGCACTTTTGTAATTCAAACAGGTGACCAACACTACTAAATAGCTTTTAAGATGAGGTGTCTAGAAAATAGAAATCAAAACACACTTTAAAAGAAAAATATACTGGAGCCGGTTAATCGTGTACAACTCAGTTACACAGCGACATCTATTCTGCAACAACCTCAAAACGAAACAAAAAACTTGGATAATTCAGTGGCACATATTCGTTCACTAGTTGTTCTAACTCAACAATTAACTTTATTAATAAACAAAATGAATAAAAACAAGACAAATTTTGATGGTACCTACTGTTATACGGTATTATCAAGATCAGGAAATAAAGTTCTTTCTCTATGCTTGTATATCTCTATACATTTTATGCGTGTTACAATTTGTGATCAAAGTGAAAGGTGTCATGCTCACATCCGGAGTTGTTCTGTCATCTGAGAATTCACTTAGAATACACACTTCTTTCACAATTCGGAACACCTATTTTGTTATAGTCGTAGATAAAGTATAGTATTCAACTTGCGGTAATGGTCATAACTCACTTGATGAATTAACTTCATCTGCATGAGTTATGACTCACATTCATCATCATCATCAATCAGCCCTTTGCATCCCCTGCTCTATATAGGCCTCCTCCATTTCTGCCGACTGTCCTCTATTTTGAGCGTTCTGCATCTAGTTTGTGGTTATCCTCTTAATATTGTCCGTCCATCGCGTAGGAGGTCTTCCCTTGTTTCTGCTGTCAGCTCTTGGTTTCCACTCGAGCAACCTCTTCGTCCATCGTCCATCTGCCATGCGGGCCTCATGCCCAGCCCAGCTTCACTCCGGCTTAGCCACTTGGTAGATTACATCCGTGACTCCAGCTCTCGCCCATAATTCATCATTTTTAACTTGCTCACGAAGTGATACACCGATCGATCTTTCCATCCTGTGTTGCGCAATTCTTAGTTTCTTAGCAGATGCGACCGTCAGAGTTACAAAAAGGAATATTACTTTTAAACACGCCGCCTGAGAGAGCATTATTCTTCTCTTCAACTCACACGTTTGGTTATATCTCGAGATTCGTATTTCATGACCCAAATATGTGTACCTATCCAGTAACTCTATCTCACAGTCACCCATGGTAATATTCGACCTGGGTTCCAAATTCGTCATAAATTTTGTTTTCGTTATATTGATTTTTAGACCAACCTGAGCATAAAATTCCTTAAGATGCTCAATCATTTTCTTGATATCTTGTAGTTTATCAGCCAACAAAGTTATGTCGTCCGCGAAACGCAAGTTTGTCAAGTTGAGGCCATCTATATTTGAACCCTTCCTGCTCCATTCAAACAGTAATAAACACTTTGGGTAACATAGTATACCCCTGTTGTACTCCTCTACCGATTCTTATGGGATTGGTGTATTCGAGAAGTCTTACCATAATGGTAGCAATTTTACATATATTATATTTTTATATTTATATTATATTTTAGTTTAACGATAGTCGTCAAAAGCTTTGTGGAAATCCACGAAGGCAATGACTAGTGGCCTATTGTATTCATGAATGAATGTCTTACATTACCGCTCATTGAATAATTTACTATTATATTGTCCCTCCTGTTTTCCGAGTAGGAGATATTTCCTCAAAAATTTTTTCTCGCTCCTTTGTATCGGCTTGAGATCGTGGGCGATAGAAATATTCGTTCCCTTCAAACTGCTACAATTTCACAGGATTTCTTTTTTTTCTGGTTCGATACAAACTCAATTTTAATGAGACAATCGTCTGATCTGTCTTATGGGTATATGTCGGTGAGATCTCCTGTTTCCAGGCTCACACTAAGCAATCCCATAACATAAGGTCCACGCACATGGTTTCTGCTCCAACGTTCTTCTCTAGTACGAATACCAAGATGCTTTTACTCTTCTGGGCTCTCTTGAACAATAAACTTATTGATTTTTGGTCTACGTATCTTTTTTATTTCATTATTTGTTGATTATCATAAATCATATGATTATCATTATCATAAAAGTACAGGGCTTCGATAGTATAGATATTCCAAAAGCGACATAATTATGAAAAATTGCGGATTCGAAAAAAATGATAAACATTGAAAGACTGTTTTGAAAAATTTATTGGGTATACAGAGATAGTTCTTAAAGGAGTTTTTCAATAACCAGTCAGTAATAAGAAAAAGAAAATTCTCTGCCTTTACGGAGGCCACATCGAGAACATTTTTGAAACATAGATGAATTCAAAATAGTAATTATCGAAATGAATACTATTTTCAATTCCACTGAGATGGGGGATATACCGGTTTCGGCCTTGTTTGGCCTCATCAGTATTCCAAACATCTCAGGGACAAAATCTTCTTGAGAAACTTCGATATTTGAAGCAATTGGTTGTGAAGCCAAGTGTTTTTAAGAAAAAGAAAATTCTTAGCCTTTGCGGAGGCCACATCGAGAACATTTTTGAAACAAAGATGAATTCAAAATAGTATTCATCGAAATTAATACCACTAATTGCCTCGAATATCGAAGTTTTTTATGAAGATTTTGTTGACGGTAGGCGTGATATTTTTGGATTTGACCTTGTTGTAATTATTCATATTGTTTGTCATCGCAATATTTTTATATCAAGGTGCATAAATTTAGTTTCCGTGAAAAGACATTGATATTGTTAAATTCAAAAAATCGCGTCCAGACTTTTTCTGTAAGTTTGCAAGGAATATGTTCATTCATTATTTTCTTCTGTTCGAGTGAAGCGGAGAAGACAGCTTATTGCAGGATATTTCACTACCATCTTTCAGTTTCACGAGATCCTTGCATTATATTCTTGAACGTAATGAGTGCATTATTTTGCTGCAATCCGTGTTATTTCTCTAGATGTAAAGTGACCTGCTCGACTGCTCACCCACTCTTTCTATCTGGGACTGGCCTTGAATGTTCTCACGTGCACCATTCGAGATGTCAAACCTTGTACGGTCGTCGCAAATCACTTTTTATGTGATCTTCGACTCCTGAAGATTACCATAAATGTGTTTCTACACTGATGAAAGTGGAACCATCATTCAGAGCGGTTTTTTTTAGTTTCAATGAGTTTTATCTGCTAGTGAGGAGCTATCAAGGTTCAGATTATTAAAATGAATACAGAATCAGTCCCATATCAATTTTCGAGGATGAAAAAATAATTTTTGTCTCTTTTTTCATCTTCCCGATATGAGTGCACGGGAACATTATGTTTCTAATTGTACTCCGGTCGTGAACCTCGAGAATAAATTATACTATTTTTACGAAGCAATGCTCTTGAATTTGAAATGCATTATTCTTTTGAAAACAGCAAAGAACAGTTTATACTAAAACAAATTGCAGAATGGGCTCCTACACAAATGCGAAATTCGAAAATGAGCGACGAAGAAACGAGTTTTTGAGGGCATGAGTGTTGGAATTAACTTCTGCCACCAGTATCAAACGATATTGTCTCTATTTCTATCAAGTCTTGTGAAATTTAAATAAAAATTCCGATCATACATCCCAGTGACTTTTGTAATGTATCTTGGCGGTTGGTGTGACTTAGGATATTTGACAGATTACGGAATTTGATTTGTTTCAATTTGAAAATTGATAGGATCGGAGGTCACTACTGACAACCATAAAACGAAAAATATATCTGAAAACAATGGTTCATTACAGCACTACTTTTAGTAATGTAATGAACTCACTACGGTACTGAAGTAGAGAATAGTATATTCTAAAACAAGTTGCAGAATGAGCTCCTATTCCAACACGAATGCGAAATTCGAAAACGAGCGACGCTCCTTCGTCGCTCGTTTTCGAAAGCATGAGTGTTGGAATTGCCTTCTGCAACGAGTATTAGACGATATTTTCTCTATTTCAGTGGAGTTTTGTGGAAAACTCTCGAAATTCAAATAAAAATTCAGATTAGTGACTTTTGTTTTGTACCTTGGCAGTTGGTGTGTCATATTAAATTTGACAGATTGCGGAATTTGAATTGATTTGATTCGAAAATTGAGGGGATCGGAGGTCAGTACTGACAACCACAAAACGAAAAATATAACTGTAAACAATGCTGTAATGAGTTTCATTACAGCACTACTTTCAATACTGTAATGAACTCATTACGGTACTGAAATAGAGAAATTATATTATGACATTGCCATCATTTATTAAATCTGGCGATATATGAACATATATCGCCAGATCATTCAAATGCACTAGAAGTCGCATTCAGTATACATTTCATCAATATCTCCCCATGAATTTCATTCATCGCATACAAAATTCACAGCGAACAAAGCGTTTACAATGCTCGGATTTATTAAGGGAAATATGAAAGAGTTCAAAGATTTGATTGTTTCAAAATCAGTTTGCTGTAGCAATATCAGGAGTATTCTTGAATATTTCACCATCGATTGATGGTACAGAATATTGAACTTGTTCGGAGAAAATTCCTGAAATGGATTTCATTCACATCGAATTTCAGCAAAGTTACGAGTTTGTTCAAGCCAATTTTAGTCTAAGATCATTAGAAATGAGAGAAGAAAACTTCGATGTGATGTTTGTGTACAAGCTGATAAACAGTTTTGTAAAGTATAAGTACCTATTGAACCGAATAGAACCAAATTGTAAACCAGGGAAACGTTTCACATAAAGTTCAACCTTAGCAACTACACTGAATGGTCATTGGAAAATTCAAAGAGCATAGCGGCCAGCAAATACTTGTGATATACATCTGAATTAGATTCTTCTGGAGAGCTGGACCTATTAGAAATCTGAAAATTGAGATTATGATATTTTTCGAATTTATCTACCGAGCTAAAATACTCTTGACGCCTCACCACTTTTACTGATACAGGAAATAAAAAAAATATTTTATTGTTTATTATTTCGTTTTCATTTTCGATAGAGTATTAAAGTCTCAATATATTCGTATTAAAATCATTGCATTCGTCGAGATACTATCCAAAATATGGAAAAAAAAGCTGAAGAAAAAAGACAGATAAGAGTATTCGATATTAAGTTTTTATTTCTATTCTAAATATCCTTAGCAAAAACCATATTCACACTTTTGAAGTCGAAAACTGTGGAAATATTGTGAATTTCCAGAATTTTCGAATGTTGGGTCAGAAATTGGAATCAACGTTGGCCCATATGTATATATATTCTTATGAAAATAGAGAGCTAAAATAATACAATAAATGTTGAAACAAAAAGTACCTAACTTTTGTTTATCGAATAATAACCCTTTTCTGACCTTATGTTGTACAGGATGATTCACTTATCTTGGTAACCCCAATTTTCTCGAAAACGTCCGAATATTTTTCCATTCTGTGAATGGCGTTTTGAACAAGTCAATGGCGACTTGAGATGCGCATAAAAATCTGCGGAATAAATAAAGACGCCAGGCGTCGCGGCGCTATCAAAAATTTTTTCTCCAGGAACATACCTTTTTTATCATGTCATTCGAAAGATAATTCCATTCTAAATTTATTTTTCGAATACAATTTTCATCCATTTCTAACCGTCAGCGATCTGCAGCGTGTTTTATGTTAATTCTATTCCATTTATTTTTTTCTGTTTAGTGCTAGTATGCCTTTATTTGGAGACGAAGATATGATTTTGTGCCTTGAATTCAAGAAGGCTAGTTTTCTAAACAATCTGCCTCCTCAAATGAGATTAAATATGTGGAAACAGCAAGATGGGGCTCCATGTCACAACGCTGCCATTGTGAAGAGATATTGAGATCAAGAATTCTAAAATAAATGGACCCTTATATTTTGACCAAAGTGACTTATAATGATATAGGGAAATGATATAACTTATGTATTGATCATAATGGCTAGATGACCTAGATATGATTTTGTTTTCTAAAATGACGGAGGTTCTGTAACAAACTATTTCCCTTTTATTATATTTATTAAATATTATATCTTATGACAAAAAACATTTTTTTTAATAACAAACGAAACATTTCGAATCATATGTTCTATATACCAGTCATTATGATCCATACATATGTTATATCATTCCCCTATTTCATTATAAGTTACTTTGGTCAGAATATAAGGGTCTACTTAGGCACATGCGTTTCTTATCTTTATTTAGAAATGGTCCAAGTTATTAGAATTAGTTTGCTATACCATATTTTTGAGGGAACCCCACAGAAAGTAATCCATGAGCTTTAGGTCTGGAGATACCTGTTGGGTCCATTGGATCCTATCCATTTATTTTCGAATTCTTGATCTAAATATCTCTTCACAATGACAGCGTTGTGACATGGAGCCCCATCTTGCTGTAGCCATATATTTCGTCTTATTTGAAGAGGCACATTGACTAGAAATCTAGCCTTCTGGATTTCAAGGCACAAAATCGTATCTATGTCTAAAAATAAGGGCATACTACCACAATACAGAAAAAAAATAAATGGAATAGAATCAACATAAAACACGCTGCAGATCGCTGACGGTTAGAAATGGATAAAAATTGTATTAAAAAGAAAAATTTCAGAATGAAGTTCTCTTTCGATAGACATGATAAAAAAGGTATGTCCCTGGGGAAAAAATTTTTGATAGCGCCGCGACGCCTGGCCCCTTGATTTATTTCGCAGATTTTTATGCGCATCTCAAGTCTACACTGACTTGTTCAAAACGCCTTTCACATAATGAAAAAATATTCAAACGTATTCGAGAAAATTGGGGTTATCAAGATAAGTGAATCACCCTGTACATAGAGTCAAATTCATTAAATCTGTATCCCCGATCAAACAAAAGCAAGGTCTGATGGGTCGTAGGAACGATTGGATCTCTGAGGAGATCAGACAAGCTAGCAATGAACTCAAAAACTTTCATTGGTTGTTCCGAAACTTAAAATCACAAGAAAGTAGGAATATGTTTCTATGCGCTGAAAAGAATATAGAACATTCTCGAAATCAACAAAGTTGAATTTCCACAAGAATCTATTAGATAATAGGTCAGCATGATTCGGCAAGGTACCTTGTTACAATGGGTGTACCACAAGTGTCGGCACTTGAACCAATTTATTTCATTATCTTGAATGAATACTTGAATGATTTTCCAGGGTATATAACTGACGATTTCTCGTAATACCGAACAACTGAACACTAAAATTGTTCTGTTTTCCGATCATACCCCTTTCATAATATATTATCTGTAAGAACATTGGGCGCATTCACCGGACGTAGCACTTGTGCTGAGATCGGCCAGTTCACTCATTGTTTTCCGCTCTGCAAGAGCCCCGTGAAAATTCAATTAGACAACCCACAATGTGGATGTTCGGTGTGTTCACTTGCTCTGAGACCCGCCTCAATGAAATGATAATGCACCAGTATTTCACCGAGTTTTTGATGTTCCGAATTATTGCAATTCGGAAAACAATGGAATATTGAATAAGTGAAGGATACGAATACGTTGCACGGTGAAGGGATGGTGAACCACTATGATTAGTTTTCTGTTATAATATTTCTTTGAAATATTAAAGGCAGTTGAATCGGTCATCTTCTTTCATTGTTAGGTAAGTGAGCGAATTGTATGTGTTTGAAACTTATTTTCTAATTGTAACAACTTCTTTCATTGTTAGCAATAAATATTGGAGCACGTCATTTTCTCTTTCGTTGTTAAACCTCCCCGTATCAGTAAATCTTCGCACTCAACAAATGGGTCCAACAAGGGACGATATTTTTGAAACATAGATGAATTCAAAATAGTTATCATCGAAATGAATACCATTTTCAATTCCCAGGCTCAGAGATCTTTTATCATGAGGTTGGAGAAATGATATTAGATTTTGTCACTGAGATGAAAGATATACCGGTTTCGGCCTTGTTGCGCCTCATCAGTATCCCGCACATCTCAGGACAAAATCTTAATAAAAAACTTCAGAATTTATAGCAATTGGTTGTGAAGTAATGAGTAAAATATTACAAAGTACAGGGTGATTCATTTATCTTGGTAACCCCAATTTTCTCGAAAACGTCCGAATATTTTTTCATTCTGTGAATGGCGTTTTGAACAAGTCAATGTCGACTTGAGATGCGCATAAAAATCTGCGGAATCAATAAAGACGCCAGGCGTCGCGGCGCTATCAAAAATTTTTTCTCCAGGGACATACCATTTTTATCACGTCATTCGAAAAATAATTTTATTTTGAACTTTTTTTTCGAATACAATTTTTGTCCATTTCTTACCGTCAGCGATCTGCAGCGTGTTTTATGTTGATTCTATTCGATTTATTTTTTTTTCTGTATTGTGGTAGTATGCCTTGATTTGGAGACATAGATATGATTTTGTGCCTTGAATTCAAGAAGGCTAGTTTTCTGAACAATCTGCCTCTTCAAATAAGATCAAATATGTGGATACAGCAAGATGGGACTCCATGTCACAACGCTGCCATTGTGAAGAGATATTGAGACAAGAATTCGAAAATGAATGGACCCATATATTTTGACCAAAGTGACTTATGATGAAATAGGGAGATGATATAACTTGTGTACGGATCATAATTGCTAGATGACCTAGATTTGATTATGTTTCGTAAAATGACGGAGGCTCTGTAACTATTTTTCTATTATTTGATTCATTAAATTTATATCTTATATCAATATAAACATTTTATTTAATAACAAACGAAACATTCCGAATCATATGTTCTATATACCGGACATTATGATCCATACATAAATTATATCATTCCCCTATTTCATTATAAGGTACTTCGGTCAAAAAATAAGGGTCTACTTGGGCACATGCGTTTCTTATCTTCATTTTCAAATAGTCCAAGATATTAGAATCAGTTTGGGATACCATATATTCAAGGGGACCCCTCAGAAAGTAATCCATGAGCGTTAGGTCTGGCGATATGTGATGGGTCCATTGGTTTCAATCTATTTTTTTCGAATTCTTGATATAAATATCTCTTGACAATGGCAGCGTGGTGGCATGAAGCCCCATCTTGCTGCAGCCACATATTTCATCTTATTTGAAGGAGCACATTGACTAAAAAACTAGCCTCCTTGAATTCAAATCACATCTGTCTCTAAATAAAAGCATACTACCACAATACAGAAAAAAATAAATGGAATAGAATCAACATAAAACACGCTGCAGATCGCTAACGGTTAGAAATGGATAAAAATTGTTTTCGAAAAAAAAATTCAAAATGAAATCATCTTTCGAATGACATGATGAAAAAGGTATGTCCCTGGAGAAAAAATTTTTGATAGCGCCGCGACGCCTGGCGTCTTTATTTATTCCGCAGATTTTTATGCGCATCTCAAGTCGACATTGACTTGTTCAAAACGTCATTCACAGAATGGAAAAATATTCGGACGTTTTCGAGAAAATTGGGGTTACCAAGATAAATGAATCACCCTGTACAACGTCCCTTTATATTCGGTAGATAAGAACGGTCAGTGGATTAACCTCTGAAAAAACAACCCTAATTTTGTTAGGAGGAATAACCATAAATCCGGTGATTTATGACAAGACACACTAGTTAAAAGGAAAGATGGAAGTATCTTCTATCAACATGAGAGCAATTAACTATAGGGTTGCTGTTTTTTTATTATTCCAGTTGGGGCGTTCGGCAAAATACATCTGATTATCAGATGGCTTGAATTGCGCTCCAGCTCCGGCCTAGAAGAGATCTCCGACTACCTGGTGCGGTCTAGCGTTTTTCGGCTCTCCTCGATCCCCCTACTGATGCGTAGTCGCCTAGTGGGACATTCAAAATGAAATGATGCAGTTTTTCGAAGTGAGCCGGTCTTACATTTCTGCGACGTGTCCGGGACACATGAATCGCCTCTTACAAGAGAGACCCAACACTAAACTAGGTCTCAATCGAAATTTACAATTTGAAGATATTCATGTAGAGAGACATATTGTCTTTCAGTTGAGTTATATCTCACCATCTATTCACTATTGAGAATTTAGGACTGCCTAGCCCTACGGCAGGGGGGAGATTTTGGTTTACAATAGTGCTCAAAATATGTCCCTCTGTGAACAAAAATTGACCGGTTCCGTCATTTTCTCTTGAAACATCCCTGCTGTGACATAATTGTCCTGGGAAGTTTTCAAATTCACACCCAGTACCTATGTTCTTGATTAATCAATTTGTAATAATTTCTCTCTGCAACACTGTCAATTATTTCGTAATTTATCCGTTCTTCAGACTCTTGTCTCTGTCTTATCGTTGGCTTCCTAGAATTATTTACATTAATTGCATTCCTTTTAGTCTGCTCATATTCTCAGGATCGAATAATCTTATCGATGTTTTCTAATTGGGTTTCTGATTTGAAATTTGCATTTTTTCAATCAAAAATTTCCATCTTTTCAGTGTTTGAAATTTCATTCTCTTGTGAGATCACATTCTAGATTTTTTTACAGGAATTTAAAAACCGTGGATGGTCAAAAAATAAATCTTCGTACATTCATTGAAATGTGATGCACGGCATTTTTCTATATAACATTGAAACACAATATTCCGACGCAGGTTTCCCGATTTCTGTTGATTTATAGTCTGAATAGTTCATTAAACTATGTTCTAGATCCATCGAGTGAAAAACATAATTTCAGTTCTGCCCTGTAGAAGTGGATATATTTATATCCACGAAATATCGGCATTAGTTAAATTCAGTTTTTTGATCATCCAACTTTTCTAACATCCTGTGGAAAAATCTAGAATTTTCATCTTTTCATTTTGAGTGTCAGTCGGGTAATATAGTCACTTATTCTTCATGGGAGTGATATTAGTGAAGCTTCATTTGTGAACTCAGAGTCGGACTTTCTCATTCTCATCTATTATTTCATTTCGGCATCTGTTAGAATCATTTGTAGATGCATACTCATGTCCTTTTCATGATAAGTCTGTTCGCCTCCAACAAAGCTTAAAAATTTAAACTGTTTTTCATCTCCTGCTCGAAGATTATATTATAACCCGACAAAGCTCTCCAATACTAGCCCTTCATTCAACTTGAAAAGCGGCAAATAATAATAATAATAATTTATTTCCATCAAAAATTTACATGGATAGTCAAAAACTTAAACTCTAACAAGACAAATCATAACCTATAAATTCTCCAACTGAATGAAAGGCATTTTTCATCAATATATGCCTGATTTTCTTCGTAAACTCTTTTTCAGTAAGATTCCTCACATCCATGGGTAATTTGTTGAACATCTTTATTCCCCAGTAAGTCGTGAAATTCTGGGTGTATTTTCTTTTATGTAATGGCATTATATGGTCGTTCCTTTACCTGGTGTCAAAGAAGTGGCATGATCCATTTCGCTTGAGATGAATATATTTCAAACTTAGATAAAATGATGGAAAGGTAAGTATCCCATACTTTACATAGACTGGTCCACACGATTCCCTTCCTTTCATTCCATACATAATGCGGATGGCCTTCTTTTGCAGGATGTGAACTCTGGAAGCCTCCGATGAATTCCCCCAAAGGAGAACCCCATACTGCAACACACTTTGAAAATTAGCGAAATAAGCTGTCCTTACCATTTCGTGAGAACCACATTTTTTCAATCTTCTCAACAAAAAAAGAATCTTCGACAATTTAGCACAAACAAAATTTATATGAGAAAACCAATCCAATTTATTGTCCAAAACTATACCCAAAAACTTCACCTGTTCTCGACTTTTCCTGCAAAAACTCAAGCTAGTGGTTTTTGTCGTATTTAATTTCAGAAGATTCTTCTGAAACCAACTTTCAACCTGATTAAGAGCGAGTTCTTTCTTTCCAAGAAGTTCCCCCTTACATTTCGATGAAAGGACAATAAATGCACAGACAGTCGCAATGCTGGATGCTCATATCATTCACATAAAATAGAAACAATAAGGGTCCTAAAATTGACCCTTGGGGAACACCACACTCAACTTTTTGCTCAGTGGATATTTCACCTTCCCAATTCACCTTCTGGTTTCTATTTTCCAAATATGAAGTCAGTAATTTGAGCACAATCCCCCTGAAACCATAAGAAATCAGCTTATTAAACAGAATTTTATGGGATACCACATCAAAAGCCTTGCTTAAATCAAAATTCAGCATCTCAACTGCCTAACCACTATCAATTTCATTACTTTCGTGATGACATCCATTAAAGCAGAAGTAGTATTTCGACCTTTTCTATACCCATGCTGGTTGTCATTCCATAAATTCTTTTTTTCCATCCATTTCAACATTCTTTCTTTGATGATCACCTCAAAAATGTTCGATATGCAAGGTAAAATTGCAATCGGCCTGTAGTTATTGAAATTATTTTTGTCACCTCTATTTTCATAGATTGGAATAATTTTTGCTATTTTTAACTCATCTGGAAAATATCCTTCTCGCAAGCATTTATTAACCAATACAGAAATAGGATAAGCGATTTCATCACTGAGTCTCTTCAGAATTTCGATATTCACTTCATAAATATCTGATGATTGTTTTGATTTAATCGATGATATTCTTCGTTTGATTTCATTTGGTGTACAATCAAAGAAAAAACAGGATTTTTCGTTATTCAGATTCAAGTTCTTAGTTACGATGGTATTTGAGGAATAGTTCAATGAAGTAACCGAATAACAATGGATTCTGTAATGAGACGTTGGGAGAAAGTATGCATGATAGTTTTAATGGAGAGAGAAGAAGGTCAGAGAACGTTATAATTGTTGTTTTGACTATCATAGATAGGCCCACTTCATAAATGTGAACCACAAATGCGTTACATTGAGAATGGCCTACAATATTGTTCCGGAAAAGAACTTCCAGATTGAATACTGTACATTTGAATTGAATTCGAAGCATTATTATAATTAACTCAAACGTCAGCGAGAGAAACTTATTGATAGAAACTTATGAATCAAAATAGAAAAACTGAAACCTGACAGATGGTACATATTATTTTCGATTTTGTGATAACGTACGTGGATTAACACAGCAAAGCAGTCGATAACAAGAACAAGTCTGAATTATTTTATTCAACAGAACTTTAAGTGATTTCTTAACTGACAAGTCTATATAACTGTTATGGCTCAACTCATCCCAGCTAGCAATCAGTGGCGTAGCGCAAAATTCGGGGGTCCAACCGCAAGATTTTAGTCGGGGGCCTCCTCCATAGATCTATGTAATTAATTTATTATAAGTTACCCTTTCTTTTTCAAAAAAGAATATTCAAGAAAAAATGATAAAAATATTATATATATTGAATAACAAGATTTTCTAAACAAAATAATATGGATTCTTGAAACATAGAAGAATTCAAAATAGTAATCATCGAAATGAATACCATTTTCAATTCCCAGGCTCAGAGATCTTTTATCATGAGGTTCTCGATGTGGCCTCCGTAAAGGAAAAGAATTTTCTTTTTCTTAAAAAAAAATATAGATTCTGATATAAAAAGAACTAGAAAAAATTCAATGTTATGAAAAATTTGAAAAATTATTTAACGAACATGCATGGAGCAGGCTCAAAAGTCTGATAGACGTGTTCGCGGCATTGAATTCCTAAGATAATTCTTAAGCCCAATAAAACGATCATTTGGCATTGTTCAAAGAGAGTCCCGAAAAGCTTGACAGTATATAAAAAAAAATGTTGAAAACAGGGTTGCACAAGGAGTATTTGAGTGAAAATTCGAATTTAGAATGAAATTATTGGAAACCTTAAATACTATTTAGAAATATTCCTCTATTTTTCGGGAGTAATAATCAGTGTCGGGGCCCTCTGATACGCCATAGTGTTGAATAATTGATTGTGACTCAGGCATTGGCTTATTAAAATAATAAAAAATCTTTCGTTGCTTAGAAAATGCAGTTTTTTTCTACCTGGCGTTTTGTTTTGCAAGCTCCGCTCAAATATTTTCTTTTCCGCTCTGACATTTTTTCTAATATCTGAAGAATTATAAGATATTCTTTTTTTTTATATTGAAAATGAAAAAATACGAGAGACGTTTCTTAACGGGTGAATAAGCTACGCAATTAATTTTAGAACTAACCTTCAATGAAATTTTAATTTGTAATCCTGAAACCAAAGGCACTAAAAAAGTCGCAGAATATTGAAAAATTTGCCTTTGATTTCAAACAAACTCACATCGTGGTTTCGTATTCAAACACTTGTTATACTTGTTTCTCTCACTACTAGAATGGAAATGAAAATAAAAAGATTTCACAATATTTTCCCCTCCTTCATAAAAATATCCTGATTAGAGAATTGACAATAATTTCTGCAATAACAAATAAGCCACAAGACGCCTGAAGAACAACACGTCAAATAAGCTGCCGAGCCCCCAATAAAACGTAATGTGGTGACGTTCAAAAAGAAAAGCTTGACGTTATATAAAAAACTCTGAAAATAAGGTAGCACAGGGTGTGATTGAGTGATATGTCGAATGGAATTACTGTAAACCTTATAATATGTTTTGAATATAATTCAGGGATATTTCTCTATTTTTCGAGAATAATAACTATACCTACCTTCATTCTTTAGGTTTTGTTCGTTATATCATCAGAAAACTATCGCGAATCGGCAAGTTCAATATATATTGGGGCCCCATTCAGAGCTTTTCGTTTGGATCGGGGGCCGCCTAAGTGCCGCTGCCCCCCCGCACTGCGGGGTCTGCGGGGCCCTCTGCTACGCCACTGCTAGCAATTTAATGTCTTATAAGAATTCTGTAAAGGTTTTCCGTACTTTTTTATAGGACAAGTCGAAGTCCTGTAAACATTTTCATTTCGTATATACAACCCTTATTCAACCAAAATGGGCAAGATGTATACGAAAATTTAGTTGTATTATTTATGGCCGTATTCTGCTTTTTCTCTGTAAGCTACAAATCTGTAGCGTACGATTGATCTGTATCTATGTGGCTGACTTACAGATTCATGAATAATGAAATTCTGGAAGTTTTTCTGTAACTGTCGTATTAGAAATGTCAATTTTGAACTACTTCGTAATCAGATCATAGAATAGAATTTATTTCTCTTTAAAATTGGACCGTAAGTATTGATTATTGGATATATTTATATTCAATTTGTGTTTTTTTTTAACAAAAAGGGGAAATTTACAACAGAAATGAGAAAAAGAAACACAGAAGTGGTTGGGTATAGAAAAGTATTTTTTATTCTGTGACCAAAACAAATCATTCAACATAACCTCACAATATACCTTTTGATATGTTTCCTGTAAGCTACAGATTTATAGAAAGCGTCGAGAATCATGATTTTCCTGTAATCTTATGAAAAGTTACAGATTTGCTTACAGACGAAAGCAGAATACCGCCATTAATCTGGTAGAGAGCTTTGGGACTATTACAGGATTGATGTATAAACTTTTATACGACATTTAATAGAACTCTTAAATCAATTCTAGATGATCCTATACTTATCCTGTGAATGAACTTACGTTCCACTATACGCCACATGTATAACGTCTATACAACCATTCATTCTTATCATTTTTCGGTCTATTATAAGACTATTTTGTAACTCTGGTGACATTAATATCACCACACGATTGTATAAATGTGCCTTCAGTTGACAAACCTACCATTATTTCAGGATGGATACCTAAATATGCATAAGTGATGAATCTTTGTTGAACCTGATATATTAATGATCTCTGTGAATGCGATATCTCGAATTTCAGAAGATATTTCCTATGACGAATTAATTTCACCGTGAAATATATGGCATATGTGGTGCTAAATTTCCATGGGCTTCAGAAAAAAATTATATTTAAAAAAAAATTTTTTTTTTTCAATAAAAATATATTTTTGTTGATTTTCGTTCTTGGCCCCTACAATATGCCCTTATATTCAATAATTCATCGATGATTAAATAAAAAAAGTTAAAATCACATTTTTCAGTCAAAATCATAATTTTTCATACATTTAGTTTTTTATTTCGATATGGCGATTGATGATACGTCTCTTTGTTGTTTGCAAAATGGCTCCTCTTCAATCTTACTTTCTGATGACAGATGACAATATATAACATATTGGTTCTGTTAGGTACTTCAATCAAATACTTATACAACCTATGATATTTATTGCCGCCAAAGCATCACAGGCACGAATTGGAAGGGATAAATCTATTAGAATTCAAAAAATGAAAGAGCACGAATCAAATGTTAACCGTTTTCAAGACATTTCACATCTAATAGAGAACAGATTAATATATTTCGAAGAAAACATTAGGCCATAATAGATTGGACCAAAAATCTTCTGCATACAAGGAAAATAAATCGGTTTGATTTTTGAATGATATTTATTCACTAATCCGTTTTATTATGCAACATACACAACACCATAATAGAGCATCAAATCTTCTATACGACTCCTAGGGAAACTGCGTTAAAGTAAATCGTATAACCTCACTTTTCAGGAGTTCCAAACTAAAAACTTGTCGATTTTCTCCTAATTATCTAGCAGTTGATTCTTAATTCCCATTCACAAGCACTGCTTTCAGGAGCTTCATTCCACCACATATTCCTTTCTATATCGGATACAGTGAATTCTGTATAAAAGATATTCGTTTTATTAAGCAACATTCACAGCACCATAATAGAGTGTCAAATCTTCTATACGACTTTAAAACGACCAGTTGGTCATATTGTGTTGCGAAGGAAACACTGCAAACCAAATCGTATAACCTCACTATTCAGAAGTTTCAAACTGGAAAATCGTCGATTTTTTCTTCATTATCTAGCTCTGTACTTCAGTTGATCCTTGATTTCTATTCGAAAGCACTGTTTTCAGGAGCTTCATTCCACCATACCTCACTTTCTATATCGGATACAGTGAGGTCTGTATCAAAAATATTACGGGTTGCTTCACTCTCACAATCAGTCCTTTTTTCTTCTTCTGATCGTGATAGTTTCTTGTAACAGTTTGTTACTTTTGGGCCGAAATGATCCACCATGTTTTGTTTTTTTCCATGAATCAAATTGATAAGACATGTTGACAACGATATTTCACATTCAGAATAAGTCGAATAAAGAATTCCTACCCAACACATATCGGAGAGTCTTATTGCAGACATATAACTGCAAAATACATTTTACGACATCTAATAGACAACTAGATGTCATGTCGTATTAAAATTGTCCTGTAAAAGTGTATAGAACAACCTGCGGAAAGGTTCTATAAGTGTCCTTGTTGTGAGAATAGTTACACGATAATTTTATACAACTATTTAGTTCTCACAACAAAACGGTTCCCATCAGAATACTTACATGACAAAAAAGTATGCGTGGGACAATATTACAACAATTACAAGGTCGAATTGTCGTATAGGACTATTTTGCTAGTTGGGATTGATATAGAGAGATGGATTATAAAATAAAGTTGATTTGTCTTTTTCTTACAGTTATCCCAACATTTTGTTGCCATAAATGGAATATTTTCTTTCAATAGTCTATAATAATAGATATTATATAAGATCCGAACCTAAATCGGCTTTCACCGAGGTTCGATGACAGAATTGAACCTATTTAATTAAAGGATTTAGTATATCAGAAAAAAAATCGAAAATATGTTGTCTGAAAATATACTGGACATAATATTTCTGATTATTTAAAAAAAATGATTTTTCATGAAATCCAAATAATCAGTAAATTTCATAGTATGAAAGTTGTAGAATGTGGAGACATGATATGATCTATTATTTAGCTGGACGAACCACTGGCTTGACAGGAAACATCAGGTATGTCGATACCAGGTAATAGAAAAATTTCTAGCATAAGCGCTTTTTTATTGTGAACACTGTGGATATAGGGTTGTCTGCAAAAAATTCGGTTCTAATAGAGGTTTGCGAATTTTAAAGATTTAAATTTCAACGAAAGTGGAAATGATTGACGAAAGATAAGAGGTAAGTACACCGTGTAATAAAAAACCGAAAATCACAGTCGCGTCTGGTGGGACTCTGAATGTAAAGCGGCACACAGACGAGCAAGTTGGTTGTCAAAGATGTCAGAAAGTGGTGTTGACTTTGGTCGATTGTTAATTGCTAATGTTGATATTCCAGGTTGAAAACTACGTTGCTGAAAAATTAAATCATGGCTCCCAACGAAAATCGCAAATGTGCGGCTGGCTCCCTTGTGTTGACTTCCTTACGCGTTTTCGTTTTTTTTCTTTTCACCTTACTGATGATGGCCGATAGCCTGAAAAACGTTTCTACGATTCACTTTCTTCTTGGAAGTTTATGTCCATGGGATTTTTCTCATGTATTTCACGTATCCTCCATCATTCATTTCTATTCCATTTATATCCCTGGACTCGGATGTCACGCAGACCGCTAATGCTGCCTCTGTGGACGAAGCTTTCAAGTCCTCTGCAGGTTTACGGAGCACTATTATACAGGTCTTGCGGAAGACACTAGTATTTTGAAAAAATAACTTTTTAAAAATGTCAAAGAGAAAATTAATTCAAATTTAATGCCCTGAATTCTTTTTATCCGTCGAATACATTAGTGTTATCATTTCAGACTACACTAACCATATTCATTTTTTCTTTGTTGACAGGTGTATATATATATATATATATATATATATATATATATAAATATATATGTTCTTATGAAAAAGAGAACTAAAATAATACAATAAATGTTGAAACAAAAAGTAACTAAGTTGAGGTAAAAAAAAAGGGGTATCATAACATTCTTCGCATGATACTATAGATAGAATCATACGATACAATCATCACTAGTATCATACAATACTATACAGGTAACAAAATATCACTTTTTGAAACAACTTTGTTCCCCGGGAAACAAGTAAGTACTTTTTACCCGGATAGGGTATATATACTCTTCTAAATACTTTATTAGCTATTTCTGTCGAGCGTGCTACTGATTCAGCCACCGTTGATGACTTCCTTCGCCACGTTTTTTTAGTGTCATCAAGTCTACCCCAGAATTAACTAAAGGGTAGCAGATGAATAACCTGTATGTGACTAAGCATTTTCTAGTTTAAAATTGGCCACTGTTTCAGGTACCCCCAACCTGATTGATGCATTTTCCATTGCGATATGCAGGAAGCAGGCGGCGATGCTGCTGGACGAAGGACTATAATACGCGATTCAATATAAGCGCTACTCCCTCTTGCGGATATTCATGTACATACATGAAAGTTGTTCGTTTACATTTGTGTTTGCACGTAGTTTATTCAAAGTTTAATGGTGTTTGTGATCGTAACTCGATAAAAGCCGTTTTATTATGTCGAATCATTATTGTGCAGTTCCTCTGTGTTCTTCTTGGAAAGAAACCCTGAATTGAGTTTCCATTTATTTCCTGAACCATCTGTTTACCATTTAACAGTATTTTCTTTGGAATTTTGGTCGGTGTATTCCTGCCCCCATTCCTCTTTTTTGAATAGCATCGTACTGAAGTTTTTCTCAGTACTTACTTTCTTGACCATTACATCACTAGGAAGGTTCGCAGATGAGATGTAGTTACTCAGAGAGCTCCAGACTCTCTGACACCTAATTCTCTCATTACTTACTGGGCTCAGTTATAATAACATTATTTGAGGAAAAAGTGTTTAACCAGAACTCTTCTTTATTGAGATCATTAGAGAGATATGGAAGAAGCAGATAACGTCGACGTACGCTAATAACGGGATGCGATAAACGAATAACGTCTTGCGCTATTTGTAGCAAAATTTAGCCTTATGGAAGAGTTGCTTTAACGGATTTATCGACGTTATTTGAAAACAAACAAAATGACAGAATTCTGTTCTATGTGCACCTATTAAGGTTAGTTTTGTGTTTTGTTTTTGATTTACATTTAAAGCAATTTAGCTGGGAGAAGTCTGATTTCAGATTTAAGTTTAGTATTTCCTCTCATTTGGAGAAAAATGGAAAATAGTTAAAGTATTATAATTGCAGATGGTAGTGGAGCAGATATAAAAACTTCAATTAAAAGAAATATTTTTGAAGATTCCAATGAATATAATATGAAACTTTCAATATCGATGATTTTCCAAATGAGTGTAAATTCAACTTTCGATTCTAAAAAAATATTTATATAGGCTTTCAGAAGCTCTGAGAATGCCAGATGTAATCAGAATGTAGAAAGGAATTCAACATTAAAATTTTGGGTATATCAGTCTCTTTATGGTTTTTAGAAGACTTTCCTATCCAAATAGGCTGAAGGATTTACAATGATTTGGTTATTCAGCTCAGTAATTGTCACTGATAACAAACCAATCTGTCTAAGTAATTTACAACAACCACAGCCAACTTCTGGAAAATTTGCAGACTTTGAGTTGGTTGAACCAAGACAGGCTGCGATGATATGCACAGGTACTGGTCCCTAAAAATTGTGAATGAAGGTTTTTTAAATTGTTTATCATCTTAAGCATGATAAGTTGTTTTGAACTGTTATTTTGTTATTGTATATACATATGTGAAACTCTTAACCTATTTAATTCAGGCTGTTCGAGAAAAAGAAGCAGTAGTTCCCAATTGCTGGGGTTTTATTGATGGTACTCTTCAAGCGATTTTCAAACTAAACCAGAAAAACTATTACTCATGACATAGAGGATGCACCGTGTTGAGTTCCATCGCATACTTATTTCTATGGGGAAAGGAGAAAATGCTTGTATTTATGCTGAAGGTGGGCATTTCCACTTCCAACATTCATTATAATTGTATTGTCGATATTCGACATTTTTTCTTCAATGTTTGTTTCCTCTTGTTTTATTATTGAAAAAACTCAGCCTAGTAGAATTATAATTTAAGGAAAATTTTCATCCAAATCAAAGTTGTCAGAAAAATATCTGAGTTTTTCTATATAACCCTTTCTGACCATACTTCAGGGTTGAAAAATTCCAATATGTGTAATTTCAATAAAAATGATATTTACCAAGTTTTGTGTCTTCGTTTAGGATACAAGGAAAAAAATAAGTAAAATTTTTTTCATCATCTGATGGCTGTAACTTTTCCAGGGAGAGGTTTATGAAAAAATTTTATACCAAATGCCCACTTCAAATTTCCTCAAAGAATCACCCCTTTCATTTTTTCGAGGTTATTCAGATAAACCTGCGACTGAAGAAGACATGACCTGAAGCTCTTCCAAAATACTAAAACAGTGCAAGATGAGTAAAAATGTCAATGGATATTTCACTCTTGTAGTTTTTCACTAAACACAATTACTTAATACCTTTTATGGAGTAGATTGTATAAAGCAATAAATGACAAGAAAATATGTGTGTATGTTAAAATTGATAATAAAAGTTTTTGTTAAAAACTGCTCCATTCCATTGAGACCAGCAATAATTCCTCTGCCTAGGCAGGAAAAAGTAACACTTTGCTGAGTGTCTGCAAAATTTATGGGTATTTGCTTTCAGTGGAGAATTGAAATTTTACTCCATATTCCAACGGAGTGCACCTATTTTCAAAAACTCCAAAATCGGTATTTGATAGCACTTTTTTGTACCTGCAATTACTACGTAATATTTCATGTTATTTCTTTTAAATAATGTGTAACAAAAACTATATTTTTCATTCGAATACAGATTTAATATTTAATTAAAATGTGAACTTAGTATCATTTCTTTCAACATTTACCTCCTGAGTTGAACAATTTTTGTCAGTGTATGTTTCTGTTATAAGTACGAAAAACGTGCACGTGTTTGAATAAGTTGATTTGGGTTTCGCGCTCCTATTTTTTTGTCGAAAGTTCTACAGCGCAAGGCTGAAAAATAACGTAAATTACGATAACGTGCTCCGTTAACGCTAATAGCTCCCGCTATTCTCAAAATCGATATACGCATGCGTCGTAACGTTAATAACGCCTAACGCTAATAGCGCACGACGTTGAAGTTCGTCCCATATCTCTCTATTCATCAAAGAATGGAAACATTCTTGAACGAATGACTTAGGATAACCATTATCTTCGAATATATTAAATAGTTTCCTTTCAGCATAAGTTAAAAAATCAGGATGGCAAATATTCTTGATTCTACAAAACATTCCTTTTATAAGATTAGTTTCCATGCCCCAAGAATGATTAGACTTGTAATCAATATAACGACCGGATGAAGTTGGTTTTTATAACAGTCCAATTTTATTAGATTTCCTATGCATCTTATTGCTTTAGTATCTAGGAATGGAACAGCATTATTGGTTTCTTCTTCAACTGTGAATTTAATATGTGGAGGAAAATCCCCGAATGCGCCCCCGAATCGAGCCGAGCCACCAGCCACAACCCACAATTCGGACGGTATCTGCGATTCATGATTTGAACGCATCGCATAACTTCTGGATGTGTCCGAGTTACCACCGAGTTGACTCGAATTCACTCGGATGTAACTCGAGCTGACTATCTTACGGCCGTTTGCACCAGTTACACTTCAGTGGAACTTGTCTTGAAGTCTAACCTAACTCGCTCATTCCGTTTGCACCGCTTCGACTCAGACCTAAACTGTCACCTAAAGGGCCGAAAAAGATAAGCCGAAGCAATGTACGGCTTAAGTATCCAGTGTTGCCAATCGGCGGATTTTTATCCGAATTGCGGATTTTTTTGGCTCTTGCGGATTTTTTTCGGATTTGAAAATGATTCGGATTTTTTTTATATTGTACAGTCTCAAAGATTTTCTGTGGGAATTGGATGATTGATAGAAAAAATATTTTATTCTCATTTCTTCTAGGGGAGGGGAAAACCACGTAAAAAAAAGTCGCCAAATACAACACTTCAGAAGTGGTGCGGAAACGTGTGCGTTTAATTTGAAATACAAACTTTCTTACGATTTGAATATTCTTTTGTAGAGAATTTTACGATCTGCAAACTTTCTTGTGGTTCACAAAAATGTATGGCCGTCGACCGCAAATTAAAAAACAATTCAAGCGAGATCAACGGGGATTTTTGAAATAATATTTTTTATGTCATAAATTGATTAAAAATCCATCATATCTCAAATCATAACTGTTCAATCCCTATCAATTACCACTTGTAGCACTAGAGATTATTCACATTGAAAAATTAATTGAAATATTCAGAAAAAATAAGCATGTTTTTTCGTTTCTGAATTATTTAGTTGATCTATGAACGAGCGGATTTTTTTCGGATTAAATAAAGGAGCCATCGGATTTTTTCGGATTTTTTGGCACAAATTTCGGATTTTTCCGTGAATTACCATTGGCAACACTGTAAGTATCACTTATTGTTTCATGTACCTATATTATATTCCGGCGTCGGTCTAGAATGAAAGATGATGTTTGTATTGTAGTAGGTAGTTTTTATTTGGGATGGAAATATTGAACGGAGATGTTTTAATCGATGATGAGAAATTTGATGAGTCGATGTAAGTGATGGAATTTCAAGAACAATAATTAATGAAAGGACAAACTTTCTGGAATCCTTTGATCAGCTTACGTTTTATATAAATTTAATGAATTTCAGTTCAAATTCTTTGAAATTGTGGGATTATCTCTCTTGATTGGTGCTGTATATGGAATACATATGAAAATTTTATCGCGTAAAGGTGAAGATGACCAAATATTTCGAAAATAGAATGGTCTATTTTTCTATCAACAGATATACTCTGCAGCGCTGACCCTCATTATGACAAGTCTTATATTTTCATGATATTATCAATAATATAGTATCTTCAAGGCTACAATCGTCAGTGCAATAATATGTTTTCGAAAAGAGATCGGATTAAAAAATTGGATCGCTGAAGACCTATATTTTGATGACAATATCAAATTTAAGTGCAAAAATGGTGGAGAATTTATTATATTCATTTTCGAATAACGATATGAATATCACATTGAGTGCAAAATAATAGCCATATCAAAACTTCAGAGTATTTTTCGAATCAGAGTCAATTGTTCAAAATTAGGAAAATAAGTCACAATAAATAAATAAATAATTGCTAAATTCCTAGTTGAATCAATTCAATTACCAAAGCTGCCCAAAAGCACGCTTATATAAGAAAATACACTGGAAAATATAATTTAAATAAAACAGGAATCAGAGATCAGGAATGAGTCCCACAATATAAATCAATTATTGTTATATTCTTAATTTGATGAATTCAATCGGAAAATTTGCCTCAAGAGCACAATTACCTCATTAGAAATCTCTTGAAGATCCAAATTACATTATATTAAACACGAAGTTGTTCGAATTTGAATTTTACGCGCCAGAAAACACTCTGACGCGATGGGCAAGCAGGTCGCACCTTCGTTCACCGGACGATCATTTCTTGCATTATTTGTGTCATGGGTCGAGTTTACCTACCAGAATTTCAATAATTTTACAGTGTTGCCAAATGGCAGTGTCTCCTAGCTAAGATTCTGTTAAGCGGCACCGGTGCAGATGACAAGATTTTTGGGTGGAACTTTAGTCTAAGTGGAACCTAGCAAAGGGTAACTTTTAAGTGTGAGCGGTGCAAACGGGCGTTAGAGTTTAACTGAAGTTAATCGAGTTGAATGGCTCGAGTTGCCCATCCCTACTGGTGAGCAAAAGAGTACGCACGCTTATGCTCAAGAGTACGTACCCACATTACCATATTTCTACATATTGAACACATTGTTTGGTGGAAAACGATTTAAATTTATTAAATATTTTGTACAATCGTAACATATCAGGTAGTAAAGATATCACTGTATTAACACAAAAATTTGAACACATTGAATTACTGTGTGCGAAAATAAAAACTTATAACCTACTAGCACAAATCTGCTATTCAAATTATTGTTATTTCGATTAGTCCAATATTATCCTCAAAAACGAAAAATCTTGAAGAAGCCTAGATCCTGATTGCCACACCGCCTACCAGATGCAATTGAATTTCTCTAACTTTTCGTATATAGATATACGTCCCATACCTGAATAACTGAAACAATATTCTTATACTCAAATATGGGCCCTCCCGTGACGTGGTTTCTTATGTCAGGTCTTCTTCTTCTCGGCATCGCAAATTTAAATTAACCAAGTTGACAAAAAAGTTCTAGCACACTTTGAGGTGAGTTGTATCTATAACAAAAGATCAACTGCAAAAAGAGGACGTAACCTGAAATGTCACTTTCACAAATGATCACCGAAGCCAATAATGACTTAGATAACCGAACATAATACTCGAATTATTAATTAGTTATTCATTATTAATTGATATTTTGGTGTTTTGTGCAAACTTTGCTTCGTCCTCAATTGAATACATTATTGAAATCGGGAAATAAATGTAACAATGTTATAAATAATGCAAAATCAATTATAAAACATCGTTGAATAATTGTGAAATATCGATAATCATCGAAAATCAATGATACTCAATCACCTCTATTTCTAAGGAAAAACCATATTGAATACCTTGCATTTTTATATTTTCTCACCTTTAAAACCTTCCCTGGAATTCCACGAATAAGTCAAGACCAAGTTGGTCCAGCTTTCAAGTTTTAGCGTACTTAATGCACATCAATTCATTTTTATATATAAAGATTTATCTTTCCAACGACGTTTATAATTGCAACTTTCGTTTTTCACAATAGCATTAGAAAGCTTCAAGATGGAAAGAGACTTTTGAAAATCAACAACAGGTATCGGCCTATTGAAATAACAAAAAGACACATTCCCCCTATTTTTTACCTTGGTGAAATACGTAATATCGTAATCAAGCCTTATGCCATTGAGGATTCTATACGTTTTGATTATTATGTCTCTTAGAAATCAGGTTGGATTGAAAATATGCACAAAATGGGCACTGAATCCCGCCTTATTATTATTATTATTCAGTGGCGTAGCGCAAAATTCGGGGGCCCCCCCGCAAGATTTTAGTCGGGAGCCCCCTCCATAGATCTATGTAATTAATTCATGATAAGTTTCCCTTTCTTTTTCAAAAAAGCATATTCAAGAAAAAATGATAAAAATAATATACTTATTGAATACCAAGATTTTCTAAACAAAATAATATAATTCTGATATAAAAAGAACTAAAAAGAATTCAATGTTATGAAAAATTTGAAAAATTATTTAACAAACATGCATGGAGCAGGCTCAAAAGTCTGATAGACGTGTTCGCGGCATTGAATACCTAAGATAATTCTTGATTATCTTAAGCCCAATAAAACGATCATTTGGCATTGTTCAAAGAGAGTCCCGGAAAGCTTGACAGTATATAAAAAAAAATGTTGAAAACAGGGTTGCACAAGGAGTATTTGAGTGAAAATACGAATTCAGAATGAATTATTGGAAACCCTAAATAACATTTAGAAATATTCCTCTATTTTTCGGGAAAAATAATTGTATCTCCATTGTTTTAGTTTTTTTTCATTATACCATCAGAAAAATATAGCGAATCGGCAAGTTCAATAGAATGAAATTATTGAGGCCCCATTTGAAGCTTTTCGTATGGCTTGGGGGCCCTCTGATACGCCATAGTGTTGAATAATTGATTGTGACTCAGGCATTGGCTTATTAAAATAATAAAAAATCTTTCGTTGCTTAGAAAATGCAATTTTTTTCTACCTGGCGTTTTGTTTTGCAAGCTCCGCTCAAATATTTTCTTTTCCGCTCTGACATTTTTTCTAATATCTGAAGAATTATAAAATATTCTGTTTTTTGATATTGAAAATGGAAAAATACGAGAGACATTTCTTAACAGGTAAATAAGCTACGCAATTAATTTTAGAACTAACCTTCAATGAAATTTCAATTTGTAATCGTGTAACAAAAGGCACTAAAAAAGTCGCAGAAAATTGAAAAATTTGCCTTTGATTGGAAACAAACTCACATCGTGGTTTCGTATTCAAACACTTGTTATACTTGTTTCTCTCACTACTAGAATGGAAATGAAAATAAAAAGATTTCACAATATTTTCCCCTCCTTCATAAAAATATCCTGATTAGAGAATTGACAATAATTTCTGCAATAACAAATAAGCCACAAGACGTCTGAAGAACAACGCGTCAAATAAGCTGCCGAGCCCCCAATAAAACCATAATGTGGTGACGTTCAAAAAGAAAAGCTTGACGTTATATGAAAAACTCTGAAAATAAGGTAGCACAGGGTGTGATTGAGTGATATGTCGAATGGAATTACTGTAAACCTTATAATATGTTTTGAATATAATTCAGGGATATTTCTCTATTTTTCGAGAATAATAACTATACCTACCTTCATTGATTAGGTTTTGTTCGTTTTATCATCAGAAAACTAACGCGAATCGGCGAGTTCAATATATATTGGGGCCCCATTCAGAGCTTTTCGTTTGGCACGGGGACCCCCTAAGTACCGGGGCCCCCCCGCACTGCGGGGTCTGCGGGGCCCTCTGCTGCGCCACTGTTATTATTATTATTACTTTTATTATTATTCTTATTATTATTATTATACAAATGAGATAAAGGCCTTCATAATTATTATTATGTTACCTGAGAAGAGTATCAGCAACACAAGTATTTTGTTCATCGTTCTCATGAAGGGCAATCAAGAAGTTCCTGAACGGAATCAAATGATTTTTCCTATTTCTGGTATCAAGTAATTATAGGAATGCAGTTGACTTACAAACAAATCAGATTCGATCGGTAGAATATACACATTAATACATATTACCTCTGTTGACCAAAGAGCACGAAAGTTAACTTTCGAAGATGACAGGAAACATGCCTTACGTATCTGTTGGGGTCATAAACGTTGCTTAAATTGGCTGTAATTTAATATTCTGAAGAAACGTTGTTCGTTTACAATAATTTGAACTGCTGCACTACTGTAATTAAATTCAATTACGTTTCTGGGGGTCAACCAAAAGAGAAAAATGGCATCTCTCTTTGTCGTGGAGGCCAACGCCGCCCCTGTAGCACTGATGAAACAAGGAAGGCTGAACACAGCGTGGTGTCAAAAGGACATAACCTTGCCGAAGATCAATACGGCCTGTGGCGTTTAGCCAGGCAGCAGGACTTTGGGACTTGATACAAAGTTTATTCAGTCCTGCCTCCGTTTACAAACGAATATGGGGTTAGGTAACCGTCAACGCCTACTAGGGGGGATGTTAATCAATTACTAGATTACTTCATCTATCTTTCTGGGCAATAGTCGGACGTTTTTTGAAAACACAGAATGCAGAGTTTTAAATCTAAGTGTTTCATGGCGGACTTTCGCAGTAGGTATTACTCGAAAATCCAAAAAAAAAAATGTTTCTTTTATATAGAAATTATGTTTATTCTACAACGATTGTTCGGAATAATTATTTTCTGTTTCAAAAAGTAAGTTTTTTGTCGAAAATATAAGAAAAAAGGATAATATTGTGTCTTCAGACCCAGAGCCGATAAAGTATCAATCTACTAGCGAGGAAATGCGCTTTTACCAAGTTGGTCATTTCCGATTTGCGCAAACTCTTTTGGAAACAGTTTGAGATATAAAATTATACTCGGCGATCGAATAAATCACACCTTCGAACCTTGCCAAAAGTAGCTGATGCAACAGAAGGGTTCAAACACAGAGGTGGTTTCCAAAAATACTTTTGATCTCAGTTCTTTCTTTATTTATATGAAATGTTTCGAAAAGACGTGGATAATGAAAATGAATTCTTCAAACGTATACAAATCACAAATATTAAAAAAATATTTCGCGTATATATTTCCGAGTAAAAGATTTGGGGGTTTGGTTAGATGTTGACTTGCGCTTCACTGACCACATCTCTGCCTGCTTACAAAATAGGCCAGTCAAAAAAGCCTCTAAATCTCAAGTAATTAGCAACAGCGTAATTTTTTGATATGTTGTTGGGGACGGTAAAACATGAAGGTTTAAATAATTATCAATCTTGTATAAAATTTTTCACCTTTTTTGTTCGATGCAAAAGTTTTCATTAATAAAAAAGTACAATTTTTGAAATAAAACAGGTAAAAAAATTCTGACAAGGAAGAAAAGTTAATACAAAGTTTTTTATTATAGGATCATTGAGTTACTGAAGTTTCCACCTTTTTTGACCAGTGGAAAAGCTGAAAACAGTCACGAGATTGCCTCTTAGCCTATAGAGGCGTTCGGTGCGCGATCAGGAGATCGCGATGAAGATAATAATAAGTGCTACGGAATGACTTCGCTCGAGCTACTCAGTCTCTGCACCATTGTTAATCATTTGAAGGAATAAATAACGAGTGGATCAATGTGATTCCGGGAATATTTCAGTGAATATACGAAAATACGTAATCTTTTTTCTTTCGGGTATCAAATTCAGCGTATTGAATTCTTGCGTTTTGTAGGCTTTCTTTTTCAGCAAGCTCTATGAAAATATTCAAACACTGGGTTTCATCAGACAAAAATTTAATATTTTCATCTCAACAAGATGGGCAAGAATCGATAATTGAAATAATTTTTTTTTCAAATGTACTTGAGATAGACTAATCAAAGAAAAAAAAGAAGAATTTGAATTTCCGTTTTCGTTGGACAAAAACCCCACTTCATTCTGCTCACCGCACATTGAAAATCGTACGAACTGGTGAAACATTATCTTTTTTTTTCTTTGAATATAACCTTCTTGGAGTCTTCTTCAATACTTTATACAACCATATTTTGTAGGGCAAGAATTCACCCCCACCACTACCCACTAAAATAAAAATGCTATTTTTCCTCTGCTTTTTCTGTAGCTTTTTCTGAAATATAAATTTTCATCGACTAACTATACTCAAATGTAAATGAATATTGAGGCTCTGCGTTATCAGATTTGAAAATATTCCTAGGTCCTGGGTTAAATTTTCATAATGTTATTGTCAGAACTGTTTATCTGAAACATGAATGAATTAAAATACGGTTGTTGTGGTATAAATGATAATATTATATGTTATACACTTCTCGCAACAATTAAAGGAACAGAAAAATTTTCCAAATTTTTTGGTGTTTTTCAACAGGCTGTATCTCAGTGAAAAATGGTCGTATAAGAATTAGAAAAATCCACTAAGCAATTGGGATGACGTCCTGACGTCTGCACTCGTGTAGAAATTCTATATGTTGTCTGTTCAGATGTCTCTTATTCAATGTGTATTTCAACTGTTGGAAGGTGGCCTGATGATGGCTAGTAAGCCGAAATCGATCGCCGAGAGCATAGAAGAATAAAAACTTCTGAATATTAGTGTGTTTTCCTTTACCGATCTAAATTACTGATTGCACTAATGGAAGAGTTCGTTAATAAAATTGAATATTCGGAGATATCCTACACCTTCCAACAGTTGAAATACACATTGAATAAGAGACATCGGAAAATTTCTAAACATCAAGTTGCCTGCTGTGCATAACAAAAATAGGAAACATCAAATACGAATGTCACTTTTGAAGAAAGAACTACGATGACAATATCGACTAACGGACACTATTGATTTGAAGTTGAAGTTTCTCCATCATTTTCTCCTTAAACACCTACATACTGTAGAATATAACATACTGATTGATAGTTTAGAAGAGAATATAGTTTACGATAACTGGAATGCTGATCGAAAAAGAAAGCAAAAGTTGGTGTTTTTGATTAACCAAAAAGAACGCACACGACAGCGGACAAATGAAGGTCACACTGTTTCATATAAATCTATCCAATCGAATGAAATACACCATTTTCATGATAAATTCACCAATCTTAGTGATGTCAGCTTCAATGAAGAAGAAGAGATGGTACTGAATCTTGGACATAAATTCGCTCCTATCCCTAAATCTTTCAACATACACGAAATGGCTATTGATATTGAAGTACAAATTAAGAAGAATCCAGACTTCGACATTATAACTGACGAAATTCTTCATACGTTAAGATGCTACAAAGATAAACAGGTAAGGGTGAGTGACCAAGAACAATTAGACATCAATAAAAAATTACACAAGGGCATAAAAAGTATACACGAAATGTTGTCGACTAACAATCTGACTATAACAAAAGCCGATAAAAACGCGGGTTTGGTAATTTTAAAGAACGATTTATATACAGAAAAACCCCTTACATTTTTCAATGATAATAACATCTCAGAAATTAAAAATAACCCCCTATTAAAATTCTCAAACAAAGTTAATAATACCATAAAAACTTCACTCCCAACCTTGCACAAATTTGGTGAAACAATATTCAATATTAAAGAAAGAAATCCACAAATACCTAGACTTTACAGCTTAATAAAACTACACAAACCTGAAAAAAGTATAAGACCCATCACTTCGGCAATCGGATCACCCACTCATAAGATTGCCAAATTCCTGAATAGATTGATTGGCAGAATTTTTAAGATAAAATCCCAATTTTCTATTAAAACCTCATCAGAACTTATAAAATATTTGAATTCTCTCAACCTAGACCCTCATAAACAATACCTTCTGATTTCTTTTGATATAATAAATTTATATAATAATATACCAGTTGAGGATACACTTCTGCTACTGAATGAGCGCCTAAAAGAATATCTTGAGACCAACGGTGAATTTGAGCTGGACACAACAGATATAGAAAATATTGTGTCCCTTGCCCGAATTGCTACTGAGCAAAATTTTTTCATCTTTCATAATATAATATATATGATGAGAGACGGTTTACCAATGGGTTCTCCATTTAGTGGTCCAATGTCAGAAATATACCTTGACTATGTGGAGAAATTGATTATGCTTATACCTTTAGCTAAATAAATAATGCTTTGGAAAAGATATGTCGATGATGTTTTTTGTATTTGGGCAGGGACTGAAGAAGAATTGAGAATTTTCTTTGATACCTCAAATATAAAATTCAAAATAAAATTCACTTTAGAGAAAGCGCATAATAATTCATTAAATTTCTTGGATTTAAAAATTACCCTAACTGAACATAATACGTTTACATATGACATTTACCGAAAACCCACCCAAACAGATGTTATCATCCCTTATAAATCGTATCACTCACCCCCCATTAAAAATTCCGCTTTTATGTTTTTATTTTATAGACTTCTGAACATTCCTCTATCTACAGTAGACTTTAACAGAGAATTGAAAACTATTTATAAAATCTCTGAATCTAATGACTATCCTAGAGATTATGTTGACAAGATCTTAAGATCGATTAAAAAGAAAATGCTACTCAAGAAAATTTACCCCCACATTTGCGACAGGCAAAATTACATCTCCATCCCATTCTTCGAAGAATTTGATGATAGAATCAGTTCCATTTTAAGAAAACAAAATTATTTGATTGCCAATAAACGAAATCCAACCTTAGAAAACATTTTAGTAAACAATAAATCTAAAATTAGCCAGGAATGTTGCAGCGGTATTTACAAGATAACATGTGAAGAATGCCCAGCCTTTTATATAGGCATGACAACACGCGCCGCCAAATTGAGATTTAAAGAACATATAAACAATAGACCTAAATCTGCGTTAGGTACTCATTTAATCGAAAGTAAACACAAGACTACAATTGAAAATCTGACGCTAATACAAAAAGAAAATAACTATAAAAAGTTGGTTCTCCTGGAACAGTATGAGATCCTTAAAAACAAGGATAATAGCCACCTTTTGAATGATATTTCGGAGTTCACTGGGAGACATTTATTTAAATGCTTATGAGAATTTATCACACCATCGAAAGATCATTCTCACGTTTATCTATGACAACTTACACCGTATGACAACAGTTCGTTTTTTCCCTGTACCTGAATCTGTGTCCTGTCCTGTCATTTAACAATTTAACCTCACATCGCAGATCACATGTTCCTTTGGGAAGTTTGATTTTGCTGTTTAAATACGTTTTTCTTCAAGGAATATATTTAGCATCCAACAACCTTTTATAAATTCCAATAATCGATGACCTTTTACAATGTTTTTTCATGAATTGACGGTAAGTCCTGATTGATGCATTCGAGATCACTCACCTTCTCCTTGATTTCACTTGCTTCTCAAGTTATGGATTAAATACCCCCCTTATTGTTTTTATTTTCAATAATATATGACTGTGTAAGTAATGACAATGTATTTCAGCTGGCCTGATGATGGCTAGTAAGCCGAAATCGATCGCCGAGAGCATAGAAGAATAAAAACTTTTAAATATTAGTGTGTTTTCTTTTACCGATCTAAATTTCCGAAAGTATTTCGACGAATGCAACGATTTGAGTACGAATGTATTCAGAATTGCATATTCTGTCAAATTCTAAAAGAAAAAAACCGAAAAAAAAAATTTGAAAATTTTTTTTCGCTCCCTGTATAACTGAAAGTGGTCAGGCTCCAAGAATATTTTAGCTCGGTAGATAATGTCAAACAATATAATAATCCCAATTTTCAGATTTCAAAAAAGTCTAGTTCTCCAGAAACGCCTAATAGGCCGTCGAACTTGGTACACCCTGTATATATATATAACTGGGACTTCACGTTCACGCCCTCAATCAAACTCATAATTAGTAGCTCCTCTATCGCTCGGACAATCCCATGAAGAGTCATATATGGTGGATTTTCCAGAGAAATTTTCGATAAGAATATCGTAAAAAACCACTGTTTCCAATAGAAATATGCTTACAAGATGGAGCCATTTCTCAAGAAACTTTCTATTCTGTTCATCTGGATCATAAAAATGAACATTTTTATTTTCATGGTCTTCTCTTCGAAACCGAAAATTTCTTTTCAAAACACCTAATAGTACTTTCATCATTTATTATCACTATCTGTGGGAATTTCGCTACCCGTCCCTTTTTCAACCCCCGCTGTAGATCCAAAACCTAAGACTTGTGGTTCAATTGGTTTGGTTCATTAGAACCTAGAACGCAATGAAGAAACGGGTCATTTTCATAGTGAAGAACCGAAAAAGTGTGAAAAAACTGTGTGTTACTTAAAAATTATTTCTGACACTCTCTGCGAAATTCAACAAAATTTTCGAAATAAGTTCGCGTGATCGAGATGACGGTAGAAAATTCGAGTCGGGTAGTTCGAAAATTAAACGAGCAATCAAAAGAAAGCAGGAACAAGAAAATCTAAGTGGATCTTTTTATAAATTCATGAAATATGATGATCAAAAAACCTCTATTCATTGCCTCTAAGTGATTTTAATCCTGATCCAGCTGAAAACATCATCATGGGTGCCGCCGAAGTCACCAAGTGAAAACTGCGAAGATGAATTACCTAAATCATTATATTTTTGGGGGGGTAAAAAATTTGCCGACAAGGAAATTGTCATGATATGTTCCTATGTAATGATTGTATAGTTTATTTTTCGAAAGTAAATATTTTCCGAGAGAGGGGGGTTGATAATTACCCACCTGTATTTGTTATTTTTGCAAATCTTCCAAAGTTGTATTATATTTATATGTTATATTATATTATTATATTTTAATTAAAACTTAAATTTTATATCTTTATAAAATATGACAATAACCTATACAGAACAACCGGACTTACTTTCTCATCACATACTTTTCACGAAGGAAAAAGAGCCTCGCGAAGACTTCCCGCCCGGGGCCTCGCAATGGCTAAGGCCACCCCTGGTCATAGATAATAAATTACTCAAATAACTCACTAGTGACTTCCTCTTTTCTGAATTCATTTATCATTGTTGATGTAGAACAGATTTCATGAATAGAAAATGAAAATCCTAAATATCTCAATAATTAGTAATTTTAGGAGCATCAACATGTTGAAACATTATCATCATTTTTCTTCGCAGAATCCAACGCAATCATAAAAAAATAGGGTTCTGATTTGAAAAACGAAAGTTATGAGCCAATTTTGATCCCAATTTTTGAACCAACATTTGGAACACCCTGTGACGAGTTATTGAAAATTCTGGAATTGTACAATGTTTCCACAGTCTTTAGCTTAAAAAATGTGAAAACAATTCGTGCTCACGATATCTAGGTTAGGAATAACAAACATAATACCGAATACACTTATCTCCCCTTTTTCTTCAGATTTTTTGAATTTTTTTTCTTCACTCCCTGTATAACTGAAAGTGGTCAGGCTCCAAGAATATTTTAGATCGGTAGATAATATCAAACAATAAGATAATCCCAATTTTCAGATTTCAAATAGGTCCAGTTCTCCAGTAACGCCTGATAGGCCGTCGAACTTGGATATACAGGGTGTCCGGGGACTAACTGTACATACTCTTAGCAGAGATAGAGTTGGACTAGGTGATTACTGATTGACTATAAAAATTTAATTTCTGGATTTCCCTAGAAAGCTACAGGGTGATTTTCCAACTTCATGTAAATACTTAGACCATCATAAAACCCAAACTTATTGACGGATATTATTGAAACTTGAGAGGTTATTGGCACATGCTAAGGTCGAGACAGAAAGATATCAATTATTTCATTATTCCAGGGCTGGACTCATTAATCTTCATTTGAAGTGTTGGGGGTAAAACAAACACTTTGTATTTCGAATTACAAATAATTTATTCGCTTTTTAGAAAGAAGCTAAATTATGCTTCAATTTGAGATATCGCGTAAAGTTGTCACATCCACAATTATTTTTCTATAAATTTTTGAATTTGAATAAACTCCGAAAAATTGAATTTTTCACCATGAAGAGAAATAAAAATATCTTGTTTGAATATAATATTCGAAAGTATTGGTAGAAAATTTTCAAGAAAGTTCAGAGCTTTAATAAGAACATTTCATAACGAAACAAAAACAAATGGAAGAAACTAAAATACAGTGAAGAGTACCTAATAAAAATGAAAATAGAAACGATAAATTGCTTAGTCAACATTATTTTAGAAGTGGTTCGGAATGACAACCATTAGCTTGTATACATTGCTCTTGCCGATTTACTAATTCAGTTAGAGGTTTTAACATTGGACGAAGTGTCACTTTGGTTTATATCTTTGTTGTCGAACACCCGGTATACATACGAATAATTTTGAAATATGCTCATGTATACCCTATACACTTAACCAATTTTTTTTTTTTTTTTTGATATATCTTCATTTACTCCATCGCAATGAGCTCCGAGTCTGGGGGTGGCCACCCAGTATATCAACAAATATTTATAGTCTTCCTCACCTTCAGTAACTTCTTAAAGAGAATTTATTATTTATTTTCGACCTCCTGTTCAGGTGAATTAATTCTATTTTTCGAAGTTTATCCAAATCCAAAAATTCATAAAAAAATAATTCTTGATGTGACAACTTTGGGCGATATCACAAATTGAAGCATACATTAGCTTCTTTCTAAAAAGCGAATAAATTATTTGTAATTCGAAATACAAAGTGTTTGTTCCACCCTGAACACTTTAAATGAAGATTAATGAGTCCGGCCCTGGAATAATGAAATAATTGATATCGTTCTGACTCGACCTTAGCATGTGCCAATAACCTCCCAAGTTTCAATAATATCCGTCAATGAGTTTGGGTTTTATGATGGTCTAAGTATTTACATGAAGTTGGAAAATCACCCTGTAGCTTTCTAGGGAAATCCAGAAATAAATTTTTTATATTCAATCAGTAATCACCTTGTCCAACTCTATCTCTGGTTAGAGTATGTACAGTTATTCCCCGGACACCTTGTATAGATATCGGTTTTATAGCGTTCTACGCCTTCCGATACCCAGCTTCCAACCTCTTCTATCTTCCCAGTCCCCTGGTTGTAAATTTCGATCAGATATTGCTTTGTGTACTTCGCAAATCCATGTTAGTTTTGGTCTTCCTCTCTTTTTTTCCGTGGGTATCCACTTCAGGACCAGTTTGGGAATACGATCTTCGTTCATCTTTTCTACATGGCCGTACCATACTAATTGCCTTTTCCGTACTTCATCGGCTATCGTGTCTTCCACCCCCATAATCTCCCTTATTTCCTCGTTTCTCACTCGTTCCAATCTCGACTTACCAGCTGATCTAGGCCAGAAATCCTTCATTTTCGATGGATTTCCCCCCCCCCCCCAAAATTTGGCTTCGGCCCGTCCCTGTAACTTGTTGCATTCGTTTATTCACAGCGAATTCTTGTGACAAATGGTTACCCGTTTTGATCTGTGATTAAGAATTTGCATACAAATTTTGGATACCTAGAAATATCTATATTTTCCTGTATAAAAACTAACCGTGCAAAACGAGCTTATTCTAAAATGCGCAGGTTTTTGCCTGTTGGATTTGGTGGCGATTGCCATTATTCGTAGTATTATTGCATCAGCCGTCGTGAAAGCCTCTCTTGTAGTGTAAGTTTGTGAATTTTTGAGTTTTCATTATAATAGCAATGATGGACAGCTAAATATGAGTAGTATGATGGAGCCTAAAAGTAAGAACAGAAAATCCTATGGTAGAATAAGGGACGTTAAAAAAAAATGAGAGTCCAAAGTCATGAAATGGGCCCAGACTGTAATTGTTTGAAAAAATGTTTTGATGTTGTGCCCTATGACCTATGAAAAAGTGTATTAAAGCAGTTCAATATGTTACATACATATACATATACAGAGGTGGTTGGTTGTTATTCGAGACACCAACTACATAAAAATCTTCAATACTCTCGATACTGGTTGAGGGCATTTACACGAATTTCATACAAAACAAGACTTACAATGAAGAACGTTTAACTGTTGTTATCAATAATGTGTGGTTAAAGAGAAGGGAGCACAGAAAATGTTTAACTCTATGGATATCCAAAAAATTGGCCGGTGCTCCCTTCTCTTTAACCACACATTATTGATAACAACAGTCAAGCGTTCCTCATTGTAATTCTTCTTTTGTATGAAATTCGTGTAAATGTCCTTCACCAGTATCGAGAGTATTGAAGATTTTTATGTAGTTGGTGTCTCAATTAACAACCAACCACCTCTGTATTTCGGTAGGTAATTTAATTCGTTGTGCCCCATATATGTTACTTGTTCAAATTGTATTTAAGAGTCCTGAAGAAGATCCTAATGTGGATCGAAACGTAGACCCATGAAATAAAGAAGAGTGTTCCAAATCACACCAATTATTTCCCATCGAACTTAGTCGTTAAACGATTCGTTATGATCCTTGTTATCAATGTTTACAAGTGAGAGAGAGACTTATTGGTCGATAATTCTCGATGTCTGCCTCTTCTTTTCTATGTAATCATGTGAAATTTTAATATTGCGTCTGTTCGGTTTTTGACCCTCACAAAATACATTATTTGTGAAATAGAATTTCAATTGTTTTCAAGAGGTTCCCTTCACATGATTTTAACATTTCTGTCATTTGGAATTAAATGAAATTATATTTATTGAACAATTCAGACACAAAATACAGTGTATAGAACAAGTCAATAAATAATTTAACAAATGAATGGGCAGGAGTATGAACAAATGAAATACTAATACGTTAATCGTTTGGATATTCACTAAGACTATAATAACCCTCATCCAAAGAGAACTTAATGGAATGCACAAAGTCCAGAAGAGCAGATTCAGTAGACCGCCCTGTTCTTCAGCCATGTGGTGTGGACTATCAGTAATCAAATGGAATTTATCTAGATATTTCATCATTCGGTCTAAAACTATTCTCTAGAAGACTCTAGGAAACACTCAATATTGATATAGGCCGGAAGTTTACAATATATTCAGGCTTATCAAATGATAAGCCTGATAAATGAGCCAGTTTGTTCGGGCGTTTTTCCGAATATTTTAAAAAGAGCCACCATATCTGGTGGCTTTTTCAGCAGATGTGCAAAGTGATTCGCCATATATTCCGGAATCAATTTCATCCATCTGGCGCAAATACAATCAACCCCTGTTTTAGAGAAGTATTGGTTTCAAGCACTTCATGGCCATTAACAGGTTGAAAATGAAATGTTCTACTGTGTAAAGGAAAGGAAGTACAAAACTTTAGTGGAATTACATATGCTTGTTCCACAGTTCATTCAGCTAAGTTTGAGAAATAAGAAGTAAAGGCGTTTGCAACTTCAAGAGGCTGACAATATGAAACTCCATCAGCGTGCAAAGCAATTTTGGAATTTTTATTTTAGCTTCTACCAGCCTCTTGATTGACGATACTCCAAACTGTATTAGTCTTGAATGAAACTCGAACTTGGGAGATTTGAGAGATGAGTTATAATTGGCCTTGGCGTCTTTGTATATTTGCAATATATTTGAAGTCTTCAGGTTGCTTTGAAGCCAGAACAAATTCTTCACCTCATCTCTTGCCTTTTTCACTTACTTCGTTATCTAACCTTTCGACTCCTTCGGAGCAACATTTCTAATTATCAAGGGGCAATGATCATCAATTAACGATATGATGGTGTTCACAAAATACTCAACACCATCTTTTACAGCTGAAAACTGATACATATCATTCAAATAATCATAAGAGAGGGAAGTCACAAATTTTCTTATGTTTTCTTCGGACAAATTCCTACACAAAATATTACTAGGGGGGTTTTCAAAATATATTTTGGATCGATCGCAAAAATAATCTAGTGACATGACAAAGTGATCAGCAACATGGGCAGGAGAAACTCTTAAGCTGCATAGACTCATATTAATTTGAAATTATATATATAATCAAATTTAGTTGAGGTTATTGTATCTTTAAAGATCATTCATAAATATTTTTGCATTGTGGTGCAATTTTGTGAAATGAAAGCCATATTATTAATAAGGTCTCAAATTTACCTGAGGGAGATCTGTATACACTTGTTACAGTGAAATAAGTAGCAATAATATTCAACCTGACTACACAGCACTCTCAAATAAGTTCTTCAGACATCTGGGAAATTTGAATGTTCATCACTTCCAACCCAACCCTGGTGAATATAACTGTAGCAAATTGTTCACGAATAGAACGACAAAAGCTAGCTGCTCGAGCATAACCCGGAAAATTCACGACACTCAGAGCATCGGCACTACCAGTGGTGTAGCGCAAAATTCGGGGCCCCCCCCGCAAGATTTTAGTCGGGGGCCCTTCTCAGATCTATGTTTTTTATGATAAGTTTCCCCTGACATTTTTCAAAGAAAAAGATCAAAGAAAATGTGATGAGAATAATATTTATATTGAATAAGAAGAATTTCTAAACAAAATAATATGGTTTCTAGAAAAAAATCAATGTGATAAAAAACTTGAAAAATTATTTAACAAAAATGCATGAATCTTTTCTAATTTTTTTGTTCAAATATATGTATCAACTTGTCGATGTCCAAGCTTCAGGCTACTTCTTGTTTCACGCTGGAATAGGCTCAAAAGTCTGATAGACGTGTTTGCGACATTGAATTCCTAAGATAATTCTTGATTATCTTAAGACCAATGAAACGATCATTTGGCGAAGTTTACAGAGAGTCCCGAAAAGCTTGGCGGTATATTAAAAAACTGTTGAAATCACACAGTGAGTAATTGAGTTATAATTCGAATTTCGAATGGAATTATTGGAAACCTTATATGTTTTTTCATACCATTCAGGAATATTTGTCTACTTTTCGGGAGTAGTAATTGTATCTCCATTGTTTTAGTTTTGCTCATTATATCATCAGAAAAATATAGCGAATCTGCAGGTTCAATAGAATGAAATTATTGGGGCCCCATTCGGAGCTTTTCGTTTGGCTTGGGTGCTGAATAATTGATTGTGACTCAGGCATTGGCTTATTAAAATATTGAAAAACCTTTCGTTGCTCAGAAAATGCATTTTGTTTTTCTCTCTGGTGTTTGCTTTTGCACTCAAATATTTTTTTTTCGCTCTGACATTTTTTCTAATATCTGAAAATTATAAGATATTCAATCTGCTGTTTCTAATTTGCGCATTTTATAACCTTTTTTTTTTTATTGAATATGAGAAAATACGAGAAACGTTTTTCAAAAATAAATAAGCTACGCATTAATTCCGGAACTAACCTTCAATGAAATTGTAATCCTGAAGCCAGAGGCACTAAAAAAGTCAGAATATTGGAAACTTTTTCTTTGATTTGTAAACAAACTCACAAAGTGGTTTCGTATTCAAACACTGTTAAATTTGTTTCTCTCACTACTAGAATGGAAATAGAAATAAAAAGATCTAATAATATTTTCCCCTTATTCAGAAAAAATCCTGATTGGAGAATGGACAATAATTTCAGCAACAACAGATAAGCCGCAAAGCGCCTGAAGAACAACAAGTCAAATGAGCCGCCGAGCCCCCAATAAAACGATCTTGTGGCAACGTTAAAAGAGAAATTCCGAAAAGCTTGACGCTATATGAAAAACTCTTGAAAATAGGGTAGCACAGGGTGTGATTGAGTGATATGTCGAATCGAATTAATGTAAACCTTATATGTGTTCTGAATATAATTTAGGAATATTTCTCTATTTTTCGAGAATAATAACTGTACCTTCATTGTTTAGGTTTTGTTCGTTATATCATCAGAAAAATATCGCGAATCGGCAAGTTCGATTATTGGGGGCCCCATTCGAACCTTTCCGTATGGCTCAGGGGCCCCCTTAGTGCCGGGGCCCCCCTGCGCTGCGGGGTCTGCGGGGCCCTTTGCTACGCCACTGGGCACTACACCAGTGTTCATCAATACTTACAATATCCGAAATTTCGTCATCCATGAGACTGTTCAGTTATCAATTTTGTTCATGATAGATTGTGCATTCAAGTGGAGAATTCTTAGTCTCATGATATCGCTATCTACGGTTTTGGATCCTTGATTCGATCAACATAAAAATTTCGGACACTTGCTCTGTTAAGCCAGTTGGAATGAACCATAACTTTGTTGTACTCATCCCTAGGTATCAAAACCTTGGAAGAAGAATACCTATCGTCGTAACGTGACTAAACCGATTCATATTTAACATCGGAGAAATCAGCTAGGGAAAATGATTGAAGATCAGCACCACTTTGCGCATAAAAAAACATGATTTTTTTCAAAATGTTTTTTACACTGGGCACATATTTATTGATACCTGCAAGTGGAGCTTCTATCACAAATTCTTGGCATATTGTCGAATTCTCTGAAAGATTTCCGACTTTTCATTCAATGAAGAGCATGTCTTATTTCACGCACACTGACCTCTGGTAGTTTCTCGAACCCAGCATTCATAATTTTTGGGATTGCTTATTAAGTTGTTTACAGATTCAGGGACAGGCCGAAGCCAAATTTCTGGGGAGGGGAAATTCATCGAAAATTTTCCAACATATACATATTATGGTATAATATTTGTTTCGGTAAAAAAATCAAGATGATGTTGAATTTCGACAAAGTGAGAAGTAATTAATTTTCTTTTCTATCTACCGAACATTGAAGTAGATTTCATGGAGTCTGGTTTTTTTTCATGAAGAAAGAATTCTGTACATCCTCTCTCACTCAATGAGATTTTAGCAGTGGTCCAAAATCAGGGCCGCCGTGCAAGTTTCTCTGAGTGATGGAAACGCCAAATTTTTTTTGCGACCTTAAAGCCAAATGTTTTCTAGAAAAGAAATAAAACGCTAAACAAAAAGAAATCTCATTGAATGAAAGAGGATGTCATTGGAGATGTGGAATTTCATTTTGACGCAATTGGATGTCACTGCTTTGTGATTTCTGCTCAGTACATCGCACCCAATTGCTTTAAATATCGAAGTTTTCATGAAGATTTCGTCCCTGAGGTGTAAGGGATACTGATGATGCAAAACAAGACTGAAACCGGTATATCTCTCATCTCAGTTACAAAATCTAATGTAATTTCTTCATTCTCATGATAAGAGATCTGTGAGCCAAGGAATAATAATAATAGTAATTTATTAATCCTTGAAACCACATATTTACATAATAAATATAAATATAAACAGGTATAGGATATGTCATGAATACAAAAATTAACTATAATGATCAAAATATTCCTCAACAGTGTAAAAGCATATGGTCCATAAATACTGTTCGACAGATTTATTGAAACATCTTATATTTTCAATTCTCCTCAACCCAATTGGAAGTGCGTTATATAGTTTTATTCTCATATATCTTGCTGATTTCTCATATCTAGTCAAGTTGTGCATCACAAGAGTTAGATCTCGAGTTAGATGATGTGATTGCCTTGTTGAATAATCATGGTTGAAATTCAGTGGTAGAAATTTATCTACTTTAACCAATTTCAGTAATTCATATATACAAATACAGGGTAAAGGTTTTCTGAATAAAGGTCTACAAGATGTTCTTAGGAAAACTCCACAAATAAATCTGACTACTTTTTTTTGTTGCTTGAATACAAGCTCACTATGAGCAGCAGCACACCAACTCAGAATACCGTAAAACGGGGTAACTTTGAACGATTTTTTCTTTCAAAGCTATATATCTCTGGTATGGGAGCGAATGAAAAATCCCAAAAAATATAAATCCCGGGCATCAGTTAGAGCTTGCTGATGACAAAAAATTAGATCTCAATATGATCAATAACCTTTCGAAGTTACCCTACGATAGGGAATACTTTGAACGACTATGAAGAAACCTCTCTGAGAGAGTTTCTTTGAACACCTCAATACAGAAAATACTTGAAAAAAATTATGTGGAATAGAAATATGTACATGATATACTAAAAATAATTTTCGTTTCCGAAATAGTATCAGGCATTCATTATCACAAAAAATTAATCAAAAAGACGAAGTTTTCCTGAAATATAAAGTTGGTATAATCTGAATTAAACTAATATTTTGTAAATATAAAAAAAATAGGTATCAGAAAACAATAACCTTTCAAAGTAACCCTACGATAGGGAATACTTTGAACGACTATGAAGAAACCTTTCTGAGAGAGTTTTTTCGAACACCTCAATACTGAAAATACTTGAAAAAAAATTATGTGGAATAGAAATATGAACATGATATACTTAAAATAATTTTCGTTTTCGAAATAGTATCAGGCATTCATTATCACAAAATATAAATCAAAAAGCCGAAGTTTTCCTGAAAAATAAAGTTGGTATAATCTGAATTAAACTAATATTTTGTAATTATAGAAAAAATAGGTATCAGAAAACAATAAATAGGACTGAACTATCTAGTCACAACTTCTCAGATATGGGCGAAGATGATTTGTCGAGCTGTGAATAATACGGTGATCGGAAGTAATTGCACAAGTGCATCAAAATTACCGATAATTTTGCATGACAGCGTTTTGTCTAAAAACTGAATTGCCAGCAGCTCTGTGAGAAGGGGCTCCTTGATTTTGACAGGGAATAACCTTGATACCACAGAGATAACTTCTATAAGGGATCTTTCTGGGAAAGGAGTCATAGAATTGAGTGCTATCTATGTTGGAACTCTGAAGATGACTGTTGTTTGTTTATATAGACCGCCTCAGGGTGACTTTGGTGAGTTCTTGGAACGTTTGGAGATGTGTCTGGGTTCGTTCTTTGCGCGTAGTCATCCTCTTGTGGTGATTGCCGGAGATTTTAATGTTGACTTCACAAGAGAATCTGGAAACAAGTTAAAAACAGAAAATATTTTTGGTGGTTTTGATTTACATAGGGTTTTCTCAGAACCCTCCAGAATCACTCTAACTTCGAGCACATGTATAGATAATGTTTTCACCAATTTAAAGGAAAATACTTACTTCACGTCAACGTTGAATTACCATATTTCCGTTCATAGGGCACAGAAAATGGCTGTCGACATGCCGAGTGAGAACAATTAATGATACGAATATAAGTGTCTTCAGAAATAAGCTGAAAACGACAAATTGGCAGCAATACTCTCAAGGCAAAGCTGAAGAAGCATATGAGATGTTTCACGACATTCTTCAGAAACACTTCGAATCATGTTTCCCTGAGAGAAAAGTTATATTGGGCGTAAAGAAGAATTTGAAAATCTGGAATTCTAAGCAAATCAAAGAATATCAAGCAAGACTGGACGCCACTCACACAATTATGATGGTTAAAAAAGACGAGACAACCAAGAACCTATATCAGAGATTGAAGTCAGAATATAAACAGTACATAAATGAAGCAAAAAGAAATTATGACTTGAGACTCATAAACGCATCGGACAACAGGAACAAGGCCATACATGAGGTGATAAATAGAAAAATAAAAGCACAGTCGAAAAAAACAGCCAAAATTTCACTTACCCCAGAAAAATTCAACACTTTTTTCGTGAATGTAGGGAGACTTCAGGGTTCGGGTACAGCTACTCACGACAATTATCGGATACGGAAAGCAAACCGCCGAACAAATGACTCAATGGTCCTTTATGACACTACCCCTGATGAGGTTATCCAGGTCATTAAAAACATGAAGCCTAAACGATCTCGTGATATTTATGGGATCTCTGTCACACTTCTACAATCTGTTGTCCATGAGATAAAGGAGCCGCTGTGTAGTATTGTCAATAAATGCTTTGAGGAGGGCATTTTTCCGAAAAGACTGAAGTTGGCTAAGATCGTTCCGATCCATAAGGGAGGTGACGTCAACGAATGCACGAATTATAGGCCGATTTCCCTCTTGCCTGTCATCTCTAAAGTTTTCGAGTCTTTGTTGAAAACAAAATGCTTAATTTCATTGAAGCAAAGAATATAATCTCTCTTCATCAGCACGGATTTCGAAAGGGAAGATCAACTATCACTGCTCTGGCAAGCATAGTGGAGAATATAATAAAATCTTTCGATGATAAGGAAGTTATTGAACTACGCTGCTTAGATCTGAGCAAAGCATTTGATAGTGTGGTGCATGAACTGTTACTCGAAAAGCTGGAATATTATGGATTCAGAGGGCCAGTGCTCAGATCATATTTGAGGGGCAGACGTCAGGTTGTAGAGCTGGACGATATGACATCTGAAGAGGAAAACATAACTATCGGAGTACCCCAAGGATCAATTCTGGGGCCACTTCTATTTATACTATATGTCGATGATCTTTTTGATGATGTCGGCTGTGATATAAAATGCCTGTATGCTGACGACTCGAGTTTCGGTGTGAGAGATTCGAGTGTGGGGAAGACGAGTGTTAGAGCAGATAGATGCTTAGAACAGGCACAAACATGGTTCCAGTCTAACGGATTGCAGCTGAATGTTGATAAATCCCAGAGGCTAATTTTCAGCACCAAACAGAGTTCAGTTGACGAGACCGCAATTCTTTTGGGCATTACCTTGGACAGTTCACTCTGCTGGAAGCCCCACATAAACAAGTTGACAAAACGACTATCATGGGCATTGTATAATGTAAGAACAATTAAAAATTTTCTAAATGAAGAAGCAGCATTACTTACATACTTCACACTATTCCATAGCATTTTATCTTATGGCGTTATTCTGTGGGGAGCTGCACCAGATGCTTCAATGGTATCCCTGCAACAGAAGAGAGCGGTAAGAGCAATTGCTGGAGTATCGCAGAGAACCAGCTGCATATAAAATTTTGACCTTACCAGCAATTTATATACTTGCCTGCATGTGTTCACTATATAAAAGTGGCAAAATCGAGTCATTTCAGCATGATTATTCCACTAGGAACCGGAGTAAATGAGTACTTCCACAACACCGAATTAAAAGAACCCTCAATGCTGGATGGAACTGAGCAAAGTTTGTTTCAAACACCGAATGAAAGTGTTTTTAACCGAAAATATATTTTATTCTATACAAGAATTTTTAGATTTTGAATTTTAAATTTTGATGCCCTACTATTCTTATGCCAGTTGCTATTGAAGTTTGTTGTAGATGTTTGTAATTTATTGTAGCTTATTGCTATTTCTTGTAACTTATTGTGATTTATTGTAACTTATTGTGATTTATTGTAACTTATTGTGATTCATTTTATTTATTGTGAATGATTTGAATAATGAATAATCAATTTTCTTAATTTTGACGCACCTTGTAAGGTTTTGAAGGTTAATTGATTTATTTGTAATATTGAGAGCAAATAAATTTTATTCTATTCTATTCTATTCTATTCTATTCGGTATAATTCCCTCTTGGGATACTTATTGCTAGGAAAACTCACGCAAAGAATTTTTTTTTCTCAATTTATTCCACCGGGAGCTTTCCCTCAGATTTCTGAACCTGAACTATAAAAGGCATATTTTCCTGCACCATGTTTTCTATAGAAAGAGCGGAGCAACTTCTACAAGAAAAAACCGAGTTAGTTTCAAACCTTCAGCTTCATTGAACACGTTCAAAGTTACCCCTAAAACGATGACTAAGCACATTGTTCTCTGAAAGCATGAATACAACAAAATGTGTTCTAGTATTTGAAATTCATTTGCTATACTGTTGATAGGATAATGTATTGTTGTAGCAGATATATTTTGCGAGCATGTAGTGCAAATACTTACGGTTACAGCAACAAAAGTTTGCAGACCATATCGAACGTTTATATTTTAGGTTCGAAGTAACAAGTCAGAATAGCTAACTCTCGGAACTTATTTGAAAATGCTGTCGTGCCATTCTTGAATGTGTTTTGAATTGAGTTGTGAAAACCAGATGTCTCTAAATCTAATGGTTTTTCCACCATAAGTCGATATTACAAAATTAATTTTTTGTTCAAAGTTTCTACGCTGTTCAATGTTACCCCATTTTACCGGTACCATAAGTTATTCTAGAACGAAAGTAGCTAGAGTAAAATGACATCCATTTATTATCATTCGTTGTAGTTCTTAATCTAGATATTGCATAAAATACGAAAGATAATTGGACACAAAGGTTGTTAATTTGTTCTTTCCAGTTGAGGTTGGAGTCAATTACAATTCCAACAAACCTTGTGAACTCTACCTGTTCTATATATTAAGAGTTCATTATTATTAAAAGGCTTTTATTCTTAAGGTCGCTGATGTTTTTGGAGGAGAATTTTATGAACACAGTGTTACTGATATTGAGGATCAGCTCATTCTCAGCAAACCAATTTGATTAACTACTGGGTGTGAAACTAATTGAGCCTCGTTATCAGACTTTCCGGTACAGAGAACAGTATTATCATCAGCAAATATCACCAGGTTTGATGGGTCAGCAATTACCTCAAGTAGATCGTTAATGAATATCAAAAAAGGAGAGGACCCAATATGGATCCTTGTGGAACACCACATTTTATATCAACAAGAGATGAACGCACTCCATTAATAATAATAATAATAATAATAATAATAATAATAATAATAATAATAATAATAATAATAATAATAATAATAATAATAATAATAATAATAATAATAATAATAATAATAATAATAATAATAATAATAATAATAATGATAATAATAATAATAATGATAATAATAATAATAATATCCATATTCCAAATGATCATAACATAGGAGAGGCAAGAACAACGAAACTCACCAAGTATATAGACCTCGCACATGAAATAAAGGCCATTTATCAGCTGAAACAAGTTTCCGTTCATCCTCTGATAATCTCGGCAAATGGACTCGTTGAACTGAATCTGAAAAAAGAACTGACAAAAATAGGATTGAATGAAGTAGAGAAGACCATACTTACGGCACAGAAGGCTGCAATCCTGGGAACGTGTAGAACTGTCCGGCGTGTGTTAACGAACGATTGAGCTGTTGATTCATGCGAATCCCAGCTTAGTTGGAAACCACCCCACGAAAGTGTGATTAAAAAAAAAAAAAAAAAAAAAAAAAAAAAAAAAAAAAATTCTAATAACCTTTATTCACCAAAAATCAACAGTATACATAATATTGAAGTTGGGCAACGTCAAATACAAAATGAATCAAACCTAATCCGGGACAAACATAAATTCATTTATAGTATATTATGGTTCCCGTTGAAGCAGAAGCTTGTGGATCTCTCCTTGGAAAGATTTGAAATCTTTTATGATTTTTATATTCGCCGGTAAAGAATTATATAATTTTTTACACATGTATGTGCTAGATTTCTCGGTTGATGATAGGATAAATGAAGAAATCGTTTCCTATGGAATAAGACCCTGTTTTCTTAAATTTTAGGAAAAATTCAGGATGTTTGAATACAAACTGTAAACATTTAAATATGTAGAGTGCTGGTAGCGTCAAGATATTTTTCTTAAAAACCCCTCGACAACTTTCACGAAATTTCAGATTGTATATGCATCTCAAAGCCAATTTTTGAAGTTTAAAAACCGAAATCGCCTGGCTACTATTACCCCAGATCACTAGACCATACGCCATAAGCGCCTGGAAGTTGGAAAAATAAATAAGATTTAGGAATTCAGTACCCAGTTCAGATCTTAGAACTCTCAGAGTGTAGATAACTTGATTCAGCTTCTTACACAGTTGTTTTATATGCTCATTCCAATCAAGATATTGGTCCACAATTACTCCCAAGAACTTCGTGGAAGGTTTTAAATTAACTTCTTCATCAAAGAATAAGACACTCTCACCGAAGTCAATATTTCGTAATTTATGAGTGAACAGGACAAATTCAGTCTTTTTCGCATTCAATGTCAAGTTGCGTGGCAAGCACCAGTTATTAATTGCTAGTGCCATTGTATTCAATTGAGTGGTGATTCTATTCTGATCCCCAGCACTAATGAGAATATTCGTATCATCTGCATAGTTTATAAATGAATCACTATTGTTTGGTAGGATGTTAGGTAAGTCATTGACATATATCAAAAACAGCAGTGGTCCGAGGTGACTACCTTGAGGAACCCCCTCAAAAATTTTCGATTCCGACGATATGTGTTCTCTACCATCGATTGTCATCGATACATACTGAGTACGGTTGCTCATGTAACTCCTCAGTAACTCTAATTGTGCTCCCCTCACACCATATGCCTCGAGTTTTCGAAGAAGTAATTCATGGTTGACCGAGTCGAATGCCTTAGAGAAATCAAGGAAGAACCCTAGAAGTAATTCATCCCTCTCAAGCCCACCGGAAATCATCTCGGTCAACCTATACAGTGCTGTTTGACAAAACTCATCCAATCTTACTAAACTATTTCCCAAAGATTGGATGTTGATATGTATTAATTTGGATGGCGAGCACTCACCCCCATTTCTGGAGATTGTTGATTTTTCATGAGATGAAATAAAAAATTATTTATTCTTGTTCCTTCAGGCCAGAGTGTTGGATCTTTAAATTTCGTGAATTCTGATGATGGAACTGAAATTTTGAACGAAGAATATTCATCAGGCCGGTTTGATTTAAGTTTAATGCATTTCACTTCCTTCAGATCATTTTTATTCAGATATTGTAGAATTTTGTCCGCAGTCAGTTCAGGATCAAGATTGCTTATATGAGCATGAGAATACAATGTTATTGCCTTAATTTCATTAATTTTTCCAGTATCTAATACAGTTTTACGTTTCATTTGCTTCCGTTTCTTATTTATTACAAGTTGAAAATCATCATTTAATTCATTTTTATGTGATATGTTGACAGTTTGTTGATTATTACTTTCAGATTGTTTCGAGGCAATTTCTGCCCATGATTTGTTATTAGCATCATTCTCACCAGATTTTCCCTTGATTTGTGGCTTAAGTACATTTCCAGGAATTTCGGATGATAATTCGGTTGCCATGTTGATAGAAGTTGATTGAGTATTACGCGAGGTTATACTTCCTATGATGTTTTTCAGGAGAATGTTTTCTTGTTTGAGCATTTTTACTTCGTTTCGCAATTCGTCAATTGCTCCAAGAAGCTGTCTCCCCAAATTATCCTCAGTTGTTGTTTTTATGATGCTCGAGATTAGACTAACACAGTCATTTAATAATTTTCCAGATAATTTCTCACCAACAATAGAGGTTATGTTGGAAGGTGTACACAAAGTACACTTCCATACTTTCAATTCTCCGGATTTTTTCAAGATTTCGTATTCCGATGTTTCCATTTGAGCAAAATTCAAGTGATACATATGAGTATTGCTTTTTGAACATGTCAAATAATCAATATTTCTAGTTATCGCATTTGAACAAACTAATAAGCAGGTCGGCGCCATTTTCATGAGTTATTAATTTCAAGAAATTGCATTCAGCTTGACAAATATGAATGGATTAATTGGTTTATATAGCCTCTTAACCGAAGCGAGCTCATTTTTTTTAGAAGAAGGTCGTGCGACACTAAATCAAACGCCTTGCCTAAATCCATAAAGATGGCTATACATTTTTTTCGTTCTTCGATACTTTCGTAGAGTTTTGTGTTATGAAAGTCATTGTCGTCTATGTTGACAACTCGAAATTAAGTTATACTTATTGAGAAACGAGAGAATCTCATCGAATATTACTCTTTCGATTATTTTTGAAACTGGTGACAACAATTAAATCGGTCTATAATTCTCAATAGCTTTGTGATGGCCTTTTTTGAATAACTTTTTACGCGAGCTCATTTCAGAATATCAGGAAATATACCATCTTCCATATATTAATAATATATATTAATATATTAATGGCCGTTTGCACCAGTTACATTCAAGTGGAACTTATCTTGAAGTCTAACCTAACTGGCTTATTCCGTTTGCACCGCTTCGACTCAGACTCCAACTGTCACCTAAAGGGCCGAAAAAGATAAGCCGAAGAAATCTAGGGCTTGAGTATCACTTATCGTTTCAGGTATCTTTTATTCCGGCGTCGGTCTAGAATGAACAATGTTGTGTTTGCAGTGTAGTAGGTAGTTTTTATTTGAGATGGAAATATTGTAGGGAGATGTTTTAATTGATGATGAGGAATTTGATGAGTCGATGTAAGTGATGGAATTTCAAGAACAATAATTAATGAAAGGACAAACTTTTTCGATTCTAATGAATTTCAGCTCAAATTCTTTGAAATTAGAAGAATAGCTCGTATGATTGGACCTGTAGATGCAAGACATAAAAAATTTCGATCGCTTAAAGGTTAAGATGACGAAATTTTTAAAAATAGAAAGGGCTATTTTTCTATCAATATCCAGATACTCTGTAGCGCTGACCCTCATTATGACAAGTCTATTATTTTCAAGATATTATCAATAAAATATCATCTTCAAGACTACACTCGTCAGTGCCTTATATGTTTCAGAAAACTGAGGAAGTTTTTCAAAAAGGGATCGAATTAAAAAATTTGATCGTTGAAGACCAATATTTTGATGATAATATCAAATTCAAGTACAAAAATGGTGGAGAATTTATAATATTAATTCTCGAATATCTACATGAACATAACAGTGAGTGCATAATACTCATATCAAAACTTCAGAGTTTATTTCGAAACAGAGACATTCGAAATCAAGAAAATGAGTAACAAAAAATAAATAAATTATTGCTAAATTCTTAGCTAAATCAATTCAACCACAAAAGCTCTCCCAAAAGCACGCTTATCGAATAAAAATACACTGAAAAGTATACAGGATGTTTCATTGGTAAATTAACATACGGTAACCTGAGCCAGAACAACCCTAGGCGAGTCCCAAAAACCCATATATGTTAGGTCTAATCAACTCCATAACCGAGATACAGGGTGGTTCATGTATCCACCAAAAATGTCAATTGCTAATTACTTTTGAACCAACCGGTGTGATCGGTTGATACTTTGAACGTATAGTAACCTTCCACAGGTCGATCAATTCATATTCAAATTCCTGAAAAATTCCAGGTCCGTATTTGGAAATTCCAAGCTGATATTCAACACCCTGTATATTAAAAATTTGGAATTTTTTTTGTGATATTTGAAAAAAGCCGAAAATTTTCTTTGGGGTTCAATAGTTTTCATTTTCCCGCACGTGATTTTGTTCGAAGAAAGCTTCAGGGAAAACTCCAATTGAATATTTTAATTCCAATAATTTCGTAGAAAACTAGTTCATTGTAATCAAATGCGAACGAGGGTTGTTTCGAGTAGACTACGACAATTTCTACAAAATAAATTTTGACAAATGGTACCTTCAATATGAGGAATTTGAATGAATGGGCTGAAGAGAATCCACATGCAGTCTGGCATACGATATCCCAATACAAATTTTCAACAAACGTACGATGGTGCGTTTATAAAAATCGATTGATTAGACCAAGAAGGCTTACATGACATGTGATCTTCAATTAGATTTCCTTCAAAATCACCTTCCTGTATAACTCGAAGGTACGCACATATAAGGAATATATTTTCAGCATGATGTAGCTCCACCCCATTTCAGAGTAATGTACAGATATTTTTGAGATCATTACTTTCCAAATGTATTGATGGGCAGAGGTTGACTGCATTCCTCTTCCGTTAGATCACCAGATTTCAATCCTGCTGATCATTTCATTTGGAGTTATTTGAAATGTTCAAGATATTCATGAAAAAAAAAAGTGAGGAGATATCTAAGTCGCCTGTAATAAAATACGTTATAATCCAGACATGATCAAAAAAGTATGAGACATATTTTGAAGCATGTGCATTGAAAACAGTGTTACTTTCGAAAACCTTCTGTAAATCACGTTGAGTGTTTATGTTTTTTATATTTTTTATCCATTCATTCATCGTTGTTGACTTGGAATAAATTTTTCTCAATCAATAATTTTCTTCCGAGAACACATTGAAATGATTATTATGAAATACAAATTTTCAAAGAGTGGAAGAAAAAAATTTAATTTGATCACAATGTACGGTTTTTCTGAGAACACAGTGGAATTCCAATATTCAATTGGATCTTTCCTTGAAGCTTTCTTTGAGCAAAATCACGTGCGGGACAATAAAAACTATTGAACCCTGAAGAAAATTTTCCGTTTTTTTAATATCTCAAAAAAATTCAAAATTTTCAATATACAGGGTTGGGGAAAATTCAGTTAATAACTGAAGTGGTTCAACCTTTTGAACATTTGTAATTAAGATGTTTTCAATATTTGGGAAACTAATGGACTGTAATTATTTTGTAAAGAAAATCCCAACAAATTACGAATAAGGACAAATGCGATTAAATCAACAATATGGATTCTTACCCTTGTGTAGATGAAGATGAGAAGATGGATCTTATGTTTGTACTCACGCTCCAGAAGCAGACTGATTGAGCTCAACAAACTGAACCGGGGTGGAAGGTCCTTATAATGATGTTCATCAAATTCCACTTGTCTTTGGGATCGTCACCTTACACGACAACGTCAAAGGCGAACTAACTCGATCCAATGGTTTTGTTCAATTTTCAACAAACTATGATAATGTGTAGCATTCCTTCGTTGAAATATCAGAATACTTACAAAAGTTTATAGTGCCCTCCTTTCTCGTTAAGGAGAACACTTGGCCAGCCCAGAAGGGTTGGGGTGGATTCGGATCTTGAGTGGCTAGGTAAAAGAAATGTATCGAGACGCAATTGCAATTGGGTGCTGTCCCTTATAATTATTCCAATTCTGTTATTACAATCACAACGAAATGCGAAAAGTCCTACGGAGTTCGAACTCAGATTATTGTACAATAGAAACAATAATTATAATTAAATTAGCACATTTCTCAACATTGAACTTGAAATTGGTTATATAATAATAGTACTCAGCCTGATGAGATGAAATGCTGCCGTGAGTCGTCTTAACTTCCTGGAGAAGTTGATTTCAAATTGGAGAGATGATATTTGGTAGAAGTAGAAGATCGGAGCCAACGGGGTGAATAGTTCCCTTGACGTAAAGCCTATTCATTTTAAAAAGTATTTAGAAACGGTTCATGATTTTTGTTACTCAAAATACTGACCTCGGTTGTTGTTTAGCTTTTTTGTGATGTTAATGCTTCTCTTGCTCTTATCCCGGATTCCGGATAATTATTACCAGTCCCGATAATAATTTTCTGGGCACCTCGCAGGTAAATGTTAAATCCCAAAATCTTGGATAACAATTCGCAGAATTCAATAAAACAATAATTTCGATACGAATCGCCTTTCTTCATTCGCCTACGCATTAATCTCAACTGAAAAATAATACCTATCATGTGTTTTAACTCCGATATGAACCGATACACATTTTCCGAATATATAATAATAATAATAATAATAACACTTTATTGCCAGAACTATGTCATACAAGAATTCATAACAAAAGTGCAAAAGGTGAGCATATCACTGAGCGATATCTTCCTGCCTACCTAATAATTATCAAAAGGAAAACAAGATATGACAAGAACTGATCCCACAATAGTGATAATATAAAATCATACTGCACTCGAACACGGATTGAGGAATAGGAATAGGAAGGAAGAAAGGAACAAAACGGTATTTAGTTACTAGAGTTCCGTGGTCAATAAATATTTCTTCAGAGCGATCTTGAATGACGAGAAACTACCACTCCGACCAATTGCGACAGGAACACGATTCCAGAGCTGGGAGAATCTCAAAGAAAAATTGTTGTTCATGAATGTAGTATCATGCATAGGTATTCTAAGCGTAGTGTTAGAGTGTGCTCGAGTATTATAATGCTCGCCACCCAGTTCCCGAATATTCTCACAAAGGTATTCAGGCCGATGCGCCCTCATCACCTTAAAACCCAACAATAAAAGCCTCCACACGCGACGTTGCCGTATAGTGAGGAGATTAAGTTCACGCCGATAGCTACTCACATGGTCGAACTTTCTCAAGCCATATATAAACCTTATGCCAGCATTCTGCAATCGTTCAAATTTGCTGAGTTGTTGTGAGTTCAGTCCCATGTAAGCCACATCCCCATAGTCAATGATGGGCAGCAAAAGCGAATAGAATAAAGTCTTTCTTGTTGCAAGTGGCAAAAAGTTCCTGAAAAGTCGTAGCTGATGCATAGTACGATAGAATTTTCCATGTACGGCGGTAACCTGGGCATCCCAAGAAAGAGTTTCATCGATTAACAAACCAAGATCTTTAACGCTTTGTGAATATGGAATGAAGTTACCATTAATAACTACTTCAGGTCTACAAGGATCGATCTTAGCAAGACGTGTACGTGTGCCAATTATGATAGATTGTGTTCTCGCTGGATTAAGTAGAAGACCTAAGCTAGAGGCTGTCTCAGCCAATAGAGCTAAATCCCGATTTAGAAGATGAACAGAAATCGCGAAGTTTTCTACAGGTGTGTGTACGTACAATTGTAGATCATCGGCAAACAGGTGGTACTTGCAATGCGTATTTTTCATAAGAGAAGAGACATAAATGGAGTAAAGAAGTGGTCCCAAAACGCTACCCTGCGGAACCCCAACGTTCATTCGCACCCAATCCGAGACACCATCCCCCAGCTCCACTCTGCTTTGTCTACCCCTCAGATAAGACTCAAAAAACAGCCGAGCGTTGGACGAGAATCCTAGCTCCCTAAGCTTACCAATCAATATTTCGAAGTCCACGGTATCAAAAGCTCTGCTGAAGTCTAAAAGTACTAGCACAGTTAGAAGTTTACGATCCATTGCTTCACTAATATCGCTTGTTATTTTGGTCAATGCAGTTGTGGTGCTATGTTTTTTGCGAAAACCGGACTGCACTGGATTGAAAAGGAAATACGTGTTCATATAGGATATTATTTGTGAATTTATTAATTTTTCAAAAATTTTAGACATTGTAGGCAGTATCGAAATAGGTCGAAAATCTTCAACATTATTAGCATCACGTTTTTTTGGGAGTGGTTTTATTTTCGCAAGTTTCCACAAATTGGGGAAGACGCCGTTGGATAAGGAAAATTTATAAATATGTTTCAGAATTGGAAGTATTTCGTTAATGATTGGCCTTAGCAGATCCGTCCCGATATTATCAACACCTACCGATGTTGATGATATATCTTCCAGGGCTTCTCTGATATCTTTGTCTTGTACAGGTGTAAATTCGAAGGAAGGCCTTGGAGGAAGTGGTGTGTTGTAGAGTGATTTCAAGGTGGCTCTTTTCGAATCATTATTCAGAGTGACAGGAGGTGAAGCAAAGTGTTGCACAAGAGCATCAGCGTTGACATCACAGAAAGAATCAGACTTCCGATGCCCTATACCCACAGAACGGAGAGTATGCCAGACTTTTTTGGGAGAAACATTGAGGAGGTTTTCCTGAAAATATTCTCGCTTCCTACTTCTACAGAGATGATTGCACCTATTTCTCAGAACACGATATGCCTCTTTATTTGCTACAGTGGGGTTTTTAACATAAGTAGATTTCAGTCTATCACGTTTCTTCATCATCCGTTTCAAATCTTCGTTCAACCAGGGAGAAGGTGGATGTTTCACTCTCACAGTCCTTAGAGGAGCTAAAGTGTCATATATTCCAGTAATTTTCTCGTTAAAAAATTCAACTTTATCGTCCAACGTAAGCTTCTCATATAGCGGAGTCCAGTTAACTTTACTGATCTCATTTTTGAGTATAGTAATTAATAGTAATGTTTGCAAGGTTACGACAATTTATAAAAAGTTGTTTTTTCTTGGGTCGTTTAAAATTAAGAGATGCAAAAATCAGGTCATGATGGGAAAACTGATAAGCATCTTTCTGCCCATACGTGTAAATCTTATTGGGGCTGGATGTTACAATAATATCGAGAAAAGAACTGGAATTTGGCAAGTGATGCGTAGGTCTTTTATTGACTAGAGTGAGGTTATAACTACTGAAAATGTTACTCAGTTGTTTAGAACGATTTGTACTATGTAGCATACATGTGTTCAAATCTCCCATCATAATAAAGTCTGAATAGTATGGCATAAGCTCACCGAGGACAGAGTCGAACTCCTGGAAATAACCCAACGCAGGGGGGGAATAGAGGACACCGACCAAAAACTGTTTTTGCAAATTGACCTCCAAAAAAATATACTCCAAAAGAGGGCCCGGGCCCGGGGTCGACTGCTTCACGATTCTGTAAGGAACATTTTCTCTAGCATACAACGCCACACCACCACCACGACGATGGACTCTATCATTTCTCACTAATTTATAACCACTAAGCTCTATCAATCTACTTGAAATAGAGGGTTTTAACCACGTTTCCGTGACAAGAATCATGTCATATAATCCGTTCGAGAATGTATTCAGCATATCATCGCGGTGAGCTATCAGGGTTTGTGCGTTTATATGACATATAAGGAACTTATTTGATGCGGGTTGGTCTGGATTAAATGTAATACTATCACTCGGAGTGTGAGGTGGATCATCTGAGTCGAGTAAACTCAGCAGCTCATGCTCAATACCGCTCATATCAAGGAGGGGGGAAGGAAAGGAAGTGTCGATTATGCAGTCATGATTGAACATAATAATCAATAGAAAAACTAAATGGAAATACTAACCCTAAATAGGCCGATTTGGACAAAAAAATGAATTAATAATAGATAAATGAAGGAACATTCAATCGCTGTGAAGCATTAACATGACGAGAATATCAAAAAGAGTGCTCATTTGCTCACGTTCCTACTCCCAGTATGCGGTCTTGCGCTTTGTGAAGGCAAGCGCTGAGATGGAGCAGCTTCCGCTTCAGGTACATCAGTACTCTTCAGTTCTTGGATCTGGAGTGATGAGCATATCTTGGACCTACGTTTTCCCACTACAACATGTATTTCACCATTGTGTGTCCACACATTTTTTGACCCAAGAGCAGTCCTTGCATCTGCATAAAGTTTTTGCCTTCTCTTACTAAGGAATTCTGTAATGACGATACCAGATCCCTTCAGTTTTTTCTTCGCAGACCATATCGTATTTTTGTACTTAAATTTAGTGAATGTAACCAGAAGAGGTCTCGGTCTTGTGGTTTCCATGTTGAGTGGCTTACCCAAACGATGAATATCATCTAAGCATACGTCGGTAGGTATATCTGCTTCAAGTCCCATCGTTGCGATCACATTTTCGAGTAGCCATACAGGGTCTTCAGTTTCTTTCTCACCCACGCCATGGATAAGAATGCAATTCTTTCTCGACTCGTTTTCCAACGTATCAATGCGACAATCAAAATTTACGAAAATTTTCCCGATGTCATCTAATGCAGAGGTGATATCATTCTTGAATGCAGAGAAATCATCTTGCAAGTGTTTGAAGGATGGGGTGGTACCACTGGTATCTATTGCTCTTTGCAATCTTATATTAAAGTTGCTGATAGAACTGTTGAAATGTTCTTCCAGCTTTCTGAACTCAGCTGAGAAATCCATCCTTCAGTGATAATATTCGATGGACGTATGCAATTTTACGTTACAGCACAGATGACTGTCAAGAATAGGTAGGTGACAATATCCGATGAACGTAGGAGCTGAATGTGTGTTATCAGTTGTTCACAATGATTACCTCGAACAATTAATCGAATACTTCCGGAAAAAAAAACAACAATAAACACACCAAATGAAGAACTCTCGGTAGGCACAGGCACTTCTTAAATGCGTGGGTTCAATTTTGGAACGAAATTCTCGAATTAATGAGTTAATTAATAATTAAGTTGTCACAGCGACTGGAAGAACGTCTTCACTCGATCATATCTCGTTCATATATCGTCATCTCGTCTCTTTCTTTCCCGCTATCTCCGCATCTATCTCACTTCCCCTCATACTGAAATTGAATTTTACTCATTCTTTGGATTTAAATATTAACCGTAACATACCATCCCTTCTTTCCCCAAAAAAAATGAGAATCATTTTTTTTTTTCCGTGCTGATCATCCCTATTGCAAAGTTTTTTTTTGTTCTGTTCTAACCACTAATTGAAGATCTTAGATAGAAACAAACAAACAAAATGACTGGAATTGGACTATACTATTGTTAAACGTTATTCCGGAGGGTGACTTTTCAAGTCTTTCATATTATAAGTGCCGCAAATTTTTCCTTTTTCGTCCTTCAGTGTGTACGTCCAAGGTGAAACCTTTTTGTGTACAGTAAGTGGACCTACGAACTTTGGACATAATTTCTTTGAAATATATTTAGATGCGTCAGACAAAATGAAATTTTTTCGCCAAACTTTCTGTCCTACGTTAAACTGTTCATTGCGGTGTCTAAGATTATACGTTTGGGAAGCTCTAATGGAAGCTTGATTAAGGTTTTTCCTGACCTCTTGAAAAACTGATTTTAATTCTTCAGCTCTGTCTTCTTGATGTGATCTGTCCATCGTAACCTTTACATCCGTATCCAAAATTTGCGCACAACCCGAACCTTCGCCGGTTAGATTCATTTCTCGTCCGAAATTTATAAAATACGGGGACATTTGTGTGGCTTCATGTTTAGCCGATCGAATTGCGCAAGCTACTTTTTGAAGATTTATATCCCAATTTCTCTGATTGCCATCTGCATAACAACCAAGCATAGTGTTAAGGACTCTATGAACACGTTCCACGGCATTAGATTGTGGGTGATATAAAGCGGTATATTTAATTTCTACTCCGTATTGTTTCGCCAAATTTTTGAAAATTGCAGATCTGAATTGTGGGCCATTATCGGTTACTATATATTTCGGGACTCCAACAAGCATGAAGACATTATCTTCTAATAATTTACAAATGTTCGAAGCAGTGGCTGTTCTGAGTGGAAAAAAGAAAACAAATTTGCTAAAATAATCGCAAACGGAGAAAATATAAATGAAACCCTTAGATGATTTCGGAAGTGGACCAACTATAATAAATCTACATTAATTAATTCCCAAGGTTTCGTAATATTCAGACGACTCGACATTTGTCCTAAAGGCAGTTTTTGTTCAGATTTGAACGCGAGACATTTGTGACAATGATTTATATAGCGGGTTATATCTGATTTCATTTTAGGCCAATAAAATCGATTAGCAATCCGATGGAATGTTTTGTAAATGCCTGAATGGCCGCTTGTAATACTGTCATGATTATTTCTGATTATTATACTGCGATGACTTTTTGGAACCACAGTCTTCCACATATAATCTGAATCGGCTAAAATGGGAAACTTGGTTTTCGTTTTATAGTATATAATATTATCATCAACTCTCCATGCAGGGTAATAAAGTGGGTTTTTCTGTATCTTGTTCCTTAATTCATCGTACCAAGGATCAATGTAGTCCTTAAATATTTCCGCGTTTTTAGAGTTAATATCTACATCAATTTCATTTATCTGTGGTACTGTTCTAGACAAAATATCTGGTATAACATTTTCCTTTCCGGGACGATGCAAAATAGAAAAATCGTACTGTTGTAGTTTTAAGCTCCATCTAGCCAAACGACCTGTAGCATTTTTTATTTCGTTCAACCATTTCAATGAGTAGTGATCCGTGTAAACAGTGAAATGTGTACCCTCTATGTAAGGACGAAATTTTTCAATCGCGAAGAGAACACCTAAGCATTCCTTTTCGGTTGTGGAGTAGTTTCTTTCATTCCGCGATAATGATCTGCTAATGTAACTTATGACGTGTTCGCCATCATTAAATATTTGTGACAAAGTTGCTCCTAGTCCGTAATCAGAAGCATCGGTTGAAACAATAAAATTTCTTTTGTAATCGGGGCAAGAAAGTACGGGCGCTGAGACCAACAGTTCTTTAATTTTTCTGAAGGCTACTTCGCATTCTGCGGTCCACTCGAATTTCGTTTTCTGACTTTTTTTTTCAATAAAGACGTTATGGGTGCTATAACCGAGCTGAAATCTGGTACAAAACGGCGGTACCATGATGCCATACCAATAACTCTTCTAGTCTCTCGAACATTTTTGGGCAGATTTGGGCAGATTTAAAATGGCTTCGACTTTTTCCGGGTCGACATGCAATCCTTGTTTATTTACAATGTATCCTAGATATTTCAATTGCGGTCTACAGAATTCACATTTTTCCTTACTGACTGTTAAATTTGCTGCTTTCAATCTTTTCAAAACTTCTTTTATTATTTCAAGATGTTTTTCGAACGAATCCGTTACAATAATGATATCGTCTAAATAAACGAATACGAATGGTTCTAAATCGTGACCTAGGACTTTGTCTATCGTTCGTTGCCACGTTGCACCAGAATTGTGTAGACCGAAAGGAACTCTTTTGAACTGATATAACCCTCTGTTGGGAACTACGAATGCTGTAATTGGACGTGACTCTTCAGCAACTTTTATCTGCCAAAATGCCGATTTTATATCTAGTGAAGAAATGAACTTAGCGTTTCTCAATTTATCCAAAATACTACTGACGAAAGGTAAGGGATATGCATCGCGAACTGTTACTTTATTAACCTGACGGTAATCTACGCAAAATCTATACGTGTTATCTTTTTTTTTTCACAAGTACAATTGGGGAAGACCAAGGTGACGATGAAGGTTCGATGATATCTTCATCAAGCATTTTTTTGAGTTCGATATCAATTTGTTTCTGCATTGCAGGTGAAATGGGATAATGTCTCTGTTTTATTGGTTCTGAATTGGTGATTATTTTATGTTCGATAACATCGGTACATCCGATGTGATCAGGCATAGTTTCAAACATTTCTTTTAGTAAGGAGTTCAATTTGGAATACTCAAGTGGAGTCAATTCACTGCACTCTGATATATTGGCAATTTCGTCTAAATTTCTAGAGAACGTCCATTCTCCGTGACGTAAATCTGGAACGATTCCGAATGCTTTCCAAAAATCGGATCCGAGTATCAGAACATGAGGTAATGAAGGAACCATGAGGACGTCTATAAGTTTAATATTTCCTCTGAGATTGAAAGGAATACAAACAATACCGACGATTTCGCATTGCTCGCCATTTGCAACCTTCACGCTTTTGCAATTGTAAGATTTCGCTTGCAGATTCATAGACTTTAGAATGTCCCACCCTTCTTTGCCAACGATAGTGTTCGACGCGCCGGAGTCTAACAGACCTTTAATTCCTTTTCCTAATATATTTACTGTGAGATACGGTCTTTCATCGTCCATAACATGAGCTAGAATGAAATCTAAACGAATTTTCAAGTTATTATTTAAATCGTCACAATTTTTCGTTTCCGAAGAATTTTCATTATTGACGGTTGCACCTCGGGTAAACAACCCGTTTAGAAGTTTTTTTGAAATCCTTTGTTACAATTGGGACATGATCTGACAGTGAAGTTTTCTCTCCCGCACTCGAAACATTTTAAATTCCGACGTTTGAGTTTCGGACATTGTAATTTTTTATGACCTTGTTGATTACAATTAAAGCAGACTATATCACAACTTGAATTATTGTTTGATACACTGGTGCTTGAACATGGTTGCACGTAAGCTAGATCAGGTTCTAAAAGATTTGAACTACTAGGAAAAGGCGGATGTTCGAACTTTTCTTATTGTGTTCTTTTTGTTTCTAATAATCTACACAATCGTAAAAGTTCGGACTTTGATTTTATTTCGGTAAGTCCTAATTGTGTCTGATAAAAAGAAGAAATATTGCTTAGCAAGATATTTAATTGTCGATTTTCTGAAATTGTAACGGAAAGCCTACTGAATAAACTATCCATAATAGCTAAATAAATTCCGATGGTTTCGTTAGGGCCTTGTGTGCGAGCTTTAATTTCTTCGTATAATTTTTCATCGTAATCTGCAGGTTGAAATTCTTCCCGGAGTAATTTTACTAGTGATGGCCAATCCACTGCTAGCTTAATATTTGCTCTAAACCAAGTAAGAGCTTTTCCGGAGAAAAGGTCATAGGCAGATCTGAATAGTTCGTCCTGATCGACATTTCGAGCTTTACTGAGTTCGTCAACGCGCTCTAAGAAAGCACTCAAGGACATGTCTTGTTCGCCAGAAAATTTAAGATTCCACTTAACAACCGGTGTCGATTTGAAAGCGTTTGACAGAGATGTTTTGACAGGAGTCGACTGAAAAACATTTTCGTGTTCTGAATCACTATCTGATGATCCCTGAGATGACGAGTTATTTATTGGGTTTAATATATCAATAGATGTATCAGTAGATGAACGGTTGAATTTTCGGACCAATTTTTCGACATCGGACTTCAAATTAGTCAATTGCAATAATGCTTCATTTTTCGCGGAAATCTGAGAACTTACTGAACCGGGGTCACTATTTTGAATTCTTCGTCCATTATGCGTAACTAATGCTGATATTCGAGAAAATTTTGATGATTTCAAATCTCCGTTGAAATCGGATATAAGTTTTACTAATTCCTCATTATTAAGTAAAATACGTGGAATATCATCTTCAAATTTGATAGGATATGAAATGGTGGACCATTCACCCCTAGCTTCTAATTTCAAAACATTTCTAAAAGACTTCCTATTAGCTTCAACTGTACCAGGTTTAAGTCCTCTACTTTCTAATTCGTAATTTAGTTCTTCCTGATTTAATCGGTTTATCTAGTTTTTCCAAATGTTTGAGTAACATAACATAACATAACATAACATACTTTATTAATCCTGTTAGACACTACAAAAATGTATAGGATAGGTCAGAGAAAAGAACAAACAAAACAAAAAAATTACACTAGAATTGCAGTTACATGATAATTCCCACAACTTTTTATGCTAACTTACTAATACTAATGAATCAGAAAAATACTCTTTCACCGAATAAAAACATTTCGATGTTAGAAGATTTTTGATAACTTTTTTGAATTGATTCATATTCAGAGATTTCACAGAAGATGGTAAATGATTATATAACTTTATGCTCTGATATAAAGGAGAGCATTCAAATTTCTGTGTTCTATGTTTTGGCACCAGAAGAATATGAGAATTTCTGGTTTCATATTCATGATAACTTGAGACATTTTCTCATTTTGATACATTTTCTTTGGCATAAATTAGGCATTTCAAAATGTAAATGCAGGATAGTGGAAGTATTTTATTCATAACAAATGTGGGTCTACACGATGTTCTTGGAGTTAAATTGAAAATTAATCTCATGATTCTTTTCTGTGCAACAAACACTCTTGAAACAGTAGTGCTGTTGCCCCAGAGCAAGACATTGTAAACAAGGTGGCTGTAGACAAGACTATAATAGATATCAACAAGAGCACAACGAGGCAAAGAGTTTTTAAGCCCATTTATTGCAAAGAATGAGCTATTGATTTTTTTGCACACAATGTCAACATGGGATGACCAACTAAGATTCCTGTCAATATGAACTCCAAGAAATCTAGTGCAATCAGTTGAAGTAATCACTCTATCCAAAAAATTCAGTCTTAGAGAATCGGGCGCAAGGTTATTCAGGCCGAAATGCAGACAAACGGTCTTTCCGACATTTACCATCAGAGTATCGGTACGACACCATCTGAAGAACTCTCCCATCAAGCTTTCACAGGCCTGCTGGAGCTCCCCACGACTCTGCGCCGAAACAACAACTGATGTGTCATCAGCGAAAAGTATTGACAAAAGACAAGCCAGATGACAGGGCAAATCATTTATGAAAAGCAGAAAGAGTAATGGTCCCAAGACGGAACCCTGCGGAACTCCAAGCTCTATATTTTTTTACCTCGAAAAGCATTATTCTAATTTGACTGACATGGTTCTATCGTTCAGAATAGTGCAGCCAGTCCAAGAATATTCCTCTAAAACCCATGTTGTAACACTTCTCAAGGATGAATCTGAAACTGAGAGTGTCGAAGGCACATGAGAGGTCAAAGAACATCCCAGCCACCTGGAGCCCCCCATCAAGGCATTCATAAATAGCTTCCACGAAGCTGAGTGCAGCCGATTGAGTAGAGTGATCGGTTCTGAAGCCATGCTGAGCTGAGTGCAATATTTTGAACCTGTTGAGATAATTTACCATTCTCGCTAGAACAATTTTTTCGAATACTTTTGAGAAACTACTCAAGATTGATATTGGACGGTAGTTAGTTATGTCATGAAGATTTCCTTTTTTGAAAATCGGAACAACAATAGATTTTTTGAGAATCTTCGGAAATTTACCAAATGTGACAGATAAATTGATTAAACTCGAAAAGTGGTGGCTGATTGCTGGGGCAATTTCCTTGAGGATTCTAACTGATATACGGTCAGATCCTACACTCTTTTTATTTTTTAAATTTCTTATGGTTTCTTCAATTTCGGAATGAGAAACAGGATAGAAAAAGAAATTGCTCACTAAGGATGGTATGACAGTACAAGTACGTGATAAATTGTTACCGTAGCAAGTATGCAACCTATTCTTCACTGCAGTGGAAAAATAATCCGCAAATAAATTGCAAATTTCATGTGGGTTTTCTGAAGTTGTTCCATTTATTTCAATGGAAATAGGATTATGATAGCCTTTAAACTTTCCAATCGTTTTATTAACAATATTCCAGACCGCCTTGCTCTTGTTATCAGAATTGGCTATAGTCGAACAGTGGGCATTATATTTGGTGGAATTTACCAGCAGGTTATGTTGGGATTTCTGCTTTTTATAGTTTTCATAAGCAATCTTTGAACCACTATTGACGTGAAGCCAATAAAAATTATTTAGTTTCTTCTTACTCTGTAGTATTTCTGATGTTACCCATTTTTTCCGTCCGACTAGAGGATTGACCCTTTTCGAAGGGCAGCATAATTCTAAGTAGTATTGTACAATACGATTGAATATTTCAAAACATTGATCGACATCAGTCTCCCAGTAAACTTCCGCAAAGTTGCATTCAGATAAATGAAATACTAAACTGTTTAGACAGGCCTGACTCAAATCTCTAACGAGTAAGCCATGATGAGAATACATAAAATGGTACCTATATGTTTTTGAATTTATGTGAATTTGTGCTGGTAAACAAAGTTTTATCAGTGTAACATATGTTCCCTACTTTTTCTAAATTACAAGCCTGAAATATTTGACGAACAGAATGACTGAAGTAAATGAAAATTTCTTTGGAATAATCAAGCGTCCTATATATCTCCTCAAATGAATTTTAATAACTATTCACTAACAATGACTGTTTTTAATTGAAATTGACTGGAATATCTTCTAACCACTCAAGAAGTTGGGCGCCATTTTGTAGCATTCCTTCGTTGAAATATCAGAATACTTACAAAAGTTTATAGTGCCCTCCTTTCTCGTTAAGGAGAACACTTGCCCAGCCCAGAAGGGTTGGGGTGGATTCGGATCTTGAGTGGCTAGGTAAAAGAAATGTATCGAGACGCAATTGCAATTGGGTGCTGTCCCTTATAATTATTCCAATTCTGTTATTACAATCACAACGAAATGCGAAAAGTCCTACGGAGTTCGAACTCAGATTATTGTACAATAGAAACAATAATTATAATTAAATTAGCACATTTCTCAACATTGAACTTGAAATTGGTTATATAATAATAGTACTCAGCCTGATGAGATGAAATGCTGCCGTGAGTCGTCTTAACTTCCTGGAGAAGTTGATTTCAAATTGGAGAGATGATATTTGGTAGAAGTAGAAGATCGGAGCCAACGGGGTGAATAGTTCCCTTGACGTAAAGCCTATTCATTTTAAAAAGTATTTAGAAACGGTTCATGATTTTTGTTACTCAAAATACTGACCTCGGTTGTTGTTTGGCTTTTTTGTGATGTTAATGTTTCTCTTGCTCTTATCCCGGATTCCGGATAATTATTACCAGTCCCGATAATGATTTTCTGAGCACCTCGCAGGTAAATGTTAAATCCCAAAATCTTGGATAACAATTCGCAGAATTCAATAAAACAATAATTTCGATACGAATCACCTTTCTTCATTCGCCTAAGCATTAATCTCAACTGAAAAATAATACCTATCATGTGTTTTAACTCCGATATGAACCGATACACATTTTACGAATATATCGTCATCTCGTCTCTTTCTTTCCCGCTATCTCCGCATCTATCTCACTTCCCCTCTTACTGAAATTGAATTTTACTCATTCTTTGGATTTAAATATTAACCGTAACAAATGTTTTTAAACTCAACTTAATTTCACTTTGAAATCAATGAAGTGGAGACAGGATATAATGAGTTTTCGTAAATCGTGAAAACTAAATCGATTTTACGAGAATCTTTCGTATTGTACGTAAAGATGAATACTGACCGGTGAAATCAAAGCATGTGCACAATAATTTATTCAACCGCAGGAGAGGCGCGGGGTGACAATATTCACAGCTGGTGTTAATATTTTCCGCCGATATAAATAAATGAAACGAATTCTCGGGCATTCGAACCTATGAAAAAAAATAAAAATTTGAGAACGTTCACTTTGCGTGAACAAAACCCTCCCACCTAAAATTGACGTAATTTTACAAAAAAAAAAAAAACCAAGCCAACTATGAATGAAACAACCCCAAAAAGGAAAAGAAACAACATGAAATTATACTCTAAGAGGCACCAACTTTGTAAGTGATCTCGAATATTGACCCGCTGAAGTTTTGACGGACGCAACGCGAGCTATACCATCAGGTCCGGTAAATAATTTATCGATTGAATTGAATTGAAATCTTTAATGAGAACCATATCTCCCTCGGATGGGCATGATTTGTCCTCATGCCACTTTCTACGTTGCATTATTGTATGTAGATATTCATTCGACCATCTTTTCCAAAATTTTTGGAACATTCTTCGATGATGTTCCCATCTTTTAAGGTGCGACTTCTCATCCTCATACACAATTTCCGGTGTGGATAAGAGGGGTGCACCTATGAGAAAATTCCCAGGAGTCAAATAATCCACGGAGTCAGAAGGATCCGAGGATATCAGGCACATCGGTCGACTATTCAAAACCGCCTCAATTCGAGCAAACAGAGTTGAAAGTTTTTCGTAAGTGCAAACGGTAGAACACAACATCTTGTTGAGTAATCTCTTGGCGGACTTAACGCCGGCTTCCCATATACCTCTAAAATGAGGTAAATATGGGGGAATGAACTTCCACGTGATGGATTTATTTGACATATTACGGTAGATCTCGTCATTATTTTTCTTCAAAAATTGAGAAACGTCAGCGAAATACCGCGCCGTGCCGACAAAGTCACGGCCATTGTCTGACCAAATTTCCTTTGGCAAACCTCGTCTAGAAACGAAACGATCTAATGTTGAGATGAAGGCTTCAACAGTAAGAGAAGAAACTAATTCCAAATGTATGGCTTTGGTAACCAGACAAACAAACAGGGCAAGGTAAGCTTTCAAAATTGTCGGTTTTCGAGCGTTATTCGAACGATATGAAAAAGGCCCTGCGAAATCTACGCCAACCTTACTGAAAGGACGTGAAATATTAACCCTGGAAGCAGGAAGTGGTGCCATTAATGGCTGAAATGTGGTGCCCCTGAATCTGGTGCAGGTGACACAATTTCTAATATATGCCCTAACCAAACCTCTTAGAGAAAGTGTTGAAGACATTTCTTAGAAAATATATTAGATAGCTTTGATATTTTGATAGATTGATTGAATTGAATTAATTGTAATTGTCAAGTATAAACTGATAAAAAACTTATGCATATTTTGCTTTAAAAACAATGTTAAAACTGGTACAGTTTTTACATTGGTCCTTCGAGCCGTTGCAGTTAATTTGTGAAATTTCATTTGTTCGCCCTATGGAACCGAGAAGAAGTTCAAGATCGACGAAGGGGATTCCATCGTTGAGATTTGGTGTAGATTCTGTCGACAAAAGCAAAGTGGTCTCTAGGAACAGGAGTGATACCATGTTATCTAGAAATGGCCGAAGTTTTGATGTTGAGAAATCTACGAATTTGAAGGAGGTGGTAGATCCGTTATTTCAAAATTCTTCTATGGTTCAAGAGAAAAATCAAGAAAAACATAGTGATGAAAAGAATTTGAGCGAAGAGCGCTCAAACCATATTCCGCATGGTGATGAAAAGAATATGAGAGAAGAGCCTCCAAATCATGTTTCCGGAAGTATTCGTTCAAATTCAAGCAACAAATCGAGAATCAATTTGGAAATGGAAGCTCTGAAACTAGAAGAAAGGTTCGTACATGAAGAAAGCATGGAAAGGTTGCGACTGCTTCGCAGTAAAAAAGACCTGGCTCTTAAAGAACTAAAATTGAAGATGAGAATGCTCGAAGAGGAAGGTGGAAGTGATGATGGTTCCAACGGTTCCCAAGAAGACATGCCTTCACAAAATATCTACGAAAATCCTGAGGAGGAGAAAGATTGGATGCATGGATGTGTTCCTTCTTCTAAATTGAAAAGTTATCCAGATGCGCCTTTTAGGGAAAGACAACTTGAAGACAGGTCTGACACTTTATTGAAAATAGTTGAACAATGCTTCAAAAATACAGAAAAGTCACTGAAATTTTGAGACGTCAAAAATTGAGAGAGTTACCTTTCTTTTCGGGAGATCTTACAGAGTGGCCGCTTTTTATAAGTGAATTCAAAAGATCTTCTGAATTGTATAAACTAAATGATTATGACAACCTATTGAGATTAGATAAGAGTTTGAAAGGTAAGGCACGTGAAACTGTCAAACCTCTTTTGAGTTCACCGAATAATGTATCAAAGATAATGAAAATGTTAGAAATGAACTTTGGAAGACATGAGTGAATCATTTTGAGTTTAATGGAAAAGGTAGGTAAAAAGATTTGGTTTTGTTAGCGAAGAAAAATTAGATATTTGTATTTCATTCTCTAATGCTATCAATTACCTGGTCACCACAATGAAAAATATTGATTGCACTCTTTATCTATTCAATCCAGAACTTCTGTCATCAATTATAGAGTAGCTTTCCCCAATCGAGAAATACAATTGGGGTAAGTACAAGTTGCGAAGAGATAAGGAGTCATAACCAACTTCTCTAGAAGACTTTGCAACCTGGTATGAGGATGAAATAGGTGCAGTAGCATCTATTTCGATTCCGTCAATTTTGAAGTCAAAGGGTTATTCCAGAAAAGAAAAAATTTTCACTTTGAATGATAATTCTGAAAGAATTCATACAGAAAATCCATGTCCTCTCTGTAAAGAAGGTGGCCACTATATAGCTAAATGTCGAGTATTTCTTGAAAAAACAATACCAGAACGACGAAAAATAACTACTGATTTGAAATTATGCTTTTCTTGTTTGAATTTAGGGCATAGTTTGAAACGATGTTATAGGAAGAGGAATTGTGGTGTGGATGGATGTGCTGGACAACATCATCCTTTAGTTCACATGGTTGTCGATACCAGTCAAGAAACATCCATCCAGCAAAATTTATACTTCTGTGGCCAACTCTCAACAGAGCGACAGTCTGTTTTACTGAGAATAGCGCCAGTTATTCTTCGAGGACCGGACAAGGAAGTTACCACTTTCGCTCTTTTTGATGAAGGCTCCACATGTTCATTGATAGAAGAAAAACTGGCCAACGAGTTGAGTTTGGCAGGTCCTGTCGTACCTGTATGCTTTCAATGGACAAATCAGGTAACTCATTATGACGATAATTCGAGGAATGTTTCTGCTGAAATAGCTGGAGGAATTGAGGTGAAAAGAAATTTTCATAAAATTAAAAATTTATGAACTGTAAGAAACCTTCAATTGCGTCAGCAGAATATCGACATTAGTGAATTGCTCAAAAGGTATCCGTACTTAGATCATGAAATCTTGAATACCTTGAACAATGCCAAACCTCAAATCTTATTAGGACAAGACAATTGTGGGTTGATTATTCCTCGACAAATAATACAACCCTCTTCAAATATGCCAATATTATCGAAATCGAAGTTGGGATGGACAATTCATGGAAAAATTAGTGATGAAGAAGGTGGCAATAAAGAGGGTAAAGAAGATGCTAATGTCACGCCTTCTCGATCTAGAAGCAGATCTAGAAGCAAGTCAGGAAGTAAGTCTAAGTCCAGATTCAAAGCCAGGAGTAAATCAAGATCTTCCAGAAGAGGAAAAAGAATGAAATCTGCAAGATTGAGCAGTTCAGATTCTGGAACAAAATTTGAGATCCACCTGAAGGTAGACCGAGTGCGGCAAACAAGATATTACTGGTCTGATAAGAAAAGTAGAGATAGCGAGTCAGAAGATAAAAGAAAGCGCGAAAGTTTTCTCTAAGATTCCCAAGACGACGTAGAAATAGTATCAAAAGGAGTCCCAGAAGGAAGAGGAACGTACCTACAGAAAGTTCCCTGAGCAAGAGGCGATGTATTAGCAGTGAAAGAAGCAACTCTAGAAGACGTAGTATTTCACGATCTAAGAGAAGCCGGAGCAAAAGACGTAGGAGTACCCCAAGATGTCCGAGTCTGCGCAGAGGTGGACGCAGTCAGAGAGGCCATAGATGCAATCCTAGTAATAAACGCCGTCATGAGGAGAAAGGTTCGGACTTAAGAAGAAGCCCCAGACCAAGAAGTAGGAGCACATCTCCACCATTGGAAAAAGGAGTGACAGTCTATATAGGTGGCAAGACAGATGCGGTAGTTCCAGGGAAAGTAACGACTTCCCAAAACTAGCCTATCCTCGACCAGTGAGCAAGCTGTGTATTTGAACTATGAAACAAATTTCAAAGGGACACCCTGGAGAAAATGTTGAAGACATTTCTTAGAAAATATATTAGATAGCTTTGATATTTTGATAGATTGATTGAATTGAATTCATTGTAATTGTCAAGTATAAACTGATAGAAAACTCATGCATATTTTGCTTTAAAAACTGTTAAAACTGGTACAGTTTTTACAGAAAGTATCCAAAACCTACGTCGGATCAAGCTCATTATGGTATTGGGTCCAGAATGGAGCGCAATTAAATGAAAATGATGGCATATTAATCGTGAAATGCCACATTTTTTTAGCAGAAAAATTGGAACTTAGCTTCCTGAGGCAAAGAAGAAAATTGCAGTCTTCCGCCCACCCTGATTAATCCCACAGAATCAACGAAAGGATTCAAAGTTCTCAGTGCCTTTCCAATAGGCTTATTCATCTCTAAATTTCTGCGAAATTCGGTAATAATTCTGTGTGATCAATAGGATTGTTGTGACTCCATCTAGCGGATCTAGTCTATTGAATGTTCTGAGAATTGAGTAATTTTAAAATATCAAAGAGAGCGAATGGAAGTGTCAAAAAAATCTGCAAGAGAAACCGTTTGTATGTGCGTTTAGGTGAATAAAAAATTGGAAAGAAGAAGTATTAGTATTTAACGACGAACCGACCCAGCCAGAACCAACCGGTGTGTTGGTCTTCGGTGGGTTTTCACATTTTCTGGCGACCGTGACAGGACTTGGATTTTCACATCGCAATATATTACAGACTTTGTGGATTTTTTTGTGAATCGTTTTGAAATGGCTGACACAATTGAAGTCAAGAGGAAAACACGCAAGGTGCTCAGGTGTAGTTTCACAAAATCGGCAGGTGAATTAGAAAATTCGCTGAAAGCAGTGCCAGTGCAACTCAACCAAGTGGCTGTGCTGTGGGAGTTATTCAAAAAGAAATATAAGGAGATGCATGCAGTGGAATGTTCCGTCTATAATCATTTGTTGGAAGCGGACGCTGCAGAAGAGGAACTTCTCGCCGAGATGGACCAGAATGATGGTTACAGCAAAAGGTTCTACGAGATGAAGTTTCAAGTGGAGAAGTTGTTGGATCAACCACCTAATTCGGTAGATGCTCGTTCGAGGGATGGAACTAGGGGTGAGTTAGAGGATTGCCCATCTAAAGGTAAACACAAGTTCCAACTACCTACCATACAATTCAAAATGTACGATGGTAATATCAGCGAGTGGCTCGGTTTTTGGTCACAATTCAGTAAGATTCACGAAGATGCAGACATTAACGCTTGTGACAAAATCGAGTATTTAATTCAAGCTACCGTTGATGGCAGTCGCGCGCGTAATATTGTAGGCGTAATATTGTAGAAAGCTTTCCTTGTATCGGCGAAAATTACGAAAAAATAATTGATTGTTTGAAGTCCAGATTCGGCCGGGAAGATTTGCAGATCGAAGTTTATGTGCGTGAATTGCTAAAATTGGTCCTCAACAACATGCTTTTACAGGGTAAATATGACCTAACTCAGTTATACGATCGGATAGAAACACAATTACGCGCCCTAGATACTCTCGGAATAACGAATGATAAATACGCTGCTCTATTATTTCCTCTGATTGAGTCGTGTCTACCTCAAGACCTTCTGAGAATTTGGCAACGATCTACATTCAATACAAGACAGGATATGCAAGTTTCAGGGTCAAATTTGAATTTAAATAATTCACAGTATGACGAATCTTCTCTGGAAGTTCGTTTGAAAAACTTAATGCGTTTCTTGCGTACGGAAGTTGAAAATAAACTGCGAGTTGATTTGGCGAGCGAAGGATTCGGTTTGGCAGAGAATATGAGGAAACAAACAAATTCTGAGAAGAAAAATGTGCAGTGTTCAGAAACGAAAAAGACCGCAGCTGTACTTCTACATGGAGATGTTCAAAAATGTATTTTTTGTATTGGAAGCCATGAAAGTAATTCTTGTTTCAAGGCGCAGAAAATGAGTTTCGATGAACGAAAACGTATTCTTTCAGAGAAAAAAGCGTGCTTAAAATGTTTAAAAATCGGTCATGTATCACGTAGATGTAGAATGCGCTTGAAATGTATTGTTTGTGGATATTCGCATGTACCTCTCATGTGCCAAGATATTCCTCATAAGAATCAGAAAGAAAAACCACCAGATGAAAAAGTTGAGCGGAAAAACGATCAAATCCTAAGGAATCAAAGTTGCAATACTTATGTCTTTCTTCAGACTCTACGAATGTCTTTGAAGGGGAACAGAGGTGTAAGATCCGTGAGAGGATTAATCGATTCAGGGTCTCAAAGGAGTTACATCCTAAGGTCCACAGCTGCTGCGCTCAATTTGAAACCGAAAAGGACGGAGAAAATGACCCACTGCCTTTTTGGAGGTACACAAGTTGACTACACTCACTTTTGCTATGACGTTACCATTAGCAGAGGCATTTATAGCATCACATTCGAGGTACTAGATCAACTGTGTATTTGTAACGATGTGTCGACAGTATTTTATGGTCCTTGGATACAGGAACTGAAGCTCGCTGATATTGATGTCTCTGATGTAGGTGATTCAGGTCCGATAGAAATGTTAATTGGAGCAGATGGGCTGGGTTATTCTACACTGGAAGGAGGCACAAACTGAATAGTGGACTGGTGGCATATGAAACTCATTTTGGCTGGACAATAGAAGGCAAGGTACCAACTCCAAGTTCTTTCAGTATGCTGACGACAGTTTCCATGCTGTCAAACCCCACGATAACTGAACTTTGGCAGCTGGGTATTTTGGGTATATCCGATCCGAAGGAGAGAAAGTCAAAAGAAGAAGCATTTGCAGCTGGGAAGATAATCGAGGAGACTGTCAAGATTGGTGATAGAGTTGAGGAAATGAGAAGAATCTCAGTTGATGGACCCTCACGTGGGTTTTCTCCTAGTCGTTTACTGAAGTCGAAATGGTGGGAGTGCCCTGAGTTATTTCGGCAGAAAAATGACTGGGCTGTTACGAAAAAGCTGATCATCGATGAGGGAGAAATTCTTAGAAAAGAGAGAAAGACAGAGGAGGCATTTTTAGATATTGATAATGGAACAAACTTCCGTGGTACAGATAATTTTTTCGGAAGTTTGGATTGGGAAAAAATAACACAACAAGCGGCCTTACAGAGAATCGAGTGGCGTTTCAACCCCCCTACTGCCTCTTGGTGGGGAGGAATTTTCGGGAGACTCATTGAAATGGTGAAGGGATTACTCAGAAGGGTCTTGGGGTCCGCATGTCTCAATTAAGAGGAGCTGCTGACTACAATTTGCGATTGTGAGGCGACGGTTAACGCCAGACCCCTTACATACGTGTCGTGCGATTCAGAAGACGTATTGGCGTTGACACCTGCCTTGTTTTTAAGGGAGCAAGTAGAAACTTTTTTACCTGATTGTGACGTCATCGAAAAGCAGTGTTTATCGCGAAGCATCCGGAATAGACAAAAACTAAGAGACGATTTGTGTAAAAGATTCCGGTTGGAGTATCTAGGACAATTAAAATTACTTAGTGACAAAAGAACAAATACGTCTATAAAGCTGGGTCAGGTAGTGCTCGTCGGGAACGACCACAGCAAACGGGTGGATTGGCCCCTCGGTCGTGTAGTCGAGGTGATCCGTGGTAAAGACAAACTCATAAGACTAGCTCGAGTGAAAACGTGCCGCGGTGAACTGCTTCGACCGGTGCAACGCCTTTATATTTTAGAATGCGACGAAGAAGCTTCCCCAACCCAGGAAGGAGTTGGAGTAGAAGCAGCGGAAGATGCTTACAAGAATTCACCTGCAAACAACGAAGATCCAGGACAGTGCGATTCGGGTAGTGCGGGAGTGCCTGTAAGCAGAGTACCCGAAACCGATCCGATAAGAATTTCGCGAAGTGGACGAAAAATAAAAGCTCCCCAAAGACTCTCAGAATAGAAATTGTATTATTGGATTATGTATTTGAATGCGAGAAATTACTTTTATTGTTTAAATTAATTTCTCGAGTGAGAGTATGTTGTGACTCCATCTAGCGGACACTAGAAATATCTAGTCTATTCTATGTTCTGAGAATTGAGTAATTTTAAAATATCAAAGAGAGCGAATGGAAGTGTCCAAAAAAATCTGTAAGAGATACCGTTTGTATGTGCATTCAGGTGAATAAAAGTTTGGAAAAAAAAAGGATTTGTGAATTTAACGACGAACCGACCCAGCCAGAACCAACCGGTGTGTTGGTCTTTGGTTGGTTTTCACAAGGATTGAATTCAAAGCATCGCTTAGTTCATTCTGAGGAATGGGGCCAGACAATCGCAATTGTGATCCCATTTTGGCACGACAATTGAAAATGAATCGATGTATGTACGAAACTACTCGTTTGACTTTGTTCAAACTCGAGAAACTCTCTATTACTAACAAAAACGGATTAGTAAGTCGCTCTTCTGTAGTAGCAATATTAATTTGAGTTTTCAATTCCGGTAAGGGCGTTTTTAAATTGGCAATGGAAGCAGGCCAACTAGAAAGAGCAGTGGTCAAAAATTGAGGACCACTCATACAAAATTGATGAGTTTTATGAACTAGAAACTGTTGAGGTGTGAGACTCCTTGAAGGCAAATCAGCAGGCTTTGACTCCGTCGAGATATGATGCCAGGATGCATCAGGACAATAATCGTTTATTGCGACTACCCGATTCGCGACAAACGTTTTAAGTTGATGTGGAGGCGTGGATATCCATGAAAGAACAATTTGTGAATCTGAGTACAATCGAACTTCGTTGAGTGGAACTGGAAATTTATGACTCAAAATATTTTGGACAAGTTTGGCCAACAAAACCGCACTAGATAATTCTGAGCGAGGAACAGACATTGTTTTTAGAGGAACAACTTAAGTTTTAGCAGCCCATAAGTGTGATGAGATGCAATTGTTTATAGACACTGATAGATACACAGTGGCTGCGTAAGCCTTCTCTGATGCGTCGCAAAACCCAGCCAGAATGACTTGACATTGAGATGACGAAATAATGCAACGTGGAATCATTATATTCGACAGTGATTGAATGTTATCAACTAGTCCTGACCATTCATCAGTACACGAAGTGGGCATAGAGTTATCCCAACCTAGCTTTTCCGTCCACATTTTCTGTATAAGAATTTTCATTGAAACTACTACGGGAGCTAAAAATCCGACTGGATCAAAAATACGAGCAATATAAGATAAAACCGATCTTTTAGTTGGTGTCCCATCGAATTTACTAACATTGAAACAGAATGAATCCGTTTTGGTAACCCATCTCAAGCCTAAGATTTTAACTCCGACCGAATCATCGTCGAAAGCGACCTGCGACTCGATATGATCGATAGGTAATCCCGTCAGAACATCTGGACTGTTACTAGAATACTATTTAATAGTATTTATTGGTATATATATATATACAGGGTGGCCATTTGAAAACGAAACAGACGAGATTACAGACGAAATAAATTTTTTCGATAGAAATGCTCGGACAGATCGATTTCTGTTTCGAGGGGGACAACTTAAGATGTAGGTTACGGACGCTTAGCGCTTCAGCCCTTGCTACTACAACCCTCACCCCCAATTTTTGAATAGGGAAGATGGGGTGAGGGATACCTCATTTGAAAGGTATTTTTATACTGATTTCAGCACAGTAATTGTTTTTTCATTTTATGCATTAGTTCTCGAAATACAGGGTGGCCATTTGAAAACGGAACAGACGAGATTAAAGACGAAATAAATTTGTTCGATAGAAATGCTCGGACAGTTCGATTTCTGTTTCGAGGGGGACAACTTAAGATGAAGGTTACGGACGCATAGCGCTTCAACCCTTGCTACTACAACCCTCACCCCAGATTTTTGAATAGGGAAGATGGGGTGAGTGATACCTCATTTGAAAGGTTTTTCACAAAAAAACACCACAAGTGCCATGAAAACACCACTTCATTTTCAAATGGTTAGTCAAAAATTTCGAGAACTAATGCATAAAATGAAAAAACAATTACTATGCTGAAATCAGTATAAAAATACCTTTCAAATGAGGTATCACTCACCCCATCTTCCCTATTCAAAAATTGGGGGTGGTAGCAAGGGTTGAAGCGCTATGCATCCGTAACCTACATCTTAAGTTGTCCCCCTCGAAACAGAAATCGATCTGTCCGAGCATTTCTATCGAAAAAATTTATTTCGTCTGTAATCTCGTCTGTTATCTCGTCTGTTTCGTTTTCAAATGGCCACCCTGTATTTCGAGAACTAATGCATAAAATGAAAAAACAATAACTGTGCTGAAATCAGTATGAAAATACCTTTCAAATGAGGTATCACTCACCCCATCTTCCCTATTCAAAAATTGGGGGTGAGGGTTGTAGTAGCAAGGGTTGAAGCGCTATGTGTCCATAACCTACATCTTAAGTTGTTCCCCTCGAAACAGAAATCGACCTGTCCGAGAATTTCTATCGAAAAAATTTATTTCGTCTGTAATCTCGTCTGTTTCGTTTTCAAATGGCACCCTGTATATATGAATCTTCATGGAATATTACAAACGTTACAAAACCCTTTTTAAATGTTTTTATAGTGTAGGTACTACCACTACCTCGATTTTGCTTTTGTTCCGAACTCATCAATAACTGATGAGTTTGATATTTTCCAGTAAACTGTTAAAGAACTACAAACTTTCTATATAAATTATATTTTCGAGGAATCGCAGTTATAATGAAGTTAATTATAGTTTGATTCAGGTTAAAAAAATAACACTTTCATTCGCTTAATAATTTGATCTTATTTATTAAACTGAATAAAAAATGGAATCAATCATTTGTAATTTATTTATATGATTGATACAATGAAATGAAAAAGGGGGCAACAAATTAAACGTTTTTATTTGTGAAAAATGGACATGCTATACTATATCGACTGAGAGTCGAGTGACTTTTTTAATAACTGAAATGTTCAATGAAATAGAAAAAGAGGTCCATTATGATTTTGATCTTATAGGAAAGAGATCAAATATATACTTTCAATAAATGGAAAAACAATATAATATGATATTTGAATAGATATGTAAAAAGGTCGTAGACAAGTTGTCAAAAATCATATATGATAATCAAATATTAGTCAGCAGAGGTGAGAGTGGCTTATTCCACTGGAGGATCGAATCACTTTTGCTCATATTTTTGTTGTTGAGATTTGTGGATCAGTTTGTGAGTTGATTAAAACTCAATAGTACTTCTTTCTTCTCTTTTATTCCCAACCAAATTCTTACATTACATTTTCATAATGGCTAACGGCTAACTCTTAACTTATCTAACCTAACTTATCTATGACTTTATTAAAGGAACACAGAACATTGTTGAAAGGTGGGCATTGTCTTTCAACATTTGTTCCCATGCAGCTGCCATGTGGTGACAGAGATCTTCTTGCTTTTCATTGAACCGAATACATTGCATTTCAAACATTTCAGAGCCATCGAAGGTTGAGGAAGTTATGTGGCCACTTCGAACCATATCTTCGCCCTTTCTAGATATTCCCTTGAATTTTATTAAAATATCTGATAGAAATACCACAGACATAATTTCTTTACACGAATAAAAATACTCCTTTATAAATAAAAATTAACTATTTTTGGGCTTTCACCCATTCTAAACTCCCTGAATTTACCGATAAGAATATCAAATTTCGATTATACTGAGATTTTACTCTTATGGATGTTAACAAAGATTTTTCTGATCCAGTCGCCATATTGTTATTTTTTCAGTACAGATATTCATTTCTTTGTTTTGTGGTCTTGGATTGAGGTTATTTGTGTTCAGTGGTTAGCAGTTTGGCGTTCCAAAATGATCGTCACGATGGGATCAAAGATTTTATTTTTTGAGTATTATGTGATAAATAGTTTGTTATGCAGCCATGCACATGATAAAAGATTAGACAGACAGACAAGAGCATGAATATCAAATCGGCATTGGTAGGTACTCTTATATTTGGAATGCTTGAAAACAGTGAGGAAGTGATAGAAAGGATATTTTCTATATTTTAGTTGGGTTGGGAAAAATGCAAAAACAAACTTTTCATCCCTAATAAAATTGTGCAATGTTCTCAAAGGTATAGTATAAATAATTTCAGTGATCATAAAATCCATTTTTATGTTTTATTAATATTTTCAGAGGTTCTTAAGCAGAATGAAAATACTAAATTTGTTACTGAAAAATGGATCCACTGCTCAAACCAAAATTTTGCTTTCAATCCAAACGTAACAACTACAAGAGCATGAGTGGAGGATCTTCTCGGGTGTAAGTCTCAGCCAAGCTGAACAGGTCGAAAGTGTTGGTGAAATTGTTACGGATTTAGACCCAAAACAGGTTTACTGAGATACTCATCAAAAAGAGGGATCGCAGGCATATATCGTCTTCAAGAAGGAAGGTTGCCTCGATATAAATTGCCAACACTGCCTACTAAAATTCAAAGTAAGTTATCAAATAATCAATCAAACAATTCTAGAACAGACTTCCACTATTACTAGAGCAGTAGACGGCCTCTTATCTTGAAAATCTTAGAATCACTGTTTTTTTCAGGGCCAAATCTGCTAGTTGAGAGATAGCCAGATCAAAGAAACTTGCTCTGAAATAGGGATTGAGTGAAAGAAAAAGGCGAGGAAGACCAAAATCTACCTGAGAGACCGGGAGAATGGGTGTGGACAGAAGGGGCTGGAGACTGGGAACCGGAAATCCGTAGGATCTATAAACCCGGATATCTATATTATAGATATAAGGTCGGTTTCACAAAACTTTGTTTGTACCGTTAAATTAATTAGAGCCACCACGATTCGTGGAAATTTCAAAACGAGTGATTCGATTGGTTTGATTTACGTGAGGTTTTTAAGCGCACAATTAAAGTTTTGTGAAACCGACCCATAATCTGCTAGTTCAAAAACCAAATAATTGAAGTTAACAGTACAAGATTTATACCATTTGAAATATTACCTCATTGTGTTTTCCCTATTTTTTAGTTTAATTCATCAAATGTTAATTTTTACTTATTCGGAGTTTATATGTCTTGTTTTGTTTTATAAAATACCTAGTTCATTTATATTTTATTTTTACTTTATTTTCATTTTTATGATTTAATGTGATAATTTTGTTAATGAATGTTATTGTACAAAATATTCTAAAAACTAATAAAATTTTTTTAAACAACGTAATCAATGCATTATTATTTAGTACCGCTACAAAAATTGATATATATATATATATATATATATATATATCTATATATATATATATATATATATATATATATATATATATATATATATATATATATATATATATATATACAAAGATATTACCAGCATATGGCATGGACAAATCAGGAGATAAAAAGATATTGCCAGCATATATATGTAGGGGAGATTTTTATAGATGAATATGTATGGCATATGCCATGGAGAAATTTTGGAAGATCATAAGATATTCCTGGCAGATGTTTCATGGTGACCTTGGATATTCCTGCAATCTGCCAAGCATATGCCCTGGGAGATATGGAATATGTTTGGAATATTTCAATATGCCAGCGGTATATTCACCGAATATGAATGGAATGTTTCTGTGCCGTCTGGGAATCATCACGAAGCCAGCAATCGGAAAGCTTAGATCTGTTTGAAAAAATGTTCCTTATTTTTCTATTCAAAAGTACGAACTTCAAAGTGATAACAAGTTTTTCTTTTTTAGATATTGTCTCTCTAAAGTTGGTTGATTTACTTTCCAGTTTGATCATATTGAGTGGCTCATCAAATGATGTGACAGACATTCTGACATAATTGAAAAACTTCGATCAATGTAGCCGTAATTTTGGATAGAGTGTTTGAAACATTCCATGCGTTAGTATATCACGGGATATTGGGTGAACCCAAATTTTTGTTTGCCTTTGGCATCGCCTTTTATATCGACCGTAGAGGAACCACACACAACCAATCACTTAAGCATTCATTTCTTAAGTATTTACTGAACAGGTACGGTATGTCCGCCCTAATTATTATAATATAACGCTGAACTAACGCTGCAGTGTGTACGCTGCCAACGCGCTTTAAACGCAACGCCAAACGCCTAATGTGTACTAAGCCTAGGGCAAGGTCGTTCGACATATTATGAACACTCTCATCAATTTCATTTTCACAGTGGTCAAAGAAGCAAACTAGAGAAGTTAAAATCACAACCATTATGAGGCATTAACATCTTCACAATTCTTCAAATGATGAAGAACAACTAAATAAAGCTACTTCATTTTTATTGAATCTCTGCTGAAATTAACAAATTATTTGTTATATTATTGTACTACTATCGTGCGTTGTGTTGGAAGAAAAGAAGAAAGAAAGTAAGAAAAAAAAATAAACACACTGGTTTTAATTATATCTTTAATCAGCTATCGATTTCGGCAAAACACTTATACCATCATCAGGCTGTCCTGAATAACACTCATGTGCAAAAGAATAACAAACATTCAAAAAGGACTTACTGTCATGAAACATTGAAACAAGCTGCAATTTATAATATGTAGTACAAACATAAATGGATTCTCAATTTAACATGGAAAATCTCATTAGTCCAAGAACTAAGATTAAAATAGTAAACAACAATAATAACACTGGCTGGAGGACAGATGTAGACACACAACAGCCATATGACAATACCATCAATTTTCTGGACTTCAGAATTCAGCTTAAATTAGACGGAACATACTATTTCGAGTTTGATATTTACAGAAAGCCTACGAGCACTGACGTCATCATTCCTTATGACTCACATCATCCGCCGCATATGAAGAAAGCACCCAGCAAACATTTGTCGTCGGCAAACCGTCGGACTCGTGACGGCATCGTCGGTAAAGTGCGTACTGCTGTTTTACAGCGTCGGATCTTTGACGGTCCGGTAACGACGTTTACGCAGCTAAAGACATGCCGAAGTAGCCGAAGTAAAAGCATCTAGCCAACGTCGGCAATGCATCGCTGTTACACGAGCGTGTTCCGCTGTTTTATATTCATCGGGCCGATGGCGGTTCTATGGGGTAGCAACGCGTTTAACGTTGAACTTCACTATTTTGAATTTCGCGGGATTAAGTTCTGTCTGCGGTTTCTAGAACCCGAAAGAAACATTCGCCATTTGCCTATTGCCCATTTGTGCTACAGTCGTGAAAGAGCGAAGAACGCGGTCACTCGTGGTGTATCTGAGTGGTTTATTCCAATGGACTATATTGATTATTATTTGTGAGTGTGTAGTGTGTTTGTTATTCGTTATTCTTCTCCATACTATCATACCTATGTCGCAGTTTGAAGAAGCACGCCGCTAAGTAGAGGAAATTATAATGGAAACTGTATCAATTTCTCGTAAACGTGAGAGTGCACGTCAAGAATCTCGACAAATAAGGAAGAGAGTTTCTGAAATATTAGAAGGACCGAGCACTTCATCAGGCACTTCATCTTATGAGATAATTCAATCTGAAAATGTATTTGATAAAACTGATGATGAGCTCAACATAATTTCAAATGCTAACCTATCCGACTCCGATTCTAATGAATTTAATGACTTTGATCATGAGAGAAATTTCGAATATGACTTAAACCATTCACATTATTCGAGTGAATCTAGTCGCGAAGACTTAGAATCTGATCATGAGAGAAGTTTCGATCAAGATCAAGAACGAGATCAAGAAGTTCAAACGCCAATTAGTTCATCTGAATTTTTAAGTAATTGGGCTCTGCAAAATAATATAACCCATACTGCCCTAGGACAACTTTTGTCCTGGTTTTCCACTTCTCCCGATATTTCCAATCTTCCGAAAGACCCACGAACATTATTGAAAACACCAAAAAAAACCGACATCAAAACAATGGGATCAGGAAAATTTCATTATTTTGGTATTTTCAGTGGATTTGCGCGAATTTTTCATAAAAATTAAGATCATGTAGATACTTATCATCTAGATTTTAATGTTGATGGTATACCTCTTCATAAAAGTACAAAACTTCAATTTTGGCCTATATTATGTAAAGTAAAAAATTATTGTAATGAACCTCCCTTTCCCGTAGCTTTATATTGTGGATCGGAAAAACCCCCATTACAACTTTTTTTTTCTGATTTCGTCGAAGAGCTTCATCACTATGAAATGAATGGTGTTATAATTAACAATAAAAAATTAAATATTATTTGCCGTTCATTTTGTTGTGATGCCCCAGCGCGATCATTTGTGGTAAACCATGGGAATTATTGGACTTTCAGTTCACATAGTTGAAAAGGAGCAAATACAATGTTGCTCACGGGATTTTCAGAGAGCTGATATCCGATCCTCAATGACCTAGACGTCTGGAGATGAACGAATAATTTCCTGTCGGAGTCTCTGAAATGAAATATCCTCCAGACGTTTTATCGGTTATTGTAAATATTCGTATGAACTGGGCTCTACTTTGGGACCTCAGCAGAAAAATCGTGAGAAGGAAAATCTTTGCTGAGTTGCAAAATGAGTATTTAGTCATTGCCAAGGCACGCCTAATTTGGAGAAGGAGAGGAAATTTTTTTAATACCTGATTGGTACTACTCACAAAGGTTAGGTGAGGGGGAACCACCCACCAGAGGTGGAAGCAAATTAGTTTCCAAAGGGAAAAGTCAGTGCATCTAGGGACTCCGGTCACGAAAGATATCCTTAGATTACTCGGAAGACGTCGGGAATCGGTAAAGTTCAAGTTTTGATACTTGGGGAATATTAGGTCGTTTCGAAGGGTGAAACGGTTTGAGTAGGTACGTTAAGGGAATAAGGTACAGGTTTATTTCGTAGTTGACGGAAATACTAGGTAGCTTCGAGAAGGGGAAATCGAAGTAGTAGTTGTTTGTAAAAAAGGGAATCTTACGTTTTATTCAGTTAGGACATTCGAGTTGGGAAACGCGATCGGGAATTAGGTTAAAGTTTCGCAAAGACGGGAGTGAACATTTTGCGAGTGATTTATTTCAGGAACCTTGGATTATATACCAGCGCGGGAGATAAAAAGGTCAGAATTTTCTAATTTTATTTGATGAGAATAGTCGAGTCCAAAAGTCTTGCCATCTTTCCATCTCCTTTCAGCTCACTGTGTAATTTCTTAGTAATATGTTATGTTGAAATCTGGGTAATTAAGTACTTTAGAGTATAGGAAATCTTATAGTTTTTTTTTGAAAATTTTACTTATCTAGTCTGAGGTGCAGACATAGGAATTAAATTGATACTTCAGTAAATTTTTGTAGGTATTTTGGGGAAAATAGATATCTTTGTTGTGTTACTTCAGTGGTTTTAATTATTCCTAATACTCAGAATTCTCTCTAAGAAGAAAAATAACACCAAGACCTTCTCGATTCTGCAGGACCCACCCTCTCTTCGAAGTGGAGAGAGTCTAAATTTTGTTGTTAGGTTGACAATGAAGCCGCTCTCATTCGTCAACCCTCTTAACATCTAGACACTCCCTTATGAACAAAGTCACTTTTTCACAAAAAGGACAAATGATCATATAGGGGTGCGTAGTACAACTGGTGACAGCGCTAAGGATTGTGTTTATTTTTCTTTGAGGGAGAGTTTTTGTTTTGGAATTTTTGAAACTTTTTTTTCGAAAAAAAAAAAATTTTTTTTTTGGAAGAAATTTAATTTTTTTTTGGGGTTCTTTTTGTTTTGTGATCGAAGATTTTCAAGAAATTTGAAGATGTTCCATTTTATAAATAGGAAAGTGAAAAAATAGAGTTCAGGAAAAAGTATTGTTGTGAGGTGATAGGCAGTTTAGAGTGCCAAGTTTGATTTTGAGGTGTGGGAGATTTTTGGACGAAGGACCATCGTTTTATGATTGAACGGAATATTTTATTCGAAATAATTATATCTATTGGTGCTATTTTGGCAAAACGAATTTTATTGAGAGTAGAGTGAGGATTGTGAATTTTGAGAAGTAGAAATAATTGCGGCGTTTAAGTGTTGAGAATAGATTAATTATCAGGATTAGATTCTTTTAAGTTTTCGAGAAAAAACAAACTAAAGCTTACGGTAAAGCTGAGTTCATTTGCAGGAAGTATTGATTTTCTCAAAATTCGATCCAGAGCGAAAGATAGTATACTTTCTCTTTCAGGGCGCTAAAAATATTTTTGGGGATTCGTATTGAAAATATTATTGAATTGTATTTCAGGAACTATTTTTTCGGAATAATTTTTTTTTCAGGAACTATTTTTTTTTTTGGAATTATTTTTGTTTTCAGGACTATTTTTTCTTAGGAAATATTTTTTTCAGGAACTGATTTTTTTGGAACTATTTTTTTGAAACTATTTTTTTTCAGGAACAATTTTTTTCAGGAACTGTTTTTTTTCTCTTTCAGGAAATATTCTGTTTTTGAGGTATATTTTTTCAGGCTTATTTGATTTGATTTTCTGTTGTTATTGAGTTTACAGGATCTAATTGGTATCTTATTTCGTCAAAAATTCAAGAAATATATATCTGCGCAAATTTGATTAATTTGATTAGATTTTCTGAGTCGTTATTTAGAGAATTGTCGAAGTGTTAAAAAGCAGGTCGTTTAATTGATTTTTTTTTTGTCTGATATTTATTTTTTTTTTTTTTTCATATTTTCAAAAAAATTCCGTAACCATGGCACAAAATCCGTTTGTATATCCGTTAGGAATGTTAGCGACTACACTTGACAGTTTCTCGGGAAAAGATGCAAATCGATATTTCGAAAATTTAGAATTACGGTCGAAATTAGATGGGTGGAGTGAGGATGACACACTCACTTTACTCAAATTAAAATTGATAGGGGATGCGTATAATTTTTATAAATCAGACCTCACGTTTAGCACTTCAACGTATAAAGATCTGAAAGCGAAATTTCTACAAAAATTCTCAGCGGTAAGGTTGCCGGGGGAATTTCAGTGGGATTTGAGCCGTTGTTTTCAAAGGCAGGACGAGAGCGTTTCTTCGTTCTGCACGCGACTACGTACTCTAGGAGCGAGTTTATTGAATGAAGATCTTTCTGGAGCCACCCAGGAGGAGGAAGCTGGTATTAGAAAAAAAAAATCGGGACCTGATCCTAAACCAATTTAAAATAGGACTTAGGAAGGAGATTTTAAGAGAAACAGGAATACTTTTATTGAAAGAAGAAAATCTGGACTTAGAGAAAGCGGAAGAACTGGTGAAATTGCAGGAAATGAATATGAGAATGCTGCAAGGGAGGATGACGAATATGCGGATATCGACAGTTGAGACTGAGCAGACTTGTCAACTGTGCGATAGACGAAGACATTCAGCTAGGGAATGTAGGAGCGTCCGGCAGAGCCAAAGGACTACGGGACAAAACACGGTATCAAGGTGTTTTTCGTGCGGCCAGGGGGGTCACATTGCCAAAGAATGTCGGAAAAGACAAAATTCTAGGCAGGGAATGCAAGGGGCATGCCACACTTGTGGAAAAGGGGGACATTGGGCCAAGGATTGTCCCCAGAACTCACACGGTCAAGGAAGACAGCGATTTAGGAACGGCGAAAACAGGAACATCAAAGATGAGGCGAAAATGAACTCGAGAACTTGGAAGGATGAAAGTGCGAACCAAGCAAATACGTATCACAGAGAAGAGCAGAATGCATCGGGTCCGAACCCATCTACAGGGGCGATTCCAAAAGCGTCGCGTTCGAATCCGGTTTTCAGAATGGAAAATTTAAACTTTCGAGGCCAAAACCTTTCTGCCAAGGCGGAGGCCAGGAACGACTAGAAAGGCAGCAAGTTTTTGGGTTACCGGGGGGAGAAGAAAAAGCAAAACCCCCGAAGGAACTTCCAGTCATGGTAGTTCCAGAAATCAACTCCATAGGAGCGACAGATGTACCCCATATTATTAAATTGAAAATCAACGGAAGGATAGGATCCTGTCTGATAGATACTGGAGCGGCAGTTACCCTTATTAAGAAGGGGTTGATCTCGAAAGAAGAAATCAACGAGAAGGAACTCAACTGCCAGCTTACAAGCGTATCCGGTCATAGGTTACGTACTTGGGGTACGTCCACAATTTTGGTGGGGCCGGTAGAGGGAAAGTTAGGAGTAAATTGGTCAGCCATCCTGTGCGATGATGCTACGTTAGGAAACGTAGAGGTAATATTAGGAAGGGATTTCCTAAGGGCTAATGAAGCAATTATAGATTATGGGGAACAGCCGTCGGTAACTATGTGGGGAAGAAGATTTCAATTTTCGGACATAGAAGACTTGGAGGAGCCACCTACAGTAAGAACGGAGGATCGGAATTGCGGGGTTCGGGAGAACCGGGAGCTCATTGAAGGGAGCTCAGGGACTAAGACACTGAAGGACACCAGCGTCCAAACTGAGAATTGGGAAGAGGAAAAAGGGACCAAAGAAGCTGGAAAAGTAAGGAGCAGAATCATTGAATGGGGGGATGAAGCCTCAGGGAATTGGAAAACTACTGCGAAATGCAGAAAGGAGGTAGTGATTTGTCAAGGACAAATAGGACATCTTTACAACAGGAGATGGTCCCGGAAAGGAGTCAAGGAGACAGGGAGTATAAAAACGAAACTGTCGTTTTTGAAGAGGAGAACAATCGGTGGGAAACAGATCTCATACTGACAATGGGGGTTACTATCCCTGCACGATCGGAAGCGATAATAGAAGCAAGGTTGAAAAAGAAAATTCAAGGGGAAAATATAGTCTGTGAACCATTGGAAGTAGGGATAGGCCAAATTCATGTTGCAAATTGTTTGTTGTCAAATACGGAAACGCTATGGATTCGAGCAATTAACGTATCAAACAGGGAAGTGAGACTACAGAAAAACCACAAGATAGCCAGAGCCGTGGCTTGCGAAAAGGAGGACGAGAGAGAAAGGTTTCCAATGATCGGAAAAATAACCTTGGGAGACAAAAATTGGGAAACTAGTGGATTTAATTTAGGGCATTTGGAGGAAAATGTTCAAAATTCTTTGAAGGGGTTGTTACAAGAATATAGCGATTTGTTCATAGAAGATAACGAACCCCTGACAAGTACTACAATGGTAAAACACAGTATCACGCTAGAACCAAGAACGCAGCCGATTTGTAAGGCACCCTATCGGATCCCTTATCATCAAAAGGAGGTATTACAAAAAGAGATCGATAGACTGATGGACGCCGGCATAATTCGACCGTCATTCAGTCCGTGGTCTGTTCCAGTAGTCCTTATCACAAAGAAACTACCTAATGGGGAAGAAAAATTGAGAATGTGTATAGATTACAGGGGATTGAATAATGTAACTAGAACTGAATATTACCCACTCCCGAACATAACGGATTTAACGCAGAGTTATAGTACGGGAAGTGAAGTACTATTCACCGTTATTGATGTCGCGGAAGCGTACCACCAAATTGACATGGAGGAAAAGGACATCCCATTGACAGGATTTAGTACCTTTCAAGGGCATTATGAATATCTGAAGATGCCGTTTGGATTGAAAAACGCTCCATCAACTTTTCAGAGGTTCATGAATCTTACATTGTCAGGACTTACAGGGGAGTCGTGTATGGTTTATTTGGACGATATAATCATTTTCAATTCCGAGGGTAGTGCTGATCATCTACGAAAAATACGTGAAATTTTTGAAAGATTACGAAAAGCGAATATCAAATTGAAACCGAAAAAGTGCAATTTCATGCTTAAAAAAGTCAAATATTTAGGACATGTGATTACTCAGCAGGGGGTATTTCCAGATCCGGAAAAGATTGAAGCCATCCAAAACTTTCCGATTCCTAAGAACGTTAGGGGTGTTCGCTCGTTTCTGGGGGTTGTCAATTGGTATAGGCGATTTTTGCCGAACGCGGCAGAACTGATAGCGCCGCTGACAAACTTGACGAAAAAGGACGTTAAGTTTGAAATCACTCCCGAAGTGTTGAAAGCAATAGCGCAGTTGAAGAAGTTACTGACTATCCGGACCTAAAAAGTCCATTCGTCCTTGCTACTGACGCATCAGGTCTCGGAATGGGAGCGGTATTGAGTCAGGTCAGGGACGGTCATGAGCGCCCCATTGCGTACGCTAGCAGGAATTTCAAGAAGGCGGAACTAAATTATTCTACAACCGAAAAAGAACTTTTGGCAGTAGTTTTCGGAATTCAAACTTTCCGATGTTACTTTTATGGAAAAAAATTTACAGTTGTTTCGGACCATCGACCACTCAAATGGTTGCTAAGTTTAAAAGACCCCGGATCAAGGTTAGCCAGATGGGCAATGACCCTAGCTGATTATGATTTCACAGTTATTCATCGGAAAGGTAAACTTCATGGGAATGCTGATGCCCTTAGTCGAATGTACAATAGGGAGGATCATTTCATCGACTTAGAATTTGAGGAATTCGAGGATTATCGCAAAGCTCACCATATACCAGACATGCCGACGCTTACTATAAAGAAAGGAAATATATTTTCGGCACCGGAATCATGGGCTTTAGCCCACTGTGTATCGCAAGATTTAGCAATGGAAGCAGGGATTGCTTTACAATTTAGGAATATTTATGGATCGGTTGAAGAGTTGAGAAAACAAAATAAGAACGTTGGGGAAATTGCTGAACTAAATCTACCGGAACGGAACATTTACTACCTTATATCAAAAATAAATTATTACGACAAACCTTCTTACAGAAGTATGTGGAATACGTTGAAGAGTTTGAGGGCAGCATGTGAGAAGAACAAGGATACCGTTTTGGCTATGCCAAAAATAGGGTGTGGTTTGGATAAACTAGACTGGGATAGGATTCAAGAAATGATAAAGTTCATTTTTCACAACTCGAATATCGAAATCGTCATCTACGAATTATCAGTAGTATCGGTTGCGAGGGTGGAATGCGGAATAAACGAAACCGATTTCATAGAGCCTGAATGGGACAGGGAAATTTTGAGGAGTGCTCAAAAAAACGATCCTTATTGTAGATCTGTTTTTGAGGCGCTTAACGCAGGGATAGAAGGGCAGAAAACGATGTATTACATTTCAAAACATGGGCTGCTATATTTTTGCGATGAGGAAAAGGATAAATTAGTCTTACCTCGGGTTTTCGTAACAAGAGTGTTGTACGATTTCCATGATTCACCTATGGCGGGCCACCGCGGACAACAAAAGACCCTAGCTAGTCTGAAAAGGAGATTCTTTTGGCCGAAGATGCGAACTGACGTGATTAAATATTGCGTTAGTTGCGATGCATGCAATAGGCGGAAAACTTCGTCTCACCTGAAGAAAGTACCTCTTCAGAGATTTACCACAACTACAGAGCCTTGGGAACTTACATCAATGGATATTGTAGGACCTCTTACAACAACGACGAAAGGAAATCGTTACCTGCTGACATTCCAAGACTACTTTACGAAATATGTGGAGGCGATTCCGATACGTGATCAAAAAGCAGAAACAGTTGCACGGATGTTTGTAGAACATATCATAGCTCGACATGGGGCACCTAAGATGTTGCTTACGGACAGAGGAGCGAATTTTACTTCAACTCTCTTCAAAGAAGTCTGTTCAAGGTTGGGCGTTAGAAAGATCCAAACTTCAAGTTATGCCCCAACGTCGAATAGGCAAATTGAAAGAATGCACCGGGTACTTAAGGATATGCTGTCTCATTATATAAGTGAGAATCAGCAAGATTGGGACGAATGGGTACCGTTGATATTGATGGCTTACCGTGGTAATATTCATATTACTACTGGTTATAGCCCTTATTTTTTGCTTCACGGAAGAGAACAAAGATTGCCAATAGATGGTTTCATTGAATCGGAAAGATTACGATACGATTATGACGATAATTATGCCGCAGAACTAGTCGAACGGTTAAGGAGGGTATACGCAGAAGTATATCGGAATACGGAAAAAGCTAAAACGGATCGGGTAGAAAGGTATAACACAAAAACCGCAGATTGTAGTTTCGAAATAGGAGAGCAGGTGTATTTAAAAGATATGAGTATTAAACAGGGCTTATCAAAAAAGTTGTCCAAAACTTGGACGGGTCCGTACAAAATTTTAGAAGTGGTTGGTCCCGTGACCTATAAAATTGGAAAAGATCGAGGAAGGAAAACGCAAATCGTTCATGCAAATAGGTTGAAAAGGTATATCTCGAGGGCTATTGACGATCCGGACACAATGAGGCACCGAAGAACTCGGAACCGTAAAAAGGAAGTTTCATCAGAGTCAGACGACGAGCTAGAGGAAGCAGGGAAGCTTCCTCCCGTAATTATTCCTTTACGGCGTCCGTCGTTAGAGAGAGACACGGAGGAAGAACCCAGTGAGGAGGAGGAAAGTAGTGGAGAGGAAGAGGAAGATCGAAGAGTGGTGGAAACGATCCCGTTACGTCGATCTACAAGACTACGTCGACCTCCAGATCGATATGGGTTTTCGTAGGGGATTTTGTCACGGTTTGGGTACGAGGGGATGAGTCCTTAGATGAGTCCCTCAGGAGAATTGAATCGACTTCCTGCCCGTTTCGCAGATTCCAGGGGCTTACTGACCCGGAGAGCCACCACCTGAAAAGGGTCCTTGTTCTAGGTAACGAACATGCACCGGTTAAGAGTTTTTTTGTTGTTTTTCTTCTTTCTTGGGGGTTCGTTTAATTATCTGCAAATTTATTTTTACCGCTGAAATTTGGAGAGCATTTTGCGCTCTACGGTTTGGGTACGAGAGGATGAGTCCTTAGATGAGTCCCTCAGGAGAATTGAATCGACTTCCTGCCCGTTTCGTAGATTCCAGGGGCTTACTGACCCGGAGAGCCACCACCTGAAGAGGGTCCCTGTTCTGGGTTACGAACAAATTCCTCAAATCGCACCCAGCTTGCGCATGCTTCCTCAAATACACTTTTCTCTTCCGCTGTAAGTTTTTCGTATAGGAGAGTTGAACCACTGTTACGATTTCATGCACCTCTGCCTCAAACTGCATACTTGCATTTTGAGGGACTTTTTCATTAGCTACGCACCTGATGCTTGTCTACTTTTTCTCGCTTGGGTTTGTATACTCATGCATCTGTTTATTTTTCAATGTGGGGGTTGTAAATTTCGGTTGTCTGTTTGTTTGTTTTTCCTTTGGGTTTGTATACTCATGCATCTGTTTATTTTTCAACGTGGGGGTTGTAAATTTCGGTTGTCTGTTTGTTTGTTTTTCCTTTGGGTTTGTATACTCATGCATTCGTTTATTTTCAACGTGGGGGGGTTGTTAACTTGGTTGTTCGTTTGGTTGCTTTAGAAGAGTACCGATCAGCGTATTGTTCCTAGACACTGCCGCCTCCTTATAGGTTGATCAAGTAGACGATGTCCTATTCACCTTCAATTTTACCATATTCGGCACCTCAGGTGATTTCGGTCACTCCATGACTGCCCTTGAAACGCCAATTTCTTCCAGGAATTTTCAACTGTCCTTAGCTCGAGGGGAACGGAGCTTCTCAGCCAACTCTGGATTCTCGATTCAAAGCTTGAATTAAATTTTTCTTCGCTTCTGCAAATTGTCCCAACAATCTCGCACACTTTGCATGTAGAAACATGTATCTACGTGAAGAGAATAATCTCGAATTGCTATAGCCTCCTCCTTGTCTCTAAAGAATACTGAAGAACGCTTTGCTTACAAGAAAAAAAAATCCAGATAATTGATTGGGTGCACCAACGCTAACGAAACTTTTAATAGAGAACATTAGAATATTGAATTAACCTTGGGGTTGTATAGTCTCGTAGTGTGGATAGTTTCCTTCCTGTCGCATGTGAGAGTACTGCTCGGATTTCAATACGCCCAAGTAAAAAAGGGAACTAACCAATTGTGCTAATTGAACTTTAGTTTCGTGAACTAAGAAATGCTCTGGATTTCATGACAAGTATCCAGAGGTAGTATGCATGGCTTGCTTTAATTTTTCTCTGCATTGTGGCACTGGGCTACCAAATGCTGTAGGTAGTATAGATTTTAATTTTCTTATACGAGAGCATGGTACGTCACATAAGACTTACCACTGTAGGAGATATGAAAAAACTAGGTTAAGAAAACAAAAGTTCTATTATTATGTGAAAGTTTATTTAGTTTATTTTATTGTACCCTGTACTGTTTATTCCGCCTGAATCAACTGGTACCATTTCTCATTAAAGGAGGTACGAGAAACCAGGCCAAGGAGATGGAGAAGGAACGAGCTCTAGCTAAGGGAATAACCTTGTTGTTGACATTTCTAAGTATGGAAGCACTTATTGCTTACGATTGTACAGATAAGAACAGTGAAATAACCGCAATATCGATACGCGATGTCGCGGAGTGTCCGACTCTAGAGACTACGTACAAAAGTGAGTCGTCGGCAGTGAAGGTACTGCAAAAGGACGAAATAAAACTAATTCACGTGAAAACATGCTGTGTCGAGATATCCCGGGTAATAATGCATTGCGGAATGCATAGTCATAGTTCGATTGTAGCAGGAGGGATATCAAATTTCATATATCGGTTAGGAGCAGAGGAATGTCAGTCGTTACATCGATATCGATCACTCAGAATATATCATCAAGAAATAGGAAATATCCATATGAACGGAACAACTTCAGCGTCAATTACGTTAGGGGGAACTGTAGGAATGGATGGGACCTGTAAGGGAACCACGTACCATGAGAATGGCCAAACCTGGAACGACGTCACCATCGTTGCTACTGTAAAAGTCCGAGTGTCAGACTACGAAGCTAGAGTGAAGGTCGACGAAAACGAAATCAGTCTACTTGGGGGCGTTGTGTGCCCTTACCTGAAAGGCTACTGTTTTGATACCACATGGGGAGAAGTAACTTGGGAAAATGAACCATTAACGACATGCGAAGAGTCTCTTAGTTTACTCTACGAAGGACAATCAGAAATAGTATCCAACCAATTTACGACCGAGCAAATATTAGTTGTAGAAGATAATTCAAAAGTATTTGCGGTAACATTGATCAAGAAAGTCATGATGTGTCAGGTTGAAATATGGCAAACTGAACATCCCCGAATCCTGGTCCTAATGAAGAACTCTAAGGATCAACTGAATGCCAAGATGAACATTTTACCACACAATGCCGATATGATGGCCTACGCCAACAGTAAATTTTTATATGTGGAGCAAGCCTACTCAAGGAAATTAGATCAATTATATACCGACACCGTTCACCGAAGATGCCTCGTGCAAAGAGAAATTTTAAAAAATAGATTATTACTGGCTCCTTTAGTGCCCAACACACTCAGTCAACTGGTAAAGGAAAATGGAGGCTATGTAGGGCGAGTACTGGGAGAAGCATTATACATAATGCGTTGTGTGCCCCTTACCGTACAAGTTAGACGAACAGATAAATGTTACAATGAATTGCCTATCACGGTAAACAATCAATCCAAGTTTATGGCTCCTGTTACTAGAGTCATCCAAGACTACGCTGAAGAAGTAGACTGTAACGGCTTAATGCCCCCTCTATACAAGATAGATGATCAATGGATGGGACTGAGTCCTTATCCCACTATGAAGAAGTCGCCGGAAGAATTATCGCCGGACTCAGAGTCTAGATTAAGATTCTCCCCTATTCAACCTATTGGTGCACTAGGAATCTATACGCAAGATGAAATTAGCAGAGCTCAACGCATTCTGAGTTTTGGAACCGAAAGGAAAGCTGTAGAAAATATTATAGTAAGAAGAGTCACCGGAATGGACACAGCCGACCAAGGGTTCTCAACCATACGCATGTTCAATCCAAATGACATGAAGGAATTAGCCCATAACACAATTCGTCAAATTTGGGGGTGGTTTACTGACATTGGGCTCTTTATGAGCGGATTAATGGGATTTTATGCCATCTTTAGAATGATAAAATATGGAATAGGTGTCTTCCTCAATGGTCTCCACTTATACGAAATGTTCGGATGTGGATTCACCCTCATGGCAAGTTTATGGAACACGTTAACAATGTGGTTAATGCACCGTCATCAAACCCGACAAGAGAAAGTAAGACGAAACCTGGAGAAAGAAACAGTAGCAGTACCCATGGAACCGTGTGCTCCACAATTGTATCCCACTTTGAACACGTACGAGCCGCATTGGACCGAACAAGAAAACGTAAACAGTGTCGTAGGTCACGAACTTGGTGCGAAGTCTGTATCAGCGCGTTCTTAAGGACGTTTGATAAATAAACATATGTGAGCGGTGTTATCGAGTGCGCGCGTGCTAATCTGCGATAGCTCAAGGCAACACCAGTCGAATACACAAGGTTATCCCGAAGCGAAAGTCCGTTCTCGAAATAGAAGCTTATTTTGGTAATGGAAATCTAAAGCTGGGGCGAGACACCATGTAGTGATTTCGCGAGTGATTTTTGAAAATCGATCAGTGAACAGTAAAAGACTCCATTTAGGAGGAGTGGTGATAAATTTCTTTTTTTTTTGGAACTTCTTTAATGAACCCAACCTATATTTGTTTTGAAGCCAATGAGCTGATGTTTAGATTAGATTTATACTGCTTTAAACTAAGTTGAGTTAGTTATGTAGGTTCTTGAATTTCGTATTTTACGTAAACCATTTGAGAATGTTTCGTTTACATGCTGAACCTTTAGTGTTATTTTAATTTAGATATTTTTGATTTTTGGCTCGATAGGAATGTGAATGGGAGACGATGGACTATTGGACTTTTGAGAACTAGTATAAAGGAAAAGTTATGGCAACCGATGCCAAAACTTTTTTTAGGAGGGTGTATTGTGGTAAACCATGGGAATTATTGAACTTTCAGTTCACATAGTTGAAAAGGAGCAAATACAATGTTGCTCACGGGATTTTCAGAGAGCTGATACCCGATCCTCAATGACCTAGACGTCTGGAGATAAACGAATAATTTCCTGTCGGAGTCTCTGAAATGAAATATCCTCCAGACGTTTTATCGGTTATTGTAAATATTCGTATGAACTGGGCTCTACTTTGGGACCTCAGCAGAAAAATCGTGAGAAGGAAAATCTTTGCTGAGTTGCAAAATGAGTATTTAGTCATTGCCAAGGCACGCCTAATTTGGAGAAGGAGAGGAAATTTTTTTAATACCTGATTGGTACTACTCACAAAGGTTAGGTGAGGGGGAACCACCCACCAGAGGTGGAAGCAAATTAGTTTCCAAAGGGAAAAGTCAGTGCATCTAGGGACTCCGGTCGCGAAAGATATCCTTAGATTACTCGGAAGACGTCGGGAATCGGTAAAGTTCAAGTTTTGATACTTGGGGAATATTAGGTCGTTTCGAAGGGTGAAACGGTTTGAGTAGGTACGTTAAGGGAATAAGGTACAGGTTTATTTCGTAGTTGACGGAAATACTAGGTAGCTTCGAGAAGGGGAAATCGAAGTAGTAGTTGTTTGTAAAAAAGGGAATCTTACGTTTTATTCAGTTAGGATATTCGAGTTGGGAAACGCGATCGGGAATTAGGTTAAAGTTTCGCAAAGACGGGAGTGAACATTTTGCGAGTGATTTATTTCAGGAACCTTGGATTATATACCAGCGCGGGAGATAAAAAGGTCAGAATTTTCTAATTTTATTTGATGAGAATAGTCGAGTCCAAAAGTCTTGCCATCTTTCCATCTCCTATCAGCTCACTGTGTAATTTCTTAGTAATATGTTATGTTGAAATCTGGGTAATTAAGTACTTTAGAGTATAGGAAATCTTATAGTTTTTTTTTGAAAATTTTACTTATCTAGTCTGAGGTGCAGACATAGGAATTAAATTGATACTTCGGTAAATTTTTGTAGGTATTTTGGGGAAAATAGATATCTTTGTTATGTTACTTCAGTGGTTTTAATTATTCCTAATACTCAGAATTCTCTCTAAGAAGAAAAATAACACCAAGACCTTCTCGATTCTGCAGAAGGCCGGACCCACCCTCTCTTCGAAGTGGAGAGAGTCTAAATTTTGTTGTTAGGTTGACAATGAAGCCGCTCTCATTCGTCAACCCTCTTAACATCTAGACACTCCCTTATGAACAAAGTCACTTTTTCACAAAAAGGACAAATGATCATATAGGGGTGCGTATTACACATTCATAAAGGGTACAAAAGGTCACAATGCCTACTATGGATGTGATAAGTGCTGCGACAAGGGAGAATATGTCAATAGGAGAATTGTTTTCACAAATCTTAATAGCACCCTCCGAACCCATGGAGAATTCATATCAGGAAATTTCGCAAATATTCAGAAGGATTCAACACCTCTGAAGAATTTGAATATTGATTTGATAAGAAATTTTCCGATAGATTATATGCACTCTGTTTGTTTAGGGGTCATGAGAAAATCGACTGAAGCACTGCAAAAATTTCTGGCCCAAGGAATTTAATAGAAAACCGAGAAGTTTGTCTGAAATTGAACATTGGAAGGCTACAGAATTTCGGCAGTTTTTGGTTTATATTAGCCCACTTCTTGTTGATATACTGCCTTATAATCTCTTCTGCAATTTGATGTTGTTGAAATTTGGTGTTACCATACTTCTTACAGAGAAATTAAATTCTGAAATGAATGAGTATGCGAGCGATATATTGAGATTATTTGTTTCCCATTCTATACGCATATACGGAAAAGAATTTTGTGTTTATAATGTGCATTCCATTATTCATCTTGCCGATGATGCGAAAATATTTGGAACCCTGAATGATGTTAATTGTTTCCCTTTCGAAAATTATTTGGGTTTTCTCAAAAAGTCCTTGAGAAAATCGAATCAATGCTTGGAACAGATAGTGAACAGAATTTCAGAAGGTCGAGAATTAAATTCACCATATATGAAAGATAAAATTTGTTGCGTTGGGAAAGCAATTGGATATGAAAATAATAGAGCGGTCTTTAAAAGTTTCTTTCACAAGGGGTTCAATTTATCCTCTTCATCTGGAGATAACTGTGTTTTTTTGAATCAGAACAGAATTATTATAATCCGACGAATATATGTGGAAACACTCAACGAAAACGAAATAATATACCTCGAGGGAAAATCCTTAAATATTATCAAACCCTTTTTCAATTATCCTGCTGAGAGTTCCATTATTTCTTTATATGAGGTATCTATCACCGAAGAATTAATAACTGTATCGAGTGAAAACATAGTATACAAAGGAATATTGCTGCCCATCAATAACACATATCTGTGCTGTCCTTTTGTTCATTCCCTATAAAATTTATGAAACATTTTCCAAACAATCGAAATCATAGTCTGATCGTGATATTTCGTATCATAGTTATACTTAAAAGAGGTGATAGTCCCTTAAGAACTATCCCTCCCTTAAGTACACCACGCTCTTTACAGCTCGCCCACCAGTTCCAGAAATCTATTGAAATCGAATATCTGGGACGGCTTCATCTGGGTTGTATCCCCACTCCCACAAGTTTCTTGACAAATCATTATTTCCTTTAGCTTGCAATTTCAAAGCATTCGATGATTAGGTGAATAGGAGTTTCTTCCCCCTCCCTTCAGAATCTACATTTGTCAGTATTCGATGAACCCACCAGACTTACTTTGTTATCTGTGGAACCCATTCTCAGCAGATACTTCTTCAGGCGACAATGTCCTGTGAGAAAGCCGGTGAATATAGGTGTAGTTTTTACTGAGGTCCAGATATCTTTTGGATCTGGCAGTTTCAATGCTCTGAAGACACTTTTAGGAGTGATCCATTCCAGGGAGACACCGCCAATTTTTCTCTTTCGTTCCCCCGATTCAAACTTTACAATAATCAGTAGTTATCCATAGTCAATAATGAGGTAATATCCATAAATTAACGGATATTTTTGCCCTCAAGTTTTATCAAAATGTCATGACAGTGGAGTAGGCCTACAGGGGAAACCACGGTAAAAAAAAAAACGCGCCGAGTACACTACCTCACGGGTGGCGTGGAAATGTGTGCATATCCTATTATGCACATAATGTGACTCTCAGAGTCGCGACATCTCAGGAAATCTAACACTTAGGATAAAAATATTGATGACTACTTTTGTAGATAACAAATCCGTGATGTCGGGGAAAAAGGGGATAAGTCCATTATTGAGAATGTTCAGGAAAATTTTTTGAAGTCTGATTACAAATTATAAATCGTCCAGAATCAAGACAAATCTCGTTTAGCTCAAAGATAGACTCATCTTGTTTATCCCTGACACCATGGAATTACTTGAAGTTTGATTACAAATTACAAATCGCCCAGAATTGAGACGTTTCTCGTTCAGCTCAAAAATAGACTCATCTCCTTTTTCCCCGACACTACGGAAATAATATTGAGCTTTGACCCCGAATAACTTCTAACACACACATAGGATCGATGGGGACACTTTATTCGTAATGCCAAACCCCAGCTCTACACCAAAATTTGGCTCCCTGGTAATGTTTGTTATTTTAAATCTCTATTATAGCGGTATAGAGGTTGAAACTATTTTTCGAATATTTTCATGGTATTATTTCTTTAAGGGAATATGTCATTGTTGATTTCCCGGAAGAACGATCTGATGAGGGTATACCCATGGCCCTGATTTCAAGCCAATGGTTGTTTGAAGAAAGGGGTAATTTGTACTGTCATTGGCCTTCTTACCTGAAGTCGACGATGCAGCGAGAAGAGGCAGTGAGACAGCATCTACAACTGCGAAACGACAAATGCATGAGATGCCCTGTTGCTGTGAAATATGCTACTGGTAGGTATATAATATATGAATGTATATTTATCGTTTCTCTGCATTCACTATTGATTTACAGACGATTACACAAGAGCATGCAGAAAACTGCGACAGTTAGAAGAGGAACAGTCGCAATCAGAGGAATCTTCCTCGCAATTAATGAAAAGGGAGAAGGGGAATAGAAATAATGATTACATTTACTCCGATGAAAGTTTCGACGATGAAGGACCACCGGTGCCTCCAAAGATAAAAATCGCGACATCGGTTCCTTCATTTCAAGGGGAAAAACTAATTCAATCAAAAAAAAAAACCTATACCCTCCTGGGACCCTCTGAAGTAGTAACTGGAACGACTCACATAAAAAATAATGAGGAGGTTGTAATGAATAATACTTGTGGATGCGAAAATAACACGAGTGAGTATTGAATTCTGCAACTTTATTTTCATTTTGAATCACTCCACAAATGTTTAACATAAAAAAAAAATATTTTCATGTATTATTATTATTTCGTTTGAAATTTCAGGAATTCTTAGAGATTTAGTAAAGGAAATACAAATCCTCAAAGAAGATATCAGGCATTTATTGAGCCTACATACTGAGAAGGAGCAATTTGAAATAGATGCCAGAAATATTGAAATTATATCATATGAAAAACTCAAGCATTTCAACGCAGAATTGCGAGATGAAGATTATTTCAAGAAATGTGTAAGTAAAATTTTATATTTCTGAACTGGCTCACAATCAGTTTTTTGTGATGACATTTCACATTCTCTATAATGAAATTTAGGAATTTTCATATAGGCAAAAAACCTCCAGTCTTCAGTATATTTTGTTTTTTTCAGTTAACTAAATTTGGCCTTGTTGGGGGAAAAGATGTGGCAGAAACCACAAGGAGAATATTGAAGCTGATGATCAGCCATCAGTTGGCCATTTCCTTGAATTGGTCAGAGGGGAATGATAAGGATGGGCTGAAGTTTTAGAAAATGTGGTCACGCTCATTCAAGGTAATCCAAAGTTTGTAACAAAAAATTTTAGTTGATAATTTTGAATTTTTAATAATTTGAAAAGATATTCGACAGGAATTCCAATAAGGAGAATAAATTATGAAACCTCATTTTGTAGGATCAGTAAGGAGAAATCCTCTGGCAAAACTGGCCACCAATGTGGAAATTAATCATGCTATAATGAATTGGCTACGGAATGCCAGCGATAGATCTGGTGGCAGGTCAGAAAGAAATAAAATGAGAGAAACTGCAAACCCATGATTTCACTAAGATATGTATATCAGCACCTCAGAGGTAAAGTGTGTTAAGTCACATTTTTTTCAGACACGAACTATCTACAATATTGCATTCACATAAGTATATTCTAGCTAGTGGAACACATTTTTGACTCCCTAGGTATACCAAGTCGCCAAATAATGGCAGTACACATTCTTTGAAACAATGATCAAACTGAAAAATCTCTCTTTTGTCCAATTTTGATATTGTGACTTAACACACTTTACCTCTGGGGTGCTGATATATATAAACATGGTGTTTCGAAAAAAGGGTATCACCTCTTTAGGATTTAAGGATAGATAGAAAACTGACAAATAATAGGAGTTCAGAATTGAACTCTCAAGAATCACTTCACTTCAATGACCTCATGGCTGATTCCCAAGCGTTGAGAAGATTGATGGATTTTTTTTTAGAAAAAAGGAAAGAATCGTGTATTTGTGAAAACAAAGGACATTTTGAACACCTACTCTAATTGAATTCTTTTTTATGTTTTTAACCTTTTTTTTCTTGTGATTTTTCTTCATTCAATACATTCATCATTACTTTAAATCAGCATTGATCATTACTTCATGATTTTCAAATCAAAATATTCAAAAAACGATGCACAGTATCGAATTTTATTGAGAGTACCTTTTTCTTGTCAAATTGAACGATGTCGCTCAAAATTTAGCCTAATAAATTTTATATCAAAAATGTTCGATACAACTTGGTACGAACCGTGTAACTAACGCCCTCTAATTCATTAGATGTATCAGCTTTTGAAACATTCGTAAAAAATTTCATTATAATGTTGCCAGAATCATAAAAAATGTGCATATGTTTTTCTTCAACGTTGTATCTTGAAAACGGATAAACGAACCCCCTATTGTTTTTCAGTTTCCTATCTATCCTAGAGAGTTGTCACCTTTCTTTGAACAACCTGTATATATTTTTTCTTACCAAAAAATGTGTTCATTTTTGTGATATATTTGTAATATTTTAAATGTTGGTATTTTGAGAATTTTATTTTTTTTTCCAATATAGAATTTTATTTTTCGTTAGTTGATATTTATTGCACTACTGCAATATTATGCATATGTTCTATCAATTTGAAGAATTATATTTTTGTTTTTTGCTTCATTATAAAATTTTATTTTCAGTTAGTTTTTCATTACACTACTGCCCTTCTCACAATATTCAAGTGCCATTAGCTTAATGATATCATTGGCATGACTAGAGTCAAGTCACGAAAATCTGTTAATTTTTTATTTTTTTAAATTGTTACAAATTTTGTCATCAATGATTGGTCATTTTCCCAATAACCCAATCCTCGTTATGCCTATGAATGTTATAGTTGATGAACTGCATCTGAACAAGAGATATATGCTAAAACATATATTATATTTTTGGAGTATACTTATTTATACTTAATAATGTATAATAGAATAGAATAACCCATAACACCTTCAGGAATTTCTGAAAGAATATTTGTATCGAATTAATTTGAAGCCATATGGGCATCGAGGTAAGTAAACTCGAAAAACAAAGCAACATGGTATGTTATAGGTATAAGAACTGAATTTTTGTTTCTTTGTCACCAATCAGGTTGAAGGTAGCCTTTCTGGGAGAGTGTCGATTAATAGCTGGTTCTACACTTCACAAATGCGGCGATGTTTGGGTTGTAAGTCCCTTGGGCGGCTTTCGGGCAATGGGACATTTTATTCAAAATTCCGACTCTAAACAGTGTCGCCAAGCCGACACCAATAGGTTGGTATGTCAGCACTTTGCCAACGTTGGGCCAACGCTGGTTCTGCATTTCACTGCCGCGGCGATATATCAGGTATCAGTCCCTCGGGCGGCTGTCGGCCGATCGGACACTTTATTAAAAATACCGAGTCTAAACAGTATCGGCAAGCCGACACAAATAGGCTGGTTTGTCAGCACTTTGCCAACGTTGGGCCAACGCTGGTACTGCATTTCACTGCCGCTGCGATATATCGGGAAACAGTCCCTCGGGCGGCTGTCGGCCGATCGGACACTTTATTAAAATTACCGAGTCTAAACAGTGTCAGCAAGCCGACACAGTGCCTACACAAATTGCTGGTATGTCAGCACTTTGCCAGCGTCGGGCCGAGTTCATTTTGTTTGTTGGGCAGCATTTAACTTCCTGTTGCACAGACTGAATACTGTACCTTTATCAGTTGAAAATTATAAGAGTGAACTTGAGATTATTTACACAATTGGCCTAAATAATAAGTATCCAAAGTCTTACATAGATAACATAATACAACAAAAAAAGAATTACTAGATAAGAAGATCTTCCCACATCATAGCGTAAACCTTAAGTATATCTCCATTCCCTTCTGTCGAAACCTTAATTACAATATCAACTCAATATTGCAGAAATATAACTTCTATGTTACTAATAAGGGAGGTATTACTCTAGAAAATATTTTAGTTAACAACAAACCAAAAATAAAAACAGAACAAAAAAGTGGAGTCTACAAGATCGAATGCGAAGATTGCCAGGCTTATTATGTTGGTATGACTACACGCTCTGCTAGTATAAGATTCTCTGAACACGTGAAGAATAAACCTTCATCGGCATTAGGAAACCACCTTATTGATAACAACCATAAAACTTCAATCCATAGTCTCAGTATTCTTCACTATGAAAAGAATTTTTACCGTTTAACCCTTTTAGAACAATTGGAAATTTTGAGAAGAAAACATGACAGCAACCTTGTTAACGATATAAAAGAGTTTCCATTACAAAATATTTTCAAAATGTTCATTTAGAGACGATAGCCAAAAATAATTTATTTTATCTCTATGTTTATAAATTTCTGTGTGACGCATGGCTGTTGTGTGTCTACATCTGTCCCCCAGCCAGTGTTATTATTGTTGTTTACTATTTTAATTTTAGTTCTTGGACTAATGAGATTTTCCATGTTAAATTGAGAATCCATTTATGTTTGTACTACATCTTATAAATTGCAGCTTGTTTCTGTGTTTCATGACAGTAAGTCCTTTTCGAATGTTTGTTATTCTTTTGCACATGAGTGTCATTTCAGGACAGCCTGATGATGGTATAAGTGTTTTGCCGAGATCGATAGCTGATTAAAGATATAATTAAAACCAGTGTGTTTATTTATTTTTCTTACTATATTCTACACGCTGAAGGAGAAATACATCAATTTCAAAGAAGAAAGAAAGTTCAGTAGCCACATATGCACTGAAGAAACTAGTATCATTATTTCCATTCTCCTGTACATAAATATGTTGGGTGGTTCTTGACTTCATATTCAAGCTCCGGAAGAAACAGTTCTTCTTTCACACTTGATTCAGTTTTAAAGTTTTCAGTATCAGGAGACACGTAAGTTGAGATTTCTGGATGGAATTCCTGTTCTATGAACTTATTATCCTCTATTTCAATTTTCACCTCTGGTAGTATGGACGTTTCTTTTTCGGCGTTCTGAAAGAAAAAAAAACCAGAGATTAAGAGAAGAAATATACAATGTTCGAAAAATATTTGCGATATCTTTGGTTGTGGGTCCATTTAGAGTTTTAACATAATAGATTCTGAACATGATATTATCTTCGAATTATCTTAGTCCGGGGCTATGACTTTTTTTAGTTTGAATATTCCGAAATATAGTGCTATTACACTCGCAAGGAAAATTAATATGTTCAGGTGTGACTATGTTGTCGGAGATCAGATCCTTACTCGAGTTGATAGCATGAAGGATCTTAGGGTGATTCTCGATCAGAGATTATCTTTTATTCCGCATATCATACAACTTATTTCGTCTACCTCGAAAACCTATGGATTCATTATTCGCTGTGGCAAGCATTCCAGCAATACTTCAACATTCTTTACTTTCTATAATTCCTTTATCCGAAGCAGGTTGTAATATGGCAGCATGATTTGGCGTTCTATTTACTTTTGCCATTAATGCCACCTTGAGGCCATTCAGAAGTACTTGTTTTGAAGGGAAGATTAAGTTTATCCACTGAGAGGATTCGACCATGTTACATTGTTAGGTCGGCTGAATGTGATTTCGCTGACGGGTAGGAGAGAAATTTGATGTCTTTGATTTCTTTACAAACTACTTCTTTCTTTCTTTACAAGATTGACTGCCCACCCGTTTTGACAGCTTTGAGTTTTCGCGTTTCAAGACCAGCTTCCCAAGCTGTGGAGTTGTTCCATCTGTTGACGCCGAGAACCAATTCTTCAATTTAATCCCCCATTTGGTTCATGGAGTCTGTTTTCCACTTGGTTGTTGGGGAGTGCGACATTCACTTCGACTCATTCCCGTTTATTATTAATACATTAGTAACGAAATTAGGTTAAGTCGTGTTGTATTATGTATGTGAGTGTATATTTAATTGCAATATCTGTATATGCTGCGTGGTTTCTTTTTTTCCATCTTATGTTTATTTGCAGAACTGATTAAATGGATGTATCGTATTGACGATGAATCGAATACAAGCAGTTTTTTTTAAAGAGTATCTTGATTTATGACACACACTTTGACACACATTTTATGTTTTATTCCCTAGTTATGTTGCTTATCTTTATTTCATCGAATCTGTAAGCCGGAGTAAGGCTCATTTTTTATCAAACGAAATATATTTTCTGATAATTGTCAATATTATGAATCTCATCGAAGTGGTAAATAATTAACTTTGATTTTTCATCCACCCAACATTCGATAATGTATATTTCTTTATTTTATGGAATCTGCTTCATTTGTGAAAAATATCTTGTTTTATGATGCTTGAAATTTTGATATACACCAAAGAATGTAATTGAAATAAATTGAAGAATGAAACAAAAAGTGTGTCTCAAAGTTTCAAACATACTTCAAGGTACTCCTCAAAAGAAAAAGAAAGGTTCTCATCACATTAGGATCGGTTTCGGGTACTCTGCTTACAGGCACTCCCGCACTATCTGAATCGCACTGTTCTTGGTCTTGTTGTTGGGTGTTGAATCCTTGCAAGCATCTTCCGCCGCTCCTACTCCCACGCCTTCCTGGGTAAGGGAAGCTTATTCGTCGCATTTTAAAATATAAAGCCTTTGCACTGCTCGAAGCAGTTCACCGCGACACGTTTTAACTCGAGCTAGTCTTATGAGTTTGTCTTTACGACGGATCACCTCGACTACACGACCGAGGGGCCAATCCACCCGTTTGCTGTGGTCGTTCCCGACGAGCACTACCTGACCCAGCTTTATAGACGCATTCGTTCTTTTGTCTCTTAGTAATTTTAATTGTCCTAAACCCTCCAACCGGAATCTTTTACGCAAATCGTCTCTTAGTTTTTGTCTATTGCGGATGCTTCGCGATAAACACACCCTTTCGATGACGTCACAATTAGGTAAAAAAGTTTCTACTTGCTCCCTTAAAAACATGGCAGGTATGTGAGGGGTCTGGCGTTAACCGTCGCTCCACAATCGCAAATTATAATCAGTAGCTCCTCATAATTAAGACATGCGGACCCCAAGACCCTTCTGAGTAACAACTTTCTTTTTGTGACAAGCATATCCTCGGTTCCTACGTCTAACAAGTCCTTATTGAGTGTTAAAACGTCTTTCGTTGGATACCATCGAACCCAAGTACGGGTACTCCATTCGTCCGAGATGCTCCACTTCCAGAAAACTCCCACCCTCGGAGATCGAAGCCTGCCTCCGTCACCACTCGTACTGATTGTGTGATAAAATGGTTCAAGACTTCCTCATCTGGCACGCTGGTTACACAGTTGTCTACATAAAAACTTCTTTTGAGCCTCTGTATATTTTCCCTTGAAAAGCAGTTCCCACTCTCAGAAGACGTGTTTAGATATTTCGACAAATGATATTCTTTCGTGGCTCCAAGCAAGAAAGGCTGCAGTTACCTCCAAACACAACTCTGATATGTTGGTACACGATTTCTTTTCCCTGTTCTTCAACCCACATAAATTTCAGGTAATGGCCGTCTCTAGTGTTGATACTTATCTGCAAAACTGCATTTTTGATGTCGGATATCACGCCAAAATTATTCTCTCGAAATCTGGTAGGAAGTGAAGGTATCAGTTCAATTAAGTTCCGACCCTTTTCCAAACAATGGTTAAGTGAAGGTTTATTTTTGTCACGTGCTGATGCGTCGAATACTGGTTGAATTGCAGTCGTTGATCCCTCTTTAACAACTGGTCTATGAGGAAGGAAATGAACTTGTTCATCATCTGCACTAACTCTTGTAATAATAGCTGCAGATTCCCATTCTTTGAACACTTCATCATACCTAGAGGTAAGCTGGTCCTTCGCTAATTTCTTCAGAGCACCTGTAAGTCGTTTTCTAGCAATTTGAAGGTTGCTGGGAGGCACAAGATGGTCCTCCAGCCATGGTAACCTCACTTCATATCTTCCACTTTCATCAATCTTGACAGTCTCCTCGAACATTTTTCTAGCTGCAAATGCAAGTTCTTCTTTAGACTTTCTCCCCTTGGGATCAGATATACCCAAAATATCCAGCTGCCAAAGTTCAGTTATCGTGGGGTTTGACACCATGAAAACTGTCGTCAGCATACAAAATGCTGCTAATGAAAACGTCATAGCAAAAGTGAGTGTTGTCAACTTGTGTACCTCCAAAAAGGCAGTGGGTCATTTTCTCCGTCCTTTTCGGTTTCAAATTGAGCGCAGCATCTGTGGACCTCAGAATGTAACTTCTTTGAGACCCTGAATCGATTAATCCTCTCACGGATCTTACACCTTTGTTCCCCTTTAAAGACATTCGCAGAGTCTGAAGAAAGACATAAGTACTGAAACTTTGATTCGTCAGGATTTGATCGTTTTTCCGCTCAACTTTTTCATCTGATGATTTTCCTTCCCGATGCTTATGAGGAATGTCTTGGCACATGAGAGGTACATGCGAATATCCACATACAATATATTTCAAGCGCATTCTACATTCAGGTGATACATGATCGATTTTTAAACATTTGAAGCACGCTTTTTTCTCTGAAAGAATACGTTTTCGTTCATCTATACTCATTTTCTACACCTTAAAACAAAAACTACTTTCATGGCTTCCAATACAAAAAATACATTTTTGAACATCTCCATGTATAAGTACAGCTGCGGTCTTTTTCGTTTCTGAACTCTGCACATTTTTCTTCTCAGAATTTGTGAATCCTTCGCTCACCAAATCAACTCGCAGTTCATTTTCAACTCCCGTACGCAAGAAACGCATTTAGTTTTTCAAACGAACTTCTAGAAAAGATTCGTCAACTAATTCATGAATTAGTTAAATTTCGAATTCGACCTTGAAGCTGGCATGTCTTGGCTTGTACTAAAAGTAGATCGTTGCCAAATTCTCAGAAGGTCTTGAGGTAGACACGACTCAATCAAAGGAAATAATACAGCAGCGTATTTATCACTCGTTATCCCTAGAGTATCTAGGGCGCGTAATTGTGTTTCTATCCAATCGTATAACTGAGCCAGGTCATATTTACCCTGTGAAACCACGTTGTTGAGGATCAATTTGAGTAATTCTCGCACATGAACTTCGATCTGCAAATCTTCTCGGCCGAATCTGAACTTCAAACAATCAATTATTTTTGCATAATTTTCGCCGATTCAAGGAAAGCTTTCTACAATTTTGAGCGCGCGACTGCCATCAACGGTAGCTTGAATCAAATAATCGATTTTGTCACACGCGTTAATGTCTGTATCTTCATGAACCTTACTGAATTGTGACTAAAAACCGAGCCACTTGCGGATACATTTTGAATTGTATGGTAGGTAGTTGGAACTTGTGTTGACCTTTAGATGGGCAATCCTCTAACTCACCCCTAGTTCCATCCCTCGAACGAGCATCTACCGAATAGGGTGGTTGATCCAACAACTTCTCCACTTGAAACTTCATTTCGTAGAACCTCTTGCTGTAACCATCATTCTGGTCCATCTCGGCGAGAAGTTCCTCGTCTGCAGCGTCCGCTTCAAACAAATGATTATAGACGGAACATTCCACTACATGCATCTCCTCATATTTCCTTTTGAATAACTCCCACAGCACTGCCAATGCACCGGCAATGGTTTCAGCGAATTTTCTAAGTCACCTGACTATTTTGTGAAACTACACCTGAGCACCTTGCGTGTTTTCCTTTTGACTTCAATTGTGTCAGCCATTTCAAAACGACTCACATGAAAATCAACAAAGTCCGTACTATATTGCGATGTGAAAATGCAAGTCCTGTCACGGTCGCCAGGAAATGTGAAAACCCACCGAAAAACCAACACACCGGTTGGTTCTGGCTGGGTCGGTTCGTCGTACATTGTGAAAGTGTGTGCGCCAAAATGAGCTCAGTTTGTTACCTACTGAGAACTTTACAAAGGGTCCTTACAGCTGACCAATTACTCTTCCTATACAATTCGCAAGTTTCTTCAAGACTGCGATATGGTTTTGTTTTTTTGCTGCTACGGATGTGTTCTTGGCTCAGAGGAGAGTGATTAGGTGTCTGTAGGACTTACTTCGCATCTTATAGACTGTTGACTTTGCCGTCAATGTTCATTTTAGAGGTAGCAACTATTGTTTATGAGAATAGGGATGTGCTCACGAAATTTCAAGATGTGCATCATCATAACACTCGCAATCAAGGAAATTTTATATTACCCAAACTAAACTTCAGGATAGGAAGAAATTCTCCTATATTTTTAGGGATTCAAGTTTTTAATAAGCTACCTGAAGAAATAAAGATTTCCCCAAATGTAAAAACATTCAAGCGTGCATTAAAAAAAGTTTTATTGGAAAAATGCTGGTATAGTCTGGAGCAGTGGCGTAGCGCAAAATTTGGGGGCCCTCCCACAAGATTCTAGTCGGGGGCCTCCTCCATAGATCTATGTTATGTATGATAAGTTTCCCCTGAAGTTTTTCAAAGAGAAATATTAAAGAGAATGTGATAAAAATAATATATAATATTGAATTACAAGAATTTCTGAACAAAATAATATAGATGCTGATATAAACATGACTAGGAATAAATCAATATTATGAAGAACTTGAAAAATCATTTAACAAAAGTTCATTAATCTTTTCTAATTCTTTTGTTCAAACATATTTATCAACTTGTCGATGTCCAAGCTTCTTGTTCCAAGCTGGAGTAGGCTTGAAAGTCTGATAGTTTGCGACATTGAATTCCTAAGATATTCTTGATTATTTTAAGCCCAATAAAACGATCATTTGGCGAGGTTTAAAGAGAGCCCCGAAAAGCATTGTTTTAGTTTTTTTGCGAACAGGCTATAGCCTCTGCTCTCTATGTTTATGTTACAATAACATCAGAAAAAGATAACGAGACCGCAAGTTCAATAGAATGAAATTAATGGAGCCCCATTTAATGCCTGATATGCCACTGTAGTGAATAATTCAATGAGACTCTGGCATCAGCTTATTAAAATATTAAAAATCCGTTTGTTGCTTAGAAAATGCATTTTTTTTCTCTTTGTGATTTTCATTTGCAAGCTCCACTCAAATATTTTCTTTTCCGCTCTGACATTTCTTCTAATATCTGAAAAATTATAAGATATTCAAACTGCCGTTTTTAATTTGCGCATTTAATAACTCTTCTCTTTTTCAATATTGAAATGAATGAATAATGGATGAGAGACATTTCTCAACGTATTACGCAATTAATTCTAGAACTACCTTCAATTAAATTGTAATCCTGAAACTAAAAAAGTAAGAATATTGAAAACTATGTCTTTGAATGTAAACAAATTCACAACGTGATTTCGTATTCAAACACTTGTTACACTTGTATCTCTCACTACTAGAATGGAAATAAAAAGATTTCATAATATTTTTCCCTTCTTCATGAAAATGTCCTGGTTGGGGAATTGACAATAATTTCTGCAATAGGAGGTAAGCCGCCTGAAAAACAACACGTGAAATAAGCCGCCGAGCCCCTCATAAAACGATCATGTGGCGACGTTCAAAGAGCAATGCCGAAAAGCTTGACGCTTTATAAAAAACTCTTAAAAATAGGGTAGCACAGGGTATGATTTAGTGATATGTAGAATTGAATTACTGTAAACCTTATATTTTTTGAATATAATTAAGGAATATTTCTCTATTTTTCGAGAATATAACTGTACCTTCATTGTTTAGGTTTTGTTCGTTATATCATCAGAAAAATATCGCGAATTGGCAAGTTCAATAGTTATTGCGGCCCCATTAAGCTTTTCCTTTGGCTCGGGGGGCCCCCTTACTCCCGTGGCCCCCCGCACTGCGGGGTCTGCGGGGCCCTCTGCTACGCCACTGGTCTGGAGGAATATCTCCAATAACTATACGTGGGATTGATGGCTTGATGTATGTGATTGTGAAATTTATTTTTACTTTTTATGAAATGATGGTGCATTTCATTTTCTCTCATTTGTTTTCTTTTTTCTCTGTTTCTTGTTAATTTTTGCCTGTAATTCTTTGACTTGTTCTATAATGGTGTAAATCATTCTGATGGAAATAAGGGAATTATTATTATTATTATTATTAAAGATCTCGAATGAGAATATTCGACTAATTCTTTTATTGTATATCCGTACGAAGTCAGCGTTTTCGACGTCCATTCCATTAGAATGGGGTTTCATAAGCAGATTTTTGGACGTCCGTATCAGTACATACCACATACCTGGATAGATGATGTTAGGAAATACTTTACTTTGATGATTTTTTTTCAGATTTTAATGAATCTCAAATGAGAATTCAATGAAAAAGCATAATTCAAAACTTCACATGAACGAAATCAAGGCATTTCAGTTATATGCTTTGCTGGAGTAACCCCCTTCTTTTCATAAGTATTGGAAGAATTAAAAATCTATCTTGTGATTAGAAAATTTTTGATTTTGTTGAATCTGGTTGTTCCACGATAGTGATTTTTCTCACAAACGACCTACACATTTTTCGCCCAAACCGCAAACCGTCTATACATTCTATCGGTTGTATAGAAAAGATTTAATCGAAAAAAGTTTTTCTGCAGAAATGTTCAAGAAACTTCGAGTCCCAGGTTTTCTCATTCCCTATGATAATCTCAGAAACTCATAAAGCGTTGAGCTTTTAATCAAGTTATGGCATATTGTAGAAATTGCCATCGAAAAAACTTGATAAACGTTTAATAGACCAACGCGGTGAAACACCAAGTATATGAGTAAAATTTTTGAAACATGAAACCCATCAATTGGAAGAATTTTATTTCTTCAATTACAAACCACAAATGACAAAAACACAAATGCATGATTTAGTAATTTTACAGAAACGGAACGGAGATACTTTTGAGATAATCAAATGTCTTAATAGGCCAAGCAAATTAGACTTTTGCCTGGAAATAATTGCAGGAGGAGCTACTGCGCGATTTAACATTGTAATTTGGAGGGGTGGGGTTAAGTTTTTATCTCAATCTCATGGTCTTCAACTATTATTTTATGACATTCCGCTAGTTAGTAGTTTCATAGATATTTTCCGAGAAGTGTAAAAATGTGCCATATTTCGACGTATGATTTCTATAAAACTACTTGTTAAAAATATAATGTCGTAGTACTTTTTAACAGCAGAATTTTATGCTTAACACTTTTGAAAATCACAAAGTTTTTGATAAAGTGCTTAGTTCAGGAGCTATCCGAGAAAAACCTAGAATAGTCCGAACATTTCAAGGTTTTTCGAACGTCATGACATACGCTCCACTGGGAAATTATGGCAAACCTAAAACTACTCTTTTTAGAGGACTAAATGAATGATTAAAACAGTTTCCCGAACTCCACCAATTTTTTCCAGGCACACCATTTTTTGAAGCTAATTTGCTTGACCTATAGGTCAAATTGTAAACAGCTAACCAATAAGTGTCTCCACCCCGGATTCTTGAAAAATCAGAAAATCGTCAGTTTTTTCGCATGAAGCACTTTTTCGCGGAATCAAATGTAAAGAAATCGAGGGGGTCTGTAGTTTTGTACGAGAATGATTCCGTATTCATATACATCCTTCGAAAGAGCGAGAAAAAATAAATATTAGATAACAAATCTATTATCCTTCCGCGGCTGTCGCGCGAACTCTCACCCCGCAGCTATCTTAAACACTCAGTAATTTTGAAACCACACTCTTGATTGTTTGGCTTCATTAAAAACCTTCTCAGAGTAGTGATATCGAAGAAGTTAGGAGAGAATATCAGAAGCTTTGTGGCAATGGTTAGAAAGCTGTAAGGAAAAGTCCGAGTTTCAGCTGGAAACATTTAAAGAGAACACTCTGTATAAAGTGGATCTGAAAAAGCTTTCAACAATAATTTTCCGATAGAATATGAAAAACAGACTATTTAGATTATATGTATTGTTATGGAATTTTTGTTATGGTTCTATATTTATATCTAAATTTTGATTATTTAAAAAGGATACATAGTACGTTACCTGGTTGAAACTATATCATAACATAATTGCAAGTACATGAATCAAAATTCAAAAGTTTCAACATTTAAATTTATTGTTTACATTCCAGAGATAATTTCAATTTAAAATTATAGTCTTCGATTGTAGTATTCGATTTCCAAATTCATTGAGTTAAATTGCTGGTTTTTTGATGAGGCTAAAATTGAAAGATTTTGATAAGAAAAATGTAAATAAATTCTATGTTATTGTATTATGTATTAGTGTTAAGAAATCTAGAGACTAAGGACTTTAGAGGAGTGAAACCAAGGAGACGAGAAAAGATTGAAGGGGAAGGTGGATTAAAAATTTTGGGGATTGAGGAGAAGTGAAAAACAAAAAACGAGAATATACAGATACAGAAATTGATGAGTGTTAAATAATATGCAAATATAATATAAAGTGATTTTGATATGAATGGAAATGGTAATACATACATGAAGAATGGTAACATCCGATATGGACTTATAGTAAAGAAGAAATGAAATAAAGACATTGGCCCAGTGAATAAATTTTCAAGAGTGTTCCTTTTAAAGCAGATTGTGAACTTAGAAACGCAAAACCAGGGTAAATTCATCGGCTTGAACGAATTATCTAGAAGAAGTGGCAAAAATGTGAGAAAAATATGAGTTGGAAAGAGGAGAAGCTAGACCTATCTTTGTGAAAGACCATATTTATGCATGAAATATAGGTACGTGAAATTTCTTTCATTATCAACAATCAAACATTTTCTCACATTTCGAAAGATTATTCATTTTGAAACTCAATACGAATATACTAGTTATGTATTCGTGTTTCCAATTCATCAACAAACCTTTTTCAATGGAGAAAGAGAGACTGACTGCTTGATCATAGTTATTTTTTTGAAATCCCTCTGGCAAAACTGTCAATGGTTTTCTACAAATAATTCAATCCTTATCAGAAAAAGTCTTTCTGAAATTAAGAAACGGTACTCTCAACAAACTCCTGGGTTGATATCCTCTATGAACAGAAGAATGCCTTCCGTGTTTTAAAATCGGTTGTATTCAAAATATTATCATGAAAAGTTACCATGCAATACAGCTAGTCCTCTGAAAGGCATATATCACGAAACAGTGATATGTATATTTTCGGATAAGAAATGTTTCTGCAATTTCTTCAAGGTAACAGATTTTCATAAACCTTCATATTCATTTTCGACCGACCAGAATTCGTGCTAGTTACATTTCAATCTGAAATATAGTCGATAATGGTCTGAAATACCAAGAAAAAGAATCATTTCAGATGCCATAAGAAAACCTGAACTTCAAGACGGCGTTCGAAGACATTATGCACAGAAGGAATCAAAAAGGACTAAAAGATCCCCAAGAATCAGTCTCGATGAGGAGCATCAATGTAAGTATGCGGTCCCAAGCAGGTGATGTGTGGTAGCCTATAATCAACCATCAGTCTCTATATGCCGGCCGACAAACGACCGTCTGAAAAAACACATCGACCGCACTCGGTGAGACATCGCAAAGACCAACAACCACATAATAGTAATGGACGATATTTCTAGATAGTTCGTTTGCAAGATTTCACTCCAATCCGAAAAACAGAAGGGTTCCCTCTATCGTTCCAAGGAGAAGACAATGAGTAAATAATAAAGAATCCAATAGGGTATCCGGGGTGTTTCAACAATACCTAATCGATTAAATATATCTGCTTTTAGTTTTTTCCCTTAAGTACTCATTTCGTGTTTGAATTTTCGAAATATTTTCTTGAAATAAAATACAAAATAATCATTCTAACTCAGAATCCTGAAATGAAAAATAATCGTTCTTACGTTCATGTTATGTGTTATGCTTATTTGAATATAAAATATCTACCTTAATTCTATTTTCACACCAAAATAAAAAAAAACAGATAAAACAGATCCCCTACAGCCTTTTAGTAGCTATTCAGATTCCCTAATACCACACAAAAATAAAAACAAATTTTTGAGATACCCCTTGATGTTGAAATACCCCCGTAAAAAAATTGTTGGGATTCAATACTGCATAACAGTAATACCTCATCGAAAGTTGAAGAAAAGGGTATATCTTTTTCTGTTCAAATAACCGGAGTCTGATACTCGGTATAATATAAGAACGCGATTTAGAACAAATTCCAAATAATTAATTTTTCAAGAAATAATACAGTATGTCCAGGAAGGAATGAAGGTATTTATATCTGCACTGACCATGCAACGAGGAGGTTGGAAGGGATAGTGTATGCATAAGTTGTCACTCTATTCTTTGAAGATTTAGTGACGATGGAGGCGCACCCGGGGAACCATCGAGCTTTTTGCATACGCGCCTGTTATCGCAATGGTGATTGGATAGTAATGGCTCAACGTTTATATCGTACAGAGTTTACCTAATGTACGGAATGCACAGAAGGACGATACCATCAGAAAACGGATTCGCATGTTTGATAACACAGGTTAAAGTGTAAACATTCTCTATCCAGGAATATTTAAGGAATAATAATAATCTGAGCATAATGAAAAAATGTAAACAAATCTATATAAAATAATTTTGAATGATTTTGGAAATATTTCGAATTTACAACTAGAAATTATATACCGTAACAAGTTGAAGTGCTGCTATGTAAAAGCTAGGCTACTAACTAGCAAAGCTAACCAGGTTATTTTCAAGGTTAGGAGAAAGTTATGTCAAAATTCAAACATTCGCAACTCATCGGGTAGAGTCGTTTAACGTTCGGGTAACGTACGTTGGCGTTTGTGGTATACGATATCTTATGTGCTCAGCTTCGGGGATTGATGTTCCGTCTTCAAATTCCAGGTTACCCATATGTGGATGTCCTGATTCGTAAGCAGCAAATGGTAGGTATTTTGTTTTCTGTAAATTCAGCGTTAACTTATTTCTTCTGAACCATTCTTTTATAACTGAAAGATCTCCCTCTGCTTGTTGCTTCAAATCTCTCCAATTACTGTCTTCATAAAGTATTACAGTATCATCTGCAAAACTGATAATTTTCCCTTTTCTTTTCGCTAGTAACAAGCTGTTCATGTAAATAAGGAATAAAACTGGTCCCAATACTGTTCCCTGCGGTACCCCATATTCAACAGTTCTCTTCTCGCTTGCGTGTTCATCCATTTTCACAAATTGTATCCTATTTGCTAAATAGCTTTTCATTAGTTCAAAAGCTTTACCTCGAAAACCATAAACATGTAGTTTTCGTAGTAGTTTTGCATGCGATACGGTATCGAAGGCTTTCGCAAGGTCGATAAATACGCACAGACCCACCTTGTTACCATCCATCCACTGGTAAATTCTCTCGACTAGTTTTCTAATTGCATCCTCCGTAGATTTGCCTTTCCTGAAACCGTATTGATTTTCGGACAAAATTTTATTCTGTTTTAAAAAGTTCACAATACGGACTTTCAATAATTTTTCCACTATTTTAGAAACATTTGAGGTCAAACAGATTGGTCTATAATTGGATAAAATTGTTTTATCTCCCGACTTGAACAGCGGTTTGATCACACCCACCTTGAAAACATCTGGAAATTCAGCTGTCTCAAAACATAGATTTGCAAGCATCGTCATAGGTTCCACTATTTCGTCCTGGATATTTTTTATTAGTTCAGTCCTGATACCGTCATCTTCCGGAGCTCCACCATTTTTTAGTTCCTTTATCATTCCTCTAACTTCATCTTCTGTGGTTGGAAATAGAAAAAGGGTCTTGTCACAGAAACGCTCTCCCACCTCCGTCTCTGGAACTTCTTCTATGTTTTGTGCTAGTCGTTTTCCTATTTCACCAAAATATCTTCCGAATAAATCCACCATATCTTCTTTCGATGTTAGTTCTTGCCCATTGGGACCCTTAACCGAATTTATTTCTGTTTCAGGCCTAGTTCTTCCGCAGAGATCATCGATATAATACCATAGGGACCTTGCCTTTGAATTGTTCTCAGTTATGAAGTTATTCATGTGTTCTTTCTTTGCAGTTTTTATCAACTTTTGTAACACATTTCTGTATCTTGCATATTCTGACTTCAATCTTATATTGTGTGGCTCTTTTATGTTTTTCTTGTAAAGGTTATTTTTCGTATTTATAGCCCTCAATAGACCTGGTGTAATCCATCGATGCAATGTATCGTCGGAGTTATATGAAAATTGCGTCGGTCCAAAATGGTGAATTTGACAAGGAAAAAAATGTTTCGTTCTATTGTACTACAATTTTTTTTCACGTCAAAATATTGTCGCAATCTAGGAACTCTCTTATGAACAAATAGTGTCAGCCGATGAATCTTTCATTTGCAAATGAGAAGGCAATAACCGTCCAATTTCACAAAAAAAAGTTAGACGATTTCATATGACGCCGACGAAATGTGGGATTGATATTGAAAATTATGATTAGGTCTGTAGATTCTTTCAGTAATTTACGTTTGCATGAAGATATTTCGCAAAATTATCAAGTACAAGTATTCTGGGTGTTGTGGTTGCGACAGTTTTACAGTAACTCTACAGCAAAATTTGATGGGCCCAATCGATTCTCCGCGTAAAATGACTCAGTATTAGAATTTGAATTTTAGCATCCTGGTCTGAATGAACGCCGCAGATTTTTAAACAAAAAACGCTCCATAGGTTCCAAATAAGGATTAAAAAATTTTTGGTTTTAACTAACCAATTCGGATTAAAAACTTTCCGCTTTATCCGAATCTTCAGTGAAAAAGATGGGTTTGCGTTTAAAATTTCAAAGTTTTTAGGCCCAAAATATGATGGGTTCATTCATTTCCATGGACGAAATTACTAAAGACCCCAGTATCAGAATTTCGATCTTTCAGCTATGCCCGAAATTAATTAACCTTTTCCAGATTTTTGAAACACCCGGTATGTCAATTTATGTTTTCTCACTTCTCATTACTTCAATGAAAGACGAGGACCACAATTAAATTTTTCTTGTAAAGTCTTGAAGTTTTTCTTTTGCATCTTGCCTTTGAAGACGTTCGGGTCAGAAAGGAAAAGCTATTTTCAAAAGGAAAATGTCAAAAATGAATTTCAATTTAACTGACTGGGCCCGTTGTGGAAATAAAATATTTTGTTTGTTTTTGTGTTTATACTAAAATTTCAGCGCGAAGTTCCATAAGTCTGATCAGCCTATTGAAAACCACTTTACCCCTGTATGATAAAACAAATTTCGATTGAGTAAACCCATACTCGTTTCATCACAAATGGAAATGATTTGAAACAGTCGAGTCTCAAACGATTTTTCTCGAATTTACATACATACATTTCAATATTTTCAACATACATGGAAAAAACCAGGATTGGGGGGGTCGCGGAATTTTTTGCGATTCTATGGGGGGTCGTGTCATGAAAAAGGTTGAAAAACACTGCTCTACAGTAACTCGTTGCAATCCCAGAGCATCCCTAGTTTTCAAAAGAATAATTTATAATTTTTGCAATTGTTTATTCCGGTTCCGGTAAATCGAGTTTTGTCAATAGAATGACCCCAGAGATTGTGAATAAGTACACAAAGTGAAAGTAGATCTGGAGAATTGTAATGTTGAAAATTGTTGGGCATCCAGATGTTCACCAACGATGATGTTACGAGAAAAGACGGAAGATCACTGGAAATACTTGAACTACTGAATGTCAGATGAACAAACCTGCTTTTTGCAATTAATCTGAGATCAAGCCGCAAAGTCGTGAAATGAAATAATGAAAACAGCTAGGTATCTTCCCACTGAATATGAAAAAATTACACATTATTTCATTAAAAAATAACAAAACATCCATCTCCCAGAAAAATACCCATAATTGCAATTTTCATCATGTTTCCTCCGTGAATTTCGTTGCGTCAACTGAGAAACAATTTCACCGTAACAATCTTTCTTCAGTGCTCTGTTATGTATCGAAATCACTCTGGAATGTCCCGAAGAGCTGGCAACAGCGCTGGGAAACGTTGGTCGAATTTAGTTATGATGTATATGTGGAATTGAAAAGTTTGCGTGATGTTTCGGGATTGAAGAAGACTATCGGTTATACAACTTTTTTGAATTAAATTTTTTTTCCCCCTCTCAGGTCACCTTGAGAGTTATATTTCTAAATAACTCAATTTTTACTCATATACTGGTGAAATATTTTCGGATCATGTGGGTCTTAGGTCGCCTCAAGAACGTACCGGGTCTCGAAACGTCTATTAGACATATATATATATATATATATATATATATATATATATATATATATATATATATATATGATTAAATTATTTCGGGTACTCGGCTAGGTGGGTAGATTGAAGTAACCAATCGTCAATCAATACATCTATATTTCGGACCAAATGCGGTCCTTCATCAGGATGCTACAATGGAACATATAAAAAGGAAATATCTATGGGATTAACTGAATAAGCTTACATTTGACTAGGTTATAAAAGATAACGATATCCAAAAGCAGAAGACATAAATTAGACAGTGAAATTACTGACGTCAATTTTGATGTCGAATCATAAAATTAATATAAAAAAGAAGAAGAAAACCAAAACCAACATGGATCAAGTAGTGGACTCATTAAAAGTATTTGGTCGGACTTGAAGCATTTCCATGGAAAGTATATAACTATAAATACTACTTAATCCATCAATATCAGTTTTCTTATTGATATTATTAACATTTTCTTTTATATAACACATTTCCAGAAAAGTTCTTTTCGTTAAGTTATTATTTTGACAGAGAATTTTGGTTTCATCAAAATTAAATTGATGTCCAAGGTTCGATGCATGCCCAGCTAGAGCACATCTCTTGATTGACGATTGGTTACTTCAATCTACCCACCTAGCCGAGTACCCGAAATAATTTAATCATAAATTGAAAGAACGGCGAAATCATTTCTATTTTCATTCTATATATATATATAATATATATATATATATATATATATATACATATATATATATATATATATAGAATGAAAATAGAAATGATTTCGCCGTTCTTTCAATTTATGATTAAATTATTTCCCATAGATATTTCCTTTTTATATGTTCCATTGTAGCATCCTGATGAAGGACCGCATTTGGTCCGAAATATAGATGTATTGATTGACGATTGGTTACTTCAATCTACCCACCTAGCCGAGTGAGTACCCGAAATAATTTAATCATATATATATATATATATATATATATATATATATATATATATATATATATATATATACATATATATATATATATATTTATATATATATATATATGTCTAAAGGTTATTTCCAAGACATTTATTTATATACTTTCGATACTTCCGGGACTTTTATATATATATATATATTCTTATGAAAATAGAGAGCTAAAATAATACAATAAATGTTGAAACAAAAAGTACCTAAGCTGAGGTAAAAAAAGAACGGGGTATCATAACATTCTTCGTATGATACTATAGAATCATACGATACTATCATCATTAATATCATACGATACTATAGAGCCAGGGAAAAAAACCTCAGCCGAAAAAACCTGCCACCCCGTAAAAAAAATAACATAAAATATTAAATATCAGGAAAAATCTTGAAAGACATCAGTGTGAGATCATCTTCATGTTATCCGTCGATAGATTCTTCCCAAAACGGCTCACGATTCTTAATCTGAAATGAAAAAAGAAAAAAGCAGAAAAGAAACCGAATATTCAGAATAAATCAAATAATTTTGAAATTAACCACCCATTTTAGAAATGCATTCGTTACTTTATGTATGGCCTCGAAACCATCTTGAAATTTATAAATGGGACAACTATTTATAAGATGTTCTATAGTCTCCTCATTTTCCCCACACTCACAACTAGGACTCTCAACCGAATTCCATCGGAAGAGCATGCTATGGATTTCCGAGACGGTCTTGGAAGATTTTTATATGCAACGGTTAGTTCCAAGACAGTATCGAGTCTGGGAAGTAGATGATCTTTGGCAGTCTTGGAAGTATCGAGTCTTGGAACTAGATGGTCTCTGATTTCGTAGAGGTATGAATTTTGTTTCGAAATGGAATGTAAATGTATCAATAACAAAAACATTTCAATCGTGCTTGAAGGAAATATTTCCAATTCAGATTAATTTATTTGTTATTAAGAATGAGTGAAGGGCTAGGTGGATTTTAGATTTTGATTCTAATGATCAAGTCGAACGAGCAGGTGTTTGAGAATAGGAACCAAGATATAGATGATTGAGAAAAGCCAAATTTCTTATCACAATATAACTCACAGATAGCTTTGTTATGGAGAAGTTTATTCTTCTCAAGCATGGACATTGGACAATATGATGATTAAAAACTTAAAAGCAATACATAATGGTTCAGCGTTACGATGGTGAGGAAAAAAGTTGAATAATCAATAGAGAGTCGACATGAATGTGAATTCCTGGAATGAAAAGTTGGATCAATATTGTAAAATATATCAAAATTTAATTGAGTATTCACCAGAAGGAAACTGATCCTAATCAAATAAAGGGGCTGGTTCGGTATACAAGAATTCAATAGAATCCAAAACAAATGACAATAGACTGGTTCTCCTGACTTAATCCAGATAGAGAGAGATAGGATAGAGGAGTGAAGACAGATCAAATCCGAAACTTCAGTTCAGAAATTGCGAAGAAAAATAATACGCTTGGTTCTTGTTTAGCTTTTAGTTAGTTCAGATTTGAGGTTAGGAATTTGGAACATAGAATATGATTTATTAGTTTTTTCATGGAACTAACTTTGTATTTCATTATTTAATTTTTTAAATCAGTCTTCCGAACAAAATTTCAATTAATTCATTAGAATCCATATAAAGTATAACTCTTTATTGATTTACATTCCTAGCTTTCGACTCTTGGTTTGAGCCTTCTTCGGGGACACTGAAAACAATATTTGGGCTATATTGATCTTGAATTATTGTCTTATAATATATAATATTGTCCTTGGTCGACAGTATAAAACGAATAACAACGCATATAACAAATATTTAAAATAACAATTTCCAACACTAATGGTTTTATTCTCGTCAGTTTGTTTTCGTTTATATAGGTATGTTATGCTAGGAAAACGTCAACGATTAATCGCCAATTCTTTAATAGCTTGTTCCGAGAAGAATAAACTGTCATAGTGTAAGATTGGAATTTTAAGCAGGGCGGCGTGATTATATGCGACTTAGTTGTGTTGAAATTGTAACAGTTTTGATGCTATTACCTTTTATGAATGCCCGAGCTCACTCGGTTTCTAATGGGTCGTGAGCCTGATCACACAATTCTCAAAATGAAAGTACACAATTCAAAGTCAAACAAACAACTCGTTTATTAACAAGTATTCCCTTTACAAATTTATATACAAAATTGTGAATCTGGTACCAAGATTCGTTTTCAGGAAGAATATTTACAAAAATATTAAAAAGGTGAGTTTGATCACAAAACTCGTTATAAAAACTTTGTTCAAAATTAATGGAAAATTTACAATTTCTGCCAATTACTTCCCTGGATTTGTTGGTGGTTGGCAGGTCAGGTGATATGCCAATCAGGATTTCGGTTTACAGGTTGGTCGTATATCAATCAGTGCTGGATGGTGATGATTCCCAGAAATTCTGCTAGTCTCACGAGGTCTCGTGGCTCCGTGAACTCTAAACGTCCTCGTGAATGAAGAAAAATTTAATGGATTCTTTCAGGAAAAGAAACTCCAAAAAAAAACTGAAAATTTAGAGACCATGCATAAGAAACATGCCAAGATGCAATAATGGACACTTCCGTTTCTGAAGCAACAAAAATTTAAACATTTACAAATTGAAATGAAGGAACACTCGTGTATTCATTTCGCTTTTTCAAGATGTCTAACTTATAAAAAAAAAGGAGGAAAAATCTCAAGGAATTCTGATTCGGGTTGCTTCAGAACAGAAGGAAATGAATCGTGCAATAATAGGTGTAAATAAAGTCGTGCAACGAGCAGTGAATATTGAATAAAGCCTAAAAAAAATATTTCATGCACAAAATGAAATGGCGGAGGCATCCTGTAAAAAATCTGAAAATATATTTTTCTACAAAGCAGACGATACAATTGGCGGAAGCATTCGTATTAAAAATTCTTAAAATACAACAGCACAAAAATGAAGCCAAACAAGCGAGAAGAAAGAAATATACTTACCCCTTATTTAAGGGTTTTTTCTCTATAAGAAAAGATAATCGAAAAATGAGAATTTAAGTCTCTGTATAACACCTTTATTCGGATGGAATCAAGAACGAAATGGAAGGAGACAAAATCATTCTTCGCCTGAGCCGCATATGATCCCATATGTCTTCCATCGTGCGAAGATATTCACGATGTTTTACATTTCGCTGGCCTCTACATAAAACAATTAACAGTTTATTTAGAAGTCGCCGGGTGGAACGCTACACCATCCCTTCTCCCCCTCGAAAAAAAAAGGTTCTTGCACAAAGAAAGCTTTTTTTTTTCTCGGTAAAGAGAAGTAAATCTTAAGAAATTTGGGCGCCAGTGATTTCGCGAATCACAAGGGATATTCAGGAAAAAGGAATCAAAATGAACATGTTACTGCATCTAAATGACACACAATTCAAATATTCCAAAACAACTAAACAGCTACACTATAATTGGTGCAACGCACACCATAGAGAAACCGTATAACTGCACGTTGTTCCGAAAATAGGTAGAAGCTTACATTTAGGGATAATAGAGATTTGAACAGGAGCAGAGGAAAAATTGTAATGGAAATACTGAAGAGAAAGAAGATAGGCATTTCCATCACAGGAAGAGAAAGGCTCGTCGATCAAATAAGAGATAAGGGATAAATAAGAAAAAGGAAGATAATCACCTAAAAGCTTCAAATACATGATTATGTTCAAATTCCAATTAGTGAAATTTTGAGGGAAAGTAGAAGAAATAAGAAAGGATAGTGCAATGAACACTGGCGATACAGACTAAGAAACAGACACATAAAACAATAAATAGGGATAAATCTTAGGGATTACTCAGATTCAATATCCGAAATATCATTCAGATCATCCTGGGTTAAATCGGGCTTTATGTCCTTTATATGGAAACCCAAGTCCTTACCAGACAAATCAACTAGATTGTAAACAAGTGAAGATATCACCTTGTTCACTATGCAAGGAACATATTTCGGGGCAAGCTTTTCGGTAAAGTTCTTGGAAGCATCAGATAGGACAAAGTTTCGCTTCCAAACCCTATCACCAACTCTCAGGCGAAGATCACGTCTTCTGAGATTGTATCTGCGAGCGTTGATCTCGTAGGAATGCTTCAAACGTTTTCGAACGTCTTCGTAAAGCTCAGGCAGTTGTTGTACCAATTCTGAATCCAGAACCTTATCCCCTATTGTGACGGCATTTTCGGCATTTTCTGAAATGAGACCATAAAAAGATCCATCAGTAGCAACATTTCTAAGGAAAACTAAAAAAGAGGGACTATATTTTAAAGTTTCACTCCTGGCAAGTCTGATAGCCTGTGCGATTTCTAGGATGTTCCTATCCCAAAGCTTGTGATCACCATCAAGGTATGATCTAATGGCGGTGACTATGGTTTTGTTCACACGCTCAGTTGGATTTATTTGGGGATGAAATCGTGCATTATAGAAAATTTTTTGGACCTTATACTTTTTCATCAAGCTTTTGAATTCTGCAGAAACAAATTGTGATCCATTATCCACAGCGAAAATTTGAGGAACACCAAAAATTAAGAAAATTTGATTTTCAATAAATTTCACAATAGCTCTAGAAGTAGCTTTAGCAAGTGGTTGAACAAAAACGAATTTGGTGAACCAGTCAGTAACAACAAGAAGATACTGGTTACCAGCTTTAGAACGCGTATAAGGACCCAACAAATCGGCACTCAGAAATTGAAATGGGAAGTTAATATTTCGATACTTGCCCATTAAGCCAGCCTGAGGAAGGTTTCCTGGTTTACAAGAAGCACATACCTTACAGCTCTTGACATACTTAACAACAGAATTTTTCATCCCAGGCCAGAAATATAGAGAGGATAACCGGTGCAAAGTCTTGTAGACACCAAAGTGTCCTGCTGTTGGCTCATCATGAAATTCCTTCAGCAATTCCAGCCTGTGAGGAGTTGGCACCACGATTTTCCATTCAGGAGAATCGTTCACAAGTCGATACCTAGGCAAAATATGTTTATATAAGACACCATCGCTAATTTTAAAATCAGGAAACAAATCTGGATTATTGCTAACTTTAGTCAGCAAATTACTATACCATTTATCAACCTTCATCTGGGACAGATTCATGATTGAAACCTGTACAGCGTCAGTTGACAAACGAGAAAGTGAATCAGCTACAGTATTGAGGGAACCACTTCTATGAAAAATTTTGAAACGATATGAAGATATTCTCATAATCCACCTTGAGATACGTTGATTTGGATTCTTCATTGAATTAAGCCATACCAACGAAGAGTGATCAGTGATTACGGTGAATTCCGTACCTTCAATATACGGTCTAAACTTCTCAATCGAAAGAACTATGGCTAGAAGTTCCTTCTCAGTGGTTGAATAGTTGCGTTGACTTTTATTCAAAACCTTACTGAAATAAGCAACTGGATGTTCCAATCCGTCCTCCTCCTGAAACAATACTGCTCCAACACCGTTATCGCTAGCATCACAAGCAAGACAAAATGGCTTCGAAAAATCTGGGCTTGCCAGTATAGGAGCTGAAGTCAACAAAGACTTTATTTCATGGAAGGCCTCATCTGCCTCGTCTGTCCACACAATGGGTTGTCCTTTCTTCCTACCCTTTAACAAATCAGTAATTGGACTACTTACTGAAGCAAAATCTCTTAAAAACCGGCGGTAATAACCAATTAACCCGATCAAACGCCTGATTTGGGTAGTATTTTTCGGGGTGGGATAACCCAAGATGTCTTGAACCTTAGAAGGATCGGTTCTTAAACCGTTCGCATCCACCACAAATCCTAAAAAATTTAAGGAAGGCCTACAGAACTTACATTTATCTAGGTTAACCGTTAGATTTGCCTCTTTCAGACAGTGAAATAGTTTTCTAAGGACAGCAAGGTGCATTTCAAAAGTAGGGGTGCAAACGATTATGTCATCGACATAATAAAACACATAAGGCTCTAAAGATGGACCAATGGCCATATCCATAAGTCTCACCATAGCTTGGCAAGCACAATTGAGACCAAACGGTAGAACGTTAAAACAGAATAGGCCTCTGCCTGGAATAGCGAAAGTTGTTTTAATTTTGGATTTTTCATCCAAAGGAATCTGAAAGAATGCCTGTTTCAAATCTATTGAACTAAGATAGGATGCATCACGTACTTTGCTTAAAATAGAATCGATGGGGGGCATGGGATAACTATCAGGTAGAGTGATGGAATTCAACTTCCTGGCATCGAACACGACTCTATGTGTTCCATCCTTTTTGGGAACTAACCAAAGTGGAGACAACCATGGGCTACAACCGGAGATAGGTTTGATAATGTTGAGTTCCAACATCTTGTCAATTTCTCTGTTTAGAATTTTCTGCATTGCAGGAGAAAGAGGGTATTGCCTTTGTCTAATTGGTTTCGCATCTCCTGTGTCAATGTGATGCTCATATAAATGCGTCGTACCCAACTTGTCAGAAGGTGCAATCTGCTTATAGAGGTCGACAACATAATCCAATTCCAACCTCTGACAAGAAGTTAACAAATCGGGTCCAAGCAGGGCTCGAACTACAGCAACAGAATTATCTGAAGATAGGTAAGAGGAATTATAGGTAAAATCTTTAAAATCGAGAGTTAAGTTAAATGCATGAATGAAATCCATACCTAAAATCAAATCGTGAGTAATTGAAGGAACAACAAGTACCCTGAGAACTCTACTGAGATTGTTATGACTTATGGGGAGGTTGACATAGCCTAGAGTATTTTGGGGTTTACCATCGGCAGTGGTAAGATTAACCGATACGTCATAGTGGAGGGATAGATTCAATTTCCGTAGGAGATGAATTGAGGAGGAACCTAAAATGGTAACATTGCTGCCACTATCTACTAAGGAGGAAATAGGCTCACCTCCAACAAGTACTGTTAGATATGGACGATTGTCCTTTTGACGAAGCTCTAGTAAGGGATTTACTTCATTGGAGACAGAAAAAACCTTACTGACCTTTTCTCGAGGGATATGAGATGTTAAAAATGGGGAATTATCGGATGGGATAGAATTTTCCAAACAAATTGGAAGCGAAGAAGTTAATTCTTCTTCTGGTTCGATTTCTTTTGGTTTTGAGCAGGTTTTCGACCTGAAGGACCTCCAATACCTGCGGGATTGTGGCCCCCCTTTACGTTTTTTGAACAAAAGGAACAATTAGATTTAATCTCACCTTTCCGACCACAACCAAAACAAAAACGTGTTCTTGGCTTGCAACATTTATTATAATGATGGTTTGCCTCACCACAATTCCAACATCTGACGTCAAGGCGAGTTTCAGACACCTGTAATTCTCCCAACTGATTGGAAACGCTCAAACAGAGAGCATCCTCTATCCTTCTGCATAGAGCTGTCAACTGAGATACCGTTCCAATATCCTGCAAAACAAGGGCCTTTACATAATCAGGAAGTAAGTTATTTCGTATTATGTTAACCATTTCCGACTCTGCGGGACATTTAGTTAGTCTATAGAACTGGGCTTCCATAAAACTGATATAAAGAGCAACAGACTCTCGAAGATTTTGTTTACGAGATTTTATTTCTTGCAACAAGACTGAATCATAACTACTGTGTAAAAAAGTAGACTTCAAAGCATTCACCAATTCATCCCAGTTCGTGAACCGATTTTTGATGTGGTTGTTATGCCACCAAGTCCATGCTTCATTTTCAAACAAGTCCCCAGCAGACTCGAATAAGTCTGAATCCGTACAACCCCTAGAAACTTTTAGGGACTCAACCAATTCCAAGAATGGAATTAAAGGTTCCTTACCGGAAAATTTTTTTAAACCCCACTTGTAAACAGGCACACATTTAGAAATCTTCCCCACACTTACAGGAGACGGGACACTGTGCAAACCCGTGGATTTTACAGGAGTAGAGGTAGTAGGAGTGACATCAACAGGACCGGAGACAGGACCTGACACCTTTTCCGCTATATCAGATTCTAACATTAGAACCTCTCTATAAAGGCTTTGTCTAGTAGCAGATTGATCGTCTGTATCAACCGATAAACGCTGAATTCTACCACTCACATGGGTTAATCGTGCTAGTATACGATTGTGATCAACCTGAGTCGATTTTGAGTCGAATTGAGCACAAACGTCTTTCAAATCTGATAAAGTTTCGCGAATCCCTGTGACATTCTCTTCAAAAGAAAAAGGGTCAGATAAGGAAGTAAAACTACGATCAGAGGACTCTTGGGACAATAAACCCCTAAAAATTTTACGTTTGTCTTCTACTGATGACGGAACCTCGATTCCTCGGATCGCAATTTCATACGCAAGTTCGTTTTGTTTCAGATAATTTGGATTCATCGACATCTTGTCACAATGAAATATTTCAGATAATTTTAAGAGAAATATAGAGAAAAAAAATTCAACGCGAATGAAAATTACCAAGAGATTGATCCCTAGATTGTTCAAACTACCCGAAACGAGTTCTCTGGTCAACTCCGAACTTTCAAGTCACCTCCACTAGGAGAAATGCGAGATCAGTTTTTCGATGGTCAAAAAGGCCTTAACCGCCCCACGTTGGGCGCCAAAATTATATGTAACAGTTTTGATGCTATTACCTTTTATGAATGCCCGAGCTCACTCGGTTTCTAATGGGTCGTGAGCCTGATCACACAATTCTCAAAATGAAAGTACACAATTCAAAGTCAAACAAACAACTCGTTTATTAACAAGTATTCCCTTTACAAATTTATATACAAAATTGTGAATCTGGTACCAAGATTCGTTTTCAGGAAGAATATTTACAAAAATATTAAAAAGGTGAGTTTGATCACAAAACTCGTTATAAAAACTTTGTTCAAAATTAATGGAAAATTTACAATTTCTGCCAATTACTTCCCTGGATTTGTTGGTGGTTGGCAGGTCAGGTGATATGCCAATCAGGATTTCGGTTTACAGGTTGGTCGTATATCAATCAGTGCTGGATGGTGATGATTCCCAGAAATTCTGCTAGTCTCACGAGGTCTCGTGGCTCCGTGAACTCTAAACGTCCTCGTGAATGAAGAAAAATTTAATGGATTCTTTCAGGAAAAGAAACTCCAAAAAAAAACTGAAAATTTAGAGACCATGCATAAGAAACATGCCAAGATGCAATAATGGACACTTCCGTCTCTGAAGCAACAAAAATTTAAACATTTACAAATTGAAATGAAGGAACACTCGTGTATTCATTTCGCTTTTTCAAGATGTCTAACTTATAAAAAAAAAGGAGGAAAAATCTCAAGGAATTCTGATTCGGGTTGCTTCAGAACAGAAGGAAATGAATCGTGCAATAATAGGTGTAAATAAAGTCGTGCAACGAGCAGTGAATATTGAATAAAGCCTAAAAAAAATATTTCATGCACAAAATGAAATGGCGGAGGCATCCTGTAAAAAATCTGAAAATATATTTTTCTACAAAGCAGACGATACAATTGGCGGAAGCATTCGTATTAAAAATTCTTAAAATACAACAGCACAAAAATGAAGCCAAACAAGCGAGAAGAAAGAAATATACTTACCCCTTATTTAAGGGTTTTTTCTCTATAAGAAAAGATAATCGAAAAATGAGAATTTAAGTCTCTGTATAACACCTTTATTCGGATGGAATCAAGAACGAAATGGAAGGAGACAAAATCATTCTTCGCCTGAGCCGCATATGATCCCATATGTCTTCCATCGTGCGAAGATATTCACGATGTTTTACATTTCGCTGGCCTCTACATAAAACAATTAACAGTTTATTTAGAAGTCGCCGGGTGGAACGCTACAAAATATGAATTATTCTATGGTGTTTTATGTTTGGTGTTAGTATTAGTAGGCAATGATATAAAAAATAAATGTGTTGATATAGTTACGTATTTTTGTTATGATGAATGTTGAAGAGAAGAAATATACGTTATTTTAAAAGTTCTTCATAACTCTTCAACTCCCCCAACCATATACTTTAATAGGTTATGGGCCCAGAGGCATAAGAGTTATTGAGTCTGAATAAATTCAAAAGCATTGATCAAATTTAAAATAAAAAAAAACTTCAAGAAGGTTCTAGAAGAATGAAGAAGGAATTAGAAGAAATGTCGACGGCATCAATTGTACACAACTCACAAACAACAATTATAGTAATTGGAGATTCAGAGTGGAAATTATTCTGGAAAAAGAAGGTGTCAAAAGTGTCTTAGATATATATATATTCTTTTGAATAAGAGAGCTAAAATAATACAATAAATGTTGAAACAAAAAGAACCTAAGCTGAGGTAAAAAAAGGAACGGGGTACCACAACATTCTTCGTATGATACTATAGTATCATACGATACTTTCATCACCAGTATCATACGATACTATAGAGCCAGGGGAAAAAACCTCAGCCGAAAAAACCTGTCTCCCCGTTAAAAAAATAAAATAAAATTGTTGTATCTGAATATTCTATATAGAAGGACATCACGATCAGCGGGACGGCTCTTCGGAGGAAGGATTTCCAAACACAAACTCCAACCTGAAAATAAAAAAAGCCAGAACAGCAAGAGAATTCAATTTATACTTCATCAAATTGATCTGAAATTTTCAACCCATTGCAAAAATGAGTTTGATATATTGTGTATGACTCTAATGCCATCTTGGAATTTTTAAATCGAACAATTATTAATTAGGTGTTCAACTGTTTCCTCTGATTCACCACATTCACAATTAGGACTATCAACCGAATTCCACTTGAAAAGCATGCTGTTGGTACGACCATGACCTGTTCTTATTCGATTAAGAAGGGACCATATTCTCCTGGGAAGGTTAAAACCAGGAACTTTATTCGATGGAACAGATATTAGATCTTTATTAGATAAAGAACATACATCCCATTCGGATTTCCAGATTTCGTTGTAGCTGAAGTTCGAATTCAGAAAGTTATTCGACCAAATAGGTTTACGAGATTTCAGTCTTGGAATTCTATTTTCTGGAACGTAGGAAAGTATCGGAAAAGAATCCGGAAATGAATTGAATTTATTCCAAGAATTCCAAGTTGCAGACTGTCTTCGAATATGGGGAGGAACTATATTCGATAGCACTGGTAGCCATTGGATAGGTGTAGATCGGATGGTTCCAGTAATTATTCTCATTGAAAAATTGAGCTGTGCATCGATTTTCTGAACATGAACACTATTGAGCCAAACAGGGCAACAATATTCAGCGGTGGAAAAAACCAGGGCAAGGGCTGCTGTGCGAAGTGTAGTCGGGTCAGCACCCCATGACGTACCAGCAAGTTTCTGTAGAATGTTATTTCTCGTTTTTAGTTTCATTCGTAAGTCATCCAAATGTGCTTTGTAATTCAGAGAGGAATCTAATTCAACACCTAAGTATTTGGGGGTAAAATTATGTTTCAAAGGAAAGTTCCCGAAAAGGACATTTAATTTTCTGAATTTTTGATGGTTATTCAAATGAAATAACGAAACCTCGGTTTTATTTGGATTTGGACACAAACGCCATTCGAAAAGATAATTTTTCAAAATTTTCAGATCAGAAGTTAAATTTTCCTCAATACTTCTAAAATCAGAATGACGGAAAGCGAGTGCAATATCGTCGGCGTAAATGAATTTTTCAGATGAAGTACAAGGAATATCGCATAAATATAAATTGAATAGAAGGGGTGCTAAAACAGATCCTTGTGGAAGGCCATTGTTCAATATTTTGAATTTACTACTATTATCATCAACAAAAACACGAAATCTTCTATCCGACAACATATTCTCTAATAAACGAATCATCTTTCCACATTTAAGATGTGTATAAAGTTTATAGATCAAACCATCTTTCCATACCGTGTCGTAGGCAGACGATAAATCTATGAAAGCTGAACCTGTTTTTAATTTATTATCGAAACCCGATTCGATGAATGTGGTCAAACTGAGAACCTGATCATTGCAATTTCTATTTTTCCTGAAACCGCCCTGACAATTTTGAAGAACATCCTCTATAGTAGGTTCAATCCTGATGAAAATCAACCTTTCTAAAATTTTCATAGAAACACTCAATAAACTAATTGGCCTATAACTACTCGCTTCGGAAGGATTCTTTCCACGTTTCAAAATGCCTATTACTTTCGCTTTGCGAAACTCAACCGGAAAATTGCCAGTACACAAAATGTTATTGTAAAAGGATAACAACCACTTCAATGCCCTTTTTCCTAAATGTTTAATAAACTCAGGATAAATTCCGTCGAAACCCGCAGCTTTACGTGATTTCGTGCGTTTAATAGCTGCTTTCAGTTCATCAAGATTGAACGGTTCCGATATACTTTCTACAGCTTGAGCTGATTTCCTAAATCTGTGTAATTTTTTTTTTATATCCTTGACTTTTAATTTTGAGGTTTCAACTGAATTAGAAACATCAACGAGACGACGTGCTATTAATTTTGGATCAATTTTAGAGGATGTTATCACTTGAGGTGTAGCCTCACCTAGTTTTCTCAAAATATCCCATGAACTTCTACTAGAATGCGTGAAATTCATGCTCGAAACTACACTGTTCCATTTTTCTTTACGACTGGCATTAACTGAATTCATCAGTTTTTCACAATTTTCCGGGGATGGGGAATTTTGATAATCGTTGTATAAATTTTCGGTTTCTTCTGACCAACCAGGTACATAATCTTTGCGGAAACCTCTCGGAATAAACTTTTTCGCGGCGGCCTTTACTACACCTACGAATCTACTGTAATTTTCGTGAGAGGGTCGAATCCATCTTATATCACTATCAATTTTTTTCGAGAATTGAACCCAATCAGCTTTATTGAAGTTCCAGCGTGGTTTTTGTAGACATGGAGCCAGAAAAACCGCATTGCCTAAAGTTAATAACATGGGCCTATGTTGACTGCGAGGAAAATTAACTAAAATTTTACGCTTTACTGCAACAGGTTCAGAGTTATCACAAGAAACGATACATAAATCAGGGTTATACCCTCTATTCCATCTAGACGAATGAAAAGAAGGTTTATCTTTATCATCAAAAATTAAAAAGTAATCATGGTCTTCCATCCAGTCCACTAAAGCTATGCCATTTCTGTTATTAACATCATAACCCCACATGACATGATGCGAATTGAAGTCTCCGCAGTAAATTGATGGGTGTTGAACATTTACATTGAAATTTCTTGGCCATGAAATATTTGGAGGTTTATAGATATTAATGACGGAAATGTCACAAAATTTGAATGAAATGAAAAAAACTCCTTCGAATTCTCCTTTTTGGATCAGTTCGACATTATCTACTACAGAATTTTTCACGTAACAGGCTAGACCGTAAATTTTACTGAGTAAAAAATCAACTAGTACATAACCTTTCAAATTTCCTCTTTCACGAAGACCTTCCTCTGTGGCAACATGTGTTTCTTGAAGTAGAATCACTTCAACGCCAAGTTCGCCTGCTAATTTCGATAAATAATCCGCTTTGTCCTTCGATATGCCTTCAATATTCAGATTCAAAACGCGAATGTCTTTGCTCTCTGACCGGGAGGGTTTGAAACCAGATTCGGCCATCCAAGCGATGATTTTACGGCACTTCTGATAGTTGAAGACCGCTACAGGTCCCTAATGAAGGGAAATCATCTCCCATAGACTGTCCAAAGTTATTTTCTCACAAGAAAATATGAAAAAATTTAGGAAGTACGCTTTTCGTGACACTAATTTTATTATGACATTTGTCTTAGATATGAAAAAGGAACAACTTGACAACTTGTCAGCTGATGACAAGACTGAATATCAAAAAAATGATACAAAAGCTAGATGCATTATAGTACAATGTATCACTGATAAGCATTTGGAATATATTAAAGATGCTGCAACGGCTCAAGAGATGTTGAATAATTTAAAGAAGAGCTATCCTAGACGTAGCAGAGGTGGACCAAGAGGAAGAAATTACACTCAAAGAAGACAAGCAAATTTTTCAAACCAAGAAGAATCAACAGATACAAACAAGCAGGAGATTTCATTCATCGTTTCAAGCAGTAACACAAAGTAATCTAAGAGAAGTTTAAATGATTTTGTGTTGGATTCTGGATGCACACAGCATATGGTAATGGGGGAAATGGAAAAATTCATGTCAGAAATTGAAGATGTTGAAATGGTTAAGATTGGAACAGCAACAGACAGCCAGATTTTATATGCCAACAGAAAGGGAACGTTGAGAGGTGTATGTCAGGGTAAAGATATCAAAATAGTTGCTTTGATTGTACCAGGTTTGTCACATAATTTGATTTCTGTATCCAAATTATTAGATCAAAATTTCAATATTATATTTGATAACTGGCAAGGCAAAAAGCAGGCTTTGTTGAGTAAGAATGGATCTAATTTTTACTGTAATTCAATTAATGACTTATTTCTATTAAGTGTTGATTTTAGAAAAGAAAATAATGAAGGGAATAAATCGAATTTGTATGTAGGGACCAATCAGGATAAAAAGATTTGGCATAAGAGATTAGGACATTTAAATAGGTATAGCTTAAGTAAATTAGGTTTACCTATAGATAAAGATGTTTGTAGTACATGTATTGAAGGTAAAAGCACTAGAAAACCATTTTATAGAGTAGAAAAACGAACAGCCAAAATTGGTCAGTTGATTCATTCTGATGTTATGGGTCCTTCTCAAACACCTACTCCAGAAGGTTATAAATACTTTCAAGTCCTGATTGATGATTATTCTCATTTTTTGAATGTAAAGTTATTAAAAAATAAAAACGAGGCTGAACAAAATATAATTGACTTTATAAAGTTAATTAAAACACAACATGGATTGAAAACACAGCGAATACGAGTTGACAATGGTGGAGAATTCATATCAAATCATTTTAAATATTTTTGTAGGCAAAAAGGTATTGAGATAGAATACACGATGCCATATACACCACAGGAAAATGGTGTGTCAGAACGCATGAACCGAACAATCATGAACAAAGTAAGAGTAAAATTTGCAGAAACAAAGCTACCAAGAGAATTATGGGGTGAAGCAGTCCTATGTTCAGCATACGAAATAAACAGATCACCTACAGAAGCCAATAATGGAGAAACACCATCTCTACGTTGGTATGGTAAGAATGATTTATCTAAATTGAGAGTTTTTGGGAGCCAGGCTTGGGCTATAATTTTGCCAAGACAAAGTAAATTTGAAAGGAGAGCTCAACCTTGTATTCATATAGGTTATTGCGGATCAGGATATAGATTGTGGGATTTTGAAAATAATAAAATTATCTGTTCAAGAGATGTCAGATTCAATGAGGCACAGCTTGATTACGAGGAAATAACTCAGATTACAAAAAATGATGATCAACAGAGAATAATGCAGGTTGTTCAAGAGAAAACGAATTCACAAGAAGTCGTAAATGAGATTGAAACAGATATACAGGACGAAAGTGGTACAGAAGAGACTAACCAAAATGACATAGAAAAAACAAGCTCAGAAACTTCTAGGAAATATATTCCAAGAATTGCAACTACTAGTAGAGGTAGACAAATCACTAAGCCTAAATATTTAGATGATTATGAAACCTACACAGCATATTGTTTGATCACAGGAAGCGAAGAAGATCCTATAGAATACAAAAGAGCAATAGAGGACAAAGTATGGTAAAAAGCAGTTCAGAAAGAATTAGATTCACTTGAAAATTTGAAAACATGGGAAGAAACAGATTTACCAGGAATGAAAAGAGCAATTCAACCAAAATGGGTTTTTAGTACGAAGGAAGATGAAACTAAGAAGGCTAGAATTGTAGCAAAAGGATTTCAGATAAAGGAGGAGAATGAAATTGTATTGCATTGTCTTCAGCAGAAGCTGAGTATATAGCAGCCGCTGCATCTGCTCAAGATTTGATGTATTTAAAAGGAATTTTGAAAGACTTTCGATTGTGTCAAAGGGACACTTTTATCATGTGATAATAAAAGTTCGATAATGATGTCTAAAAGTAATGAAAATTCTTAAGGGACTAGGCATATTGATATTAAACACCACTATTTAAGAGATTTGGTTTTGAGAAAAGACATTAGCATTGAATATGTCTCAACTGGTCAAACTTTGGCAGGTATCTTAACAAAAGCTTTGAGTAAGGACAAATTTATTCATTTAAGAAACAACATTTCCATTATATAAGATATATTACTGGCTTATATTTATTGCAATTTTCATGAACATTTCAAATTGAGGAGGAGTGTTGAAATATGAATTATTCTATGGTGTTTTATGTTTGGTGTTAGTATTAGTAGGCAATGATATAAAAAATAAGTGTGTTGATATAGTTACGTATTTTTGTTATGATGAATGTTGAAGAGAAGAAATATACGTTATTTTAAAAGTTCTTCATAACTCTTCAACTCCCCCAACCATATACTTTAATAAGTTGATCTCACTGATGAAAGTTACGATGTCAAAAAATTCTGTTTGGCTAGAAAATTTGATTCGAGTTGAGAGAAATCATGTGAATTCTGCCTTGGATCTGCATTATTTCTGAGTATACAGTAATCTGCCAAATTAAATGAATTGTTTTCAGAGAATCAAATCAGCATGATTGAAATTAAACATCATTATCATTGTTATAATGACAAATAATCAAACTTGAAAACTACCTTCAAATTCGCTAGTATTCGAGTTATTCTATTCAAATCATGGCAGAATCATATGCAAAATCAAATGACATTAACGGCAATTTGGTATTTCATGTACAAAGGAGTGTTCATTCAAGCTGGTAGAAAAAATGAGAATCTGGTGACCCGGATCACGTAATTATCTCTACAAGCTTTCAATTATTCATTATGTGTCTAATGAATATCTTGAACTTATTCGAATTATAGCTAGATGAAAAAATTAAATTAAAAACCTACTGAAATGGCCTTATCTTGATATACTCAAGACAGAATATTCATGAGAAACTGTGATATCATCATCATTACGACATGCGGATCATCATATCCACGATGATCTGAAATACCTCCTATCTAACATTTTGACTCAATTTGTCTTTTCACCTTTCCCCAGAAGATTTTTAGCCGGCCGATCGATTGAAAAGTATCCTTCATCAATGTAATCGTCAAAACGAAGTTAAATTCATAAATGAATAATGGCAATACTGAATAAAAATAACTTATTTGGGTCTCCTGAAAAGTTGGGTTGTATGTACATAAGAGGTATTGTCAGATCATCGACGATATATTACTTTCGAACACGAAATTTTAACACGATGGGATATATGATTCCGTAAATAGTGTGAAACAAAAAAGAAATCTGGGAAAAAAAACTACAGGGCATTACTGAATAGATAGATTGAGGCTTCGAACATACCTCGAAAATTTTACATCCGGAAGGAACAACTTGAAAACTTGTAACTTTTAAGGTAGGCTATAGATTAGAGCAGAAAAACTCAATTCATGAATGAATAAATTGAGCAAATATCTCTCAGGATATTCAAATTTGAATGATCGTTTAATCAATATGAACGACTTCGCAAAAGCTCTCAATTCCACATCATATATTTGGACAAAATTCTCGAAAAAGTAACAAAACCGAGGTTCGAACCCTTGACTACAACACGGAAATCGTGGATTAGCCACTCACGGAACATTATAGATACTCAACCGGTTGAATTGAGAAACTAATAGCTTTTGTCCATGAGAATGAGTTTATAAGCATAAAATGAAACCAAAATTATCATCAGGATGTTGAAAATTGAAATATGGCTCTTTCAGTTTGATGATTTCAACAGATACCCATATAATTATTTAGATATGTCCACTAAACATTATATAAGCGTATAAAATAAAATAAATAAAAAATAATAATAAAAAGGTCGTTAATAAATAAATAAATAAAATAAATAAAACATTTGAAATCCATTACTTGTTTCAAAAATACTTAGTGCTCATGAATTATTTTTTCAATCATGTAATTATCCGATTTCTATGAAATTCTGCATACATGTGCATAACGCTGATTTATATTCAGAAACTGAATTCCGTGTCGACCGGATAAGCAGTTTTATAAATATCGAGAAACATGAGGGATATAATCCAGTGGTAATAACTAACGGACTTCTTAACCGATTTCACCCGCTTACGTACTCGAATGAGATATTCAATTCCCCTATTTGTCCTGAAAAATTAAATTGTGTTCGTTCTGAGAATAGCAATACAACCATTATTGTTTTGAAAAACTGTTTATGGTACGACTCTGACGAAATTCAAGACAAACATGTGCGTCGCTGACTCAGTTCTGAATGTCAATTTTGATTTTCGATCAGATTTATAATTTCGCTGAATCCATCATTAGGAATCGATCAGTTGAAACGTATCTTCCAGGCTAAAGAATTGAGCTACAATTAACTTTAATATTTATTTCAAACGATGATATTGTTTGTTGAGGTGGGGTTAATTTTCCCCCCCCTAGTGAACCTAGGAATGGCCTCAACTCAAAGAATTATTATTGTACCTACTTATAAACAGTTTATTTTAATTTAGATATCAATACAGGTGACCAACACTCTGAGACTTATCAAACGAGTTGAATAACAAATGTTCTTAGATTAAAGGTTGAATGAGTTTTCTTAACCAGGTAAGCTTCAAAATCAAAAATTCTACAGTTAACTGCATGTGACAAAATAAATTAAATCAGGTACGAATTAAGAATTGATGACTGTAAGAATTATTAATCTTCAAATTAGGTTCATCAGTAAAATAACAAGGAAAGAATGAGACTTCACTTAACTCTGTTATATTTCGAAGAACGTAGCTTCGAAATGTTTGACTTCTTCACAGGAACAGCGTGATGAGGTGATGTTGTACACGTGATATTTTCCAGGTTAATTCTATCTTTCCTTCCGAGCCAATAACCAGTCCAGAATTATCCTTAGACAAATTATCGAATCCAAAACCCAAAATTTATGAGAAAACAAAAATCCTCGAATCACGAGGATTTACGCATATGAAGGGTGATTCAGGCTATCCGAATCTAATCGCAAATTATGCCTTTCAGAAGAAATTTAATTCAGTAACGCTAATCCAACAATTACTATAAAATTACTCTCAAAGTGTGCTACTTCTTCTGAATTCACCACTTCTACGTCTTCACTCAACCAAATTCTAACAGAAAAGAAAGATGAAAAGACTACTCTGAATTCATTTCATTAACAAAAAAAAACTTGTATCGACAAAAAAAATCTGAAACATATTGTGGATATCTCTCTGAAGAATAATTCCGTTGCACGAAAATAACAATTTGAGTTGAAAGTGTCGACCTCTATGAATTTTTATTGCAAACTTGAAATTATTGTTGAATATGAAAAGAAGAAATTCTGAAATGAAACCCTGAATGAATAAGTCAAATTCTGGACCGTAACACAGTGGTTTCAAAAATATCAAGAAAGTAACGAAGAATTTGAACAGTGAATTACTCCGAAACACAAATGTCAAATGACCACATAAAAATATATCCCCAAAAGTCTCGGAAACAGAGGGTTTTCCGAATAATAGAAAAAAAAAGTTAAAAGTTGTGAAAATATATCAATTTTGCGTAGATATTTCGAGAGCATACCTTAATGGATTGAATCTATAAAGTATAGATGTAAAATCACAAAATCAAATATATGGTCACAAATGTTGAGGACAAGAGTTTATCGGATTTCAAATAATCGAAATAAAATCGGAACAAGTAATTATTTTGAGAGTTTCTTTTTTCGTTGGAGAAAGACAACTATATATGACAAATTCATAACAAAAGCACAAATGTAAAATGACCACATACAAATGTATACTGAAAAGTCCCGGAACTACAGGATTTTTCGAATAATCGAAAAAAAAAAGGAAAAATACTCAAAATATATCAATATTTCGTAGATTCTTCGAAAGCATACTTTATATATGATCGATTGAATCTATAGACAACAAATGTAAATTCACTATATCGAATATATGGCCACAAATATTGGGGACCATAGTTTATCGGATTTCAAATAATCGAAATAAAATCATAACAAGTAATTATTTTAAGTGTTTCTTTTTTTCTTGAGAGAAAGACATATATAAATGACAAATTCAGCACAAAAACACAAATGTAAAATGACCACATACAAATGTATACTGAAAAGTCCCGGAACTACAGGGTTTTTCGAATAATCGAAAAAAAAATGCAAAATACACAAAATATATCAATATTTCGTAGATCTTTCGAAAGCTTACCTTATATATGATCGATTGAATCTATAAACAAAAAATGTAGATTCACTATATCGAATATATGGTCACAAATGTTGGGGACCAGAGTTTATCGGATTTTAAATAATGTAAATAAAATCGGAACAAGTAATCATTTTAGGAGTTTCTTTTTGTTATTAGGGTAAGACAACTATTTATGACAAATTTACAACAAAAGCACAAATGTAAAATGACCACATACAAATGTATACTGAAAAGTCCCGGAACTACAGAATTTTTCGAATAATCAAAAAAAAAAAAAGGAAAAATACTCAAAATATATCAATATTTCGTAGATCTTTCGAAAGCTTACCTTATATATGATCGATTGAATCTATAAACAACAAATGTAAATTCACTATATCGAATATATGGCCACAAATGTTGGGGGCCATAGTTTATCGGATTTCAAATAATCGAAATAAAATCATAACAAGTAATTATTTTAAGTGTTTCTTTTTTTCGTGAGGGAAAGACAACTATAAATGACAAATTCAGCACAAAAACACAAATGTAAAATGACCACATACAAATGTATACTGAAAAGTCCCGGAACTACAGGGTTTTTCGAATAATCGAAAAAAAAATGAAAAATACTCAAAATATATCAATATTTCGTAGATCTTTCGAAAGCTTACTTTATATATGATCGATTGAATCTATAAACAAAAAATGTAGATTGACTATATCGAATATATGGTCACAAATGTTGGGGACCAGAGCTTATCGGATTTCAAATAATCTAAATAAAATCAGAACAAGTAATTATTTTAGGAGTTTCTTTTTGTCGTTAGGGACAGACAACTATATATGACAAATTTACAACAAAAGCACAAATGTAAAATGACCACATACAAATATATACTGAAAAGTCCCGGAACTACAGGGTTTTTCGAATAATCGAAAAAAAAATGAAAAATACTCAAAATATATCAATATTTCGTAGATCTTTCGAAAGCTTACCTTATATATGATCGATTGAACCCAGAAATAATGAAATCAAATTTCGTCTCGGAAGTAACCCTTAGAGGAGTTCAACTCTCAATAAAGTTTCACTGATTTTTTTTTTAATTCATTTTGCAATCTGGAATGTTTCGACATACAAATTCAAAAATTATGGGCCTAAGAACACAAGCTGTGTCATGTTTTTTTATTATTTCAGATATTCGAACGGGACATTTGAATGGCTGTAAAAACGAAACCGTTTGATATTTTTCGATTGTGTTTTCATATTCGTGTAAGGTATAAAAGTAAGTACAATCGTGAAAAATTTCATCAATTTCGAGTGAAATTTTTTTTTCGCTGTAGACATGTAAAAAAAAAAGTTGTGTTCGATTTTTGAAAAAATTTTTTCACAGATATCCTTTAAAAATTGTGCTCATTTAGGAAATGAAAATCAATTTGGCAACCGAAAAAAAAAATCACGAACATTGCAGGTTTTCCGCCATTTTGTAATTTTTTTTTCGGAGCTCTACACCATTTCTGAATGAAGCATCCAAAAATACTACGATATGACAAGAAACCATTACTTCCAGTCTTATACATAACCGACCACACTCAATATAATAACGCTCGAAAATGACATTAAACACCGTGTATCTCCCTTATGCTTCGAAAACGGGAAATATGTCATAAGAAAAAAATGATTCTCCCGATGTTCTCTATACGTCATATGAGTTTGTCCAGTTTATGATGAAACACCCTGTATATATATATATATATATATATATATTTATCCTGCGTACCATATTGCGTCCATACATTGACATTGGGCCATACACAGTTGCGTCCTCAATGATACTGCGTCCGTATACCGGACGCAGCATTGTTTTTCTACAATATCTCTGATGTTTCAAGGTATTCAATGATGGGAGTTGCCGCTAAATGTGCAGTGTTATCAGAGCTTTCCTTGATAAAGCAATAAAATTCATTCATGACTTAATTAATGAGTTACAACATTTTTAAAATCGTATTCGCGGACGTAGTAACGTGTGGTCCATGTAACCAAGAGTATATTTTTAGTTCACACAAATTCTGCTAAGAGGGCGCTTTAGATGGTGAAAGTTCATATACATCCAAATATACATGTTTCATTTAAAGTATAATGTTGCGTCCCCAATCTGGCATCGATGCACAAGAATACATGCGGTTCGGTCTTCATTCACATCTAAAATATTTTAACTCCCGCCGATTCAATGTCGCTTCGGCTTTCGGTGCACCGTTTGAAGAAGAAATACTGTTATCGTGTCCTAACCGAAATCGTTTGTGAGCATTGCACAATCTGAAATGTGTTAACGTTTTCAATCACTTTCTTTGAGAATCTGGTTTTTCGATATTTGTTTTCAGTCCTTTCAGAAAATTTTAAATTTTTTATCTCCTTTCTATCATTAGACATCTACACTTGATACACCTTATATGTTTTCTTTGAGTTTTGAACTACTCATAATATGAAGTTGGATTCATTCAACTAATGAACATCAATATCATCATGAACTCATATTGGTATGAGTGTGATGGGGAGAAAAAATGAAATTTCATTTTTTAAGAACCAGGATTATCGATATATCAATTACTCACTAAACCTTTGTGGTAGTAGATAGAATGAAAACGATATAATTCATATTTATTCAATGAACATTTCATTACGAACAAATTGATTATGAAATATCTGTTTTGAGAGGTAGGGATATCTCATTGATTATCCTCGATTGACACAATCAATTTTTGCCAATGAATTGAAAAACATGTCTTCACTGAGCCAAATTTGAAATTGGTTTGCACCGTTGTCGTTTCGGAAATGAAAAAAATATTGTTCTTCAGAACAAATTCAATATTTACAGGGTAATGACTTTCAACATAGAGCGTATTTTCCGAATTTCGAAAAAATCCCTTTCATGAATGCTTCTATGTTCAAAAGTATTTCTGATCCATTCAAATAACACTGTACGATGATTTCAAATTACTTAACTGTAAAAAGGTTCTGTTTTTGATTTTCCATTCACGATACCCAACTATTTTATTTTTTTACTGGTATGATTTTTCTTTGTTTTTTTTAATTGGTTTGTTAGTTTCGTTTTTTAATTCGAAAAATTTTTGTTTGAGTTGATCTCTTACATCCACATTATTCTTGAACTTATCATAATCAATATTTTTTTTTCGATGAATATTTTTCTCTTTATGTGTTTTTGCTTAGTTTTTATATCAATTAAAATTTTTTCATGATTTGAAATTGGTGTTTCGAATAACTTCATCTTTCCTTCAAATTTTTGGGGTAGTATTGTATGATCAATAGGTGGTTCCTTCTTTTTGATTGAACATAGTTATTTGATTTTTGTTGGTGTATAATCAATGAAATAAGATACATGTTCGGGACATGAACAGTGAAATTTTTTGGGGATATTGTTGGAGTAATTTTCAAGCTTTTCCATTCTGGGACCTTGGGTTCTTAGAATCACGGTTGACAAGAAATGATTATTTAATGTTTTCTTCACAAATAACCTAAATTCACGCTCTTCAAGGTGAGGTTTGATGTATGTTTGTAAAATTGGCATTTTTTCAAATGCTTACCTCTTATCCATGCTATTCAAATAATCAAAAGTGTTTATTTAAATTATTGACGGTCCCAAATATGAGACAAACCAGGTTTTTCATTTTGCAAACTTAGTAACTGTTTAAAATAATATCAACTTCGGAATAAAATTTTAAAAAATACTAGCAAGAACTGAGAGCTTCATTTCATTTTGATAAATTCGTTAGTTGATGACCTTTCTAACGGTATGCTTCAAAATTGATGAAAAAATTATTTCTGTTTCGAAATACCGATATTCCGTGAGCAAAAAAAAATTATTCAGAAGTATCAACAAGAATAGAATATCTCAATATTGGTATTCTTGTTATAAATTTTACTGGAACTTTTCTCCTCTGTTCCTCTTCTTTTTTCCTTCTTCAATCGTTATGGTATATAAACTCATTTCATCTCATTGCTACAAAAACGGCGTTTATTCTTACGATTAACACCCCTCTCGGCACTTTTTCAACGAAAAATTAGAGACAACCCAAACAACTCATTTTCTAATTCGAAAATAGGTAGAAGCGGTCCGATTTCTTGGCCCGCACGATCTCCAGACCTAACTCTCTTAGGTATTAACTTATGAGGACAGCCAAAGCATTAGTTCAAGCTAAGGAAGTACCCACGAGATAGGTGTTGATCGAAAGAATAGACACTTTATTTCAACTAATGAGAAATCTAAAATCAGACTAAAGGTCTTGGTAGTACTCTGTTCTATCGTTTTTCAAAAGTTTTAGCAAGGTTCTCATTGTATTATTCAGGAAGCTTTATAATCGTTATGTAGCTTCTTCAGAAGTGATCAGTTGTTGTTATCTTTGCATTTTATTTTCGATTCTTGCTCCTCATCATTGTATCTCGTCTAGATTGATCTTCAAAATTTACTTATGGACATCGACTTTGGAGCACTAAAAATATTAGATTATTCAGAAGTAGGTTTCTGTAAATCATAATCCATAATCGTTTTAAAATCACCAGTCCACAATTATGGACAAATTGAGTCAGGGGAACCAAAATTTGTCCAATGTATTCGTTCAAAGGGGAGGTATGAAAAAAGAAAAGAATCATATGTAATCATTTGACAAACTTCCGATTTATCAAAAAAATCTCAAATAAAATGGAACAAACGTCCGGCTTTTTAGTTGTGGAGGGGAGGGGAGAATGTGAAGAAAAACTAAATGATGACTTTTCTGTACTAAATATAATCGAATGTTTTTTTTGAGGAATATATCTTATTTCATATGCAACAATTCTGAAATTCATTTGTGCCTCAGGCAAAAGAGGTGATTTCTTCAATACCATATTATAACCGTTATTTCGAAAGTTTTTTGTTTTTTTTTGCATTTTATTATTGTAATAATTTTATTCAGAATATTCATTGTTTTTATTTTCTTATATTTTCTCATTGAAATAAAATATTCAACAAAATGGAATTAATGGTTTGTATAATGAAGCATTACCACTGCATCAGAGGATAACATTGAGTGTATTTGTCCATAATTGTGAACATTTTTTTTCTATGAAAAAACAAATTTTAATTAAAAAAACAAATTTTTTTTTTTTTTCGTGAACCATATCTCATATTTGGGGTCTGGTAGTAAAAGAAAACAGATTCAACAGGCACTAGATCGCCAAAACTATCATATCAGGAATGATACTTGACATTCTTGAAGTATAACAAATACATAATCAATTTATAAATCGATTACACATCTCCACTAAATACATTTCTATCATCAATCATCTTTCAATACATTAGTTTTCCCCATTACATCGAACAAATCTTCCATTTGAAACCATGGTTTCTTCTCGAGTTCGAAGATTAAAACAGAAAAATTTGATTTGTTTCATATTTAGATTCTTTCGGTGCACCGTTTGAAGAAGAAATACTGTTATCGTGTCCTAACCGAAATCGTTTGTGAGCATTGCACAATCTGAAATGTGTTAACGTTTTCAATCACTTTCTTTGAGAATCTGGTTTTTCGATATTTGTTTTCAGTCCTTTCAGAAAATTTTAAATTTTTTATCTCCTTTCTATCATTAGACATCTACACTTGATACACCTTATATGTTTTCTTTGAGTTTTGAACTACTCATAATATGAAGTTGGATTCATTCAACTAATGAACATCAATATCATCATGAACTCATATTGGTATGAGTGTGATGGGGAGAAAAAATGAAATTTCATTTTTTAAGAACCAGGATTATCGATATATCAATTACTCACTAAACCTTTGTGGTAGTAGATAGAATGAAAACGATATAATTCATATTTATTCAATGAACATTTCATTACGAACAAATTGATTATGAAATATCTGTTTTGAGAGGTAGGGATATCTCATTGATTATCCTCGATTGACACAATCAATTTTTGCCAATGAATTGAAAAACATGTCTTCACTGAGCCAAATTTGAAATTGGTTTGCACCGTTGTCGTTTCGGAAATGAAAAAAATATTGTTCTTCAGAACAAATTCAATATTTACAGGGTAATGACTTTCAACATAGAGCGTATTTTCCGAATTTCGAAAAAATCCCTTTCATGAATGCTTCTATGTTCAAAAGTATTTCTGATCCATTCAAATAACACTGTACGATGATTTCAAATTACTTAACTGTAAAAAGGTTCTGTTTTTGATTTTCCATTCACGATACCCAACTATTTTATTTTTTTACTGGTATGATTTTTCTTTGTTTTTTTTAATTGGTTTGTTAGTTTCGTTTTTTAATTCGAAAAATTTTTGTTTGAGTTGATCTCTTACATCCACATTATTCTTGAACTTATCATAATCAATATTTTTTTTTCGATGAATATTTTTCTCTTTATGTGTTTTTGCTTAGTTTTTATATCAATTAAAATTTTTTCATGATTTGAAATTGGTGTTTCGAATAACTTCATCTTTCCTTCAAATTTTTGGGGTAGTATTGTATGATCAATAGGTGGTTCCTTCTTTTTGATTGAACATAGTTATTTGATTTTTGTTGGTGTATAATCAATGAAATAAGATACATGTTCGGGACATGAACAGTGAAATTTTTTGGGGATATTGTTGGAGTAATTTTCAAGCTTTTCCATTCTGGGACCTTGGGTTCTTAGAATCACGGTTGACAAGAAATGATTATTTAATGTTTTCTTCACAAATAACCTAAATTCACGCTCTTCAAGGTGAGGTTTGATGTATGTTTGTAAAATTGGCATTTTTTCAAATGCTTACCTCTTATCCATGCTATTCAAATAATCAAAAGTGTTTATTTAAATTATTGACGGTCCCAAATATGAGACAAACCAGGTTTTTCATTTTGCAAACTTAGTAACTGTTTAAAATAATATCAACTTCGGAATAAAATTTTAAAAAATACTAGCAAGAACTGAGAGCTTCATTTCATTTTGATAAATTCGTTAGTTGATGACCTTTCTAACGGTATGCTTCAAAATTGATGAAAAAATTATTTCTGTTTCGAAATACCGATATTCCGTGAGCAAAAAAAAATTATTCAGAAGTATCAACAAGAATAGAATATCTCAATATTGGTATTCTTGTTATAAATTTTACTGGAACTTTTCTCCTCTGTTCCTCTTCTTTTTTCCTTCTTCAATCGTTATGGTATATAAACTCATTTCATCTCATTGCTACAAAAACGGCGTTTATTCTTACGATTAACACCCCTCTCGGCACTTTTTCAACGAAAAATTAGAGACAACCCAAACAACTCATTTTCTAATTCGAAAATAGGTAGAAGCGGTCCGATTTCTTGGCCCGCACGATCTCCAGACCTAACTCTCTTAGGTATTAACTTATGAGGACAGCCAAAGCATTAGTTCAAGCTAAGGAAGTACCCACGAGATAGGTGTTGATCGAAAGAATAGACACTTTATTTCAACTAATGAGAAATCTAAAATCAGACTAAAGGTCTTGGTAGTACTCTGTTCTATCGTTTTTCAAAAGTTTTAGCAAGGTTCTCATTGTATTATTCAGGAAGCTTTATAATCGTTATGTAGCTTCTTCAGAAGTGATCAGTTGTTGTTATCTTTGCATTTTATTTTCGATTCTTGCTCCTCATCATTGTATCTCGTCTAGATTGATCTTCAAAATTTACTTATGGACATCGACTTTGGAGCACTAAAAATATTAGATTATTCAGAAGTAGGTTTCTGTAAATCATAATCCATAATCGTTTTAAAATCACCAGTCCACAATTATGGACAAATTGAGTCAGGGGAACCAAAATTTGTCCAATGTATTCGTTCAAAGGGGAGGTATGAAAAAAGAAAAGAATCATATGTAATCATTTGACAAACTTCCGATTTATCAAAAAAATCTCAAATAAAATGGAACAAACGTCCGGCTTTTTAGTTGTGGAGGGGAGGGGAGAATGTGAAGAAAAACTAAATGATGACTTTTCTGTACTAAATATAATCGAATGTTTTTTTTGAGGAATATATCTTATTTCATATGCAACAATTCTGAAATTCATTTGTGCCTCAGGCAAAAGAGGTGATTTCTTCAATACCATATTATAACCGTTATTTCGAAAGTTTTTTGTTTTTTTTTGCATTTTATTATTGTAATAATTTTATTCAGAATATTCATTGTTTTTATTTTCTTATATTTTCTCATTGAAATAAAATATTCAACAAAATGGAATTAATGGTTTGTATAATGAAGCATTACCACTGCATCAGAGGATAACATTGAGTGTATTTGTCCATAATTGTGAACATTTTTTTTCTATGAAAAAACAAATTTTAATTAAAAAAACAAATTTTACTTTTTTTTCGTGAACCATATCTCATATTTGGGGTCTGGTAGTAAAAGAAAACAGATTCAACAGGCACTAGATCGCCAAAACTATCATATCAGGAATGATACTTGACATTCTTGAAGTATAACAAATACATAATCAATTTATAAATCGATTACACATCTCCACTAAATACATTTCTATCATCAATCATCTTTCAATACATTAGTTTTCCCCATTACATCGAACAAATCTTCCATTTGAAACCATGGTTTCTTCTCGAGTTCGAAGATTAAAACAGAAAAATTTGATTTGTTTCATATTTAGATTCTTTCCAATGCAAAATACCGATAAAATCCATATTAATTGACTTCAAAATAAATGCGCTACGCTTCAATATTTCAACTAGAATTGATTCACTTGGAACTATCTGAAAGTGAAAAGAAATAGGAGAAAACTCTACTTCAGAATGTAACATACGGTATTTAAAGTTTCCACCCTTGAAATATGTAAGGTAATGTATGTATGGAATTCGGAAAATTTTATAGAATTATGTACTTTTCACCTAGAATTTATTTATTGTAGAATAATGAACGTTATCAATTAGTATTTTTCTTAACTTTCATGTCCAGTTACATAGACTCTACATTATATTTATCACAGAGTCTTGGCTTCACCCTGCTCTTACGGATAGTTTGTACCACATCAACTCATACACATTGTATCGTGACGATAATAAGCAGGCGATTGGACACAGAGGAGTATGTGTATATGTTAGTGATAATATAACTGCTAATTTTTCAATTACTTCCATCCATAATGATTGGGATGGAATAGACAATGTCTTCTTGAAAATATCAACAGCTAATTCGTCCATATTGATTGGGTGTGTGTATCGTCCACGACCATGTTCTGCTGACAGAGAATTCACTGGTTTCTTATCAAGCTGCGCTGCCTCTGAAGATAACATCCTCATCACAGGAGATTTCAATTGTCCCGATATAAAGTGGCCTCTTATAAGTCTACCCTCACCGAAGTCTCCATCTTTTCCTTATGCGGAGGTTGTGATGAACACTTGTCTACAACAACTAGTTGACCGGCCTACAAGATTTCGAATAGGGCAAACACCGTCTCTTTTGGATCTCTTTATAGCCTCTGATGAGAACATCATATCGAATATAGATTATCTTCCACCCTTTGGCAGATCCGACCACCTTGTGCTTTCGACCAGTCTTCAACTACAATTTCCGGTTCATTCAAGCAGATGCAACAAGACAGTGAGGATTATAGATTACGAGAAGTTATCTCGTGTTCTCGGCGCTAATACTTGGGAATCCCTCAAGGAATTGGGTGATGTTGACTCAATGTGGACTGGGTTTTTGAGGATTGTTGAGAGTGCCTTGGGTGATTGTACTAACTACAAGATAATTAGGCAGAATCCAGTAAAACCGTGGATCAACAAGTATATTTTGGAAATGATTCGCCGCAAGAAGTCCCTATGGCAGAGGTTTTTACGCTCTCGGACTGAAACAGATTACGACACACACCGCAGTCGAACTCATTATCGTCAATCATCTCAAGTTCAAAAATGGATTACGAAAGGCGTCTTGCCACCTCGAAAAATAAGAGAAAATTCTATAAATATCTTCGTTCTACTATGAACACTAAAGTGAGTGTTCCTATTGTTAAAGATTCTACTGGTAAATTGTGTGCATCACAAATTGAGTCCGCTGATATTTTGTCAGAAACTTTTGCATCTTACTTCGTTGCTGAACCTGATGGGCAAATTCCCTCGCCATCCACACTTCGTGTCAGACAGAACCTCCAGAACATATCCATCGATGAGGAAACAATTCTCAAATATCTGCTCAAATCTAAGAAGGGATCTTCCCGGGCCTTGATGGTATCTCAACTGAGCTGCTATCACGTTGCACGAACGAGCTGACTAAACCACGCTTCATATAGTTTTCCGAATCACTTGCAACTTCCACACTGCCAGGAGATTGGCTCAGGGCATCGGTCACACCTGTTTTCAAGAAGGGTGACAAATCTTCCCCTTCAAATTATCGTCCCATAAGCTTGCTGCCCACAATTTCAAAAATTTTAGAGAGAATTATCAGTGACCAACTTCTTGATTTCGCTCTTTCTCAGAATGTTTTACCTGATGAACAACACGGATTTGTGTCAGGTCGCTCCACCCTGACCAACCTCATTTCTGCTATTGATGATTGGACCAGGGCCTGGGATCAAGGTTTGAACACCGACGTGGTTTATTTGGATTTCTCCCGTGCCTTTGACAAAGTACCGCACAATCGACTGCTGAGTAAGTTGGAGCATTTTGGTGTTCGCGGAAACTTGCTGAGCTGGATAAGAGCCTTTCTCACAAATCGTTCTTTCCGCGTCAGAGTGGGTAGTACATACTCCTCGGAAGATAAGAAAGTTACAAGTGCTCTTCATACTGTACACTGCCGATCTCCCGTCCTCAATTCGATCCACCTTCCTGTTCTATGCTGATGATGCCAAAATATACAGTTGCCCTCAGCTCAATCCGGGAGTCCTACAGCGGGATTTAGACTTGCTGGGTGAGTGGTGTGATGATTGGCTCCTTCCCCTGAATCTTGAGAAGTGTTGTGTGATGCACATTGGCCATGGAAATTCTGACATCACTTACCGCTTGGGTAGACGAGTGATTCAGACGGTCACACGCCATTCGGATCTTGGTCTTCTGGTTGCCGATGACCTAACCTGGACTGACCACATTGCGTCTTTGTCAGCCAAAGCCAGAAAAGTCACTTGGCTGCTCCAGAAGAACTTCAACAGATGTGACATCACAACTGCAAAACTGCTGTATGAGACATATGTCCGTCCGATCATGGAGTATGCCGGTCCTGCTTGGTGGGTTGTCCGGAGGGGTGATGCGGCACTGTTGGAATCGATCCAAAGATGGAATACCAGAATCCCTTACGGCTGGTTACGCCCCTGCTACGAGGAAAGACTCCAATTGTTTGGGTTGACCACGTTTGCAGAGCGCCGTGAGAGGGGTGATGTCATCGTGACCTACCGGGCCATCAACGGTCATTTCGGCGAATCAATCGGAGACATGTTCGTGAGGAACCAGAACCATCTCCGAGGACACAGTTTCAAGCTGGCGAAGGAGAAGTTCAGGACAACTCAGCGCCAGTTCTTCCTCTCTAACAGGGTCTTTGACGTCTGGAATGGTTTGCCGCCCTCGGTGGTAAACGCTCCCTCCGTGAATGCTTTCAAAAACCGTTTCGACAGTTGTGGAAGCTTTAACTCTGTTGATGTGCTGTGAGTGCGGTTACGGTTCAGTGTTTTTATGTGAATATATATTGGTTGTTTATATGAGAATTCTTTTTATTTTGTACTGAGTTTATAGGCTCTGCCTCAACTCTTATTTTCATTAATAATAATAAATTAAATACTTCGGAGCAAAGTTCACATTGTACACGTCCAAAAGACAAAAAAATATTAAACATCGAAATCTGAGGTATGGGGTACAAATATGTCAACTTCTTTTACCTAGAGTGTTCAATAACTCATCATTATTTGAGATTGTGCTAATTATAGTTAGTGTGTTGGTTAATTCAGTCAAAAAAGTATCGACATATATTTCACCTTAACAACTACCCAAGTTGTTTCACTCAATATCAACACTCGCGAGGCGATGCTAAATGCAGATGCGAGCTTTGCCCTTAATGACTCATGAATATGTCATTATGGTCGAATATTCTTATGTAAGAATATTCAAGAAAAATGATAAACTTGGCAACAGCGCTGGACGCCATAACATGCTGAGTATGAAGGAACGAAAAAAACATGGACGCAATATTGTACTGAATGTGAAAGCAGTATATTAACTGGACGCAATAATGGTTGCAAGATGAAAGGACGTCATATTGTACATGTATATTTCGTTCTTATTTCTGAAGATACAGATGATCTGAAACGGGCGATCTACTCAATTTTTTGCGTAGATTAATATACTTCGATCAGATGTTTCCTAACTAGTATTTCTGGTGGACGCAATAAGGTCGTTTTATGAAAGGACGCAACATGGTACGCAGGATGTATATATATATATATATATATATATATATTGTATAGTTTCGTCCCCTTATAGGATGGTGAACATTTAAACTTTTGCTCAAATTCTCCCTAATATATAACAAGCTCTTGAATATATATATATATATATATATTAGACTGATTCAAAAAAATCGACTTTTTTTGTTTTCACGGAACCCCCCCCTAATTATCTTCAGGGTATCGAAAAAAGACCTTTGCGAAAATATCAGCTCCAAATAATAACATTTAGAGGTCGCTCATCAATTATTTCTATTTCGCCTACTAATAGCAAGGGAAAAATTTCTTTTTTCAATAAAAAATTCCCAGAACACAAACCAATAGGCGGATTTTTTTGTGTGATACATTTTCGTGTAGCCAATCAGATACTCTACAAATATTTCCCTTACGATATTTCGATAAAACGGCCGCTTCAAAAGTTATTCGATTCGATGCTAATATTGAGGTATTTTTGAAGAAAAAAATTATTCAAAAAAATTGACTTTACTTGTTTTCACGCAACCCGCCTTCTCATCATCTTCAGGGCATAGACAAAAGCTGTTTGTGAAAATATTAGCTTTTAATATTAATATTTAGAGGTCGCTCATCGATAGTTTCTATTTTCGCTGCTGATGGCAGGAAAAAAATTCTTTTTTCAATAAAAAATTTTTTGTTCACGGACCAATAGACGGATTCCACTGTATGATACATTTTGGTGTAGGGAACTAGATACTCTACGAAAATGTTCAATACGATATCTCGATAAAACCACTTATTCGAATTTTTTTCCGAAATACCTCAATATAAGGTATTAATATAGAGGTATTTTTGAAGAAAAAGTTCGATTAACGTTTGAACGAGCGGTTTTATCGAAATATCGTATGAGACATTTTCGTAGAGTATCTAGTTCCCTACACGAAAATGTATCACACAATGGAATCCGTCAATTGGTTCGTGAAGAAAAATTTTTTTATTGAAAAAAGAAAATTTTTTCCTGCTATCAACATCGGAAATAGAATTCATCGCTGAGCGACCTCTAAATATTAATATTCAAAGCTAATATCTTCACAGACTCCTTTTTTCGATACCCTGAAGATAATTAGAAATAGAATTTCGTGAAAACAAACAGAATCGATTTTTTTGAAAAATTTTTCTCTTCAAAAATACCTCAATATTAGCATCGAATGGAATAACTTTTGAAGGGACTGTTTTATCGAAATATCGAAAGAGTCATTTTTATAGAATTTCTGATTGTCTATACGAAAATGTATCACACAATGAAATCCGTCTATTGGTTTCTGTTCTAGGAATTTTTTATTGAAAAAAGAAATTTTTTCGCTGCTATTAGTAGGGAAAATAGAAATAATTGCTGAGCGACCTCTAAATATTATTATTTGAAGCTCATATTTTCATAGAGGTCTCTTTTCGATACCCTGAAGATAATTAGGCGGGGGTTTCGTGAAAAACAAAGAGTATCGATTTTTTTGAAACAGTCTAATATATATATTATATATATATATATATATATATATATATATATATATTATATATATATATATATATATATATATATATATATATATAATATATATATGGTTGACTTTTTTATGGTCGGTGCTATTAATGACAGTATAGGGTTAAGGGATTTCGACCAATGAAGAGTTAGTTTTTCACTCTTTATTCAATATACCTAGCTTTCGGAAAAAATTTTTCTTTCCTTCTTCAGGGTTCCTAAAATACTTTTATAAATATAAAATTCAATCTAGCAAGCAACACATACTGAATCTGAGGTTTTCTCTTCTTCGTTCATAAAACAATGATCCATAACAACACCACAATGAAATACATCACAATATTATTAATTTTTAAAACACAATGGAATGGATTTCAATTTTCCTCAAAACAAGAATGATCGGAGGTTATGCATCTATGTCAGGGGTATCCAAGTGGTAATTCACTCATCGACTGGGCCGTCATAAATTCCTTGTCTATTTAAGGATAAAAGATAAGTATAGATGTTACTCAAGTTCTGTGTGTCCGTTTTCTTGTTCATTGGGATCGGTTGTTCGGTTATACGAATCATTTCAAGAACTGTTCGTTTTTTATAATTATTGTTGACATCTAGAATTTCAACATTATCGAGATCTACCTCATGGTTTCTCGAATTTGCATGTATGGATAACGCACACCTTTGATTGTTCAGTCTTATATCACTCCTATGTAAAGCGATTCTGTTCTTGAGCCATTGTGATGTTTGGCCAACATAAGTTTGGCTGCAATTCTTACAATCAACCTTATAAACTACATTTGACCTCAAATGTACCAGACAAATTGAGGTCAAATGTAGTTTATAAGGTTGATTGTAAGAATTGCAGCCAAACTTATGTTGGCCAAACATCACAATGGCTCAAGAACAGAATCGCTTTACATAGGAGTGATATAAGACTGAACAATCAAAGGTGTGCGTTATCCATACATGCAAATTCGAGAAACCATGAGGTAGATCTCGATAATGTTGAAATTCTAGATGTGAACAATAATTATAAAAAACGAACAGTTCTTGAAATGATTCGTATAACCGAACAACCGATCCCAATGAACAAGAAAACGGACACACAGAACTTGAGTAACATCTATACTTATCTTTTATCCTAAAAAACTAACTCTTCATTGGTCGAAATCCCTTAACCCTATACTGTTATATATTTGGGACCATCTCAAATTGCTGTCCATGTTGATTCCTAAAAATTTCACATAGTCTCTAGACTTAATTATAGACTTTTCAACCTCTATAACTAGTGGCGCTCTATTGAGGTTTTTAATGGTGAAAAACAAACAGTCGGTCTTTCCAGCATTCACAATTAGGGCGTTCTTTCGGCACCACTCGGTGAAGCATTGAACCAAACGACTACAAGCCAAAGCGAGTTCCGTCTGACTTTGAGCGGAAACGGCCATTGAGGAATCGTCGGCAAATAGAATTAGCTTGCACCACGGAATACAATTTGGAAAATCATTGATGAAGAGAATGAACAAAAGGGGACCCAAGACCGACCCTTGAGCTACACCTGAATTCACGTCAAATGCCTCGGCGCATGTATTCTGCACCCTAACCACCATCTTTCTACCAGTGATAAAACTGTCAAGCCAATCTAAGAATATATACCACGAAAACCGAGGCTATAGAATTTGGTTCTCATGAAGTTGAAATCTAGGACATCAAAGGCCATTGACAGATCAAAGAACAGACCAGCCACACAACGACCCCTGTCCAGTTGATCGTAAATATACTCCACAAATGAAACAGTGGCCGTCTCTGTTGAGTGACCAGGTCTGAAACCATGCTGGCAATCAGTGATAGTTTTAAATTTATCCAAATAGTTCACCATTCGTCCCAGAATGACTTTCTCTATAACTTTCGATAGAGCACTCAACATAGAGATTGGCCTATAGTTGGTTTTGTCGCTGGGATCATTCCTTTTATGAACAAGAATAACAAGAGCAGTTTTCAGTAATGATGGAAATTTTCCAGTTGAAACTGATGAATTAATTATATGCACTAGGGGTTTAGCAAAATGTTCCCTAGCAGCCTTCAACATTGTGGATGATAAAAAATCAACACTTGTGCTCTTATTATTTTTAAGCCCTGTAATGATATTTATTACTTCACTCTCAGTCACTGGATGAAAGTAGAAACTGAAAGTGGACAATCGTGAGGTTGTGCAGGACAGAGACCTTAGGTTACCATAATGTCGCTCGAGCGTAAGTGAAGCGACTGTGGAGAAATAGTTGGCAAAGGCCTCAACAACCATCACTGGCTCGGAGCAGATTATCCCATCTAAAGTTAAGGATATTAAACCTTCTTTTTTGCCTTTTCTTCCAGTCTCACGATTCACAATACTCCATACTGCCTTATTTTTATTAGAGCTTTTTTCTAAGAAATGTACAGGGTGGGCATATTTCGATGTTTTAGCACTACAACTTTTGAACCAGAGGAGATAGACAAAATCTGATACCCTATTCTCGATCTCTTTTTCGGAGAAACTAACAAGAGTTTTATTCATTTTTGGTTCCTTTTTTTTGTTTTCAAGTTATAAGCGAAAATTGGAAAAATGGCGATATCGAAAAAAATTTATATCTCCGCTAATACTGATGATAGAGCTCTGAAATTAAAACATTCTACAGGCACTTTTTTACGTAGAATCCAGTAGCATGCTCGTCTTTTCTGCACCATTTTCAATTACGAAGCTATGATCCAAAGTTATGTTTTTTTAATTAGAAACACTATACTTCTGTGACATTTTCTGAAAGCTTGATTTTTTCTGATTTCAAAAATATATAACATCGTGAAGTTTGTATCAGTATGAGTATAGAAATTGGTCAAAAACCTATTTTCATGTGAGTCTCAATACTCTCTATGGTTTCAACTGTTGATGAGTACAAAAAATTGTGGCTTTCTATAACAAGAGCATAGAAATGAAAAGACTACTGGAAAGAAATTGTGGGTAATTATACGATACTAAATTTTCGTGCTTATCGACAATTGAAACCATAAAAAGTATTGAGACTCAGACGAATATAGGTTCTAAACCAATTTCTATACTCATATTGATTTATTGATACGAAACATACGATGTTATATATTTTTGAAATCAGAAAAAATTAAGCTTTCAGAAAATGGCAAAGAACTCTAGTGTTCCCCTTCAAAAAAACATAACTTCGTGTCATATATATATATACTGACGCAGTACTTACAGCTTTACTAACTTCAGACAGTGTAAATGAATGAATAGTTTGATTTGATGTATTAGTTGGGATTTTCATCAACAGATCAGAAGTTTCACCAGATTTCGAAAATGATTTGGCTCGAGGATCATTCATTACATTAGAATTTAGCGGGCCGATTGAAGCGATATGTTTATCATTCTCATCTGTTTCATCGTTGAATTTTGCTTTCAGGTTGTTTACTGTTTTTTTAATTCCTTGATTTCGGAATTTTTAATGCGGACTTCGCTTTCTAATTTCACGATTTTATATTTCAATAGATTGGAATTTTCTATAAGAATCGAATTTTTTGCCTCAAGTTCAGCAATCAACTTCATCAATACTTCTTCCTTAGAGGATTCGGTGGTGATTTGTATATTCGGTTGTATAATTTCATCAACTATCACTTCTGGATTGTTTATATTCAGTAGTGTTGTTAATTCTTCTTCACAACACTCTTTTATTCTTCCTCCACATCTAAGGTGGAAAACTTTAGGGCATAACTTACGTTTTACACCGTTTTTAGCTACGGTTTGTTTACAACTCGCACACTTTAAAGATTCAGTTTGCGGAACGACGTCGATATCGTTCAAAAAATCCTCAAAGGCAAGAAATCTCTGCACGGTAATTCACGTTTCCGGGACATAATAATACGTGATGACAAAACGAAGAACCAGGTAGCTGAACTTAATGCACTCCATGCAGAACTACGTAGGAGGCAAAATGATGGGGAGACGAATCGCACAATGAAATACGACAGAGGTCGACCAATTATCACATCGACAACGAAAGCCCAACCCAAGTCTCCAGCAAAAAATCAGATACCCTAAATTCCTGGCCTATTGTCTATACCAACGCTCAGTCTCTTCTGTCTAAATTCAACGAGCTGCTTACTGTCGTCCAAATGAGGGAACCGTCCATTATTTTCATAACCGAAACTTGGTTACAGTCTTCCATTTCTGACCGAACTTGTCACATACCGAGCTATACAATATTTAGCCGAGACAGTCTCAGAACTATCGGGCACGGTGGTGTCTGCATTGACTTGAGGGATGATATCGTCGTTTCTTTCAAGATACAATCTGTTTTTTACGGAGACTGGTACGGTATAGACAATATCTTCATGGATCTGTCGCATCCAAGAATATCCTTTACGTTGGCATGCATTTATAGACCTCGACCTTGTATAGACGATAGGGCCCTTGCTGAGTACTTGGACGACCTGTTACTTTCACGCCGCAAAATCATAATTACCGGCGATTTCAACTGCCCTGATCTAGAGTGGCCCCTCATCAGGCTCGCTTCTGAAAATTCTTCATCATTTCCATACGCTGATCTGATCCTAAACAAAGGGTTCCAACAAATAGTACAAGAGCCCACTGGGTACAGACATGGGCAGAACCCTTCTACACTGGATCTCATCTTTACATCTGACAATAATCTTCTGTCTGAACTGTTGTATCTACCTCCTCTTGGAAAATTAGACCACGTAGTCTTGAAATGTGACCTGCAATTTTTTTATCCCTGTATAACAAATAAACAGACCAAAGTTTTCAAGAGGACGGTATATGGGGGTGTGTCAGCAGAATTCGGGACTCACGATTGGCTAGACTTCTTTTCCGGAGACAAGAACATTGATGTTCTCTGGGAGAGGTTTCTCAAAATTGTGATGAATGCTTTTTAAGAAAAAAAATAAAACTGTAAACAAAAAAATTATTTGCCTTCACGGAGGCCACACCGAAAACATTTTCGAAATATAGATGAATTCAAAATAGTAATCATCGAAATGAATACCATTTTCAATTCCCAGGCTCAGAGACCTTGTCTCTGAGATGTATGCGGTACTGATGAGGCCAAACAAGGCCGAAGCCGGTATATCGCTCATCTCAGTGACAAAATCTAATATCATTTCTCCAACCTCATGATAAAAGATCTCTGAGCCTGGGAATTGAAAATGGTATTCATTTCGATGATTACTATTTTGAATTCATCTATGTTTCCAAAATGTGATGAATGCTGTCTCGTCTAACACTTACTCCAAGTCAGTGAATCATAATCCAAAGAAACCATGGATAACAGGCAGCCTGTATAATTCTATCAGGGTGAAAAAGTCTCTATAGTAGCGTTTTGTCAGGAGTGGATCCGATACTGACTTCCGAAATCATCGAAATTTCTTTAATCACTTAGCATCTTTGATTCAGTCTGCGAAGGCCAATTATGAGAGGAGTTTGGTGTCTGAGGGGAACCGAAAAAGATTTTTTAAATATATCCGGGGATGTTTTGATAGCAAGGTCTCTGTTCCCCTGGTAAAGAACTCATCTGGAGAACTGTGCAGTACCTATGCGGAGCCAGCTGATGTTCTCGCTGAAAACAGTTTCCTCCCACTTCACTGATGAATCTATGGCAGCAATACCTCGCTTACTCACTTCTCGATGCCCTAGCTCCCTTGATCATGTACCTCTGACACTGGTCATTGTTGAGAGATATCTTTCCGGCCTGAAGGTCTCTGCTGCTCCTGGTAGTGATGGAATTACTTGTCTCCTCCTGTCGCGATGTTCTGGTGCTTTTGCTCAACCCTTTTCCATATATTTCAAAAGTCTCTACTTACATCTTCACTTCCCTCACAGTGGCGTTCGGCATCTGTCACGCCTATATACAAGAGTGGGGATAAAACGTCTCCTTCCAACTACCGCCGAATAAGCCTTGTGTCTTCTGTCTCCAAAGTATTCGAAAGAATAATTACCGACCACATTCTTGATTTCGCCAAGTCCAATAATTTAATATCCGATGTCCAGCAAGGTTTTATTCCGGGTCGCTCAACTATGACCAACCTTCTCATGGCGGTGAATGACTGGTCCAGGTGCTTGGACGATGGTATCCCAATCGACGTCATTTATTTGGACTTCGCAAAGGCGTTCGACAGGGTTCCCCATCGTCGTTTAATGTATAAGCTGTAGCATATGGGAATTCGCGGGGGATTGATCTCATGGGTGGGGTCCTTCCTGAATGACAGAACGTTCAGGGTGAGGGTGGTGGGTGACGATTTTTCTACACGCGATAGGAAGGTTACAAGCGGTGTGCCGCAGGGATCTGTTCTTAATCCGATCCTATTTCTGCTGTACACAGCAGATCTCCCTCAGTCACTAATTTCCAAGTGCCTCCTGTTCGCTGACGATGCCAAATTATATAGTGTTCCGTCCCTTGCCGCTAACCAGCTTCAGTCCGATCTGGTCAGTATTGTCCTCTGGGTTGAAAAATGGCTGTTACCCCTCAATATCAGCAAGTGCTTTGTTTTGCACCTCGGCAGAAACAACCCCAGACTTCCGGATAAGCTGGCGGGACAGCCCCTCACTGTGGTTCGGAGCCATCGTGATCTTGGGGTGATCGTCAATTCTGATCTTGACTGGTCAGAACACATAACGGATACTTGCAGTAGAGCTAAGAAGGCCGCCTTCCTCATTCCGCGATCTTTCAGAGGTTGTAGTGTACAGACTGCGAGATTGCTGTACACAACGTACGTGAGGCCAATTCTGGAGTACGCCGGACCAGTTTGGTGGGTAGCTCTAAGACGTGACTCACAGCATCTAGAGGCTATTCAGAGATGGTGCACTAGAATCCCATTTTCATACTCTACTCGACCAAGCTACGAAGCAAGGATGGGATTGTTTGAATTGACCAGCTTCGAGGACCGTCGTGCCAGGGGTGACATGATAGTGGCTTTCAGGGCGATGCATGGGTTCTTCGATGTAGACCTTGAGCACTTATTCCGTCTAAATACGAATCATCTACGCGAACATGGTTTCAAAGTTGCCAAGGAATCGTTTAGGACCACCTGCCGGATGAACTTTCTGTCTAACAGAATATTCGACGCTTGGAATCGTCTCCCGAATGAGGTGTTGAATGCCGCAACTGTCAACGAGTTCAAGAATAGGTACGATCGATGGAAAAGGAGCTCTTAAATCGATTTTTCTGCTAGCATCCACGATATGTATATGTATTAGACTGATTCAAAAAAATCAACTTTTGTTGTTTTCAGGGTCCGTCAAGTTGGCCCGGTAGTTGTGGCATTTTTACATAATTTTTTGCATATTGCTAATGCTACGTAAGTACTGAAAAAAAAACTGGAAAATCTTCGATGTTACTCGTGGAAATGAAAATTCAATTTTCCGGCCAACTTGTATGCAGCCCGGAAAAACCAGCATTTTTCATCGAGAGCTCGAAAAAACTTAATGCTAGCTAAGTGCTGGTGAGTGCTGAAAAAAAAATTGAAAATCTCACTCGGAGTGGAAAAATTTGTAATTGAATTATCCGGGCCAACTTTATGCAGCCCGGAAAACCCAGCATTTTTCATTTAAATCTTGAAGGAAGTTGATATAAGTGAAGTGCTGGTGAGTGCTGAAGAAAAATTGAAAAAATCTGCCATGGGAACAAAAACTTTTAAGGGTGAATTTTGCGTAGCCATTTCGCGGGACAACCTATGCCTACCCTAAAAAAACTTTTTTTTGTCGGAATCTAGTTCGATTCTAGCGAGTACTTGTTGGATTCTAGCAAGTAATTACTAGGAAGAATAAAAATTTTCGAGAACAGAAAAATGAATTTTGATAAAATTTTCTGGTTCAACTCATAAGTCTCCCGGAAATAACAGCATTCTGTATTGACATTCTGAAGAGAATATGTATCTTGTGGGTTACTGGGGAAATCTGTAGGAAAAATAAATAAAATGAAAAAAAATAACGATAAAATTTATCAGAAAAAATCTGAATGAATCCAATACAGATGAATTTCGAGGAAAGAAAAACTGAAAGGTAATTTTTCATATTTCATGTTGGAAAATATCGTCTGAAAAAGTTAGAAAATTGAGTTTATAATCCTTGAGGGAGAATATTCATGATGACACGGACAATGATCCGTGAATGCTAGTTGAAAATAATAGTTGTTTTTCGATGATTTCGTTAGATGAGAATAAATCAAGGAGAAAAGTTTCAGTTTGATAAATTTATTCGTGAAAAAACATATATATTTATGTATACATATATTTATATACAATATTGAAGTTGGATTACAAAAATAAAATTTCAATAATAAAAACATAAAAACCTATTCCTTCAATAGGTGAACATTAATAGCGCGGTTGTCACTGTAGTATCCTCATTTATACGAATTTTGTTTTTCACCAGTTATTTCAATTATACCTCTCAGAGTGTGTATTTTCCTTGCAGAGAAATGCAATTTGGAATATCTGAGAGTTTGCATTGTTGATCACCTTCTTTTATATCTATCCATTCCAAACATAAAAAACAATAATTTGTTCTATATTTTATCTCCTTAGATTTCCGCTTACTACTTCCACATAATATCTATTTGGTGGAAAGTGAAGTTTGGAGTTTTTTTTCGAAGTCATCTTTACAACTGACCGGTAATAAAGCTGATTTGATGACTTCTTCATAGTCACAACCAGGACAAAAAACATCAGCAGTTTTACACCAAGGTAAAAAATTGATATTCATGAGTTTGGTCAGCAGTTCTGGTAGGGTTGTGTGTGTCACAACCATCTCGTGTGTCGAGATGAGGTTCAAATTGTTTGGCAGCATTTGTCCTTTATGAATTGTTCTCATAAGTTTACTGCTCATTTCATGAACTTGAGCACCCATTTTATCTGTGACAAGTTTTTGAACTATAGAAATTATGTAGTGTTCTTCACTCTCATACAAGTTTTCTATTTTCAACCTAAATTCAGGCGAATCATAATATGCGGTACTCAGAATTTGAAGAAGACAATCTATCGTGCAGGTGTTCGTTATGACATTTTTTGAGTCATCGACATTTTGACAGCACTTGTGCCTGAAGAAGCACTCGTATTTAGAGCAAGGCACATTATTCCTATACATGTGCCTCCTAATCATGTCATCCACTCTTATTATTATTCTGAACTGGGGTCGTTGTGGCTACGTTCAGCTTTCCGGGAACTTCGACCGCAAGGATCTTTTGTTCTTTGTCATCCACTCTTAGAGGCAGCTGAAAATTGTGAAAAATTCTGTTTTTCATATTGTTGAAATTGCTTACTATGCTATTTCTAAGCACTGGAACAAACTGTCCCGCCATCATTCAGGATTGGCGTCATCACTGCTATTCAAAGCAGCAATGATTAATTTACATAAATTGGTTATTGGTTTTATGATTTCAACTAGGTATTGCATATTATCATGATCCCCTTCACTTTCTTCACCACTGGCCATTTTTGATTTATCTTAAATAGATAAGGACCAAGTTTTGAACTTAGATTCATATTCGTCTGATTCCAGTAATTCCAACTGAGTTGAGTTAGTTTCTTCATCAGTGAAAACGCTATCTAAAATCATTTTTTCTTCTGTAGATTCACTATCATCAGCGATCAGGGATTTAAGATATTGTTTTTTTTTTGTTCGGATAAAGTGGATTTTCCCGATTTTTCTATTCCGTAAGTTTCACTCAAACAACGAATATGGCAAAGAGAATATTTTCCTGGAAAAATACATGTCTTTGAGACCAGCCACTATTTTGTTCCTAACAAAAATTGGAGGTGTGACAGCTAATGTGTGGAAAATTAGAGAAATCGATGCAGGGGAAATATCACCACTTTCGAAACGCCACCCCTGATACCGTAAAGAATCGGTCCAAATTGCAGAAAAGTTGCAAGTTTGTAATGCATCAGCTTCTTCAAGTACTATCAGTAGTTGTACCGATAGGGTAGCCACTGGTTCCAATTAACTAACCAACGTAGTAAACGCTAGATTCACACACACCGGTTTTTGGTCGGTCAGTTTCATAACAGTCTTCCAAATCGCACGCTGATTGGTGAATGCGACCTGGCATTCACGCCAGCATCAATCAGCATGCGATTTGTACGACCGGCAGAAATTCGGCCGGCCACAAACCGGTTTGTGTGAATTTAGCGTAACAATAACTTCAAATAAGAAAAAACCGTTGGCGTTCTCAAATTTTATTATCAGTGTGAATTCAGCTTGTAATAGTTATGAATAAATATGAAAGTGGGTTATAATCCATGAGTTACTAGTGCGTTATGGATCATAACATACTAGTGTTCGATTTATCAACAATGACATTAATAAGAAATCTCATAATTGTTATGTATTGGATAACACCTTTTTCTGTGGGCTGCTTTACGTTGCCCCGCAAAATAGCTACGCATAATTAACTCCTTATTTTTTTTATTCCCATGGCAGATTTTTCAAATTTTTTTTAGCACTAGCCAGCACTTCACTAATATCAACTTCCTTCAAGATTTCATGGAAAAATTCTGATTTTTTCGGACAGCATCAAGTTGGCCCGGAAAATTCAATTGCAAGTTTTTCCACTTCTGAATGAGATTTTTTGATTTTTTCTTCAGCACTCGCCAGCACTTAGCTAGCATTAAGTTTTTTCAAGCTCTCAATGAAAAATGCTGGTTTTTCCGGGCTGCATACAAGTTGGCCCGGAAAATTGAATTTTCATTTTCACGAGTACCATCGAAGATTTTCTAGTTTTTTCTTGAGCACTCGCCAGCACTTACCAAGCATTAGCAATAAGCAAAAAATTTTGTAAAAATGCCACAACTACCGGGCCAACTTGACGGACCCTTGTTTTCACGAAACTCCCCCTAATTATCTTCAGGGTATCGAAAAAAGACCTCTGTGAAATTATCAGCTCCAAATAATAACTTTTAGAGGTCGCTCATCAATTATTTCTATTTTGCCTACTAATAGCAGGGGAAAAATTTCTTTTTTCAATAAAAATTTCTAGTACACAAACCAATAGATGGATTTCTTTGTGTGATACATTTTCGTGTAGGCAAACAGATACACTACAAATATATGTCCCTTATGATATTTCGATAAAACGGCCTCTTCAAAAGTTATTCGCTTCGATGCTAATATTGAGATATTTTGGAAGAAAAAAATTAAAAAAAAAAAACGACTTTACTTGTTTTCACGCAATCCCCCTCCTAATCATCTTCAGAGCATCGACAAAAGGCGTCTGTGAAAATATTAGCTTTGAATATAAATATTTAGAGGTCGCTCATCGATGGTTTCTTTTTTCGCTGCTGATGGCAGGGAAAAAAGTTCTTTTTTCAATAAAAACTTTTTTGTTCACGAATAGACGGATTCCAATGTATGATACATTTTGGTGTAGGGAACTAGATACTCTACCAAAATGTTTCATACGATATCTCGATGAAACCACTCGTTTAAAAGTAATTCGAACTTTTTTTTCAAAATACCTCAATACAAGGTATTAAAATAGAGATATTTTTGAAGAAAAAGTTCGAATAACTTTTGAACGAGCGGTTTTATCGAAATATCGTAGGAGACATTTTCGTAGAGCATCTAGTTCCCTACACGAAAATGTATCACAGAGTGCAATCCGTCAAATGGTTCGTGAAGAAAAAATTTTTTATTGAAAAAAGAAAATTTTGTCCTGCTATCAACAGCGCAAATAGAAATCATCGCTGAGAGACCTCTTAATATTAATATTCAAAGCTAATATCTTCACAGACGCCTTTTTTCGATATCACGAAGATAATAAGAAATAGAGTTCCGTGAAAACAAACAGAATTATTTTTTTGAATAATTTTTTTCTTCAAAATTACCTCAATATTAGCATCGAATCGAATAACTTTTGAAGGGACCGTTTTATCGAAATATCGTAAGAGCTCCAACCTTTTGAAAACATATGTGAAACCCGTTGATCGCTCGAAACGGGGCAGTACTCTAGCATGAAGTACCGTAAAACGGGGCTACTTTGTCACCCGGGGTTACTTTGTCACTTAGTGCGCGCTGTTGGTTTTGAATTTTTTTAATGTTTTTTTGTTGTTATTTTGCTGATTTTAATGAGTCTAGTTCCTTTATCAGGTTCTAATTAACTGAAGAAAAAATGCGGACATACCAAAATACCCTGGTAGCCGGACCTATCATAACTTTACGAGGAACAGGTGGCCGCACCGCTGCAGTTCAAGATGGAATGAGCAAAAAACAGGCTTCCAGAATCTATCAAATACCACGCAGTACTCTTACCAATAGATGTCTTGGTAGGCACACAAAACTAAGAGGCCATCCAACCATTTTAAGTACGGAGGAAGAAGCCACAATTGCAAGAACCCTTGGCGTTTTGTTATTTTTCCGTTTTTCAATAAAAATCATTTTTTGAATGAAAAGGTTGAAATCTGATTAAGAAAAATGTATATATATATATATATATATATATATATATATATATATATTATATATATATATATATAATTTCTGTCCAGAGATTCGATATCTGGGGTTTCTTTGTCGTTCTAGCCGTTTAAACGCATTTTATGAGCATTTTAAATAAGGTGACAAAGTAGCCCCAAACACGGGGCTACTTTATCACCTCATTCTTCATTTTTTTTTCATTCTCTATGGATACAAGGTTTCCGATTTCTCGGCTGCACATTCAAACTGGTGACGTCGATATACTGAGTTTTTTTCAGGTCAAAAATCGAAGAAATAAAACATGTACAGAGTGAAATATGTCCAAAATGTGACAAAGTAGCCCCGTTTTACCGGTACTATTCTTCTCCAGGATAACGCGCGCCCTCATACCGCGTGTCACACGCTCGATACAATATTCTAATTGGGGTGAAAGGTACTGGAATACCTTCTGTACAGTCCGGATTCATCACTTTGTGGCTACCACATGTTTCGACCACTGAAAGAAACTTTCGGAGGTCAAAGATTCAACACCGACGACGAGGTAGTAAAGTTCCTGCGTATATGACTGTCCGATTTGCCGAAGCAATTCTTCGATACTGGCATCAGAAAGCTTCCGAAAAGATCGACAAAATACGGATCTAGTGAGGCAACTACCCAGAAAAACTGTGAATTTTTGTGATTTTTTGAAAGCCAAAAAACTTGTCAGACCATTTGTCTCTTTCATAGTTGAACCACCCTCATATTTGAACCTTTGTTCCTTTGTTCACACTATTTAATGGATTTCATTGAGATTGCCGAATCTTCCTGATTACTTAAATTGATTTTAGACAATAATAGAACTAAAATGGTTCACGCGAGTCCAATTTAGGGATCTTATTTTCTGGAATATAGGAGAAAATTGGGAATGGACAGGAACGGAATTTGGTTTTGAAACGCTGCCGTACGAAACGTCATTGCACCATCACCCCATGAAGTAACAGCCAATTTCTGCCGAATATTTTTTCAACTTCAGACGTAAATCATCCGAATGAGATTTCAAATTTGAAGAGGAATCTAGTTTACCTCCTAGATATTTAGCAGTTGAATGTCCTGAGAAAGGATCATCGAAAACCACCCCCAATTATTTTTATTTCAATGATTTAGTCAGATAAAAACACAAAACCTCGATTTTATTTGGGTTTGGTCCCAGGTTTGGGCATAACTGTCACTCAACAAAGTGATTTTGAAGGTTGTCCAAGTTTTTAGAAAGGTTACTTTTAATAGTAGAAAAGTCAGCATGACAAAAAGCCACGGCCATATCTCTAACATATACATTTTTCAAGAGAAGAAGGGATTTGAAATAGATATTATTTGAAGTAGTTAAGATGGCGGGCGATGAAAACGTGTTTGAAGGCTCTGAGAAGGGTGTCAAGGAAAATTAAATTAAATGCAGAAAAAATTGGTGAATTCAGTCAGGTGTTATAAGTGCTTTGATGTTTTCCACCCAAAATGTATGGAACAATCGGCAAATTCTAAATCCTCAATTTGCTACCATGAAGAAGGTAACATTTGTAAACTCGCGAAAGAAATCAGTGAACTTCAAAGTGAAAGGAACAGGATGAATATTGAAATACATTACCTGAAAGAATTATTGAAAAAAGGACAAGAAAAAAAATGAAGTATTGATGGATAAAAACTCTCTATTGATGAAAAAGTTTATAATCCAAGGTGAGAAATTTGAAGAAAAAATTGTACATTCCAGTGACATCAGCGATGTGAACAAAGATAAAAAAAATAACCATTAGCAAAGAAGATCAACGAAGTCAAAATAAAAGGAATGAAGTTGGGAAACCCACGTATGATGAAATGTCAAAATCTAAATCTATCTATCTATCTACTTTCCTCCAGAACTAATTTGACAGCACAAAAGTCACCAAGGAAACCACAACGTGCAGATGATGAAACTACCGAACACAGAAGAAGTAAGGTGTTCTTTCTTTTAGCATCTTTCCCTTTCTTTCTGGAGTATTTGGTTTAAAGACATAATTTTCTAACATTATTATTTTATTTGGTTTGTGCGATGCGTTATTATCTGGAGATGCATCAATGAAATTTTTATTCTCCAAATCTGAATTTGTTATGTCTTGATTGGTGAACAAGGTTGAAACCGAATCTTCTACGTCCTCCTCTCTTTTTATATATATATATATATATATATATATATATATATATATATATATATATATATATATATATATATATATAATATAATATATATATATATATATTTATATATATATATATATATATATACATTTATATATATATATATATATATATATATATATATATCTTGATACAGCGGGACATATGGGGACCGAATGTACATATCGTATGGATCGCATACATTGATATACAGTTGCATTTGGACGTATACATAACCATTCATTTAATTATGTATATTGCAGAAACTGATTTATATCGATTTTTTCATTTCTTATATATTCCGGTACATATGGGTACCACCCAAACTGGATACAGTGGTAACTATTGGGACCGCATTAGATTGTTTCGAAATGTATATTGCCACGAAGATACTTACTGACACCATGGCTAATAAAATTAAGAAAGATATTTGTTTTATTAGTTGAAAATAGGGTATAGATAATATGTGTTAGTTTCAGGTATTTCATATTTTACTCGAATTAAGAAAATCATTTTTTCTTTTTGTCTATGTAAAAATAAAGATTTTTTTTAAATTAGGAAACATTCTCTCGTTTGTACATTCTGTAAGTTATCCAAATCGTTTCTGTTTCGATATGAATAACTTGATTTCACCTTTCACATGGGTTTGAATTTGACTGATACAAAATGAATGCTTGGGGAAAGACCAAAAATAAACTTTGAAAAGGCACTCTGAGTATATCATGATTTCTCTGTGAATTTTTTAATAATCCAGTTTTGATCCCTAATATGACGAGTGCCGATTAATTCGATTGTTTTTTCATTCACTCTGGAATTTGATAGAAAATTTGATTTTGGTATTGTAGGTAGGTATGTTAGTTCAATATTAAGATAATTTTTTATTTCAATCAACATTCGAAGATTCAGTGAAGAACATACAGAAAAAAATCTGATTAATTCTAATTTTGTAACATTAATAACGCCACATACACATGTGAAAATCTCAGCATAAACCAACTGCTATCAAGTTTAACTTCCCTCTATATTCATATAAAATATAGCAAATTTTGAAAAAAAAACAAAGTACTTATTCATCATATACAAGGAGTTTTTACGTTCGGGTTATTCATTTACGAAAGTTGGTAGGAATGTAACCCTCTGAAAGACTGCTATCGTGGCAGGGAATGGGATATATTGTCCGAGGATTTCACGATATCATGATATTTCATTAATCATAAAAATCATAATCCTGAGCCGGATTGATGAAAGTTTCTTGAATTCAATATTTTTGTCACAATTTCATCGAAAATGTTCAAACGCGAGAATGTTCATTGTTTAAACCCTGTGCATTTTCATAAACAGAAGAAAAAACTATAAAATTCTTCCCTAGTTTGAGTGAAATATGAAAATAAGGCTTGAAACTAACACATATCATCGGTAGCCACAACTTGACTAACCTTCATTGAAGGAAAAATAATAATATCGCTAGCAATCGAAAATATTCTAGACTCGATATCTCAAAAGGTAAGTATCCTCGTGGCAATGTTACTTTCAAGATGTCCCATATTTACCACTTATATCTGTTCTTGATGGTACCCTTTGTGTACCGGAATGAATATGAAATGAAAAAATCGATATAATTTTATTTCTGCAATGAACATAATTAAATGAAAGGTTATGTATATTAGAAAATGTAAATGTGTATCAGTATATGCGATCCATACAATATATAGTGGGTATCCCAGACCTTTCAGACTAGATAGGAAAAAATGTTGTGAAGAGTTCTGGGCTCGATTTTCGTGAAATCCGTTTCAAGATATTATCTTCATTTGTTTAGAAGATGTAACAAAATTTTAATATTTTATCGAGTTCAAAGATGACTTTTTCATTTTCGAAAATATCTGAAAGAGTTTTAAAACTTTCAACAAGCACTTTTCGACTAGAAATATCGCAATATTTTCATGATATAGTTCGTCGAAACCATGTTTCTGGAAGCTTTTAAAATATGAACATATGAGTTACAGAAGGGTTGATGAAATAGCCGAAGAAGTTACATCATTTAAAAGTCAGATATATGCAGACCGAATGTATATTTATTTTATGGATGTTGCATTCTGGATTATTTGCATTTTTAAGTATACATAAAGATTCTATTGCTTCTGTTCATTGTAAATGAATACATTCGATTTTTACATTTCCTATATATTCCGGTACGACCTTACATTTAAGGACCAACAAGATATACAGAAACAGCGTTTCACGAAAATATTATGAGAGCCGCATTAGGAGGAAAGATCTTCTGAAATGCCATGAGGATAGGTACTTACTAAGACTTAATTTTCCTGAATATAATGACTAGAGGAATCGTTTACAGTTTTGAGACAAAATTGCAGACACTTGAAGTGAAAATTTCAATGAGTTCCAGTCAATCTGAATATTGAATATCGTATCAATACAACTAGCAGTTTCCACACGCTGCTCGTTAAAATTTATGAAACTATTCACAGGTGGGTTGTTCGATCAAGAACTGTGAAGTTTTTTTAAAGGAAACGAACAAATGGAAAAACAAAAAATTGTAATGACCAACTAATAGGTATTGAAATTGCCCAACTGTCAATTTCGGTCTGTAACCTTAACTCAACAACAAAGAAACATCATGGTATAATTCGATTATCACGAAATTTTTTATTTTGCACATGCATTCTAGATATACTTCCTACAGAAATGGCTTGAATCTCGTATCAAAATCTCCCGAATAAAAAGTATCAAACTACGCATGAAAAGAGATTTCCAGATCAAATCCAATGTTATCGTCCTCGGGCGAATTGTTGGTTGTTACATCTAACATGAAAAATTATCTTCTGTCTTTGTTTGTGTTTACGTTTAGCAATGCAGCTGTTGTGTCGTATCGGTCACCGCTTGATCATAATGATTTAAAAATCGTAAACGTCGAAGCTTCCGACTTGAGGAGCTGGGGTATTCGATGTTGCCGGCAACACTTTTTTAATTCATGTAATGGTTGTTATTTCATTATGAAATTATCGTTATCAAATTTTTCCTGACTCAGATACAGTTGAAAGGCATGAATAATATTCGAATAGATTTTTTATTTGAAAAGCATTTGAAGTTATAAAGAATCAATTTCGTGAAATTTGTGATCCTCTGATCTGTTGAAGTTCGTCCAAAACTTCTTGATTTACGGAAAACTTTGTTCTTTGTTGAATTTTGTTCGTGTTATGCCTGTTTGTTCAGTTAACGAAGGCCTGAAATCAATTTTTTCCGGAATGAACTGCATTTTTGATATGTCATGAGTAGGAACAAACAATTCCTTTGAAATATTCTCGAAAACGAGAATGAGAATATGTATGTAGAGCTGGAAATTCTAATGAATAAAACAGCCTTCTCCATTGTCGTAGTGTGAATTTTGACCAATTAGCGGAGCATTTCTGTATTTGCTTTCTTTTCTCACTTGCTAACTTCATTACGTTAGAGTTGACGAAGACGAAATTATGTTCATGACTATAATAAAACAAGGCATACCAAACAACATAGTGTTTGAGAAATGCCTTGTTTTGAGTTCAAGAAAAATGTTGGAAGAAATAATCAATATTGCTTGCATTTGGATAGCGCATATGCTGTCAGATTAATTTCGTTTTTCATTAACAAGAGGTTGAAGTTTGTGAAGTGTCTGATGCGAACCTAACCTTAAAATAGGAATGAAATAAAAGTGTTCGGGTTTTTCCGATCAGCGAAGAGTAAAATTTTGTAGAACTAATATGGAAAATTTTCTTCAATAATTTTTTTTTATTGGAAATGTTAAATTTTTGGTTTTTTCTCGAAACAAAGGAACAATCCCCATTCTAATTGCATTTTTTCGAAGTTTGCACTCCAGAATAGCGATTAGGAATTAAAGAGTCGCTTTTGCGATCAGACAGGATTTTGATATTTAGTAAAACTCGCCCAGAGCGATTGGATTTGAGTATTTTGCTAAACTCACGGAGCGATACTCAGAACATATCAGAGTAACCAGGCCCCTCTTCCGCCTAGGGCACTTTGGGCAAGTGCCAGGCCCCGCGATCGATAGGGGCCCCGCTCAGATCAATTGTTCTGAATCAAGAAGAACGAAGATTTCCTCAATAATGTTTGAAAATTTCCCATTTCATAGAAAATTCCCTCATATTATTATAGAACTGATTTTTTCGAAAAGATCTGAACGGTTCTTTCCTTCAAAATTCCCTTTTGCGTACTAAAATTACCTTCAGGTAAAAAGGCGGGAGTGATCATTCACAAGTCCAAATGGATTGGAATTCCCAGTTTTCTATCAACAAGTTCTCGAAGGTTGCAATTTTTATGACCCTTGCTCATACTGGCATACACTAGATAAGAGCAATTATTAGCCTGTGTTATTTGTTGGGGTGGTTAGCCATAAAACATCTGTTCGAACCGTGTTGTTGATCACATTCTTACATTATTGTATTCATTGGGAAGCTTCCGGAGAAATCCCCATTTAACCACATAATTTCAGACAGCCCTACAAGACAAGAAATCAGTGGCGTATCAGAGGGCTCCACAGAACTCGCGATGCTGGTAGGTTCTTCACCAAAGGGGCCGCCAAGCCAAACTAAAAGCATGAAATGACGCCCCAATAATTTCATTCTATTGAGGGGTTTCTCAATATACCGTCAAGCTTTTCGGTACTCTCCTTAAAAATGTCGCAAACATGTCTATCAGACTTTTGAGCTTACTCAGCTTTGGACAAGAAGTGGCCAAAAGCTTGGTTATCGACGAGTTGATGGATATGTTTGTACAAAAAAATTAAAAAGGTGATCCAATTTTCTTATAAAAATGTTTTCAAATTCTTACCACATTGAGGTGTTTCTACCTACACCATTTTCAAGTGTTATTCAAAAACCGTCAAGTGTATTTCAGATTAATCACTTTAATTTCAGAATGTGTCAATTGAATTTCAGAAAACATCAAATGTATTTCGGATCACTCAATTGAATTTCATTTGATATTTTCTAAAAATTTTTTTGACAAATCTGAATAAATGGTGTAGTTTCTAGTAACTTTTATATCAGAATTTACATAATTTCGTTTAGAAATTTTTGTTTTCAATATATAAAATATTTTTATTACATTGTTCTCATTATTTCTCTATGAAAAACTTCAGGAAAAACTTATCATGAATAATAGATCTATAGAGGACACCCCAGATGGGGGGAGGCCGAATTTTGCTCCACGCCACTGCAAGAAATTTCAGGGCGAAATTCTGTAAATCGGCAGAATTCCCCCGACTTGATAATTAAATCACATCACGGCATTAGCGGCGGTAGGGAATTCCTCTGTATTTCTATTTTGTATGTGGTATTCTTCGTAGGTGCCCCATTATCCCCATGTGCCCAGGGCCTCCAAAAGGTTAAAACGGCCCTGAGAGTAACTCGTATATATCAACTTTTTGGCTTTCAAAATGTTTCTCTGTAATCGACATTAGTCATATGCGAACAAAACTTTTAGAACTTGCGTTTTTGCTGAAGGTTGAAGTTGAGCTTGATGTCAGGAAAGGGTGTGATTGAGGTTCCATCATGGTCATCGATTTCTAAAATATGCCACTACCTTCTCATTAACGAAAATATCTGAAAACGATTTAAAGGTAGTACAGGCAATTTTTCCCTGGAAATAAAGCACTTAATTCAATTTTTCATATAGTATGAAATAACAAATTTTTCATTTTAAATACGAACGCAATAAACTAGAAATTGAAAAAACTGAATATGATGTCATAATCCTAGTGAAAAAATGGTTCTTAAAAGTTTCAATCGTTTTTAGATGTTTTCGAGAATGAAAAAATTATGGCCTAATTCCGAAATCTAGTCTAGAAGTACAAAAAACAGCCAGAATCAAGCAATTTGGGATGTACTCTATACAGGGTATTTCATTGGTGAATTAATATACGGTAACCTGAGCTAGAACTACCGTAGGTGTTTCAAGAGATACTTTCATCAGATTGATTCGTTTCGTGCTCGAAACTTCAATTATTCTTTCGGACGATAAATCTTGAGTAAGACCACAATAAAATATTGTATGTTTCAGTAACTCGAATACAGTTTGTTATTTAAGGAAGATCATAGGCATAAGTCAGGTTATTATTTCATTTTTTGTGTTTATAACTATCGATACTAGCAGAATATTGAAAATTAATGGAATCTCCAACAAACGGTACACGCATTAGAAAATTAAATTCTTCAAAGAATGAAAATATTATTTCCAGGCAGGAATATCTGTATTTCACGTGAAATTACTTGTTTTAAATGTACACTGGTCCTAATAAAAACCATTTTATCTAAGTATTCTGGAAACGGTATCCATTACAAGAGATAATTTCATCAGATTGATTTGTTTCGTTCTCGAATCTTCAATAAAATGGTGTATATCCGAGTAACTCGAATACAATTCGATCCTTGAGAAATTCAAAAGATATAACTTAGGTTATGATGTTATTTTGTATTTCTGTGTTTATGAATCCATACGAGCGGAAAATTGAAAATGATTGGAATATTCAAAAAACTATTAATGCATTATAGATCAAAATTCCAGAAAGAATGAAAATGTTATTCCCAAGTAGATTTGTACTTGACCAAGAAATTCCGTATTCGATATGTACACTGGTCCAATAATTACCGTTTTATCTATTTCGGAAACGGTACCCATATCTACCTATACACCAATGGAAACAAATTGGGACCGGTCCTCGCATATACCACAGCGTCTATAAAACTATTGGGTCCGGTCCAAAAAGTACCAAAGGTCCCCACATTTACCGCTGGATCTCCGAATCGGTTCTCATATGTCCCGCTGTACATATATATATATATATATATATATATATATATATATATATATATATATATATATATATATATATATATAATATATATATATATGTCCTATCAGATTGTGCAGCAAGATGCTGAGCTATGTAATGTGCGCGCATTAAAATATAATTCTCATCCAAAGTCCATCGCGTTCGCCTATCCCGCTGTGGCCCAATAGCGGAGCGAGCTGGGGGCCCGCTCAAACTTGTTGAGCTATCCCTACGAAGGGTTGCAGGAACTGGCCTTGCGGTACCATTTCGGAGGGGTGCGCCGCTCGCTCCACACAAACCTCCAACAGGCCCATCATCCTGACGGCTCCGAAGAGAGTCGGCCTGAGACTCTCCACCGCCCTGGTGTCTACTTCTTGTTGTAGGGGCTGAATTAACATAATCCTCCCGAAGGCTGCCAACCTCCAGGGGATTGAGGTGACTCGGGTTCGCGGGGACGTCACTCCCTGATAGTCTTGCGACCACCCTGCGTAATCGACTACCTTGACAACTGAGAGTCCGGTAGCCGCATGATAACCGGAAATCGGTGGAAAAATATATATATATATATATATATATATATATATATTATATATATATATATATATATATATATATATATATATATATATATATATATTATATATATATATATATATATATATATATATATATATATATATAACCTGCGGTAAATAGGTCCTCCTCTAATAGCCCCGTTTCATGGTATAGGTCGTCCGGGTGCGATAGGTCCTCCGTATACGGAGGACCTAACGCATCGCCTGTTAAATTCGTCCTTACATCATAGGCAACTACCTGGCAAAATTTCAGAGGGAGGACTTAGGACCGGTTTTTATCGAATTTGAATACTTTAGTTCCGAGAGTTTACACCGCGAAACACGAGGGCGCTCTCACGCGTATATTATTATGTATATTTTTTACCATTCTACAGAGGATCGGTCCTCCTCGATATACAGAATTTTACATTTCATCGTTCATAGGTCTTCCGTAAAAACGGCAACACTGTTTCGGTGGATTTGGTTCTGAAGAGGCAGCTGCATTCTGATAATAATAAATTTGTTCATCTTCATCGAATTCGTTCTCGGAAATCTCGGCTCCCAATAGTCGTTGCGTAACATAATGTTATCGTACGGACGGGAATATTTTGCGTTTTGACAATAATCGAATTGATACTTTGATCAGTTTTTTAACAATATTTTCGTATTTGCAGTACCTATGACTAAATTTGAATGATCACTTTGATCGATAAGTCTTATCTGATGACTTCTATGTAATTTTTAATTTTTTTTCAAAAACCGAAATATTGCCATCGCATTGCGATAATTTATATTACCACTGGTTGGAATTCAATAGAAAGCATGCATGTACAGGTAGACGGCAGAGTCACTTGTATTTGTTAATACTCTTTTATCACATTTTTACTTACTACACTGTCCTCTTCGTGGCATCTCTTATGTTTTTCAGAACATCCTAAAGTTGATCATACGCTTTAAATAATTCAGGTCTCTCAAACATCATAGAGAAGAGGGCATTGCACCCGTACTTTTTTATTGAATCTACATGTATATACAGGCTTTGGTTTGCATCCAAGTAATGTTCGTATTCTTTATATTCTCACAAAAGAACTGACATTGTTTAGTTGACTTTGAATGCAAACTGCCAATTTTTCACGACAATTTTTAATAAAAATACTCATATACCCTTTCAATAATTCAGGGCTTTGAAACATCATAGAAAAAAAGGCATCGCATACATACTCTTTTATTGAATCTATGTATATATTTTGTTCGCAGAATAGATGTTTTTATTATTATTATTATTATTTCAGTCAAGTGAAACCACCAAAACTGAAAAGTATGTTGAAAATTCAGGCTCATAAGAAACAATATGTTTTACTTTTGTGTTAATTGGTGAAAAAGATGAGTCAATCTGCTCTGAAAGTTAATTCCGCAAAACTGAAAAATTTCATTCTATCAACTGTCAAATCAACCAAAAAATGGAAAAGCGATGGGAGCGATTGACTTTCAGTTGTTTTCCATGGGGATTTATTTAAACGATTAATTTGAAGGAATATATTGAAGAAAATACATGCAAATAATTCGATATTGTGATTCACATGCTCACGGCACTTTCAAAGTCGACTGAAATTGTTCGATTGAATCCCTATAATTTTCATACGTTTAATAAAAAGCGAAAATCTTTTTGTTCAAATAATGACGTTGAGTGAAAAAATTAGCTCAAAAACTGTACTTTGGAAAAAAATGTCACGGATGAAAATTTCCAGGTAGAAAGGGGGACTTGTGTCAATATTGGTACCTACTGTTTTCAAGGTTATTTCGAAGTGAACTTGATTTTTCTCGAACTGAAAAGGTTAAAACAGTTTTTTAGGAATGATCATGCTTCAATTGATAACATATGATTTCAGAACCTTTACTTCACAATCTGAAATATTTCTGATACAAAAGGAAAGGAGAAAATTTTTCTTCAGTGATGCTTTGATGTGAGAATAGTTCATGAATATATTTAGAATTTGAAACCGATGAAAAAAAGTTTCAGAGAAAAGTTAGTACTTCCTTATGCAGAACAAATATCTGGACTAAAGAATATACGTTTTCATGAAAACAAGATCACTTTGAATTCAAGATCAAGGTTCATTCCCTTTCTCTCCTCATAACTAACAATATTTATTTGAATCGTTTTTTTTTTCTGACTAACATAGGTTTTGGGATAATTAACTATCCCAAGTTAATTGCCTGACCCGATATTCCCCAGGGAAGGAGATTGTCAATTTTTTAATTGGAAGATATCTGTCCCTGAACATTCTTATTAATGTGAAAATTTTCATTGAATTTTTGAAGTAGGTAACAGAAGTTCATAATTATACTGTACTAATCAATTGAAATGCTGTATGATTTGCATTAATAGCCAGACAGTATAACTGTCCTTTCTCAGGTGTTTTTCCCATATTGCTAAAAGTGTCACGAGAAATATTGCGGAATTCTTTAGTAATTCGATCCTTAAGTTCCTCGATGGAAGCGGATTCAGTGTTAAAGAATACGGATTTGAGATACCCCCAAAAAAAATATTTAGAAACATCAAATCCGGAGACCGCGATCGCCACTCGATAGATAACGTAGATTGTGATTTTCAGCAACTTCCCTTTGATTTTCCAGCTGCATCACGATTGAACGGTTTATCTTTTTTTTCAATTGTTTCCATATCTTGATTAATTTGATCGTTTGGAAAAAAGCTATATTAATTGCCGAAACAAAAATTTTTATGGAAACAGCTTCAGCCGCAATCATACTCGTATTCGTCATGAATTCGCAAAATTTGATGTGTCTATCTGGATAGTTGTCACCTAACTCCTTCACTATTTGTAGTAAATACGTGAAAAACTTATGTCTTCTCAACACCGTTCGCTCTAATTCATAGAAAACGCCTGCATCTCCAGATGCACCGAATGTTGCAGGTTGCTGACAAATTCTCCTTATATTTCCATTTGAGCAGCTTCATCAAGCACGCGTGGTGAAGCGCTTTTTTCATTCCTTAGGAAGCTAATTTTTACAAATTTTGCTCCCTCATGAGCCAGCTCATGAGAAACAATCATCCTGTTGCGTATACAGGTAAATAATTCAATTCTTTCTGGAAGTGAATAGATCGCAAATACTTCTACTACAGCCAGACGACAGAAACTTAACTCTAATTCTTCGGTTATAAACTTTTCACATTCACCATGCAAATACGGTTCAGTGACTGATAACATGCGTTTTTTTGCTTCTCATGCTGGTGACCATCAGTACAAATCTGGCCACGTGTTTCAATGAAGATAAATGCTTCCGCGAGTGTCACTATTCTTTAGTACAGTTGTCAAGTGCGAATCGTTCGATAATTCACGAGAGAATAGGGTACAAGACATCTCATAACGGAGATGTTGAAAGACATTTGGATGGAAAAGTGTGAAGTTAAAAATATTATGAACTTTCTCAACAGCGTACATTTGACAAAAATGATTTAATTTATGATGTTAATATATTATGTATCATTATTATTCCATCGCTAATAACCCTTGTGGTTCAAGCGAATTTTATAAATAAAATAAAATAGGGAAGACTATGGTTGAGAACTGCAGTGTATATTCGCTATTATTCAAGATAGAGACATTCGGTTTTTGCGGCCCTTTGTCACTTTTTTGTAAAACTTTCAGATCCACAAACAGAAATATTACAACTACTTTTGATTCTGAAATACAGAGCGAAAACGAAAAATGTGCACTTTTCAATATGTTATTATTTCTCGGGCCCTGTAAAAGATAGAAAAAAATGGAAACTCCTTCTAATCACAACCTTACCTAAATTTCAGCTTAAAAAATCAGAAGAATCCATATTTGAGTTTTTTTTTTTAATGATACGCCATGAATTCTTTCATACATGCATTTAATTGTTAGTCGAAACACCATGTCACTTGAACCTTTTCATTTGATCATATTCACAAATAAACGAAATATCACTCCTCAACGTAAACTTGAAAATTTTCTCACCATATTTTCTCTAACACAAATATGGATTTTTATAATTTTTTAATTCTATTCAATGTTCGGTTGTGAAACATCAATGTATTCAGAAAAATTTGACGTTAAAATATACAGGTGTTCCATTTGAAAAATAGCAAGTTTGTGCTCAATCTTAAATACAGTGCTCTGAATAAATTATTCAACTACCCCACTGACTTCCACTTCCACTTCCATAATTCTTAATTTTTTTTTCTATTTTATACAGGGCCCGAAAAATTATAACATCTACAAAAAAAGCATATTTTTCATTTTTGCCTTGTATTTCAGAAACAAAAGTCGTTGAATTATTTCTATTCGTGGATTTGAAAGTTTTACAAAAAAGTGACACAGGGTCGCCAAAACCGCATGTCCTTATCTTCAATCATAGCTGAGATACATTGCAATCTTAACCAATTTGGGACACAGGTACCTACAGTAAGTACGAAGGCTATGTAAATACTTAAAAGAGTCACTAAAAATTTTCAAAAATTTTAGCTCATAGTTGTGTTCAAAATCTGTCCCTCTCCCAATAAAATTTGACCTATTCCAGCATTTTCTCTCGAAACATCCCTGACGTGATACAATTGGCCTAGCAAGTTGTCAAATTGATATCCTGTACCTTCTATCGTTTCTTTTGGTGAATAAAAGAGGGACAATCTGCTGTGATAATTGATTCCATAAAACATAACTGCAACATTCAAGAAATCCTGCGATTTTCATCCATGAGAGTGAAATTCTTATGCATTTATGATGACATATAACATAAGAAATATTACATACAAATGATTCTGTCGTTTTGACCCCTCAAAATTTTAAATAATTAAATGATTAATGAATATCACAAATGATCAAATGGAAAATTAATAATGACTTCCCGTTATCTTTCTGTTTCAACGATGTAGCATCTGCAAGGTTAGTGTCGGAAGAATTGCTGAATTTTAACTGGGAAATTCTTTCAGAAATGAATCCAGAAATGAACTATAGAGTACTCTTAATTTCTTTTTGATGTCCCATCAAGTTCAAACGAGTATGTAGGAGAATGAAAAAAAAACGGCCACCATTTTTCAGTAAAAACCTCTAATTCGTACGTTACTTCGATATTGGCTTTTAAGGTTATCTCGAAGTAAAATGAGAATTTCAGCCACAGTTTGAATATATTGTACCTCCTCCAATCGTGAATCCAACCGTCAAAAGACCAATACTTTACGTCGATATTTGAAGAACTGTGTATGAGACATGGCAGAGGCAGGAGGAAGAGCTACATTAGAGTTTCTAAGAAAATTTGATTCCACGAATTCAAAAACTAGGATCCACCGAGCCGGATTAACCATCAGGCAGATTAAGCGACTGCCTAGGGTCCTTGCTTCAGATAGGGGCCGGTGCTCCATGCAAGAGAAAAAAATTCTGATGATGGTTGTAGGGGGTCCGGTTCTGAGGACCCATTTCAGAAAAATTCTTGCTAGTACTGAATTATCCAAAATTTATATTTATAACTAATACGGAAAATATAGGTATGACGTGAAATCAACAATTTTATTCACACAATGACGATACCCAGTGGCGCACCCAGGGGGGTAACCATAGTGATACAGCTACCCACACCCGCAAGCCCCAACACCCACCCCCGAGATACATTTCAATTTAAAAATGAGACTTTCGATTCAACCTTTTAAACGTATTTGAAACCGTCTCTGAATCACGAGCTCCGCAGCTACTTCTATCTGAACACTCAAAAACAACCGAAAACCCGTTTGATATTGCTCGATAATCGAATATAAAATATTTTCTATTATCCGTCAAAGTTGCATAGTGATCAAGAACCCCCTCCCCCGAAATATAATTCTTATAGTGTGCCCTTGAAAATACCAACTATAGAAATCCAAGAAGCACGCTGAAAAGAATAGGATCAATATTATTTCGCACATCTGTACCAGACATATAATGGAATTTCCAACTTTACTTAGTAGAACATTTTGGCAACGTTGTCGGAAGACTTATCCACTGCGAAACGAAAAAGTAATTATACACCGGAGGAACTATCCACCGCATCTTAAAAAATTTTGTTTACTGCGGAAGACTCAATGACCGCAATACGAATCAAGAATATACAGTCGGAAGACCTAGAACCGGATTTTTGTCAGGAGGATCTATTGATTGCAAAATGTATGAAGAAAAATATTTTTCGCGGTCAATGTTTTGACGAATTCGCAATCTATCCTCATAAGATAACCAATATTCGCAGAGAAATCTGATATATATGCACGACTTCTAGGGGAAGACCTATTGCTGGATTCTTGAGGGAGGAGCTATACGCGTAGGGATGTAAATATATATATATATATATATATATTCTTATGAAGAAGAGAGCTAAAATAATACAATAAATGTTGAAACAAAAAGTACCTAAGCTGAGGTAAAAAAAGTACGGGGTATCATAACATTCTTTGTATACACTAGTATCATACGATACTATACAGCCAGGAGAAAAAACCTCAGCCGAAAAAACCTGCGTCCCCGTAAACAAAATAACATAAAATATCAAATATCAGGAAAATCTTGAAAGACATCAGTGTGATCATCTTTATGTTATCCGTCGATGGGCTCGGATACACAGATTCTTCCCAAAACGACTCCTAATTCTTAATCTGAAATGAAAAAAGACAAAAGCAAAAAAGAAACCGATCATTCAGAATAAATCGAATGCATTTTGGAAATGCATTTGCTACTTTAAAAAAACATCAACATTAAGATTTCTTGACCAAATAATGTTCGGAGGTTTATGAATATTTATGACAGAAATGTCACAAAATTTGAAAGAAATGACAAAAAAACTCCATCAATATCCCCTTTGCGAATCTGTTGAAAGTTACGAAACTGACAATTTTTCAACATAACAAGCTAAACTTGTAAAAAATCAATTAATACATAACTTTCAACTGTCCTCTTTCACGAAGATTTTTTTTCTGTTGCCGTGTGGGTTTCTTGCAGAAGAATCTCTTTGATACCATGTTCATCAGCTAATTTGGAGACGTAATCACACTTTCCTTTCGAAATTCCTTCGATATTCAAATTCAAAATCCACAAATTGTTGCTCTCTGGTCGTGAGGGTTTTTTCAAACCAGATACGACCTTCCAGGTGATGATATTTCGGCACTTCAGATGTTTGAAGACTGCTACGGGACCCCAATGAAAGGCAATCATCTCCCATAGATAAACCAAACATGTTATAACACAAGAAAACAGAATATTTTTCAGGACCGAAAACTAAGACATATTACGAGAATTGTCATTCTGACAATGTATGAAATCATTATACGTTGCAGTATTATCGATCGAGTCCTCTATTATAATTGGCATTTCATCCAATTCCTGCTCCGTGAATATTTCCGAATCCGCTGCTTCTGGCTTCAAACGCATAAAAATATCTTTTAAGATTTCAAAATCCTCGTCCTTCACTGTTGAATTTTGCTGCATTTCCCTAACTTTAAAAGGTCCAATTATGTCACAAAATGTATCAAAATTCAATGTAACATTCTCTTTTTGGGTTTCTACTTCTACCATTCATTATCAATATGTGAAAATTTTCACAAACATTTTGAATAATCAATGGCGTCTGGGTTCCATCGAATTTTTTTTTTTTTTTTAGGCCACATGTCCTAAAGCCATTATTTATAGTGGATGATTTCTAGTGAGTTATTGTCTTTTCGAGTATTGGAGCGAATTGTTCCTTTCCCTGTTTTTGGTAAGGATAATCTCTTCTCCATTCTAAAATCTCATTTTTCAATGGTTTGAAGCTACTAACGTCGGCTGGTTGTAAGATGCATGTTGAGTTTGGGTAAAGAGCTATCACAATTATTTTGAGTGAACTGCATAACTCACTGAATATGTAAGGTGAGTCTTGTGACCACACAGAAAAAGAATGATTGGAAGTAGATATGCAGCACCGGTTCGAGCGCAATTTCGACCACTTTTACATGTAAATCTCCATAAGGAATTCTAAGGTCCATTCTGCAATATTTGGTACCCTTTTGAAGCCCCGTTCAAGGTCGTTCGGTAGGGACAGATCAGAGGCGGAGTGAGTAGGAAAATATTTAATACATGGATTGCGATTTGGCATATTATTGTTTCTTTCAAAACCTTATGACTCTCATTGTTCTAATTATACTGAGTGTTTCATCAAATATGAAGTTCAATATATTTTGATTCGTTATACTCGTATATCAGAGCAATGAAGAGGTAATATAAGTAGGCATATTCATAAAAAAAAATTTAATTGTGTTTATTGAAATATTATATACAAGGTGATACAGTTTTATTGAAGATAACTTTCTTGATATATTTGCGTAGTTCATTGTTGTTTATTTCAAAATCTCATGAGTTATTTCTCATTGTTCTAGTTATACTGAGTGATTCATCAAATATGAAGTTTAATATATTTTGTTTCGTTATACTCGTATATGAGAGTAGTAGAGGATAAGTAGGCATATTCATGGGAAAAAAATTTTAAAAAAATGTTAAATTGTGTTTATTGAAATATTATTTACAAGGTAATGCAGTTTTATGGGAAATAACTTTCTTGATATTTTTTGTGTAGTCCATTATCATTATATGAGGTTGATATAATTAGTTTCGACGTATTAAATTGTTTAAATCTCAATTTGTTATATCATAATATGATGCTCAAAATGAAAAAACAAATCAATTACTTTGTCAAATATTTTTCTAGTATTGAAGTCTTCTTCCTGACTTCCTCATTTTCAACACTTTTTCGTTTAGGAAATTCATCCAACGATTAATGGCTCCAGGGTAGAGTGTTGAATGTTCCGGGTTGTAAATAGCGTTTTTCTATTTCAGTAGAGTAACGAGTTCATTACAGTACTAAAAGTAGTGCCGTAACTCATTACAGCATTTTTTTCAGTTATATTTTTCGTTTTGTGGTTGTCAGTACTGACCTCCGATCCACTCAAGTTTCGAATCAAATCAATTCAAATTCCGCAATCTGTCAAATTTTCGTTAGTCACACCAACTGCCAAGATACAATACAAAAGTCACTAATCTGAATTTTTATTTGAATTTCGAGAGTTTTCCGCAAAACTTTACTGAAATAGAGAAAATATCGTCTAATACTCGTTGCAAAAGTCAATTCCAACACTCATGCTTTCGAAAACTCGCTCCTTCGTCGCTCGTTTTCGAATTTCGCATTCGTGTTTGAATAGGAGCTCATTCTGCAACTTGTTTTAGAATATACTATTATCGTCTTCTGGGCTCAACGCTATCTTATCTTGAGTGAGGGAATATACATGATGATTTTTTGACCGAATCAAATTTTGACAAATTGTTTTATGTTTCCATGTCTCCAAACATTTTATGTAATCATCAAAACATAATTTATTTTTCACAAAACATTTTTTTGATTCCTTTCGCTTTCTTGGTAACACCATAATTTCGAATCATGGATTCAATCTCCTCAGGATCATATTCATCCTTCTCCCACTGACTTCTTTTCTCATCCAGTTCATCATGAGTTGTTACATTCTTGACTGTATATAGTTTCGATCTCAGAGCAGCATAGTCGGTCATTGGTTTTCCATTATTTTCATCTTTCATTATTCCTAGTATTTTCTCATTAACTTGTGGAATTCCATAAGGATTGTCCTTAGGATAGTCAGATGTATCAAAATATTTGAAACAATCGGTTCTCATTACATCATATGGAGCTTCAAACACCTCGAAAATCAGCGAGTCTGTATCAGTATATAGCACGATGCAGTTATTAAAAGCATTTCTCATGTAGTCATAATAGAAATTATAAATAGTGGTTTTAGCTATATCCAGGATACCTCGCAGGATACTCATCCCAACGGAAATTGGCTTTTTCAAATAAATCTGTAGCTTTTGCAACTCAACGGCCACCAAGTTTTCATTGAAAATAGTGCAATTCTTGAACTCTGGTTTGGCGATATAAGCTTCAACACCATAACGCCGAACCCGTTTTGTTAGAAGGCGAACATTAACCCTTTTCCGAATATTCTCCATTGTTTTTCCTGTAACAATGAGAAAGTACATATAAATGTATGAAGTGCGAAGCAATTATGACAAACATATTTTTTTTTCAATTAGACTCACCAAAGATCAACTTGAATAAATCCTTCTCTAACTCATCCTTAGCATTCTTCCTCAAATCGGTATTCAAATCAATATATGGTTTTAACCAAGCAGATTGTTTGAATTTCAACACCCGATGTATTTTAGTCAGAGTCAATCCATTCCTCAAAGCCTGTTTCAGATTTCGATAGTGAATGATATACTTCTGTTTTGAATGTAATGTAGCCATAAGTTTAACGTTTTGCTGAGAAGCTACACTAGGTGTTCGAGTTTTACAATTCATATGTTCTGGACAGAATCGTAAATCTTCATGCAAATCATGTAATTCTCTGGGATATTCAAGATCGACCTCTAAAATATATCCGTCTAAAGCAACATCTGCCACCTGAGTGACATCGATATTTGTATCACTCCATTGAAAACCTCCATATGGTAAATACTGTGACATTGCCCAGTCGTATTGATTGTTCACATCAAAGTGCATCGTGTAATTTTGTCGTTTGTTTGGGTCATAATTAAGGATATATTTATTATTTGCATGAGCTCTACGTTTTCAACAATCTGAGTCAATCCTCCACGAACTCCTCGTTCGACAAAAATAAACATGTCAATATAAGTGAGAAGCTCTAATTCTTGTTGAGTATACTTCAACATCGCATCCCATGTATAGCCAGGTAAGGTGAAGTAATGAGCAGGATCCAATCCATATGTCACATGACAACTTGATCGAAATTGTTCAAATACATCAGCTAATAGTAGAATATCACTCTTCATATAGAGATCTGAATATTCACCCAAAATTTTACATTTGAATTCTTCCCAAACAAGTTGAGCTCTCATATATTTCCTCCTGGGACATCTTTTATCATCCAATTTATTGTAGAATTCTTCAATTGGCGGCAGAGAATTTTCATCGAACCGTTCAAAAGAATCAATATATTCGAACGGCATCACCCTTTGCGTGAGAAGATTTATGCGTTCTTCCGTTTCTTCAAGAAATTGAGATTTGAGGTTAGGAAATTCCTTCAAGTAGGACGCCAGCTGATCTAAAGAGGAAGCCATGAATCGGAAACTATCAATGAATCGAAAATTAATTCGATAGCTTTCATAATGTTTAGTAAAACTTATATATTTTTCCTTCGTGATCGGAAGTAAATCAATGTTTCCTTTCATTCTGGTTGCAACATCTTCGATGATGAAATGTGCATCATATCCACTCAAGTTGTGAAATACTATTGGAATAGTATGACTATCCTTATAATTGATATTGCATTCTTCATGTGCTGCTCCACGATAATTATTTTCGGAAATGAAATGATTATGATCTCTCACCTTTTTATCTTGAGGTTTGAAAACGAATTCACATATGTGGCAGTGGGTTGCTTTTTGGAATTCGGTTTCCTGCTGCGGGGACATTTTAATGTCATTGGGGCAGATGAAAACAGTTTCAACATCTTCAGCCAACTGACTAAGCTCATCAGCGAACCATTTCATGCAATCGAGACCTCGATATGACCGATAAAAGCTCAAAGAATCGTCATAAGAACATTTAACAAAGTATCCAATTGCTGCAGCTTTGTGTTCTTGATAATAATTTTTAATAATTGCAGGTTTCAATATGCTTTCTAGGTCGGAATAAATGATGATAGGTGCCCTCTCTTTATTGTTATGATTTTTGAATTTCAGTATATTCTCCCCTATTTTCGGCATCTTTATAGCTGTCTCATTCATTTTCCTTCAGTCTTCTGAATGACTCAAAAGTTTTTCTCTTGCACGGAAATAGTGTGAACATCTATCACAAATGTATTTCTTATGCTCTTCTTTGCTCAATTGGTTCGATACAAGTCGTGATAAATTTTTGATCCATACATAATGATATCTAACGGGAGTATCATCTTCCGTAGAGCGATCTTGTATCAGAAGTAGGTTGACATGTCTTTCCATCTTGTTTTTGGTTAGGTAAGTTGGTAAGATGATGAAATTTTCTTCTCTCTTCAGAACATAGACGTTGATGAATATTTGATTTTGTTTCTCAAAATTCGGTATTTGCTTCATCGTCATTGGAAACTGTATTCCTTTCAACTTCAAAACTTTGGAATAATGGAGATATTTGGTAGTTCGTTGAGGGTCTTTCTTGATAGGATGCAGAGCAGACGTTACAGCCCATGCAAAGCATGCTTTATCGTCATTCTTCACATTGATGCAAACCTCTTTCCGTTTAATTTCAGCGGGAAGTTCGATGTAGGATGATCCGAGCTGAGGTGTGAACTTATTTATGTTAACAACATTCGTGAGTGTCCATCCACTATTCCTCTCTAGAAATTCTTCCAGATCTTGGAGAAGAGGTGCCAATACATTCTTATTGAACCATTCACTAATATCAGTATCTCTATATATTGGGAAATTGGCAGTATTGAAATATTTATATTCCTTCCGTAGCTGGACGGCTTTCATTATTTCGAATTCTCCACAAAATATCATATTGACTTTAACGGCTTCATGTATTTTCAAAGCATTTTGAATTCTTCTTCGAAAAATTGATTCACAGTCCATCAAGAATTTTTTAGGATCCTTATGCTTCAAATTAGTAAATACAACTGTTCTTATGCGTCTATCGAATGCTGATATAGAGTCATTCCATTGCACTCTGTTCCAAGCTGTCTCATTTCTTCTAGAATATTCACCACCTTTCCAATGATTTGATTTCAATTGTGATCGATAAGATTTAACATGATTCGATGTTGTCAAAATTTTCTATTTCTCTCTGATTGATTTAGTATTTCTCAATTTTTTTGTCAAACAATAGCATATTTTTTTAATCCATCATCTAACGAAGAATTATCTGGAGAAATTCTGAAGTAGCAGAGGAGAGCTGTGATCTTCTCGATGAATGAAGGTAATGATAATATATTCCCTGGTCAGGTGACAAACTGTAAACAAAAATAGATTATCGATCTTCTATTTATTCGAAATGAGATGAATTCTTTGAGTATTATAATACAAGATTATTAGGAGTAGAGACATCTATTGGAATATATCCAAATGAAAATGTATAACTCACATCATTGAAGGATCTAAAACGCGAATGTCTTTGCTCTCTGACCGAAAGGGTTTGAAACCAGATTCGGCCATCCAAGCGATGATTTTACGGCACTTCTGATGGTTGAAGACCGCTACAGGTCCCTAATGAAGGGAAATCATCTCCCATAGACTATCCAAAGTTATTTTCTTACAAGAAAATAAGAAAAAATATAGGAATTACGCTTTTAGTGACAGTAACTTTATAATGACATTTGTCATTATTGAACAATAAAAATTGGATACTCGGCATATTTCCTATATTATTAGATTTTCTACAGAAGCAGCAGAATATATATCTTGTGGAATCTGTAGGAAAGAATTCACTCAATCAAATAACTTGAGCAGACATCTCAATATATATAAAAAAATTTACTTTACTTTTAAAGTGTGTGGAAGAAAATTAACTAGAAATGATAACTTGAAAAAACAATCTAGGTTCAGGTTATCGGTCACGTACGTAAAACGTTTGAAAAATCTATATATGTTCTCCTGACCAAAAATAATAAAACATCATAATAAAAGCTTTAATTTTATTATACTGACGTTTCGCCCTAATATTTTGGGCTTCTTCAAAGATTTAAAAATTAAAAACGTAATTACACAAGAATACAAACAGGGAACATCAGTGAGGTTACATCAATATGTGCTAGTATTTCTTCTTCTTCTTTCTAAACAATTAGTTTCAACGAGGACAGGCAACAAACAATACTAGAAAATCGACACCATTAGGTGCGTACATAAATCTACATTTATTTCCTTTTTTATTTTTTATTGTACAATACAAAAATGGTGAAATATAATCTGTGAGTTGAAATGAACCCGCTTGAGTCTTCAAGTATTTTTTTTTCAGGGTATAATGGCTTCAAACTCAAGAAGATGCAAGTAAATTAAAATCAGCGTATGTTTCGAATGCATATTTTCGGAAAGTATTCTAGAAATTATAGTAAAATACAAACAAAACTTCACTAGAGAAAGGAATGCTAAACCGACTGATATCGTACAATATAAAAGTTCCATTGTTCTAGTTTACCTGGCAGCGGTTGTCAGGAGTAATAGACACTTGTTTTTGTTTCATATATAATAACACTTACATTTTGTTTTTATACAAATATCCTTGATATATTGAAATCCGCAAAATTTATCTTTCTTTTATTTCTACCGTCAATTTTTATTTATGTTTTGGAATTTTCTTTATATATTAGGTATGTGTATTTGAATGATAAAAATATTTTTCAACGACATCCCCATTTTCTAGCAAATTTTTCTCATTGAAACAAGAACTTTCCGACTTAATCTCACAGATGATTTATGGAAAAAATGGCTTAGAATGATTTTGGTTAGATCGAGAAATCCTATATATATATATATATATATATATTTTCTTATGGAAAAGAGAGCTAAAATATTACATTAAATGTTGAAACAAAAAGTACCTGAGCTGAGGTGGCCAAGAAGGAGTGATTTTTGTTCAACTTCTCGTCTTACACGATAGATTTCGAGGATATGTGTATTTGAAGAAAAAATATATAGTTAGAATAATTTAAGCCAGTTTTGGTAACTATATGATTTCATTATTTTGAATTGAAAGAAAAATACCATGGATAGTTATTATGTTTCAGTTTTCTGTCTTGAAGATACAGACTTTTATTTCTCATTATTCATAGATGAAATATTGCATGGAAGGTTATTGAAGAACCAAATGGTTCACCTTCACATCTTTTTTTTTTATTAAATGGACATGTTATAAGTAGATATATTTTTAATTAAAAAAAAATATAAGTTCTTAATATTTATCAGAAAAGTATAATTCATAAAAAATATCATCAGTCTGATACTACTAATATCCTACAAAATAGCGCCAACTTCTCGTAGTTGTTTTACTAAAAATTGTATTGTGCTAGATGTATCTCCAGAATATTTTTCTTTATACAATGTGCGCAGCTCGTCATTCATTTCAGGAAAATGTTTATCACTACTAATTTTATGAGGATATCTAGTATTTGGTATTTGATAACTTTGTTCTATATTCTGTCTATCATAATCATATTTCTGGTGGATCTTTTCACAGTGTCTTCTCAGAGTTCAACGTTGATCTGATCATGGATTCTGTGATTTTTCTTGATAAAGTGTTTTTTCAAGTTATCATTTCTAGTTAATTTTCCTCCATATTGAGATGTCTGCTCAAGTTATTTGATTGAGTGAATTCTTTCCTACAGATTCCACAGAATATATATTCTGTTGCTTCTGTAGAAAATCTAATAATATTGGAAATATGCCGAGTATCCAATTTTTATTGTTCAATAATGACAAATGTCATTATAAAGTTACTGTCACTTAAAGCGTAATTCCTACATTTTTTTTATTTTCTTGTAAGAAAATAACTTTGTATAGTCTATGGGAGATAATTTTCCTTCATTAGGGACCTGTAGCGGTCTTCAACCATCAGAAGTGCCGTAAAATCATCGCTTGGATGGCCGAATCTGGTTTCAAACCCTCCCGGTCAGAGAGCAAAGACATTCGCGTTTTAAGCCGCGTACTGACTTGAGCAAATTCACGCGCACGAACGGTGTGCGCGCAAAAATGCTCAAGTCTGTACGCGTTCGCGAATGAAGTTTACCCGCACGAACGCTATCCATCCGAAGTCGGTTTCTCGAAAACATCAAAGAATATTTACGCGCCAATTTGCTCAGTCTGGACGATATTTGTGTACGAAGTGGTTGTGCGCGTAACTGTGCGATTGATTTAAATTGAAAATTGCTAATAATATGGAAATTTCCGCAAAAACGATGGAGTGGAATAACGAAAAGTGTTTACAATTAATCGATGAATATGAAAAACATCCGATTTTATGGGAAGCGAAACATCCACAGCATTTTTCTCGAAATATGAAATCAGATGCATGGCAAAGTATTGCTAACAATCTGAAAATACAAGAACATGAAGCGAAACAGAAAATAAGTACGTATGTCGAGGACATACGTACAAAATTTTGAAATTGTCCACTACATTCTTGAAATTTTAAATCTCTCAACAAAGTAGATCCACTATATATCTGCCTGCTTTTATAAAACTGTGTAATCCACCATCGCTTATCCCGCTTTTTTTTCTGTTCAAGTACACTACGAATTACTACGTAGGCCGCACTTGCAATTATTATCTCTCTTCGTCTTGACATCTTGAAACAAACTGAACCGACGCACAACCGGAGCACCTATACGTGTACAATATTCGTGGTGAATCAAAATCACTCGCACGCATGTGTGTGCGCGCACACCGTTCGTGCGCGTGAATTTGCTCAAGTCAGTACGCGGCTTTAGATCCTTCAATGATGTGAGTTATACATTTTCATTTGGATATATTCCAATAGATGTCTCTACTCCTCATAATCTTGTATTACTCAAACAATCCATCTCATTTCGAATAAATAGAAGATCGATAATCTATTTTTGTTTACAGTTTGTCACCTGACCATGGAATATGTTATCATTAACTGCATTCATCGAGAATATCACAGCTCTCCTCTGCTACTTCAGAATTTCTTCAGATAATTCTTCATAAGATGATGGAATAAAAAAATGTGCTATTGCCATCAGACGTTTGACAAAAAGATTGAGAAATACTTAATCAATCGGAGAGAAACACAAAATTTTGACAACATTGAATCATGTTAAATCTTATCGATCACAATTTAAATCAAGACATTGGAAAGGTGGTGAATATTCTAGAAGAAATGAGACAGCTTGGAACAGAGTGCAATGGAATGATTCTATATCAGCATTCGATAGACGCATAAGAACAGGTGTAATTACTAAAATGCAGCATAAGGATATTAAAAAATTCTTGATGGACTGTGAATCAATTTTTCGAAGAAGAATTCAAAATGCTTTGAAAATACATGAAGCCGTTAAAGTCAATATGATATTTTGTGGAGAATTCGAAATAATGAAAGCCGTCCACTACGGAAGGAATATAAATATTTCAATACTGCCAATTTCCCAATATATAGAGATACTGATATTAGTGAATGGTTCAATAAGAATGTATTGGCACCTCTTTTTAAAGATCTGGAAGAATTTCTAGAGAGGGATAGTGGATGGACTCTCACGAATGTTGTTAACATAAATAAGTTCACACCTCAGCTCTGATCATCCTACATCGAACTTCCCGCTGAAATTAAACGGAAAGAGGTTTGCATCAATGTGAAGAAAGACCATAAAGCATGCTTTGCATGGGTTGTAACGTCTGTTCTGCATCCTATCAAGAAATACCCTCAACGAACTACCAAATATCCCCATTATTCCAAAGTTTTGAAGTTGAAAGGAATACAGTTTCCAATGACGATGAAGCAAATACCGAATTTTGAGAAACAAAACCAAATATCCATCAACGTCTGTGTTCTGAAGAAAGAAGAAAATTTCATCATCCTACCAACTTACCTAACCAAAAACAAGATGGAAAGACATGCCAACCTACTTCTGATACAAGATCGCTATACGGAAGATGATACTCCCGTTAGATATCATTATGTATGGATCAAAAATTTATCACGACTTGTATCGAACCAATTGAGCAAAGAAGAGCATGAGAAATTCATTTGTGATAGATGTTCACACTATTTCCGTACAAGAGAAAAACTTTTGAGGCATTCAGAAGACTGCAGGAAAATGAATGAGATAGCTATAAAGATGCCGAAAATAGGGGAAAATAGACTGAAATTTAAAAATCATAACAATAAAGAGAGGGCACCTTTCATCATTTATTCCGACCTAGAAAGCATATTAAAACCTGCAATTATTAAAAATTATTATCAAGAACACAAAGCTGCAGCAATTAGATACTCTGTTAAATGTTCTTATGACGATTCTTTGAGCCTTTATCGGTCATATCGAGGTCTTGATTGCATGAAATGGTTCGCTGATGAGCTTAGTCAGTTTGCTGAAGATGTTGAAACTGTTTTCATCTGCCCCCATGACATTAAAATGTCCCAGCAGCAGGAATCCGAATTCCAAAAAAGCAACCCACTGCCACATATGTGAAGGCGTTTTCAAACCTCAAGATAAAAAGGTGAGAGATCATAATCATCTCCTTCCCGAAAATAATTATCGTGGAGCATCACATGAAGAATGCAATATCAATTATAAGGATAGTCATACTATTCCAATAGTATTTCACAACTTGAGTGGATATGATGCACATTTCATCATCGAAGATGTTGCAACCAGAATGAAAGGAAACATTGATTTACTTCCGATCACGAAAGAAAAATATATAAGTTTCACTAAACATTATGAAAGCTATCGAATCTATTTTCGATTCATTGATAGTTTCCGATTCATGGCTTCCTCTTTAGATCAGCTGGCGTCCTACTTGAAGGAATTTCCTAACCTCAAGTCACAATTTCTTGAAGAACCGGAAGAATGCATAAATCTTCTCACGCAAAAGGGGGTGATGCCATTCGATTATATTGATTCTTTTGAACGGTTCGATGAAACTTCTCTACCGCCAATTGAAGAATTCTACAATATATTGGATGATAAAAGATATCCCAGGAGGAAATATATGAGAGCTCAACTTGTTTGGGAAGAATTCAAATGCAAAAGTTTGGGTGAATATTCAGATCACTATATGAAGAGTAATATTCTACTATTAGCTGATGTATTTGAACAATTTCGATCAAGTTGTCATGTGACATATGGATTGGATCCTGCTCATTACTTCACCTTACCTGGCTATACATGGGATGCGATGTTGAAGTATACTCAACAAGAATTAGAGCTTCTCACTGATATTGACATGTTTATCTTTGTCGAACGAGGAGTTCGTGGAGGATTGACTCAGATTTGTGGAAAACGTAGAGCTCATGCAAATAATAAATATATCTTTAATTATGACCCAAACAAACCACAAAATTACTTGATGTACTTTGATGTGAACAATCAATAGGGCTGGGCAATGACACAGTATTTACCATATGAAGGTTTTCAATGGAGTGATACAAATATCGATGTCACTCAGGTGGCGGATGTTGTTTAGACGGATATATTTTAGAGGTCGATCTTGAATATCCCAGAGAATTACATGATTTGCATAAATATTTACCATTCTGTCCAGAACATATGAATTGTAAAACTCGAACACCTAGTGTAGCTTCTCAGCTCTCTCTTCGCCTTCTAACAAAATGGGTTGGGCGTTATTGTGCTGAAGCTTGTATCGCCAAACCAGAGTTCAAGAATTGCACTATTTTCAATGAAAACTTGGTGGACGTTGAGTTGCAAAAGCTACAGGTTTATTTGAACAAGCCAATTTACGTTGGGATGAGTATCCTGGATATAGCTAAAACTACGATTTATAATTTCCATTATGACTACATGAGGAATGCTTTTAATAACTGCATCGTGCTATATACTCATACAGACTCGCTCATTTTCGAATCATGTTTGAAGGGCAGTGGTGCAATAAATAACTAACTGAAAATAATAATTTATATTGAAATAAAACCAAAAATATAATTCTTCATATAACAACGTTTGAAATATTTTATATCATATCGGAAGAATGAAATGTTATTTGTTAAAAAAATATATATACATATATATACAGGGTGATTTTTCCAAGTGTTTCATTAGAACTTTTCGAGGTAGGAATTGTAAAACAAATTCAAGAATTTGCATCATCGTACTTTATTTTATACCACTGTTGCGAAAAAAACCTTTTACAATGAAGCATTTTGAAGATATAAACACTAATTTGTGAAATCTTTCTCACAAACAATTTGAAGGCTATAACTCAACAATCGCTTGTGTGGTTACGCATATTATACATCAAATTAGTGTAGAATTGAACGGAGAATTTAAATATGTTTGAATAAACAGGGTGTAACATTTGAAATAACGAAGTTAACATTCGTTTCCGATAGAATCGGAAGTAGATTATGCTCGAAAATATTTTACAATTCAAGTTTATGTACTCATAAACAAAAATGCAAAATCCTGAATTTGTATTATAAGTTCATTATGGCATGATTTATTTCCATGTTGGTGGTCAGTTTTGCCTGACGATTTCTCTTTACTGATCCGACAAAATGAGTTTTCATAATTTATTCAAGTTATTGAAATTAATGTCGAATATCATTTCAAATAAGTAAAAATTCGAAATCATCAACTGAAATTTTATGTAACAAACTTTGGAGTACCTTGAACGAGCGAGTAACTACATGTTTCAATACTTCTAGCCCATCCTTGTCATTTCTCCCTTACCAATTCAGGGAAATGGCCAACTGATGGCTGATCATCAGCCTCGATATTTTTCTTGTTGTTTCAGCATTATCTTTTCTTCCAACAAAGCGAAATTTAGTCAACTGAAAAACATGAAATATACTGTAGACTGAAGGTTTTCTGCCTATATTAAATTGCTAAATTTCATCATTAGAAAATGTGAAATGATATTATAAAAAAGAGATAGTGAGCCAATTCAGAAATATAAAATTATACTTACACCTATCTTGAAAAACTCATCATCTTTTTATTCTGTGTTGAATTCCTTAAGTTATCCATACGTTCGAATTTCCACAATTTTGGTATCTATTTCATATTCCCTGTAATTACAGGCGTGCTTCTTGGAGCTGCGATCATAGTATTGGATGGTAGAGTAAATTAGTAATAAATAACAGACACACAAAGCACAAATGACTAATATAGTCAATACAGATCACTAGCATCGACCAGCTACACCACGAGAGAGTTAAGTTCTTTCGATAGACGAACATCCGCAAATAGGAACGTGAACGTCATGAACACGTTCTCCATTCTTCGACAACTGAGGAGAGAGCAATGGCGGATGTTTTTTTTGGGTACTATAAACCTCGAATAAAAATTTATCCCGCGAAATTTAAAAAAGTGCAGTTCAACGTTGAACGCGTTGCTAACGCATAGAACCGCCGTCGATCCGATGAATATAAAACAGCGAAACACGCTCGTCTAATAGTGATACATTGCCGACGTTGGCTATACTCTGTTCAAATATAAGAAGGAGCTTTGTAAACAAACAGAATCGTCTGGTTTGCGCACAATAAAGCTCGTATTGTTCAAACGGTCATAACAAAGCTCCCTTGGACCGAGCTAAAAGATTTCCAGGATCGTACTCGGAACTATGCTCGAGATTGCGGAAAGGTAATTCCGGGAAACACCAGAAATTCAGATATTTGGGTCGGAATCTTGCAAGATTCCGACAAAGTAATTCCGGGAAACAACAAATTTGGGCCGTTTCCCCTAATGGGTCAGAGCCATCTTGATTTGCACAAATATCGAAGTTTTCAATTGACCAGAGTTATAGTTAAAATACCTACTGTGAAGTTCTAGCTGTTCAAAGTGTTTATAGATTTTGTTGTGAAAAGTGTATTGTGTTGGAAAATCTCTTGACAAAGTGTCTATAGTGTTTATAGAAAAATGTTGAATTCGGAAACGGATACTGCATCTGAGAGTGATATGTGGGCAAGCAAACAAATGGAAGTATGATAAGTTAGCAATAAATGAGATGGCCAGTCAAACCGGAAGACTTCCACCGTATCATTACGAGGTAAGACCATGTACACATTAGGCTTCTTGCTTGCGCGCGTTTCGAAAGACAAGTGCTCTTATGTACCCGTACATATGCAAAATGAGCGTTTGTATCGAACGTAAATCCTATCGAGCTCATTTGGGCTCAAATAAAAGGAAAAGTTGCTGCACAGAACACCTCGTTCAGAATATCAGAAGTTCGCAATTTATTTTTGGAAGCTCTACGATCCATTGGTGCTGAGGAATGGAAGAAATGTATCAAGCATGTCGTAGAGAAGGTTGAAGAAAAGATGTGGCCACTGGACGATATCATGGGATCAACCATAGAGCGAGTTGTTGTGAACCTTGAAGGAACTGACACCGAAGAGGAGATTCAAACGAATTCGGAATGATTTGTTTTTTTTTTAACTGAAAATATTTTAATTTTTTTATTATGTATATATTTTGTTACCTCATATAATATATGATCCTATTTATTGATATAAACACCTGAATAATTGGAGACTCTCTATAAACTTGTTATGTTCAAGTATATATTTCACTTAGATGTGTTGTATGAATTTAATTCGTATAATAATATTCAGTTAAAACTGAACGATTGTGTGAAATCTCCTCGATTCGACTCCGGACTGAAAGTAACTATCCGAAGGCCCTCCTACCGCTGCGATTATTTTGGTTGTTTGCTCTCGCTTAGGTTTGAACAGAGTATAGATGCTTGTATTTCGGCATGTCTTCAGCTGCGTAAACGTCGTCACCGGCCCATCGAAGTTCCGACGCTGTAAAAAAGCAGTACGCACATTACCGACAGTGCCGTCACGAGTCCGACGGTTTGCCGTCGACAAATGTTTGCTGGGCTGATACAGACTCGCTCTTTTTCGAGGTGTTTGAAGATCCATATGATGTAATGAGAACCGATTGTTTCAAATATTTTGATACATCTGACTATCCTAAGGACAATCCTTATGGAATTCCACAAGTTAATAAGAAGGTACTAGGAATGATGAAAGATGAAAATAATGGAATACCAATGACCGACTATGCTGCTCTGAGATCGAAACTATATACAGTCAAGAATGTAACAACTCATGATGAACTGGATGAGAAAAGACGTCAGTGGGAGAAGGATGAATGTGATCCTGAGGAGATTGAGTCCATGATTCGACATTATGGTGTTACCAAGAAAGAGGAAGGAATCAAAAAATGTGTTGTGAAAAATGAAATATGTTTTGATGATTACAGAGAATGTTTGGAGACATGGAAACATAAAACAATTTCTCAAAATTTGATTCCGTCAAAAAATCATCATGTATATTCCCTTACTCAAGATAAGATAGCGTTGAGTCCGGAAGACGATAAACGCTGTTTACAACCCGGAACATTCAACACTCTACCCTGGGGCCATTATAAGTTGGATGAATTTCCTAAAAGAAAGAGTGATGAAAATGAGGAACTCAGGAAGAAGACAAAGTAATTGATTTGTTTTTTCATGTTAAGCATTTCTTATGATATAACAAATTGAGATTTAAACAATTTAATACGTCGAAACTAATTATATCAACCTCATATAATGATAAAAATATCAAGAAAGTTATTTCCTATAAAACTGCATTACCTTGTGAATAATATTTCAATAAACACAATTTAACATTTTTTTTTCATTTTTTCCCATGAATAAGTCTACTTATCCTCTACATTACTTTGATATACGAGTATAACGAATCAAAATATATTGAACTTCATATTTGATGAAACACTCAGTATAATTAGAACAATGAGAAATAAGTCATAAGGTTTTGAAAGAAACAATAATATGCCTAATCGCAATCCATGTATTGAATATTTTCCTACTCACTCCGCCTCTGATCTATCCCTACCGAACGACCTTGAACGGGGCTTCAAAAGGGTACCAAATATTGCAGAATGGACCTTAGAATTCCTTATGGAGATTTACATGTAAAAATGGTCGAAATTGCGCTCGAACCGGTGCTACATATCTACTATTGGAAATTGAACATTTTTCTGAATTAAATGCGGATATTGAATATTTCTAATATAATGGACAAATAATTCAGCTTTCATCCATCCATTTTCACTCAGACCGTATCCCCATGAATTTGGAATGCTATTGAAAATTTTCGGTTCTCCCTTTATTTGGGAAGACAATCATGGGTGGAGTCACATTGCCACAAGCTGAAAATGTGAACATAACCGTCAATTTTGGTGTGGCGTCCCCTTGATCCACTTCATAAACATTTTTTTCGTGCCTTTCGGAGCAATGACTTTTCCAAATTTTGGACAGAACCGGAAGCACATCTCGTCTCTATTATAGACTGTCGTAGGGTCGGTCATTCAAAATTTCAAAGTAGTTTTTACTTTTCACATATAATTCAATTTCTTTGAACCATTTCCTCATATTTGATTCTGAAACATTTGATGAAGCAGATGTCACGCCCTCTGATATTCTACTTGTGAGAGTTTGATGCCTTTTTGGGAAGCTCTCAAACCATTTGTTGCCCGGTATATTGTCCTTGAATGGGTTAGGTCTTTTATTAGCTCCCAAAAAATATTTTACGCTCATTTGGATATCCACCTTTCTCCGCGGAAAGCCTTCTATTTGGCTCTCTATAATCCAGTTTTCCAGTTTTTCTTCTTCTGCCTTCGTTAAATAAGTACTAGGCCCCTTTTCAATCTTTGAAAATTTATCACTTAATCGAAATTGGAGTGTTGATCTTGGAATTCCATACTTCTGTGATATTTTTTTCTTTGATGCACCATCACTGATTTCTTTTAAGGCTAGCTGAAGACTTTCTTCAGAATATTTTTTGGTGTATTTATGTTCTGCTTTCGTTTTCGGCATCTATCAAATTACAATTATTAAAAATCACAGTTATTTCCTTAACAGGTTCCATCAATTGATTTAGATTTCGAATTGATAGACCCAGTAATTGACATGGGGGGACAATGACTGGAAAAGAGGTCATATTGTAACCATTTGTTGGCATCCCTTGATTTAAGAGAGAAAAAAAATAGAACTCATGCTTAAATGTTCACAAGATTCATCAGAATATTGTGCGTTCTCTTTTAAAAGAGTTAGTATCTATGCATGAATGAATCAGGCCAAATAAAACATCACAGATTTCTTTTAAGGCTAGCTGAAGACTTTCTTCAGAATATTTTTTGGTGTATTTATGTTCTGCTTTCGTTTTCGGCATCTATCAAATTACAATTATTAAAAATCACAGTTATTTCCTTAACAGGTTCCATCAATTGATTTAAATTTCGAATTGATAGACCCAGTAATTGACATGGGGGGACAATGACTGGAAAAGAGGTCATATTGTAACCATTTGTTGGCATCCCTTGATTCAAGAGAGAAAAAAAATAGAACTCATGCTTAAATGTTCACAAGATTCATCAGAATATTGTGGGTTCTCTTTTAAAAAAGTTAGTATCTATGCATGAATGAATCAGGCCAAATAAAACATCACAGTCACAACGCTTACCTTAACGAATTTTCTTAGTTTGGCACAGTAAACTGATGCAGCAGTCAATCACCTCACACTAATACACATGCACAGAGGCTGCCTATATTGTAACTCGGTCTGTATAATTTGTCCTTTTGTCAGATTTTGAAATATTACTTGTGTTATGCATTCTCGTCGGGGATTTCTTAAAAACCATTATTAAATAGCAGTGTAAATGACTAGAGTAGTGCCAACTATTGGATGTTTTACCCTAAACACAAAAAGCAACTTTTAGGTTCCGTCTTCTCTCTTCTTTGTCACGAGCCAAGCTAGCTACTCGCGCATATTGACATTATTCAAATCGGACTCTCCAAAGCACACGCAAAACCGTACAAAAACATGTGCCAAATTTAAGGCACAACATGGACTCGCAACACTCTTCGATTATAAGCGCGATTCAATCATTCAATTACACTCGAGAGAGTTTCCAGGAACCCAACTATTTACCCAATTTACAAATATTTCACATGTATGTTTGGACATCATCACCAAGTAATAGATAGTCAATTACATAATTAATCAAGTTGTTGAACAAATATTCTTCAAATTTTCAAATGTATAATCGGCCAGAATAATTAGATATAGTCCGTTTCAAAATGATTGGCGTCTCGGGCGGCTGTGGAATCTCGAAAATATGTTTTTAATATCCCATCAGTAACTTTTGAGTTCTAGGATTTAGGTTGGTGTTGATTGAAAACACTAAGTTTTGACATTTCAGAGTTTGAATTAACCTCCTTTCGAATTTATTTCTGTATGCTTATGTTCTTGCTTAAATCGAAAAAATAGTTTTGAATTTGAATATTTCTCAAGTATTACCGAATTGAAAATGGCTGGAATTCATCAAGATACCTCTCGCCCCGCCTAACTACAAGGAAACGTGAAGCAGTTTTCTTCGGTATTGCGAGTTTTTCAACAATTCAGCAGGTTTCTGCCAGTTTTAATCGCGTTTAGCTAGTTATTCAGGTAACAATCATTTACTTGTTCGAGGTGTTTTCGATTTTTTCGAATTAATAAATAAGTCTCAAATTCCAGTTTTCACCTAGAACTTTCAGATGAATTTTGGAGAGAAATAAGGCAAGGCAAGTCATTAACGGTCAGAAGTGAGCAGTGGATGGAAACCTATTTCACATGATTATACCTTCAAAGAGACATTATACGACGTTATTCTTTCTAAAATCAGAAACAATGAATAAATCAGTTTGTACATATTTTTTGAACTGCCTGAAAAGTAACCGAGTTTTAATCAAAATCAACATTTGATATATTATTTAATGAAACATGAAAAAGACAGTATTAATAACAATACAAATAATAGTGATCTATTTTATAGCATATCACACTTCCAATGATTCACAGTTTGTCAACATATATTTTCTATTTGTTTCAACAACTTGGCTATGGAATCATAAAGTTATGTCAGCTTCATTATACTTTCTTTTCCTCAATACCTACTCAGAAAAAATGATACAGGGTGAGAACTTGGCTGCATTTTCGATAGTAATCAAGATTCCAAAATTTGCGGAAGAGTCTTCATAGAGAACGAACTTTTAGTTATCCTTGATTATTTAATGAATGATATCTCTACATTGGAGTTCCTCGAAAGCCTCCAAGATTTCATGTTGAAGTATTCCACGCTATTTTTATTATCAATCCTGAATTTCCAATTCCCATGCTTGATCCTTGATCTACAGCGAAATAGTGGGGGTGTGTATATTTTAGTCATCATCTCAGCTTGTTTTTCTTTTGTAATTGAAGCTGAGTTTGAAAATGTGTCCAACAATGACGAAAATAATATTATTTCACAAAAAAATCTTCAAATTTATTTGCCTTGAAAAATATATTCAATCATTTTATAGGTTATATTGATATATAGAAAAGGGATATTGGCTTCAGGACTGCGAATGGGGTGAATAACACACTCTCTTCAAATTGTCGACGTTTCGATCCTGTTTAGGATCTTCTTCAGGACTAAAAAAGTTTATTAAAACATCAGACAAATGAACAATCTGGTCACAATAACACAACACAACATTACATAAAGTTCCCTGAGAAAAAACTAACATTCAGGTGGAAATTTCATATTCAACTTACCAATTTGGTCAAATGTATTACGATGTGGCAGAACTTGTTAAATTTCATCGGAATTGTGTGTATAATTTCGTCAGATCTATAAAATTTATTATGAATCGTATGTGGTCTTAGCTCGGTTAATATGGTACTGATCGACGGTGTCTTGTTTTTCTCCCAAACATGTTACGGTGAAACTCCCACGACGCAGATTTATTTTTTATTAATTTCTCTCATTAGGTTATTATAAATTATGCTCAATTTTTGAGTGTCTGTTCGGATATTAACTGTGTCACGTATAAAAATGTGTATCATTTCACTAATACATCTTTTGTGGTAGTTGTTTTCTTTATCCAAAATTTTCACATCATCAAAGTCAAAATTATGATTTTCTTGGAAATGGTGTAAAGCTAGTGCGGTTTTTTCGTTTTTGTCTCTATTATTTTCTTTGCAATCATATGTATGCTGACGTATACGATTTTTCAGGTATTGTCTGGTCATGCCGACATACGATAGGTTGCAATCTTTACATGGAATTTGATACACTAAATTAGAGGTCATTAGTTTTGGATGAGAATCTTTCAATTTGGTGTATATCATCTCAAGTTTTGTTAGAGGATAGAAAGCAAGCTTGATGTTAGTTGAGTGATTTTTTACCAAAATTTCAATCTTTTCTGATAATCCCCAATGTATGGAAATTTATAATAGATTTTATTATGGTTATCATCAGGCTGTTCCGTGTTCCGTATAGTGGTTTTAACAAACTTGTTTTTATAGAGATGTATAGTCTTGTTCACTAAATTTCTGGGGTAATTGTTAATTTTTAAGATATTTTTTATTTTAGTCTCATTAGTTGACCAAAATTCTTCACTACTGAGACTGTAACATCTGAATAACATATTCCTGACTGTATTAATCTTATGTATTTGTGGATGGTGTGAAAGGTAATTGAGAACCCGGTTTGAAGAAGTTGGTTTGTTATACCAATTGGTTGAGATTGATCCATCGGTTTGTCTGATAAGTTGGACATCTAAAAATGAAATTCTATTTTGTGTTTCCTTTTCTAAAGTGAACTGAATTCGTTCATGGAAAGAATTGAATGTATTGATAAGTTCATCGACTTTATCATAAGGAACAGCCATGAACGTATCATCTACATATAACTTTAAAATTGGTATTATAAATCTAAGTTTTTTAACACATTTACAAATGACATAGTGCATCACCATGTTGGCTATGGTAGGACTCGCCGGATTACCCATCGCCGTGCCTTCAATCTGTAGGTATATTCGTCCATTAACCGTAAAATAACTGGAATCAAAAATGAACTCTATAATCCTACATAACATAGTTCTACTTAATTCTGTATAGGCTGATATATGTGACCAATTTTCCTTTATGATGTGCAAAACTAACTGCTTCGGTATATTGGTAAACAACGAGACCACGTCTAAAGACACCAAAACATAGTTTGGGGGTAACTGCACTGTTTTTACTAGTTCAACAAGCTCAAATGAATTCTTCACATTATAGTCAAAAGTTGTAGTCCAAGGAGATAGAATTTGGTGAATATAATTGGATAAGTTATATGTAGGGGAATTTAAACAACTAACAATAGGTCTCATGCTGAGATTAGGTTTGTGCGTTTTTCTCAGTCCATACATTCTTGGTGGTAAAGAGTTATGTGTTTTAAGTTTTTTCATTGTGGACTCACTTATTATATGTTGATCAAAAAGGTCCTTTACTAATTCGTTATTTTTTGTTTGAAAAATAGAGGTAGGATCTTTGTTAAGGTTCGTATATGTAGCCTCATCATTTACTAATTCACTCATGGCTGCCGTGTAATCATCTCTATACATGAAAACCGTGCTATTTCCCTTATCTGATCTAGATATAATGCATTCAGGATGATCATGAAGAAATTTTTTTGTTATAATAAGGTTCGTCAAGAATAAATTTTCCTTTTTGTTATTTCTTTTCATTTTATTACAATGATTTGTAGTGATGTTAGTGAAGGAGGATCTAAGGTCATTTTTTGTTTCCTCAGAAAAAACTGATTGACTGTTCACGATGTATTCAAAGTCTTTAATTATGTTGATATTTAATTTATATTTAGGACCTGAGTTGATAGGGATGTTGAATTTTGGACCTACACTAAGAATTTGTAAAACTGATTCAGGTAATCGTATGTTCGTATAATTGAAAACGAAATTATTTTTTGTTTCCAGTCTGAATGTAGCCCTCTCATTACATAAACTTTGGATTTTATTCAAGTTACTGTTCTTAATTGAAATGAAATATCTATCATATGTTTCATGTGTTCTACGAAAAAACGTCGTGGAGACATCCGCAGGTATTCGATTGTTAATTCTTGCTCTGATTGACGATTTTTCCATTTGAAGTCCTTTCAATTTCCACAAAATAATTTTTATTTCTAAATTTAAAACTGCCGTTTGACATCTGATCTTGATTTTTTCAATTTCCTTCGTATATGGACTTCCTTCCGCGTACAACGTGTCGATACATTTAATATTACTTGCAATATGTTTAGGTGAAACGTTTTTTGTTCTACAAGTCAACAGAAATATTCTTCGATTTCTCGCCAGAGCTAACTTCCGATTGACATTCATCCAAGATTTCAACAACTTCGCAACATCATACCCGTAATCTGTGGTGATGTTCTGAAAAATTTGAAGAGAGTGTGTTATTCACCCCATTCGCAGTCCTGAAGCCAATATCCCTTTTCTATAGTTAAATGCAAGGACGAGATTGTTGATATGGAAGTTATATTGATATATTTCAATCTATGATGAACCCACAGAAAGTTACTTTTTGTAACTAGAAATAAAGCCCCGGCTGGAATTCCATGGCTTACTCTGATGACAATCATTTTGAAACGGACTATAGGTCCCTCCATAAACGAAATATTCTCGTGTAGAGCGAACGCGAAAGCAGATTTCTCATAGAGATACGAAAGATTTCGTGAGTTGAAGCTAGCTCGGTGTCCGTTAGCTGTCAGAATACTACTCACAACATTGAAGTGTGAAGTGAGACATTATGCGGATTGACCTAAACGTGCTCGGATAACTCTAGCAGTGTCCGCTGTTCATTGATATACTCAAAATGAAATTCATAATAGTTAAGTACACTGGTCCGGAGGATATAATTCTGAGAGGAAACAATTGGAAAATGCCTCTAGATTTCTAGATTCTACAAGACTATGTTATTATTATTTTTATCATTATTATTATTAAACTCTTTTTTAGTACTCAAGCTATATATTTGGGCGACGAGAAGGCCTGATGCAAAGTTACCTATAACCTCTAAATTTCTAGATCCTACAAGACTATGTTATTATTGTTATTATTTTTATCATTATTTTTAAACTCTTTTTTAGTACTCAAGCTGTTTATTTGTGCAACGAGAAGGCCTGAAGCAAAGTTACCTATAATGATGTACATACTTGTAGAATCAGCGAATGAGAGAAATGAAATTCTCAATAACTCCTTCTACGAATACATGCATTTCTCATTTCATTTTGCCTGTTTCTTGTACTTGTTTTTAGGAGAGTTATTACTTAAAAACCATATTATAACAATATATAACAATATCAATGAATGAGTGGATTGTTTAGATATCAATAAAAAATATCAAGTGTGAAAGCTATGCAATTTAAACTTTATACTTTTGGTGAGTCAAATATTGAATAATATCCTGAGAACTTTGTTTAACTGGTATAATCCAAACTCAATAGAAGTATGAGGTTTCAAAAATACGACGAAACACTTTGAGAAAAGGTAGTACCCCAGCCTTGCTTGGCTCGTCTTGGCGGGTGCACTAACGTTCCCCTATATTTCAATTTAAGACTTGCTGACAGCCGTAAATTATCAGACATTTTGTTCTTGCACAAAATATTACATAATCAGTGCCAAGTACCAGATATACTGGGAACCGTTTGAGGTTCCTCCAGTATATTTCTTATATTTCGCTCAAGAAAACTAATTTTTCTCAAAATTCACCACTTACGTACTTACAAGAATGTTAGCCACAGTAAAGCAGTTTGCTGCTCCTGTCATATTGATCTTTTAAGCGCATCACATAGTCAATTGAAAAAATAAGTGAAGGAAAATTTCTTGCAATCGGATTAATTCGATTATTCGATATTCGTCTTACTTATCCAATGATCTGCCATTTTATTTTAGTATTTTATTAATTATATTATTATGGGACCCTTAATTGCATTCATTCTATTTCATCCTGCTCTATTTTTCATTTGATTGTATTTTAATTATATATCCCCATATTATTGCTTCTTGATCCGTGGTACCTGGTTTTTTATTTATGCTGTTTTTTGAATTTGTATTTTAGTTAATGCCTTGATTGCACCTAGTTCATCACTAACGTATAGTGTATTAATGTTTATGTTGTGAAGGCTTTTTTTGGGATAAAGCCTGTTTATGTTCGTTTCACCTGAAAAAATAAATAAATAATTACAACTTTGACGGAATAATAATTTAAAAGATTCACTTAAACTCGCAATTGCTTCTGAAAAATGTATAGAACGCGGGATTATTGAAAAATATTTTCCTGAACTCATTTCGCAAATCATGAATCAGCCGAAAATCCTTTGCTTAGGTAATGTTCCTTCTTCCTGAAAACTTGATTTGGGTTTTCTCTCCCAGTCTCTGAACAAGAAACAAGTAGAAATTTTTTTTAATAATAGAAGAAAAAAATAATAGAATATTATCACGATTCTGCGAATTGTATGAAAAATAGAAATTGTCGGACGAAGCGGTCTGATTTAGACTCCGAAACGTTACGCTTCATAGTTCAAAGTGTTTTCTTTTCGTTTATTGTTAGGCAACAAATTAGTGCTCAAATTTTTACGCAGGAACCTTTCTTCTAATATTAAAAAAAAAAATTTCTACTTGTTTCTTGTTTCAGGGACTTGGAGAGAAAACCCAAATAAAGTTTTCAGGAATATGCAAAGACCTCTCAGAAAATATTTCTATAGATATCTGTTCCTTCTTCACTGACAGATGTGATAGAACTCCGGAAACGGACATCTAGAATTTTCGGACCAATATATACATATAGTTTCGATTACCTTCCTCGTTTAACCAAAACTGGCTCTTGCGAGATCGTCAGTTGAAGGCGGAGATCTGAAATCAGATTGCTTTTGTTAAATGAATGCGTAAACTGTTTGTTACTGGCAACACTGGTTGGAATGCGGTCGCAGGCGCAGGCGGCGGGGTCGATTTCAAGTGTTCAACTCAACGGTTCGGTTTTGTCTTTTCCGTCTGTCCTCCGGTTCGGTTGTGATGAGAAAAGGGGATCGGGTCGATCCGAGATTATCAATCAAGACGTTGGCGGCTGTTGGAACTCGGGAGACGATGCGTTCTTGTCAAGATTATGGAATCCTACATTTAAATGTCTATGCGATTGGAAGGAGATATGTTACTTATTATTTTTGTGTTTTTTGAGGAATATCTGAATCGTTTCTCCATATCTCTAGGCGATATGCGAGTTTTTCTCAGTTCATTCAATGAGTATGATCGAAATTTTCATCTACGATTTCGATTAACTATCGAAACGATCCGGGGGGATTATCTTAATCGACACAAGAAAAATGACGAATTTCATTCCAGCATGAAGTTTGGCACGCTTTCACATATCACTTTCAATTATTGCCATATGATTGCGTCCCAGATCGAGAATGATGGGAGTTTATCTCCACGTGCACATAAAAAATGGCGATATGAAAAAATAGGTATATTAGAAGAAATCCATTCAAGATTTTCTGGGTGATCTATTGAATTCACCCTCTGAGTCTGAAATGAAATATAAACTTTTTGCACTTTCAGCTAAGCAGGAAAAGATATAAATTTTTTGCTTTATCCCCGAAAGCCTCTCTTCTGAAATTACTTTGTTTCGGTAGGGAACATGGTTGTTAAGCTGTGTAGACATCTCAGTAGTCGATGTTTTTTTTAGGCGCTCACTCTCATGGAAAAGTGTGTTATCATTCATTCCGTATACCTTTTTTTTTCTTGAATTTTCACCAAATCTTCAAGTTCACATCTATTTCAAGTTCCAGACTTCCTGTTCAAATTTAATTCTGACCGTCAATCCGTGAGCAATTGGCTAAACCTTTCTAAAAGATTCGTGGTTTCAGCCACCTGTAGTTTGTCTTCCCGATATTCCAAAAAACTGATTTGATTTGAGAATATATGCCACGAACGCATCTAAAATCAATTTTATGCAAGTGGGTATATAACTGAAATTCCTTTTTTTTCAGTGAAGTTCGAATTTTTGTGCTTGTTTAAACCGAATTTTCGACAGTTTCTAGAATTTTTTGAATTTTCGAGAAAACAACAACATTTTTGTGGCATGAATAGAAATGACAACAATCACGAAACAATTGAAAAATTTGTAACTTTATCATTTTTCAGACTGTGCGAATTTTCCTCAAGGATAAAATTTCAACACCCCTACATTCTGGATTAGTGTTGGGTAACAATTGTAAGGGGCGGTTCATGTGTCCCAGACACGACTCAGAAATGTAAGAGCGGCTCACTATGAAAAACGGTATCAACTCATTTCAAATGTCCCACTAATAGGCCAGTCAATAAAGCCTCTGAATCTTAAGTAATTAGCAACAGCGTAATTTTTTGATATGTTGTTCGGGACGGTAAAACATGAAGGTATACAATTTTCCTAAGCCTCTGGGGTGAAAGCTAAGGGTTAAAAGGGGCGAAAAAGGTTTTTTGTTTATAACTTCGGAAAAAAAATCGTTCTTTGGTAGAAATTTTGAAGGATGGTGTAATAAATAATTATCAATCTTGTATAAAATTTTCCACCTTTTTTGGTCGATGCAAAATTATTTGTTAATAAAAAAGTACAATTTTTGAAATAACACTGGTAAAAAAATTCTGACAAGGTAGAAAAGTTAATACAAAGTTTTTTATAATAGGATCATTGGATAAATTTCATAACCTCTCTATCCAGGCACGGTTTCGATGAAATTTATTTCCAAAACGACGTTGACAGTTGTTTTGAATCATTCATGGGTGTTGTTCGGTATTTTCTTGAGCGGTACTGTCCTGTAGATAAAATAGCTTCTGGTCGATCAGTTGAGAAGTGGGTGACATTCGAACTTGTACAAAGTAAACAAAATCTGTCCAACCTCCATTGGCTTCATAAGAACCTAGGTACTTCAGTTACTTCCCAAAACTATAAAGTCACCAAACGCCAACATAAGAAGTTGATAAATTCCACCAAGTTGAAGTTTTATAGTTCAGCTATCGATCGGTCAGACAATAAAAACAAGACAGTGTGGAATATTGTGAATGGTTTGGCTGGAAGAACGAATGATAAAAATGATATCTGCATTAATTTAAATGGTTTTACGTGTGATGAACCAACTCAGTTGCCCGGTATCTTTGCGGAACATTTTTCTTCGATCACAAGTTCTAAACTGAGATCTTGTTATGGAGATAATTTATCACAATCTTGCACTGCAATACCAATGGTAAACAGTAATTTCTTCTTCAATCCTGTAGATAAGATTGAAGTTCCTGCGACACCTTAGTTGCTTAGTTTTAAGTCTGACATGTCCTATACCCTGTGTAGTGTCTCAATGGAATTAATAAATTATTATTATTATTATTATTATCATGGAGTTACTGAACTTTCCACCTTTTTTGTCCAGTGGAAAAGCTGAAAGCAGCCACGAGATTGCCTCTTAGCCTATCGAGGCGTTCGGCGCGCGATCAGGGGATCGCGATGAAGACTCAGGTACAAATAAGGCATGGAGAACCCGAAAATAATATGTGCTACGGAATAATTTCGCTCTAGCTTCTCAGTCTCTGCACCATTGTTAATCATTTGAAGGAATAAATAACGAGGTGATCAATGTGATTCCGGGAATATTTCAGTGCACATACGAAAATACGTACTCATTTTTCTTTCGGGTATCAAATTAAGCGTGTTGAATTTTTGCGTTTTGTAGGCATTCCTTCTCAGCAAGCTCTTTGACAATATTCAAACACTGGGTTTCATCAGACAAAAATTTAATATTTTCATTTCAACAAGATAGGCGAGAATCGATAATTGAAATATTTTTTTTTTTCAAATATACTTGTGATAGACTAATCAAAGACCTATGTATTAGCTGACTTGTGAAAAAAAAGAAAAATTTTTAATCCCGTTTTTGTCGGGCAAAAACCCCACTTCATTCCACTCACCGCACATTGAAAATCGTACGAACTGGTGAAAAATTATCTTTTTTTTCTTTGAATTTAACCTTCTTCAATACTTTAACCACCATATTTTATCGGGCAAGAATTCACCCCCCACCACTACAGAATAAAATAAAAATGCTATTTTTCCACTGTTTTTTCTGTAGCTTTTTCTGAAATATAAATTTTCATCGATGTAATATATTCGTGTATCACTAATATGAGGATACCGATATATTTTTGGGGTATATTAATTTGAATAATACCACACCTGATTCGCTTAATCATTTATTCTCGACTGCTGAAGAAAACACATGTACAAATATTGTCTGGCAGTAATACAAAAAATCCCTTGGTTGCGCAGAAACATAAGCAACAAGGAAAGATATATTACATCTCCCTCCTTAAAATTAAAAACACATAAAGAAAAATTTCACAGGAACAACAATTCAACTATAATTCAAACGTTGTGGGGGTTTGACCACACGTTTAGGTCTACTATTAACCGAATTGTCACCCCTTAGAGTGATATTGGATTCAGTATCGTCAGTTTCTGATATCGTTTTGTCAGATATATCAGGAAGTTTAAGATGACGTTTCCATTCTACATTATTTAGTTCTGGTACTCTTACCACATAAATGAAAGAACCAAGTTTTTTTATAACCACCGCTTTAATCCACTTCCTGGAATTCTGTCTACGATAGTCGCGTACAGTAACTTCTTCAACAATTTCGAAATTTAAACATCTTCGACCCCCATGATAAAACTTTTGTTGTTTTTGAGCTGCTGAGACTCGATCTCTCAAACCGTCCTGATCTACTGGCTTTAGAAAATTGAAACGAGTTCGCAACTAACGACCTAAGAATAATTTAGCCGGAGTACAATGAGGAGTAGCCTGATAATCAAGTAGGAAAATATTCAAAATCAAATTTATATTTCCGTTCGTATGTTGACCTAACTGCATTTTCTGCAGCTCCATTCGATGAAGGATGAAATGGCGGACTAGTAATTTGAATAATGTTATTGTTTTTCAAGAAATGTTCAAATTCATCTGAACAAAAAGATGTTCCGTTGTCTGTAACGATCTGATCAGGCAATCCATAACGAGAGAAACATGATCTCAAAATTGCGATTGTTTGGCCAGACGTAATTGACTTCATAGGAAAAACCTCTATCCATTTATGAGCATCTAAAATAATAAAAAATTGTGTGTTCAGAAAAGGACCCATAAAATCCAAATGAGTTCTGCTCCATGGCTTGGGAGGCCAGGGCTAACTACACAACACTGACTTGTCTGGATTATTTTTATTCAACAGACAATTTTCGCATGTTCTTGAAATTTTCTCGATGTCACAATCCAAACCAGGCCACCAAAAATATGAACGTGCTAGGGATTTCATTTTGATGACTCCCATGTGCGAAAAATAAAGGATTTTCAACATATCTCCTCTCAGTATTGATGGAATAATGATTCGATTGTTCCACATCAAGCAATTCGATTCGATCGTTAATTCATTTCTAATTTTATAATAATTTTTCAATCGTATTTCCGATATTTTATAATTATTCCAACCTTTTCTAACATATCCGATGACGTCTTTCAAAATCTCATCTTTATGTGTAAAATTCGCAACTCTATTCAAATCAATTGGAAAATATTCATTATTCTGAAAATGATCGACATAGTTCAATTCGACATCTTCTACCGATAGTTCATTGACCTTTTGAGGAAGACGAGATAAAATATCTGCCTTATTTTGATTTGATTTCACTACCTCTATATCGTATCTGTAACCAGAAACTATGAGTGCCCACCTTCGTAAACGATTTGCCGAAAATTGCGGGATTGATTTATCCGGATGGAAAATGTATGATAGTGGCTTATTATTCATCACTAATGTGAAATGTCTACCCCACAAATAATTATGAAACTTGCATAGTCCAAAAATTACCGCTAAAGCTTCCTTTTCCAAAGTACAATATTTTTTTTCCCTATCAAGCAATGTTCTTGAGGCATAAGCAATAACTTTCTCAACACCATCAGGCATTATATGTGCTACTAATGCCCCCACACCGCAATCACTTGCGTCAGTAAACAGACGTAAGGGTAATTTCGGATTATAATGAACCAAAACCGGGGCAGACGCTAAAACTTCTTTAACTTCTATAAATGCGGACTCACATTCTAGTGACCAATTCCATTTTTTATTTTCTTTAAGGAGATCATACAGCGGATACAATAATGTGGACAAGTTAGCAACAAATTTGCCATAATAATTTATTAAGCCTAAAAAAGCTCTTAACGAGGTTAGGTCTGTAGGCCTAGGAGCATTTACAATAGCTTCAATTTTTGTATCAGATGTATGAAGTCCTTCTTTATCAATATCGTATCTCAGATAAGTTATTTTTGGTTTCAGGAATTCACATTTTTTTAAGGCTAACTTTAAACCTGCACTTTGAAGCCGGGACAAAACTATTTCTAACCTAGCTAAATGTTCCTCCTTTTCTTTCCCCGTGATTAGAATATCATCAAGAAAACTAACAAATCCGGTCAAATCTTGAAGAATAGTTTCCAGAATTTTCTGAAATTTTGCAGGAATACTTGCAATTCCGAATGGTGCTCGATTGTATCGAAATAATCGTCATTAATTGTTTTGATTTTTCATCCAAACTCACTTGCTGATATGCGTTTGAAAGATCGAGTTTGGTGAATAGTGCACCGCCCTGTAATTTAACGAATAAATCTTCGATTTTAGGTAAAGGATAAGAATCAATTTCAATAAAAGGATAAACGTTAACCTTAAAATCGCCGCAAATTCGAACTGAGCCATCTCTTTTCAAAACAGGAACAATCGGTGTAGCCCATTCTGAAAAATCGACAGGTTCGATCACGCCTAATTTACATAAACGATCTATTTCATTTTCAACTTTTTCACGCATCGCGAATGGTAAGGGTCGAGCTCTACAAAATTTAGGTGTACATGATACTGACTTAATATTTATTGACATTGTTGCCTTATTAAAATTTCCCAAACCTGGAGAAAAAAGACTTTCAAATTTACGGAGAAGAAAATCCCAATTTTCAGGAAGATAACCAGCATTCAAACTATAAATCGATAACTCGAATAGGTTGAAGAAATCGCGTTCCAGCAGTGGTGGACCTCCATTCTTAATTACGAAAATTTGTAGATTTGCACATTTTTCTCTAAACAGACATTCTGTCTGTCAAGATGCCGCACAGTGAAGTCGATGAGTCTGAGAGCTCCGAGAAAAGTGCGAGAAGTACAGTGAAATCTAACTTTACTTGTGGATACTGTAATAAGAAAGTGGTTGAATATCTAAAATGTCTCAAGTGCAAAGTGAGATTCCATCCCTCATGCCTAGCCAAAGCCTTTAGCCCGGTCGTCCACTGCAAGCGTTTTCGAGCGTTTTATGGCTCTCGCGAAACGAGCGTATACGTGCGGCAAGTTGCTACAGATCCCAAGCAATGTATTCCAATGCAGCTGCGTCCAGTACAGGCGACTTCGAGCGGGCGTACACGAGCGGCTACGAGCTTCGACGCTTGATCCGCCTGAAATGGGATCTGTAGCGCGTGTACGCTCGAACGTTAGAAACGCTGGCTCTATTTACGAAGTAAAATCCTTTCCGCGTAGAGAAATTCGTATGGAATTCGTTGGACATGGATCCTGCTCAAAACTATCTTTAATGAAATTAATTTCATTTTTTCTTTTTTCAGTTGTAGATGAATTAAATGATCCCAATCATAAAGTGTTTTCATAAAATCTGTTTTAACACTCATTTGATATCGATTGGTGTGTCTTTTTTTCTGAACACCCTTGTCTCTTATATAAATGAAATTCAAGGAAATCTTGATGTCAAATTTTGTGTGATGAAAAGTCTGTGGTGCAATGCCTAAATACTTGATGACGGTATGCCGATGATGTTTTCGTGATTTGACAACATGGCAAAGAAGAATGGTTTCAGAAAAAAGTCACACAACAATCGATATCTAAATATATATTCAAATCAGTCAAATGTGTGGTATTATAAAAACACTTAACGGTGGGGCTCATTTAATTTCATCTACAAATGAAATGAGAAATAATTAAATTAATTTCATTAAGAGTATTTTTGAGGATAATAAATATCCAACGAATTTCATTTGAAAAATTATTTCAAATTCAGAGAGTATAATGATGAACAGGGACCAACAAGAAACCGTCAAGAATAAACAATGTCATTTAATTTGATTTCTCATGTTTATGGACTTTCAGGAAAAATTCAAAGAATTGGTTCTAAATTCAATATGAGAACCGTTTTCAAAACACGAAATGATTCAAGATCTAAACTTACAAAAACTAAATCTTCAAATCAGAAATTGTATTTACAATATTCCTTGCATTTATGGAAAAACCTATACCTACACGAGAAACATCAACATCTTTCGAAATTAGAAAATTAGAATAACATAAAATGTAGAGATATTGGTAGATCGCGATCATGTAACTTCCAATAGGCGATCACATGATGGATTGGAATAACACGAAATATCTAATGATGGAACCTGACAGTTATATAAGAATGATAATCTGTTAAATTGTTCGGTGGGTGTGGATCGTATTTGGAATGATTTGTTGAAAATGGAACTGATTTCAGGGAATTTTGAAATGAAGTAGCGATTTCACCATCATAGTTATTAATATTAATCTATGATCATCATGGATTGGTGAATGTCAATTGGGAAATCAGTAATTCTCAATATTACGTAAAGCTCATGTTGAGAAATTGTCTGAAAAGGGAGTCTGATATAAACTACGAAACGTTACAAAGCTTGAGAGTTCGAAGTGTTGCCCCAATGAAGTTTTATCGTTTCTCAAATACATTCAGAAATATTCTTTGCTTCTTCCCATAGGAATTGAAAAATCGCTCAGGATATTTTTCCAATTATTGATTTTGGAGATGTTTGAATTCTCCCAAGGATTTTTGGTTCTGAAAAGTGAATGCATCCAATAACGGCAGGACCTCTGTGTTTCCGTCGTCTTTTGACTAAATAACTTGACTCTAGAATGTACAAGTCCTCCGGATTCAAAGCATATTGCACTCAATGCTAAAAGAATACGAACGATGTCATTTTCGAAGACAAACTATGGTCTTTGTTGGTTATATCACTGAATGGAACGCAAGAAGCCGCAACCGTCGCCGCTGCCAGTGGACGAACCCTGCAGCCCATTGCCGCCTGTGTTGTAGCAGCTACGAAGGCTTGTTTCGCGTGAGCGCGTTGCCGCCTGAATACGCTTGCAATGGACGACCGGGCTTAAGGCTTTACAAGAATGTCATCACGTTGTGAGCGATGAAGATATCGACAGCGAAGAAGAGGTGAATGATTCAAAATTCCTCAAAATGAAGGTAGAATTTCTTCAAAAAATCGTTGATGAAATTAAAGAAAAGAACATAATTCTCATGGAAAATAATGCACTTCTACGTGAAAAAATTTCCTATTTGGAAAAAAAAATCCAGATAACAAATACAAAAAAGATAAATATCCAGGCACAAGCAAATCATTTGGAGGCCAACATTCTGGCGTTAACGCAGAAACAGAAAAACTCACAGAAGTCAACAATATGACGTTGACATCCAAGAGAGAGGAAATATGGGTGATTTCTGACGTAAACACGGAAACAGAAAGACCGCCAGAAGTAAACATTTCGACATTGACAACTAGAAAAGGGGAAGTAAACAAATCATCAAATTCTGATATTTCTAATATGGGCAGGGAGAAATATTCAACAGTGTTACGTCAAAAAACTGAGAAATCTAGAGAAGGGAGCACTAATAATTTCTTCGAGGAAGCATCAACAAATGGTACTGAAAACTCCGAATGGAAAACGGTTTCAAAACGGACTTCAAAAAGAAAAACCAATATTTTGTCTCAGGGGACGAAACAAATCGAGGCTGGAGCAAAGATTAAAGGTGCACTGCGTCGTAAATAGCTTTACCTGGGTCGAATTCAGGGTCAAGAGGTCTCACCTGAGGACATTAAAGATTACCTCTCAGAATTTATGGATATCACATCGATCGAAGTCAAGAAATTAAATACAAAGGGTCTAAATTCCGCTTTTAGTGTAGGAGTGCCTGATATATTGTAAAATCTGTTGCAAGTGAAGAAGTTTGGCCTGAAGGAACAGTCATAAGAGAATTCGATTTTAAAAATTTTTTCAGGCGCAGGAGCAAGGACCTGTCAACTTAATCCGTTCTAAATATCACGAAGAACTTATCACGGTGATCCATCAAAATATTCAATCAATAGGTTCATCATTCCCAGCAGTACAGAAATTCGTTGTTGACCAATCCAGACATTCTAGCATTATCAGAGCATTGGAAAAATTATGAACAGTTAGATCTTTACCAGATTCAGGGGTATGAATTGGCTTCTTGTTATTGTAGAAACCTTGGAGAGCATGGAGGATGTGCAATTTACTGTAAGAACAATATCTCTTGAAAGTACGTAAAGACTTTGATGAATATATAGTTGATAGGGTTCTTGAGATGACATGTTTACAAATCAATACTGTAAACTCCAAATTACTTGTTTTTTGTATTTATAGGCCAAACGCACCTGACTCTGATGTTAATTTGTTTCTTGAGGGTGTAAAGTTGATCTTGGAAAGATGCATCGCTGAAAATGTTAACTACATCTTGGCTGGGGATTTCAATATCGATTCCTAACCGACTCAAGACCAAAAAGGGATTTCATAACAATCGTGGAAAGTTTTGGAGCTAGGGCAACCATATTTGAGCCTACGAGAGTGACTAAGACCAAAATAAGATCAAAAATTTCAACAAGGGTGAGTCTACTGTAATAAATTCACACTTGTCGGATCATTATGCACAGAAACTGGTTTTTCCTGCTATTTTTCAAGTGAGCAGGTGTGAAAAGATTAAATTTAGGAAAATAAATGACGTCACTTTAGCTGATTTCAATGATAAATTGACGAGAGAACTCTGGAAAGATATTAAAGACTCCTCTTCTTTAAGTACGAATGACATGTGGAATATTTTCTCTATCACCTATAGAGGCCACTTTGAATCTAGTTTCCCAATAGTTGAATTTTCAGCTTAACATAGGAATGAGTTCAAGTTCAAGAATAATGAAGAAATAATAAGATTGAAGTCTTTATTAGATCATGTATACACTGTTTATAGCGTGAAAACTGAGTTTCAGAGCTTATATAAAAAAATCAAATATATTTACGATCAGGCAATTATAAGTCATAAGCAGAAATTTTATAGTAATAAGATAGCCAACTCTTCAAATAGATCTAGTACAACATGGAAAATAGTTAACAACATAACCAAGAAAAAAGAGAAAAACAAAATGAATCTTTCCATACACGGAGATCCCAAAGATATAGCAAACAACTTTAATAACTATTTTGCTGGAATAGCTTCAAGAATCGGAAATCATCTCTGTTGTAAAAAATATGAAAAACAAAGCATCCTTCGGTCATGACCAAATACCCATATCGGTTATAAAAAAATCAATAAACAACATCATCGGTCCTCTATGTATCATTATGAATAAGCTCTTCACGACTGGAGAGTTTCCTGACGAATAGAAAATATCAATAATTAAACCTCTACATAAAAAGGGAGACACTAACGATCTCAAAAATTACAGGCCTATTAGTTTGCTGACGTCCTTTTCAAAAATTTTTGAAAAAATCCCAACAAATCGACTTCTCAAGTATGTGACCAAATTTAATCTTCTTACTCCAAGCCAACATGGATTCGTTCCAGGTCGAAGTACAGAGACCGCACTATATGAACTCACACGGACTGTCCTAGCAGCCTTGGATCGGGGTGAGATACCAACAGGAATGTTCCTGGATTTGTCCAAGGCCTTTGACTCTGTAGTACATGAAAAATTACTAGAGAAACTCGAGATCTTAGGTATAAGAGGAGCACAACTTGACCTCTTCAGAAGCTATCTACAAGGCAGAAGACAACAAGTTCTCATCCAAATGAATGGCAAGATATCCATGTCTACCAAAAGTCTTATCATTTCAGGTATAATTCAAGGCAGAATATTAGGCCCACTTCTTTTCATCATATATGTAAACGACTTCTGTGAAATTTTAAACAATAGAAATGTGGTACCACTTAACTATGCAGACGACACCAACATTATTACGATCTCTCAAGAATTGACCCGTCTTAGATCTGACTTGTGTACTGTAATGGACAGGGTGAATATTTGGTGTAAGGACAATTCTCTACTGCTGAACAATGACAAGACTCAATGCATGATTTTCGCTACAGATAGATCCTCTTTGATATATCCGAATCAATTCAGATAAAATGATCATGTTATTAAGATCTCAAGCTCAGTGAAGTTTCTGGGATTGATTGTGGATTTTTCTTTGAAATGGAACGATCATATAAAGTATATATCGGCAAAGTTAAACTCTGTAATTTACTCTCTGAGAGTACTGAGGGATAACGTTGAAAATGGAATTCTGAAGATGGTCTATTTCTCAAACTTTCAATCGATTTTAACATATGGTCCTATTTTCTGGGGAAGCAGCACATCCATTCAGAACATTTTTGTTGTTCAAAAACTAGCAATAAGAGCTATTTTCAAACTTAGTTATAGAAAGTCTTGTAGGGGCATATTCAGGTCCAATGAAATTTTAACTGTGATTGGCAAAGACAGTGCAAAGTCTTTCAGACAGATATGACTTTATTAGGTCAACAAGTTTAGGACCGAAACCAAATTTATTTTTTAACTTATTCACCAAAATTTTATGATCTACCTTGTCGAAGGCTTTTTGAAAGTCAGTATACAGGGTGTCCCGTAAAGACCACGTCAAACGAAAACGGAATGTAGATGAGATGTGCTCTACCTGATGTGCAAAAATCTTTCTTATGAAAGTCTCACAGTTTTCGAGATATTTGATGTTTTATGAAAATGTTGAATTTTTTCACTTAAGATGCTTCCTCTCTTGTGGAAGCTACAATTAAATACTTTTCGAATCAGTTTTTTTCTGTAAATATTGTTGAATGATTACTTCGATTCCTGCAATGAAAAATAGCAGAAAATATTAAACAGGGATTCTGAAAAAAAAGTTAAAATTCATGTTCTGAAGGAAGTGTTTTTTTTTGTACTGAATTCTATCTAACGTGGTATAAAAAAAAGACACTAGACCTTTTCTGGATATCACCTTGAAAAGTTGCCCATTTTGTGAGGATTCCGAAAAAGTAAAATACAGGTGATAACCTTGTTAACGAAAAAAGATATTTGAATGTTTATCGGAAATGGAGCATTTCTATGAAAAACTGATTTTGTGAACTTTTCCCAAGTCCTTTCATTTTGCAAATTCTGGTGTAACATATTGAATAATTCTTTTGAAAAATGTCAGTTTGCCCTTAAAATACTCATAAAGTGAAATTATTCATTAATTGCAATGATATAATGTAATAACGCACAGAACCTTCAATATCAATAAATGTATTGTGAAGAAACTTTATGAAAATATCAATAATAAAAATTCAGGATTCGTATTAGAGCAAGTGCTCAAAATGACCACCTCCTTCGCTAATACATGCCCTGCATCTATTGAGAAATGACCTTTTCAACCCATACAAACTTCTCCCCTCTATTTTGTCTGCTGAAATACGAATCCGGTACTTTAGTTGTGCTTCATCTCTTATGGGATTCGAATAAATTTCAATTTTTAAGAAACCCCAGTAAAAAAAAATCCAAAGGATTTAAGTCTGGTGAATGTGGAGGCCACAAAATTCCACCGCCCCTTCCGATCCACCGGTGAGGATATGTTTGGTTTAAATATTCCCTAACATGACGACTGTAGTGTTCTTGGCACCCGTCGTGTTGAAACCATAGATTACATCGCATTTCCAGTGGTATATCTTTTAAGAGTAAGGGTACACTGTTCCTTAGAAAATTCAAATAGTTGGTGCCGTTTAATGATTGCGGCAATTTTGTCGGACCGAATATTTTTCCATCGTATATGGCAGTCCATAAATTCACCGTAAATCGATATTGGGATCTATCTTGCCTTATATTGTGCGGATTCTCGATGTTCCAACTATGAAGATTATGCAGATTAATGTACCCGCTTTGAGTACAGGAACACTCATCAGTCCAAAGGATATTATTGAAAAAATTGGGATTTTCTGCATGTTTCAGCAACATTTGTTGACAAAATGCTACTCGGGCTTGATAGTCTCTGGGTAGTAGTTGTTGAACTCTCTGAATATGGTAGGGGTGATATTGGTGTTTCCTCAGGATTCTATGGGCTCTTGTTTTTGAAATGCCTGTCATGAGCTCTATCATTCTGGTTGATACTGAAGGATTATTTTCGACTTCATTCAAAATGGTATCATCCTCCACGATCGAAGGCCGCCCACTACTTTTACGACTCCTAGGAACTCTTCCTTCGACAATTGCATTACGGGTCCGGATGAAAACTTCGTAATTCGGATGTCGGCGATTGGGGTACCGCTCTGAATAAAGCCGCGATGCTGCTCTAGCATTAAGACGTACTTCTCCATAAATAAGGTGCACTAGATGAAAATGAACGTTTCCATAGATACCTTAAGTACCTCAAGTTTGAATCATTAAATCGCATCACATCATATCAATGTTCGAGAGTTCTTTAGGCAAAGAAAAAGGAATAAAAGAACTTATTCAGTGAATTGGCATCTTAATAACATTTTATTGATTTGTTGATTTATTATTTTCATCAGGAAGTGCAAAATGAAAGTATTTATGGAAAAGGTGAAAAAATCAGTTTTTCACAGGAATGCTCCATTTTCGATAAATATTCAAATATCTTTTCTTCTGAAGAAGGTTATCACCTGTATTTTACCTTTTCGGAATCCTCACGAAATGGGCAAATTTTCAATGTAATATGCAGAAAAGGTCTAGTGTCTTTTTTTTACACCACGTCAGATAGAATTCAGTACAAAAAACACTTCTTTCAAAACATGAATTTTAAATTTTTTTTTTCAGAATACCTGTATAATATTTTGTGTTATTTTTCATTGCATAAATTGAAGTAATCACTCAACAATATTCACGGAAAAAACTTATTCAAAAAGTATTCAATTGTAGCTTCCGCAAGAGAGAAAGCATTTTAAGTGTAAAAATTCAACATTTTCATAAAATATCAAATACCTACTTTCATATGAAAAATTTTTTCACATCTGGTAGAGCACATTCTGATCTACATTCCGTTTTCGTTTGACGTGGTCTTTACGGGACACCCTGTATATAACGTCTATCTGACCCGATTGATCCATCGATTCCAGTACTCTCTCGAAAAAAGAAACAAGATTAGTTGTGGTGGATCTTTTAGGCATGAAACCGTGCTGGTTAACTGTAATTCTGTTGCGTACAATGGAAAAAATATGAGTGTGGAGGATGATCTCATAAATCTTCGAAAAATTTGACAAGATAGAAATCGGTCGGTAGTTTGAAATGTGTGATTTATCACCTTTTTTAAAAATTGGTATTATTTTAGACCGTTTCCAAACCGAAGGATATTTGCCCATGGATGCAGAGGTATTGAAAATATGCGCCAAAGGTACAGCAAGCACTCCAATGCTGTCCTTCACGACAAAACTCGGTACTCCATCAAGCCCGGCAGTGTGTTTATTTGACTACCTTTTCGAGGCCCGTATTATATCATCTTCGGTGATTTTAACCATAGTCATTAGCAGACTAGCATCCTCTTCATCATTTCCTAGCTCATAAGTATCATAGGACGCATTGTACACACTACTGAAGTGCTGTGTAAAGGCATTCACAACATCCTGCGGTTTAGTTAACATTTTATGACCATCACTTAGCACACCAGGTATTCGAGAATGACCCCTGCTCTCCCGCACAAATGACCAAAATCTGATGGATCTGTCATTAATCGCTCCTCGGATGTTCTAACGTAATCTCTGTAGGCACTGTTGATTTGAGACTTTAGCAAACTTCTGAGCTTAGTATATCTAAGACGATTAAAGTTATTCTTAAATTTTCTATAGTTTTTTAGGGCAGCTTCTTTGAGATGAACAGTATTAATAATTTGTGGTGAGTACCATGAGGGAAATCGCCTTTTTCTACCGTTCTTGACTGGAACCGTGAGCTCAAATATTCTATTTAAAATTGAATAAAATTGGTCGCATGCCAAGTCCGGATCACTTTCATTCGTAACAGATGACCAATCGGTTTCCCAAATATATCGGTACATATCCACATAGTTTGCCTTCGAGAAATTATATTTACGAGATGTACAGCAAGGGCTGCAGTTTGAAAATTTAAAATTTCTTGTACATTGCCCAGGAAGAAAAGATACCTCAATTGGTGGATGATACTTATCCGCAGTTACAAGCGAACATAGTGAGCCTGCAACATTGCAATCAAAATTTGAAAATACTAGGTCCAACAACGTATCCCTATAATTACGCACTTCATTGAACTGGCCTAATTCGAGTGCCTCCGAAAACATATTCAGTATCAACGTGCGACTATCAGTACAAGATTTCTCAACATATTTCGGACAATTGAAGTCACCCAGAACAATGACCTTATTATCTAGTAATGGACCGAATGTAGACAACGAGTCAAAAAATTGTTCATAACATGCAATATCAATCCTTGGTGGAATGTACAACAACAATAAGATGATTGAATGAGTTTCATACATTATCTTACAGGCTGCAGCATCGATAGAGGGAACAAGGGCAGTGAGCCCAGATATGTCAACTTTCACCGCACATAACCCACCGCGAACGGCCACCAGTACACCCCCGCCTGTTGTCATACCCGTGAGAACCAGGTTCCTATCACATCGGAAAACAACATAATCAGAAGAAAACAATTCAGCATCGTACACGCCATCCTGCAACCAAGTTTCTGTCAGACACACAACATCGAAATCTTCACTTGCTACGATAGATTTTAGTTCTACAGTTTTTGAATTTAGGCTACGTACGTTCTGATAGAATAACAAGTTTCTTCTCAGTTTGCAACTGGGGGAATTGAGTTTAAATGTTTTATAACAGGTATACCTCTCATGTACTTCAATTCCACACTTTCTCCTGCAGATCTTCGTTGTTCCAATTCGGCCTTGATTTTGTTGAAATAATCTCTCTGTCTTGGGGTCCTGTCAGAGGAAATGAAAACACCGAATTCCTCCTTGAAGACCTTCGACTTTCCCAACACCTTATATACTAGTTGACTACTATTCATGATGAGTTTAAGAGGAAAGTATTAGCCAATTGGATCGCCAACCTTCGACATGCGGAGACGGCGGACTAAGAAGAATGGAAAGAAACGATTACGCGAAAAGTCCATAAAATACTTGAATGATTAGGAGTTCACATGTAAATTCTTATTGAACAAGAGTGTGTTGAATGAAGTTTTCATTTATATTCGAAAGTAAAATCTCCAAGGTAAGACTATTTGAACCTATTCAGTTTAGAAATATCCACGTTCTTAGTTTTCAGGAATCACGGAAAAAAAGCTGTAGCGGAATTGTGCGTGCAGTACGTTCCAATAGAAAGGTTCTACCAACAAGAATTTCACAAAATTGCTGATATTTATAAGCTTACAGGCTACATAATGGTGTAACTCGTATATTGATACGGTCAACGAGTAAGTATTCACTCTGAAAATACAATGACATGTTTTTAGGCTTTAACGAACTTTTATTTTCAGAAATAGTGAAAATATGTCATTTCACATTGGGAGATTCAAGAAATATAAAAAGCATATCATCTTCGTATGTTCAGATTGTGTTAACTTATGCTTCTGAATGTTTCGACTTGGTGACCAGGATTAATTCATGATACAGCAATGTTTAATCATTCAGATTTGGAAGGTGAAATTTATAAACTGTTCCTGACTGTACCAACAAGTATCCATTGTATAATGATTTCAGGATATTGTGAACAACAAAACAGACTCGGAAATCACTGGTTATTGTGTGATAATGGATATCCAGTAGTAGAGCTGAACAAATAATCAGCGGAATCTCATATCATGTATTTATTATTTTTAGGTATTAACAAACTGAAAGATAATAATTTAATTGAAAAAAATATACACAATAAGTTGAATTTCAAGTCAGGAGATTAGGTGTTCGGAGGAGAAGATATTCTGTTTGAGCATTGAAGATGAGGGTTGAAACTTGAGAATATTCTATTTGTAAATACTGCTACAGCTACTTGAAGATATTTCCAAAAGTTACAATTTTAAAGAAGTACATGCAGAAATGAGTGTCACTTATAGATAGTTGGTTTCCTGTAATTAGTCATAACCTCAGCTTGGTTTATTATTCCATAGAGTTCATATTTTAAATGGATGTGAATTTGCTTTTGATTGAGCAAGCTGAATAAGGCCATTGCCAATTAGTTTGGTACAATAGGCATCCTAGTGCCCGTTTATTGTAAGTTTTGTTGCCACCGCAATAAATGGAGTTGTACAAAATAATTGAATGGTCGGCTAGAACAAAGTTGGATGTCATTTTCTTTTTTTTTCTAATTAGTTTAGGGTTTTTGTTAAATAAAGCTGTTTGTTCATTTTATTTATTGTTATAATTTTTTTATTGTCCTTACTGGATAGATTATCTGCTAATTCACCCATTATTTTAGTTCCACGAGGAAATGCAGATGAACAAGATCATAATGGGTAACCTTACGATAACGAACGAATATGATTGCAATTGTGCTTTCAATTAGAATTTCTCAATTTCAGCCTGAATGATATTTCTCTCTGTTTTTTTTTGTAGTCCATTTCTTTACATCCAAATATTAGACCGCAGAAAGACAGTCCCTTACAAATAAATAAATGATTTTCTGCACTAAAATTAAGATTTTTCATTATTTAACTGTTAACGAGTACCTAGTAGTAATATTGAAATTGATATAGTTCATATCAGTATTCATGCAACCTCATTTAATTTCTCATCACGTTTATGATTTTTTTAATTATTTTCCTAGATCCCTTGATCCCCAATACTTGCTTTAAATAATCATTTATTCACAAGTGAAACTCAGAGGAAGGGTTGAAGTACAATTTCTTCAACCAAATCAGATTGGGAAGTCAGTTTAATGAAACTTTATTTTAGTTCCCCTGGTATTCCCTAATTCCAATTTTAAACTAAAAAAACTTCCGAGTTCTAAACAGAGATCATGAGTTGTCTTTATACCTATACTTTCATCAAAAAAAAGGAAAAATGAAAAAACAACAGAATTTATATGAATAATTACATTCCAATTCGACATCCAATCACAGTGATAATACAAAAATATATGAATAATTCAAGTTCTATGGAATGAGGTGAGAACTGAAGAAGTCCCTATCTATCCATGCTTTAACCAAGATATGGTTAAACTATGATTGTGAAACGCAAACCATAGATAGATATCAGCACTGATAGAAGGCCGGTAAAACCGAAGATAGAGCTCTATCGGCTATCTTCGGTTGTTTATTGAAAACGGCCGTTAGTCGATCCGGCCCGACATCTGGCTCTTTTTCTTGGGAATTCTTATCTCTGAATGAACGCGAGGCTGTCGATAATATTCGAAATATTTTCAAATCCAATATCCCACCCGTTTCGTGTATCATAATATTTATGTTCAAGCACCCTTGGTCTTCGAGATTCAAAATTTCAAATGCTTTGGAAAATCCATGTACCGTAACTTTTTTATCGTATATTTTTTCGGGAGCTGAGAAACCACAAAATGAAGAATGTGAAACATTGGTTTTTGTGAAGTATCAAAGCTTGAATCACCGAGATTCAAATTCAAGTTTGGATTTAAACGAACAGTTCAACCGTTTTCAGTCATTTACATATCCATTTGTGAATATTAAGATATAACATATTTTATTAATATCTATACCACATCAACTATAGGTATTTCAATTCATTCAAGTTTGAGACAAACAGTTCTTACAATGAAAAAATGAAAATTTAACCCCGGACCTAGGAATATTTTGAAATCTGATAACTCAGAACCCCAATATTCAATCACATTCAAGTGTTGTGAGTCGAAAAAAATTTATATTTCAGAAATAACTATAGAAAAAAATATCAATGAAAAACTAGCATTTTTTTTTGGCACTTTCCGAAATGAAAAAGCATGTTTTTGGCATTTTATGAACGCAAAACTAGCATATTTTGCTATCCCTGAGATGGCCACACTGGCCATGCTTAATCCAACAAAAAAAACACACCCACAGAGACCCAATAGCTACCCGTCTTTTACCAAACACGTGCGTCGTTGAAGACGTGCCGGAGGAGATCCTATTTCATATTGAATATGAAGAAGATTTGAAACGTCGAATATTCGAAACTTGGTTTTCCGTACCTCAACCGAATATTATGATATCAGACTAATATTTTTTATATAAGTCATTGGGAAATACAAATAACGTTCGTAAATGATTTCCTAAACGAGTATTCATCTATCTTTCACAAGAAAAACTAGGAATATTCCGAAAACTGAAGGAGCACACAATTCGTAACATAAAAAAAATTATGAAATTTCCAAATTAGTGACACAGAGTGATAATTCGAAATATCTCGAAAACTGAATGGGCACAAAATTCGTGATTTACTGCCCAAAATGGCACAAAATAGACACAATTTATCGAAAAAAAAAATTCCAAAATTCCATATGTGAGTCACCAACTTGACGCTTGATTCAAAGAAAACTCGATATATCTCGAAAACTGATTGGGCACAAAATTCGTAACCTACGGCACAAATTGGCACAAAATACAGACAATTTATCGAAAAAAAGCAAATTTCCAAAATTCCATATGTGAGTCACCAACTTGACGCTTGATTCATAGCGAAAACTCGAAATATCTCGAAAATTGAATGGGCACAAAATTCGTAACTTACGGCACAAATTGGCACAAAATAGACACAATATATCAGAAAAAGAAAATTTCCAAAATTCCATATGTGAGTCACCAACTTGACGCTTGACTCATAGTGAAAACTCGAAATATCTCGAAAACTGAATGAGCACAAAATTCGTAACTTACGGCACGAATTGGCACAAAATAGACACAATTTATCGAAAAAATAAAATTTCCAAAATTCCATATATGAGTCACAGCGTCAAGTTGGTGACGTCACAATGAAAACTCGAAATATCTCAAAAACTGAATGGGCACAAAATTCAAAACTTACGGCACAAAGTGGCACAAAATAGACACAATTTATCGAATAAAGAAAATTTCCAAAATTCCATATGTGAGTCACCAACTTGACGCTTGACTCAAAGAAAACTCGAAATATCTCGAAAACTGAATGGGCACAAAATTCATAATATACGGCACAAATTGGCACAAAATAGACACAATTCATCGAAAAAAGAAAATTCCATATATGAGTCACAGCGTCAAGTTGGTGACCCATAGTGAAAACTCGAAATATCTCGAAAACTGGATGGGCACAAAATTCGTAACTTACGGTACAAATTGGCACAAAATAGACACAATTTATCGAAAAAAGAAAATTTCCAAAATTCCATATGTGAGTCACCAACTTGACGCTTGACTCAAAGAAAACTCGAAATATCTCGAAAACTGAATGGGCACAAAATTCATAATATACGGCACAAAATGGCACAAAATAGACACAATTCATCGGAAAAAGAAAATTCCATATATGAGTCACAGCGTCAAGTTGGTGACTCATAGTGAAAACTCGAAATATCTCAAAAACTGAATGGTCACAAAATTCGTAACATACGGCACAAATTGGCACAAAATGAGCACAAAATGAGCACAAAATTCCTAAAATATTTCCATATCAAAATTCCACATATGAGTCACAGCGCCAAGTTGGTGACTCATATTGAAATTTCGAAATATCTCGAAAACTGAATGGGCACAAAATTCGTAACATACGACACAAATTGGCACAAAATGAGCACAAAATTCCCAAAATATTTTCATATCGAAAGTCCACTAGTGAGTCACCAACTTGACGCACCTGAGAGCGACACCGATTCAGCTAGTCGGAGCACAGATAACAAAGTAAAATAGATCGGACACTGACGTTCTATGATGAAAAAAACTTTTTCAGAGCCCAAGCGGCTGTTATCAGAACTAGTTTATTACAGGTTACTACTTTATCACATTCACATTTGACGGCAAGGCTTGGCGCCTTCTACGGTTTTCAGTAGGCTAACCTTTTCTGAATTCTTAGGAATTAAAAACAATAGTCCTTTATAAATATTTATTACTGTTCTTTATACAAAAATATACAAATATAATATAAATATACAAAAAAAAAATGTAATTGTCTACACTGATCCAAAAATCTCAAAAATTGATGAAAACTTCAGTAAGCAATAACCTTGATATGCAGAATTTGTTTTCAGGTCTTGGTTTTTCTAAAAAAAATTCTCAAAGTCATTGAGGGTATCCTAGACAAACAGTTCATTCTTCAAGTCTGTGTCGTGGACTTTTTGTCATTATGAATACAAAATTCTCTATTTTTTCTTAATTTATAGCCTTTTTATTACTGAATTTCCCTAAAATGCAATGATTTATAACTGATTCCGGTGATATGAATGATATTTGCCATCTACTTATCTTCATTTCTACGTCAACATCGCAATGTCACATGATTCGTATGACGTAGCAATGGAGATGGCCATCATATCACCGCATTGTACACACTTAGAAATAATCACATTTTAGGAAAATTCAGTAATAAAGAAGGCTATAAATTAAGAAAAAATCGAGAATTTTGTATTCATAATGAAAAAAGTCCACGAAATTGAAATATTATATCGGACTTGAAAATTGAAGTGTTTAGTTGACCCTCAATGAATTTGAGAATTTTTTTTAAAAAAACCAAGACCAACCGGATAAATCTGAAATAAAATTCCTCTTCTGCATATTAAGGTTAGTGCTTACTGAATTTTCGTCAAGTTTCGGATGAGTCTAGATAATTACCCAAAATAAACATATAGAATTCCAAGACTGAAATCTCGTAAACCTATTTGGTCGAATAACTTTCTGAATTCGAACTCCAGCTACAACGAAATCTGGAAATCCGAATGGGATGTATGTTCTTTATCTAATGAAGATCTAATATCTGACCAGTTCCTGGTTTTAACCTTCCCAGGAGAATATGGTCCCTTCTTAATCGAATAAGAACAGGTCATGGTCGTACCAATAGCATGCTTTTCAAGTGGAATTCGGTTGATAGTCCTAATTGTGAATGTGGTGAATCAGAGGAAACAGTTGAACACCTAATTAATAATTGTTCGATTTATAAATTCCAAGATGGCATTAGAACCATACACAATATATCAAACTCATTTTTGCAATGGGTTGAAAATTTCAGATCAATTTGATGAAGTATAAATTGAATTCTCTTGCTGTTCTGTCTTTTTTTATTTTCAGGTTGGAGTTTGGGTTTGGAAATCCTTCCTCCGAAGAGCCGTCCCGCTGATCATGATGTCCTTCTATTTAGAATATTCAGATACAACAATTTTATTTTATTTTTTTAACGGGGAGACAGGTTTTTTCAGCTGAGGTTTTTTCCCCTGGCTCTACAGGGTCTTTCACGAGGAACCTCACCCATATTTATACGGGAAACTACTGAACGTATTTTCATGAAATTCAGCACTAATAAGTATTTCACGATGCTGATGAAATCTAAAATATTTTCAAGGCATGAGCACCTCCGGTTTTTCCGGAAATGACGTCAACTTCCGTTTTTCAAATTAGAACACCATTTTTTTATTGTAGAAATAGATTCCTTAGAAAATTTCAAGTTATTTTGATGTAACATTTTTCAGTTTTGGTTGGAAAATTCTCTCTGAGCGGGAAAATTCGAAAAAAAACTCGAAAATAGAGCTCCGCTGAAACAAGAATAACTTCGAGGTTTTTGGATGGAAAATTTTCATTTTTGGGATTTTTCAAGATGTAAGATTGATGTATCCACTTTAAAAATCGAAATCGCGATTCATGATACAGGGGGTGAAAAAATCGCTTTCAAAGTTAGGGATGACAAAATCGTGAAAAATCAATTTTTTCAAATTAGAACCTCATTTTTTTATGGCAGATATTGAATCTACGTTAAAAAATAATGCGTGGATATTTTCTGAGTTATTCACAGAAAACTGTTTTTCGTCTTGAATTTTCAGCTATTTCTTTTCCCTTCACGCCAAAAACATGAAATTTTCAGGAACTGTTACTTAAACCATGTTTTAGATTTCACTACCCTAATATGCAAGATAAAAAAGTTACATGTTGTTCCTAAATAGATGGCGAATTTTGATTCGAATTTGTATCGGAAACCTCTTTATTTCAACTAATCGGCCATCGGTTTTCTCTCCAGTGATAAATAAATAATTCCTTATGAACCATATGCAAAAACTTACCATGTTTTACATTCTTTTTTTCTAATGATAGATATCATTAATTACATCTGCCAAATTCCTCTTTATTCAGTAGCATTTTGTGTTTACTATTAATTTGGTGATAATTCGTATTAAGTTATAAAATCGATCACTATGCCTAATTTTACCAATGAAGATTATTTAAATCTCATTCTACTTCATGGAGAATGTAATAAAGTTGTAGATAGAACGATTCGACTTTTCATTGAGAGGTTTCCTGACCGACCCAGACCAACGAGAGATACCATTAACAGAACCATGACAAACTTGAGAAATGTCGGATCTTTCGTTAAGAAAACTATACACAGAGAAAAAAGTGTAGTAGAAGATGAGAACAATGAAATTACAGTTCTTGCATATTTTCGTGTGATTCCTCAAAATTCTCTCAAAGATGCCGAGATTTATCTGGGATTATCTCAATCGAGTGTTTGGAGAATATTAAAAAAACATAAAATGCACCCATATAAATTCAATAGGGTACAGCATTTGAAGAAAACTGATTTCGTCAGGAGAACAGAGTTTTGCGAAGCTATGATGATTCGATTTCAAGAGAATGAAAACTTTTTGGACTGTATAATTTGGACAGATGAATCTAAATTCACAAAGAATGGTTCTTTCAATAGGCATAACAGTCATTATTGGGATGAAGAGAACAACCATCATTTCAGACAATGGAACTTTCAAGAGACCTGGAGTTTCAATGTTTTTCGCGCCATCAAAAATAATGCAATTCTCGATGTTCACATTTATGATGGGACTTTAACTGGTAAGATAGAACACTACACATGTTTGCATTATTTAAAGAATGTCCTCCCTTAGGAAATAGATATTCTGACATATTGACTCAAATAATTGAGCCGCTAGTACAGAACCATAATGACTTATGGTATCAACAAGATGGCGCGCCTCCACACAATTCACTCAATGTGTCAAATATCCTCTACAGGCTATTTGAAGATCGATGGTTGGCGAACAATGGTCCACATCTTTGGCCACCACGTTCTCCCGATTTAACTCCTTTAGACTATTATGTTTGGGGTAGGATAAAAAATATTGTCTACTCAACTCCCCTGACTGATAAAGAGGACTGCATAGAACGAGTCAGAAATGCGTTCAGGTTTGTTTAGATTTTTAGATTCATAGTTTTGAAACTCAATTTGATTTTTAAACACTTTTGCAGATCTCTTCCTCCAGATGAAATAAGAAGAGCAACGCACGAAGCATTCCTGAGACGTATAAATAAATGTCTAGAAATTAACGGTCAAAACTTTGAGTATCTTCTCTAGTTATCGTTATCATCATTATTGAATCATTGAAAATCTCTTGAATGTTTTCCTTAACGATTTCGTGCCAAGTTATAACTGCGAGAGTTTGCCATAGTTCTCCTAATAGTAACTTGAAGTCGGTTTCAAGAAGGGGTGAAAAATCTACAGCATGGTTCAAATAACAGTTCCTGAAAATTTCATCTTTTTGGCGTGAAGGGAAAAGAAATAGCTGAAAATTCAAGACGAAAAACAGTTTTTTGTGAATAACTCAGAAAATATCCACTTTAGGGCAAGGGTATGTTGCATACACTCACATAATTTTTTAACGTAGATTCAATATCTGCCATAAAAAAATGGGGTTCTAATTTGAAAAAATTGATTTTTCACGATTTTGTCATCCCTAACTTTGAAAGCGATTTTTTCACCCCCTGTATCATGAATGGCGATTTCGATTTTTAAAGTGGATACATCAATCTTACATCTTGAAAAATCCCAAAAATGAAAATTTTCCATCCAAAAACCTCGAAGTTATTCTTGTTTCAGCGGAGCTCTATTTTCGAGTTTTTTTTCGAATTTTCCCGCTCAGAGAGAATTTTCCAACCAAAACTGAAAAATGTTACATCAAAATAACTTGAAATTTTCTTAGGAATCTATTTCTGCAATAAAAAAATGGTGTTCTAATTTGAAAAACGGAAGTTGACGTCATTTCCGGAAAAACCGGAGGTGCTCATGCCTTGAAAATATTTAAGATTTCATCAGCATCGTGAAATACTAATAAGTGCTGAATTTCATGAGAATACGTTCAGTAGTTTCCCGTATAAATATGGGTGAGGTTCCTCGTGAAAGACCCTGTATAGTATCGTATGATACTGGTGATGATAGTATCGTATGATACTATAGTATCATACGAAGAATGTTGTGGTACCCCGTTCCTTTTTTTACCTCAGCTTAGGTTCTTTTTGTTTCAACATTTATTATATTATTTTAGCTCTCTGATTCAAAAGAATATATATATATATATATATATATATATATATATATATATATATATATATATATATATATATATATATATATATATAAATATAAATTTAAAAGTTTTACCAAAAGTAACACAGGATCACGAAAACCGCATGTCTTTATCTTCAATAATAGCTGAGATACAGTGCAGTCACACCCAATTTGGGACACAGTGTACATTTAAAAAGTTGGCTTTTCAAGATTTGATTGTACCCTTTTTCTCATAGAGAGTTTTTGCCTGAGTTTTTATCGGGTTTACGAGTGCAGCACTTAATTTTTCTTGATAATAATAATAATAATAATAATAATAATAATAACTTTATTCAATCCCCTTCGACATATACATATGTATGGGCACGTCAAAAAACAAAAAAATAGTTCTTGATTTGGTACTGCTTTTGGTTCAATTGTATTTTCAGTTTGTAAATCATGTTGTAGAGAATCTGTTCCTGTGCCCTCAAGTGTGTTCTTCTCAAACAGTTCAATTTAGAAAGTATCACATCTCTTTTATCTGTAAAAAATAAATTTTTTCCTAATCACTGAGTAAAATACATCAATCTGAAAGATTCAGCCAATGAAAAAGAACATGAGATGAATGTGGAAAATATTGCTATACTCATTAAAAACAACATTTACCCAAATGAATAGTGAAATTTATGAAACTTACCCAAGATGCCCAATTTACTAACTGCATCAACTGTGGGGCCTCTAAAACTTCCTGCTAGATAATAACTCTCCAATATTTCATGAATAACTAATAACTATCTACTTCATATCCATTTGATTTTGTGAATGTAAATACATAATATTGTGTGAATGATGTCAACAAAACATATGTTTGACAATCACGACTAAAAACGTCAAACAGAGTCATCTATTGACGATATCACTAAATATTGGCGTATGCAGCGACACGAGTATCTGTTGTCTCAACTAAAAATAGGATTTGTGGTGGGGGTAGGAAGGTGTCAAGACCCTGAGTCGGAGATCGGAATGATGTAGGGGGCGTTCGAAAGACAAGAGTCTCGGACTTTACAAACACAAACACATCGGATTGATCGATAATCGCCATTCTCCCATTCTCGATTCCCAACTCTCGATCTCGACTCAATTTAGATTTAGGAAAAGGAACGAGACGAGAACGGCGATACTTGTCCGAGATCACAAGATCCTGCAAAATGGTGGTATGCTAAACGAGAAGCATAACCTTCTATTCGAGGAACTCAGTCGGCTGAATTACGAACTACTCAAAGCTGCTGAAGTAATGATCGGAAAAAAGGAAGCTTGGTCTTTTGATGGCAGAATTTTCATTAGATGGAAGGGTCAGAAATATGTTGTCCGATCCACTGAAGATTTGAAAGGTATTGTGAAAAATTGAATGCAATTAGGGGAGTGACTCAACAATACTTGCTGCTTAAAGGAAATATAGAAATTAAGTTTTTTTTTTTTTTTGTGAATTTTTTTTCCTCACAATTCAAGCTTTTGAATTTTTTTTGTCGAAATATTTGCTAGTTGGATACATTTGTTTCTTCATTTGTTTTTTTTTCAAATTTGAAGAATTTGAGCATAGCACATTACTCCCACATTTCACTGATTTTCGAAGTTTTCTCCATAATAATAATTTCGAAATAGTCGGGTTATGCGAGACTTGGCTCTAGACAGAGGTTCTAGAGGGGGAGGCCTTGGTGTTTATATTCGCAATGGTTTGGATTATGAGGTTTTATATGGTGATATTACTAGTTGTATTGGTAGATCGTGATGTTCTTGATCAATTATTTTTGGCCACACCATTTGACAGTATAATGTACATCGATGAAGTAAATCTGAAGGTAGCAAAATTCAACAAACTTCTATGTGACCTTTATGATCACATTGCACCACAGAGGTTGATTACCCTGAATAACAAGTGTAAGCCATGGTTTACTGAGTCAATCAGATTGATGACGAGGCAGAAGAACAGGGCTTATGGGAGGTTCAGAAAGACTAGTTCCCCCCGAGACTGGTAGTTCTATGAACAGGTAAGAAATGCTAGTACTAATGCAATAAATGCAGAAAAAAGATCATACCTCAACTGCGTCACTTCAATGAATTCCGGTGTCAGACATGTGTGGAAGCATTTGGATAAAATGGGAGTATACAGCAAGCAAGCGAACTCAGTAGGCTTGCCTGAAAGTTTAAATGACCCTCGTTCTATCAAAAACTTTTTCCTACAAATTCAGAGGCTAGAGACTCCTGATCAAGATTTAATGAACTTTTATTCTACGACGCCCTTGCAGCATGTTGAGGAAAAACTATCATTCACTCTTGTTAGAGAAGAAGAGGTTATCTCTGTTTTTTCATCAATGAGGTCAAATGCCGCAGCATCAGATCAGGTGAGTATGGAAATGTTAAAACGATGCTATCTACGAATTGTACCGTTCCTACTCAATATTTTTAATTCTTGTCTTCTGAAATCGGTGTTTCCCGACTCTTGGAAGATCGCTCGGGAGCTGCCTTTGCCTAAAAAAACTGAAATACACGAACGATCTCCGCCCTATAGCTATTCTACCAACGTGTTCTAAGATTTTTGAAAAACGAATTGCTTCTCAGATAAGGGCAAATCTAGAGAAATACAACATTCTGCCTCAGCGGCAGTCAGGATTTTGGAAAGGTTATAGCTGCGGGACTGCACTTCTGGATGTCGTTGATGAAATTTTATGCGCCATAGATTCGGGTAAAACGTGCGTCTTCTTTCTTTTGGATTATTCGAAGGCATTCGACCAAATTAATCACATCTTGCTGGCAGTTTTTAGACATATTAGATTCGCGCCTTCGGCGGTTGAGCTCATACGCAGCTATTTGATTGATCGTACTCAATACGTCGAAACAGAAGGGGGTTCTTCATCAGCGGAACCGGTTCATTGCGGTGTGCCACAAGGGTCCGTGCTTGGTCCCCTGCTCTTTTGTATTAATACCTTCTTCCTAACACACGACCTGAAGTACTGTATGGATTTTCGTTATGAGGATGACACTCAGCTACTCCATACCTTTTTGTCATCTGAGGTGAGAGGGTGAATGAGGATCTGAAAGCTCTCGCATGCTTTTCTCGTCGACATAACCTCAATTTGAATTCGTCTAAAACCAAGGTAATCGTATTTGGCAGACATAGGGAAGAGGTTCAATCGCGACTGAATGTTCCACTGGATGATGCTAAGCTGTCTTGAGTCAGCTCTGCGAGGAATTTGGGACTTCTGATGGACTCGGACTTAAGATTCAAGGAACATATATTAGCGTGCATTCAGAAGGCTTATGCAAACCTGAGAAGATTATACCCTCACATACATTACCTTACATCAAAATTGAAAATTGTTCTGACAGAGGCCCTGGTTCTTAGTCATCTCAACTTTTGCGACAGACTTTATGGTCCATGTTTGACTAAATAATATGATATGAAGATTCAGAAGGTACAGAGATCATGTCTGAGGTTTATATATGGTATCAGGAAGTTCGAACCAGTCATTCACAAGCTCGAGGACTGTAACTGGCTAGACATGCAAAAACGTAGGAAGCTCCACTCGATGACTCTTTTTCACTCGATTATGCTTTATAAATCTTCCTCTTATAGTCTTCCTCTTACCCTGAAATCCTCCAGTCTATATAAATTCAGAAAAGCATGTAAACATAATTTGCTGGCAGGTTCACTTTAGGATTTATTACGTGTCTACCATGCAGTATGAATGCGGGCTTGAGGGACGGGTTTTGATTTTCGAATGCTATGTTTAATCCATTTAATGTACAGAATTGCAAATGTATATTGTTTTTTTTTCTTGGCGTGTCCGACTAGCATAATATTCTCAGTGCTGGGGTCTTTTCATTTTCTTTGTATTTTTAGGGAAGTTTTTGAGAGCTTACCTGAGTTTTTCTCTCAATGAAGTGAAGTCTCACTTGAATAACTCGCATGTTTGGTGAGCCGAACAATAGATAAGTCGAACAGTTCTTTTGGTCCCTAGAAATTCGACTTAACGAGAGTCCACTGTATATTAATTACAGAATGTTTGAACAACAATGAAAAAAAATATCAGAGGTGTACAAAAGACCTGTAGGTCAGCCCAGCAAGAGTTCTTCATGCGTTATCCAGAACAATATATTTTTGCCCCGAAACCTCTATCCATTTGACAGCACTGAAAATTAAAAGCAATAAACAAGACAGTTACATGATACGAGTTTCAAAACGTACAATTCCTTTCTCTTTGGTAATGAAAAGAATGCACATTCAAGATTATTCTTTCTATTATTTCTGCAATTAATCACCATGCATTTTGAATGTCGGCCTGTTTTTAACACAACATTTATAACAGAAGAACACACAAGAAAAGATGATAGAGTAAGCTAGGTGCTACTATGTAGATTTCGAATTATTTCAGTGGAAAATACGCGAGAAAATGCAATCATCATTGAGCAAGAATATTTATTCAAGTATTTCTTTCAAAATTTACAACAGCCTACTAATAATCTCTATATGATCTTTGCCAAATGAACCCTAATTAAATATTTTAACCATAACCCGTTTACTTTTGAAACAACAGATGTCGCTCACATCACTGTAGTCGTTTTGTTTCCCATCTTAATACTCTATAATCTTTGACTTGAAACGTCAATCAGAAATTGAACACGACGAATTTTGAGATTTCAGTTAAAAGGAGCCAAGAGATAATAATAAAATTTAATTGTTGTTTCTTTCGTTTTACAGGTAATTTTGTAATAATGTAAATATGTAGTGTATTCAATAGCTGATAAGAATTTTCGTTTTACAGAGAAAGAAAACTTATTATTATTATCAATAAAATAATACATCCTTATAAAACAACAATTTTGTTTATGATGTCGAAGTTGCAGTTTGAATTTATGGTAGTAGCTTCACCAAAAGATGCTAAAACAAATGTCATTGCCATATCCTCAATTTGTACAGAGGATAGAAAAAGATATGTATTGCCAGAAGAAAAAGATATGTAGGAGATCATGACGAATTGAGAAAAACATACAATTTCACGAAACTAAATTATTCATTGAAGAGAAGAAATCAGATGAGGAAGGTGTGGATTACAATGACAAAGGAAATGGAGGAGACATATATAGATGAAGCTGGAAATCTACAATTTCAAGATCAATATTTGCAGGAATTTAATGAAAAGAATGCAAAGGAAATACAAGATCATAATCTGAAAGAGATATTAGAAAAACTAACAGAAACAACAAAAAATGGTGGGAAAATTTTCAAGCAAAACCACTAATGCTGAACAGTGCTTTGAGAATGGGTGCTCTAGATTTCAAATAGATAAAAGTGAAGATAAAATTGAATTATTGAAATTATTTTTGGACAAACCAAGTTTAGATTGGCACTCTTCTACACTCATTAGATTGACATTAAATGCCGGTTGGTTAAAATGGAAGAAGAGATTTTTGAAATGCTTTACAGATAATGGATGGAATAATGTTACTCTTATGCACTATCATATATCGAGAAGGTTCGCTAACTGACTATGCTTTGAAAAAAGAAAAACATCTGATAAATTTTAATAAGAATATGGATATTAAGTCACTCATGGTATTAATAGCAGTTGGGTTAGCAGAATTTATATTGAACAGAATTAATAAGTCAGAATTAAAAGAAAAAACAGACCTATTCAATGAATTGAGACAACTCGAATGTCTAGTGAACAAAAAAAATTTCCAAAAGAAATTCACATTAGATTCTCGAAAAAACTATGAAGAAAGGAAACCTTTTAAGACTTGTGAAGATTTTGAGATTTCAGTTAAAAGAAGCCAAGAGATAATAATAAACTTTAATTGTTGTTTATTTCGTTTTACAGGTAATTTTGTAATAATGTGATTAGTGTATTCGATAGCTAATAAGAACTTTCGTTTTACAGACAAACAAAACTGATTATTATTATCAATAAAATATAACATCCTTATATCCATAATCACTAATCACAGTTGCGTAATCAATTAATCTTTTGATATTTACAGTATGGAGTTCAATATTAATTTCAAATCATGAACATTCAAAAAAGGAACCAAATGTTTCTTTGTAACCTGTTTTTTCGAGCATTTAGGCCGTCGTCGTAGATTAGTTCTCGACGTTTCGCCAGTTCGAGTGTCTGGCATCTTCAGGAGTTATATTTCAGGAGATGTTCTCAATGGACTGAACTGCCTGAGGCAGTTCAGTCCAGTGAGAACAAAAAAACAAGCTCCAAGAATATTTTAGATCGGTAGATAATGTCAGACAATAACATAATACCAATTTTCAGAATTCAAATAGGTCTAGTTTTCCAGAAACGCCTAATAGGCCCAATGATATTTTTGGTCAGGAGAACATATATAGATTTTTCAAACGTTTTACGTACGTGACCGATAACCTGAACTTAGATTATACAATGAAGTATTTTTTTTGCAAAGGATATGACTTCTGAAGGGAGAGTAATAGAGTGGTAAAACATTCTGCATGATGTTCTTCTGAACTACAAGCGTGAAGTGACTTTCTCAAATTTATTCACAATCACTTTGCAACTGGGAAATATACTGAGATTACCGGTTCATGATTGAAGACAATTGTAAATAAAAAAAAATCGGAAACCGAAAAACTTATTATCTAGCTGTAAACCTGTTTCAGATATATAGAAAAACCATTTTCTTGTCGAAATTTGACTTGTCTCAGAAACTTATCAAAATATAAAGCTAGTCTCGGAAAAATTTTGAGGATGTAAGGAAAATCATGAAATTACCTTACATTTGACCCTTCCCAAAAAATTGCTAAGGGCTTGGCGCTCGAAATATCGAACTACTAGTTTCATAGAGTGCTTAGTAATCGCGAGAATTTTGTGGAAATCGGTGCCTAGTGCTGGGTCACAGCTTAATAATTATTAAGCTGTGGCTGGGTGCTCGCGGCTCGGGAGCCGTTTTTTCCCAGTGCTTAGTGCCTAATGTGTGTGAAGTTGGCCCAGCACTTTTGGATTTTCGAAAATTTTTTTGTTATGCTGACTTGTGCCGTTTGAATTTTTTCTTAATTCCATGTGGTTCTCGAGATATTTCAAAAACCGAAAAAATGGGCCAGCCCAGCACTTTTCAAAGAATTGACATCCAATGACTGGAAAAAATTGTGCCATTCATATACTGAGTTGTGCTGTTCGTATTTTTCCGAAACTCCTTCTAGTTTCCTGAAAGACCAAAATTAAAAAAAAAAGTTAGCCCAGCACTTTCGATTTCCTTTTCACAAATGAATGGAAAAATTTGTGCCAAATTTGTGCTATCTTGTGCCGTGAATATTTTCACAAAAACTCTTCAGATTTCCCGGAAAATTAGGAAAATCAAAAAAAGTCAGCCCAACAATTTGTTTTCTTCCAACGAAAACATGTTCAAAAGATTGTGCTAACCGTCGGAAAAATTGTGCCGTTGTTTTTTTAAGGAATTTTCCGCTAATTAATCGAAAAATCCGAGAAATCAGAAAAAAGTTTTTTCGGCATTTTCGTTTTTCTTCGACGGAAATTGATTCATATGATTGTGCCGCGATTGTGCCAACTTGTGCCGGTCAGATTCTCAGATAAAATTCACAGTTTCTTCCTTAAATGGAGAATGTGGCACATTTTGTTTTTGTCCTTGAGCGAATATAATGCCAAGTCAGTAATAGGAGTTGGATATAATTGATAACAGGAATTAGAAATAATTTTTAAAAAGTTATTCCAATCTTTATTGGCTCTCCATCAACTGTTTTGAATATTTGAAATTTCTCCTAATGTTTTTGAGCTCTCTTTATTGTGAAACTTTCCTGATAATAGTTATTTTCAAGTTTTCCAATGGAAGCTTCTTCTGATCGACTAAGGCGTATGCGTTAAGATTTCTGGTGATATTTTTTTCATTCTTCATTGCAGAATGTCCACAATTCGAATAAAACGCAACTCGCAGCTCGGAATCTTGGAAGAAAAATATAACCACAAATAAAACGCCAAAAAGCGACACAAATGTCATCGATGTTGCCGTATGTATCTGATGCGTTTTTCTTAATTGCGTTGGCATGTTGGCAACGCTTTGCCTCGGCAAACGGTTCCATCACTCGAAAATTCTGTTCGTTAAGAAACCTTGGCGTTGAGGAGTCGCAAACTTCTCCTTAGATAATTTGAACTGGTGACCGCTCAAGTTGTTGCTGTTCATTGTATATAGGCCGCAAATACGAAGTCACCACGAAGCGGTCAGAAGGAAAATATCAGATCACCTCTCTCGCGTCGTGAGAGAAAGGATGACAATAGGAAGATGTTGAGCCTTTCCTCGTAGGAAGGACGAATCGTTCCGAAAGGAATACGAGTTATCCAACGCTGCACTGACTCAAGACGGTGTTCGTCGGCACGTGTGAACGGCCACCAAACCGGGCGAGCATACTCCAGAGAGCTGTAGTATAGAAGCTTTAAAGTATCAGTGTCGCATCTGTTAAATGACTTCTGGATGGCGTAAGTCCACTCTCTAGCTCTGGCAGTGACAAAAGATATATGGTTAGTCCAACGTAAATCTTCGGTAATAGTCACACCCAGGTCACAATGACTTGAAACACTCCCTAGCCTTGTACCACAGATGCTGTATTCCTTTCTTGGGTTGTTTCTTCCGATATGAAGTACACAGCACTTATCCACATTTAAGGGGAGCAACCAATTGTCACACAAAACACCAATTTCATGCAGGTCACTTTGCAGGGTATCATAATTAGATTGAGGAAAATTGTGAATTTTAGTATCATCTGCAAACATAGAACAAGCTGAGTGGAGTAATCGGGGGAGGTCGGAAGTATATAATAAAAATAAGATAGAGCCTAGAACGGAACCCTGGGGTACACCAGATGTTAAAGGCACTTCTTGAACGCAGAAAGAACGAAGTTTGAACCAAGTTACTGGAAATAATAGTATTTTTTGATTACTCGATTGTTCTCACCATATTTGGTCAATTCAATTCACAATTAAAAATCAGTTCAAATTAAACACATCATAGCCTTTTTGTCCATGCGATTAACTCGACAGTAATTTGAACTTCACTATCTAAATTCTAAAACATGGGGTAGAGTGTAATATACAAATGACGAACACAAAAATGCAAAACCCAGGGAGGCAAACCCATGGAACATAATATAGTATATTCTAAAACAAGTTGCAGAATGAGGTCCTATTCCAACACGAATGAGAAAGCATAAGTGTTGGAATTGCCTTCTGCAACGAGTATTAGACGTTATTTTCTCTATTTCAGTCAAGTTTCGAGAAATACTCGCGAAATTCAAATAAAAATTCAGATTAGTGACTTTTGTATTGTATTTTGGCAGTTGGTGTGACTTACGAAATTTGACAGATAACGGAATTTGAATTGATTTGATGCGAAAATTGAGAAGATCTGAGGTCATTACTGACAACCACCAAACGAAAAGTATAACTGAAAACAATGCTGTTATGAGTTTCATTACAGCACTACTTTTAGTTCTGTAATGAACTCATTACGATACTGAAATAGAGAAAATAAATGAAATCGGACTGACAGCACTCATTCATTCAACGCGTAGTGCAACAATAAACGTAATCATCTCGAAAGCGATACTAAAATCAGAAACCCTAAAAGGGTCCAATTTTTCTTCGTCTTTGCAAGAAATATATATTATATATCTTTGGCTTGCATGAATTGAATAAATGTTGATTCTCACATGCTGAAAAAGTCAAGCCGGGCCTCAGAAGAGTCCAGGTCTTGTCGGACAGCACCCCTTGTAGCTACATCCATGGATTTGACACAGAATTAGAGAAAACTATTTAAATTTCTGTCAATGTTATATCCTGTGCTACTACTCCATGAAGTGAATTGCATAGAAATTTCATTTTCGGCAAAAATGCCAGTAAGCCGGTATTGTCAGTTAACCTTCGTTATTTAAAAATACAACTCCTTGGAGTTGAGTACGATGAAATTGATTACTTACTGAATCAGCTCATTATGTACATTTTATAGTGGTTTAATAAGAGGGTCCCACATTTTTAACCAAACGATATATATTTTCTGTAACTTTTGTTCCTATTAATCTTTTAAATGGACCCATGTTAGGGATGAGCAGTTTCAATATTCTCAATCTCATCAAAGTGGTAAGTAATTTATTTATTTATTTATTTATTTAGAAGTAATAAGAGCAAAGAATAATCTATAAAGCTCCTTAACAAAATATACACACAGAAACAAAAAACAAAATTCGCAACAACTGAAAAAGAAATGATCACTCTCGCAAAAACATGTCCAGTCTAGCCTTAAACACACTCAAACTCCCCGACACAACCACCTCCTCAGGCAATAGATTCCACTGGTGAAAAACTCTATTCGGCAGGAAAAACTCTTGATTGAACTTTGATTTTTATCTTCCTAACATTCAATCATGTATATTTCTTCATTTTATGGAATCTGCTTTTTTGTGGAAAATATTGTGTTTTATTATGCTTAAAATTTTGATATACCCCAAATAATGAAACTGAACTAAATCAAAAAATGAAACAAAAAGTGTGTCCCAAAGTTTCGAACATACTTCAAAGTACTCTTCACAAAAAAAAAAACGATTCCATAAAAAAGAAAAACTCACATCATTGAATATTGGATAATTGGAAAATCAATGTTAATTTTTCATTACTTTGATTCCCAATATTTACTCCTTTTACGGAATGAAAAGAATAGATTTTTCACAAAAAATATTTTCTCTGATGAAAATGACCCGTCCTTCGCTCCCAGATTCCACGAAATGAAGAAAAGCTACAAAACTGAAGAAACAAACAAGTAGTGTTTCTCAAAGTTTCAAGCAAAATAAAGATACCTTCTATGATGAAAAAAACTCCATAAAATCTACTCAATTGAATGTTCGGTAGATGGAAAAAAGTTAATTACTCCTTACTCTGTTGAAATTAATCATTCTGATTTTTTTTTACCGAAACAAATATTATTCCAAAAAACTTATAATGAATTCCTGTCAATTCAATGTCCAGTTGGAAAATTTTCGATAGATTTTCCCCTCCAAAAATTTGGCTTCGGCCCGTCCCTGAAAATGAGCCTTACTTTTGCTTACAGATTTTATGAAATGAAGAAAAGCAAAATAACTCCCTAACAGACACACACAGAAAATGTGTGTCATAAATCAAGGTACTTTTTAATAAAACAGATTCCCGATATGGTAGGGACACGGTTTTGACCTAAATCACTCACATTGAAGAACATCTAATTTTATTATTATTTCATAACTTCAGGCTCCCAACACCTGAACCAGAATGCAATCTGTATTTATATGAATGTAGTCAATATATATGGTGTTCTATAAAATATTGTTGAAAAACCTGCACTGATATTTTAAGTCTAGAATAATTACAATTATACAAATGTCACACTATATACATAATTAATATTTGAATACACACAAACACTGCTATCACAATCGATGCCATATCTCACAATAATTTCAGTGCTATTGTTCACTGAAAATAATAAGTAAAATAAAGGAAACTAGCAATAAAAATTGCTTTTTCAAAAGTCTCGTTAAAAGTTTGCAATGAAATTCCCCAAAAATCCACAGCAGATTTCTCAATAACAAGGTTGTATCAAAATGATGAGAAGTGAGAAGAGAAAGGCGAAGAGCGTCAAAATCCAGTTGACCGTTGACGTTCGAACCGAACAAACGGCGATTTCACACGAATGCTCGTACTTCTGATTGGACGGCACGCTGAGATTATTAATGTATGCTCAGAACCTCGCTAGTCGTTGTATGTAACGTGACGTCACGCCAGTCTCGGAAACTAAGCCAAACCCTTATGTTTATAACTCGATATCTCGAGCGCTATTTGACGTTTTCAAATAATTTTTGGGCGTAATATTTTCATTTTCTACGGAGAATAGGAATATGTAGAAATTGAAAAATGAGAACATTTCCCATTATGAATATTAATTTTGTTGTTTTTTCATTTTCCCCATTTCTTGATTTTGTCTTATGGCTTTTTCTATGTTGAGATTTTAGAAGTGTAGTTAGTTCAAAATTAGAATTGGAGAATACCAGGACGAAAAATATAGCATTATCTACTCAATTGGAGTCTTGGGGAATAATGGAATATTGTATTTTATTTAATTTACTACACAATCTGATTCGGTTGAAATACAATAATTATTTTATTCATTTACAAGTGAAACCCAAACAAAACGATTCAGGAAAAATAATCGAAAGAATCATAAAAGTTGTGATAAGATATCAAATGTGCTGCATGAAAACTGATCAGAAAACTATCAAATTTAACTTGTTTTAATTGTTAACAGTAAAATAATGAAAAAGCTTAATTTACTGCAGAAAATTAATTATCTATATAAGGTGTTTCATTGGTCAATGCACATAAGATCGATTAATATTTAATTGTGTTTAAATTCCTTATTTTAAAAGTATGGGACTTCATTGACATATTTGAGAAGAGCAGAAAATTTTCTATAGGGCTCAGTAGATTTAATTGTCCCCCACGTAATTTTGCTGTAGGAAAGCTTCAGGAAAACATTCAATTGAATATCGGAATTCCACTCAATTCTCAGAAAAATCGTATATTGTGAGCAAATCAAACTTTTTCGTCCCACTAATTGCACATTCGTATTTCATAATATTCTGAGAAATCATTTGAATGTATTTTCGGAAGAACATTATTGATTGAGGAATATTTATCTAAAGTCAACAACGATGAATAAATAAATAAATTTTCAGGTAAATATCATAAACATCACAAATAACAAATCAACAATAACAAATGAAATCAATCAATCAATATTTATATATTCCCTTAAGACATACAAATATGTATGGGACATGTCAAACACAGCAGAAAAAAAAATCGTACAAAAAATCTGTGTTACACATTAAAGAAGAAAAATTACACTTTGAATATATACCTACATTTACTAAACATACTGGGATTTCAAGTGATCTCATTTGTTGTGGAAGACTATTAAAAAGCTTCACACACTGGTAATAGGGAGATGACTCGCATTTTGTGGTTTTGTGTTTAGGAAAGGATAAAAGGTATTTATTTCTTGTAGCATAAGAATTTCTATCGCTTAAACTTTCAAATTTAGTTATGTTCTCCTTGACATAAACTAAACAACGGTAGATGAAGAGTGAAGTGACAGTCATAATATATTATATTTGATAAAGATTGGTTTGCAAGAAGCCGGTATTCTAATCTTAAATATCATCCGAAGTACACGCTTTTGAGACAGTAGAATCCTGTAGACATTATCAGCATTACCGCATAAAATTATATTATAGTTTAGATGGGAGTGAAAGAGGCTGTGATAGACGCTCAGCACTGATGGTAGAGGAAGTGAGTCCTTGATTCTGCTTATCGCGTAATAAGCTCTATTTAATCTTGCACTGATGTGGTCAATGTGCTCATTCTGTTTAAGTTTTTCGTCTACGTGAAGACCCAAGAACCCCACGCAGAGTTTAGAATTAACGGCGACATTTTCACAATTGAAGGATAGAGGGAAGCTCATACTTCGAATATTGAAAAAAATCCACTCAGTCTTCTCCAAATTGACCACCAGAGCATTCTGTCGGCACCATTTAACAAATTCTTGCATTATGAGGGAGCACTTGTCTAGTAATTCAGCGTGAGTCCTTGCTGCAATAACGAAGGAGGTGTCGTCGGCAAATATGGTTATTAATTCGGCTGTGATATGATCAGGCAAGTCGTTTATGAAGAGAATGAATATGAGCGGTCCCAGAATAGATCCCTGAGGAACCCCCAAATCCGAATTAAATAGCTCAGACCAGCACTCATCAATTCTAACGATCACACTTCTATAAGTCAGAAAAGAATAAATCCAATCAAGGAAAATACCCCTGAAGCCTAAGCTGAAAAGTTTGTCTACAATGAACTTAAAATTTAGAGATAGATCAAAGTATAACCCAGAGACGTATAATCCGTTATCCAAACTTTTATAGACATAATCGTTGAAGGCGATCGCAGCTGTCTGCGTTGAATGGCCCTTCCGGAAACCATGTTAGTTCCGATTTAGTATTTTATGCTTAATAAGGTAAGCAACTACACGATCATGAACAATTCGCTAAATCGCCTTTGAAAAAACACTAGTGAGCGAAACAGGTCTATGTTGCTTAGTTCTGTTGGATCACTCTTCTGAAAAATGGGTATAACTGTAGACAATTTAAGGGAGGAAGGAAACTTTCCACTAGAAATTGAAAAATTCACAATATGGGCTAAATGAGGAGATATCAGGTCAGCTTTCAGCTTCAAAACTTTAGCGGATACTTCATCGAAGCCACAACTTTTATTATTTTTCAAGGCATTTATTGCATTGTGTATTTCATACTCGGACACCGGAAAGAAAAAAAAAACGTATTTTCTTCCAACTTCGAAGTAGTTCATGAATATGGAAGAGTAGGCCCATAATGGTCCACAGGGCTTTTGTATGCACAGGTTGTGAAATAATTTCCAAAAGCAGATGTCACATTTCTGAGATCGGTGCATATCGATCCATTTATTTTGAGGCTGATTGGCGTCTTGGAATTGGTGTTTCTAGATGTCATATCGTTTACAATTTTTCAAACCGTCCTGTTAACATTTGACGAATTTTTTAATAGACTTTCGTGATAAGCTAGTTTCGCATCTTTCAATCTTTTATTATACGTCCTCTTTTTCATTTTGTAGATTTCAAGCAGATCCCCTGACTTAGTGTTCCTTACTAACCAGTATAAGTTTTTCAACTCATCGCCGTAAGATTTTATTTCAGGTGTTACCCATTTCACAGCATCATTTTTAACCTTCGGTCAGGCGCAACCCTAATCCTAACGGTTTCGGGCGCAACTCATCTGTGAGATTAAATCGGGAAATTCATGTTTTAATGGAAAAAATTTGCCAGAAAATGGGGAGATCGTTGAAAAATAGTTTTACCATTCAAATACACATAATAAATAATGAAAATTCCAGAACAAAAAAAAATTGACGGTAGAAATTAAAGAAAGATAAATTCTGCGGATTTCAATATAACAAGGATATTTGTATGAAAACAAAATGTAATTGTGATTATATATGAAACAAAAACAAGTGTCTGTTACTTATGACAACCACTGCCAGGTAAACTAGAACAATGGAACTTTTATATTGTACGATATCAGTCGGTTTAGCATTCCTTTCTCTAGTGAAGTTTTGTGTCCCTTAATTTTTATATTTATATTCGTATATTTTACTATAATTCCTAGAATACTTCCCGAAAATATGCTTTTGAAACATATAGTGATCTCAATTTACTTGCATTTTCTTGAGTTTCAAGCCATTATACCCTGAAAAAAAATTTCTTGAAGACTCAAGCGGGCTCATTTCAACTCACAGATTATATCAAGAATTTTAAAAAATATGAAATATATCTTTACTTGTTCTTTTGTTCGCGTGTTGGGAGCGCGAGTGTACGACTTTTTCATCCAGAATTACTGAAAAAATCAAATTCGATGCACTTAATCTGACAGATTAGGTGAGCCTGTCCGAGGGTTAAAGTAGATTTTTTTCTTTGGACAAACTTCGTTCATACAAGAAATTATATTATTTATGAAGAGATAGAAGCAAATGTCTATGTCGGATGTATCATATATTTGAATGGATGACCTGTTCGCGATCAAAGAACGAAGTTTGGACATATTCGTGAAAGAATAATCTCTTATGATTCTGATTGTGTTCCTGCAATAAAAACTATGTACATAGCTCATATCCGAAGTATACTAGAATACTCGAGCGTCGTTTGGTCACCTTATTACAGTGTACATAAGCGAACCATTGAGAGGGTACAGAACAAATTTATAAAATGGATAGGGTACAGATGGAGATTTAATCATGAAACGATCCAATACCATCTTATTCGGAACGAGCTCTCTATCGCCCCTCTAGAAAATACACGTGATAATTTCGACATAATGATTATATTCAAAATTATCAATAACTTTGTCGATTGTCCCTATCTGTTGGAATATATTGGACTAAACGTTCCTCAAAGAAATTTAAGAACAGGAGAAACGTTCAATATAAAGTTTCACAGGACTAATTTCGGAATGAACAATCCTATGGAAAGAGCATTACGGGCGGCAAATTCGGTGGAAGTGGACCTTTTTCATATGTCTATTTTCAAATTGAAACGCTTTTTTGAGAGGAATATTTAATTGGTTGTATAATGATAATTATGATTATGATATGATTATGATAATTTTACCACTTTTTTTGGAATTGTTGTTATTTTTATTCTTGTTATATATTGTAAAATGGCATAGCCGTTAATAATTAAATATATAAATAAATAATCATTTCGCATGTGGTTGACTTCAGTAATAAGAGGAAAACAATAACTTAGCTGAATCGCCTGATGGTCGCTAATGTGTGGGTCAAAGACTCTGGTTGCATAGGATTCAGGATTAACGTTTGTTGAAACATAATCAATCAAGGAGGAAGTGGTTTTTCCCTTTATATTTGTGAAAACTCTAGTTGGTTCAGCAAAAGTTAGATTCAATCCGAAAGAAATTAGAAGATCATCAATAAGGTTCTTATCGCAGCAATTATTATTCAAATAATCTACATCTGTATACACTAAAAATACAAATATTTTGATTTTGGAGACTTAAACTGATAGCACAAACCTCACAATGAATCTCTGAACATAGAGAATTAAGGTTGATATTTTCAAAGAACAAACCTGTCTTAATGAAAATCATTGATCCTCCATGAATCGTATTCAAGCGACAGAACTTTGCAGCTAGATAGTATCCAGGAAAATTGATTGATTCAACACTGAATTTACTACACCAATGTTCTACTATACTAATAAAATGCGGTTTTTGTTCAGCAAACAACACCTCCAATGCACAAAACTTGTTTGAGATACTCTGCACTTTCAAATGAAGAATTTTCAGATTATTCACATCTTCAACTTTATTCACAATCGCCGGTAGATTTTCCCATCGTCGTGATCCCTGAATGATCTGGGAGTTTCCTCTTATGAAAAAACTGCGTAACTAGTGCTCCGTTTGGCCATACGTCTTTCCTCCACACGTTCTTGAGATTTTCTTGATTAATAGCTTCATTGACTTGTAGATGTCTGGGTGCTTAGAATTATGTGGCTCACAAGTAACTTCCGGAAACTTATCAATGAGAAAATTTTTCAACTCCTCTGGTTTTATATTGGGTGCAAGTCTCGTGACATGAAGTGACAGACGTTTCGGTACCCCTTGAATATGCTGAATTTCTTTATTTTGTCCAACAATGAATTTTCGGCTACGTTTACGCAGAACCTTAGTCCACTTCTGTTCGGAGGTGGTATCCTGTTCTGATTGTAAGGATTTTGTATCCTCAGAAATTTGAACTTCAGCTGTGGACACAGGAGGGTTTCTTGACTTCAAATCATTTTTGTTTATATTATTCCTTTGCTGTGCATATGCTTTATTCGATGGGACTGCGCGGCAGCCGTCGCATATGAAGTCTGTTCTTTCATTGATGTTTGTTTATTATCTTGATTCGATATTGAATTTTCAACTGTATTGCGGAACATATGACCTTGAGAGTTTGAAGGTCGGTTGGACGATTCCATATTGATATAGTTCTTGTTGATATTTGATTTTTCTTCCAAGGCATTGATTATATTTTTCTGTAGATTGTTAGAATATTCCATCTCGTTCAATAATTTCTGCATGAGACCTTTTTCCCTTCTGAGGCACTCGTTTTCTTTGTTGATCACGACTTGACCTGTTTTTGTATCACTATTCTTACAAGCATCGCAGATCCACAAAATATGGGGATTTTCACTGAAAATCTTGTACCAGGCATCTTTAATAGATGCAGACACTAGATGTAATTTCATTTCACGAAGAAAACATTGGATAAACTTCGTATTCACTATAGAATTGTCAGAGCACCGCGGACATACGTGTTCGTCGTTCACCATCTTGACAACAATGATCCGCAGTATTGAAATCTGATGATCTAGCAGACCAGTAATGCAGTCCACCTCTGCCTATTCACAGATTTGGAAAATAATGATCTCAAAAGTATCTGAACATTACTCTGAAATGGCGTGGAGCTCCATTACGCTGGAAATGCATTCCTGCAATGTGCGTACCTTCGAGTTAAACAGAAAGATTATTTTGGAGGAAATCTAAGTAAAGATTACCAGTAAGCCACCTTGGTAGGACGTGCGGTCTAATCAATCACCGCACCCACCGTACATTTGTTGAAAATTTGTATTGGGATATCGCATGCGGATTTTCTTCAGCCCATTCATGCGAATTCCACATATTGAAGATACCAGTTGTCAAATTTTTTTTTGTATGAATTATCGCAGTCTACTCGGAACAACCCTTGTGGAATATAATACATACAAATAAATTTATTTAAATCAAACCTTTTTTTTTTCGAAAATACCAATATTGTATCAGTTCGGGCAAAAATAGTTCCAATTTGATTACAATGGTCCAGTTTTCTACGAAATGATTAGAATTCCAACATTCGATTAGATCTTTCCCTGAAGTTTTCTTTGAGCAAAATCATGTGAGCGACAATGAAATCTAGTGACCCCCATAGAAAATTTTTCTACTCTTTTCAAATATGTGAATCAAATCCCAAAATTCCAAAATACAAGGTGTATCTCGGTTATGGAATTGATTAGACCTAACGTGTATGGGTTTTTTGGACTCGCCTAGGGTAGATCTAGTTCAGGTTACCGTCTGTTCATTCACCAATAAAATACCCTGTATATTAGTAACCGTCTTTCTGCTGCTTAATATTTGGATTTGCTGAAACGAACTCCAAAGAAAAGAAAAGAACTGCATGTATGTAGGCTGAAATCACAATGATAAAATTGAGAATATCTTATTGAATGTATGATTGGAATTGAGGAGCAAAATTTTACTATTCAAAGTTGGCATTACATTGTTCATTTGGATGGCTATCGTCTCATAAAATCCTGCTTAATGTACGGAGGAATCAACTTAGACACACAAAATGCATTAAGTCCATCTTGTTGGATAAGACCAAGTAGTCTTACCGGGGCTAGCTTCAGATCATAAAATGAAGAAAAAAAAAGAAAATTCGAAAAAATAACAAGTATCGATATCTGTTCGGATTTGGAAAGGTTACTTTCAATTTTTGCAGAGCACTGTGAAGATGGAGAAACGGTCGTTGAAGAAAATGAAGAGAGCTAGTGTGACGATAGAGAGAAAATTAATTTCACTCCAAAGAATAAAATATAAAATGCAAGACTCATAATAAAGAACATGCTCTGTTTGGTTTTTCATAATAATTCACTCAAAAACTAGTTTGAGAGGCTATCAAAACGCTCTTTGTCCACTAGAGACATGCAAATAGCATGTCTAGCTCCATTTTTAAAATAATAGAGCTATTTTCGCTTTTCTCAGTCTACAAATGGAGTAACTTCTCATGCAATTTTTTGTTGTTTCATGGTACAGATCGCAACTCGGTAACTTAAGCCGTTTTTGAGCATCAGTTTTCTGCTTTTCCTGAAAATTCACAATTTTGAAAATGTCTGCTCCTCAATTAAACTTTTTTTTTGAACGTTACTCATTTTGATTTCGTTCAACTTCATTTCCAAATGGAACTCCAATAGCAGGTGAATAACAGGGTATTATCCTACCTAAGCAGAAATGACAATAAAAAAATTATAACAATAAATGAATTAAGAAAAAGAAAATTCTTTGCCTTTAAGGAGGCCACATCGAGAACATTTTTGAAACATAGATGAATTCAAAATGGTAACCATTTTCAACTCCCAGGCTCAGAGATCTTATATCATGATAAAAGCCTGAGCGTGGGAATTGAAAATGGTATTCATTTCGATGATTACTATTTTAAATTCATCTATGTTTCAAAACTGAATGAATTAAATTAAAAGCTTTATTTTCATACAGGTGAAACTCAATCACAGAAAAATCAACAAAACCTTAAATTAATAACTTAAAAAACTTAATGATTGTACAACTCTATTTATTGCTGTGTCAACAACAGTTACAATAAACGATCACCAGTCCAGGTCATATTGCACCAAACTAACTTGCAAGGTTTCATTTTGCATGTTTTAGTACCAAAAGAGTTTCCAAAATTCATTTGAAAAGTTAAAAGAGCGAAGTGCAAAGTAGTCTGGTGTAATAGGCCCCAGTTCCTAAAAATGGAGTTATTTAGCTTCTTTAATCTAAATCATATTCACATCCATTTTATATATTCACTCTATGGAATAATAAACCAATCCGAGGTTACAGCTGAATTCAAGCACAGAAAACCAACATCTAAAACTGACACACATTTCTGCGCATACTACTTCTAATTTGTAACTTTTGGAAATATCTTGAAGTAGCTGTAGCTGCAATTACAGCTCGCATATTTTCAAGCTTCCACCTCATCTTCAATTAGAAGAGAAAATCTTCTAATCCGAACACCTACACTCCTGAAGAAGTATTCGACTTGAAATGAGTACTTATTTCGACTGGTTGAATAATTTATCATTATGTATTAATTTTATCAATGAACGAGTATTTTTTTCAAAAATCACACCTTTCGATTGTATTTTTAGTCTTCATATGATATTCATTGTATATGTTCTCGGCTTTAGTATTGTACTGAATGCAGGGGTGAAATGAAATTGTATTTCTCCTTTACTAGGCTTTTATTCAGAACTTAACAAAAGTACCACTTGCAGTCGACTCGCTGTGGGATCCAACCACTATAATGTGAAATACAAAATTATTAGAACTCGCTTAATTAAATGAAACTAAAAACAAAAAACCATTTATGAATATTTTCTTACCTTCACCAAGAAAAACAAATTTATTTCGGTTTAGCGAACAATTTGCACCATCTAATACGACTGAAGAGATCTTCATCAAGCGTCAATCAAACAATAATTTCAAGTGCGCAAACTGCCCGCTACCGAGTTCCGCGACACAATTCTGAAACAAGCCACACTTATACTCCTCAAACAAAACACCTTCTGTGTTCTGCTTCAGTATTATGTAGCCTATAGGCATATAAATATCACCAATGTCATCAAATTCTTGGTGGGAGAACCTCTCTATTGAATTGTGTCGTGGGCACGATTCAGCTACAGTTTTTTTCGTGATTCCTGAAAAATAAGAGGTGGATATTTCTAAACTGAAGTTCAGGTTCAACTAGTCTTACCTTTGAGATTTTACTTTCGAATTTGTAAAGTCTCTACTTAGTACTTTCATAACACTCGAATTACTAGAAGTTCTATTCAAATACGTTTTCATCTATTAACTGATTTCTTTGTTTCTTTTACAACACATGCATTTTCCCTCACCCACATATTGTTGAGAGAGGAGAAATGCGAAAACACATTACATATTTCTCCAGCTTTGAGTACATTTATTTATTTATTCATTTTTTTAATTTTTATTTACATAACTGGAACCCCAACAGGATGATCCCAATGATAGGGATTCACTACAAATGTAACAACATAATGTTCAATATATCGTGAACATAGTATTCTAAATATGAAATTAGGAATCACACTATCACTAACATACAAGAATTTAGCTATTTAATTTTAATATCTTGACAAATGCAGAGGAAGTCTCCGCTTGAATTCAGACAAGGATAAATTGAACAAATCAATTTCGCTAACACGCCAATTATAAAAACGAGTAATTCTCAAATGAATGGTGTTATAATACAGGGATGTCCTAGCCTGTGGTACATAAAATAACTGTCTTCGACGACCACTGAAAAAATGAGCATTGAAATTAATATTTTCTATCAACATGAAATCAAAACACTCATTTACAATACGGTACAAGAACATTTGATTGGATATTACTCTTCTATTTCCAAGCTTGACATATTAAACAATTTGAGTCTATACAGGGTGAGTCGGGAGGAACGGCCCAAACTCCAGGTGTGTATTCTACAAGTCGAAATGATTTAAAAAAACTCATATGTTGTTATCCGATTTTTATTTGTTTTCAAACTACATTTTCTACATTAAAATGGTTTTATTTATAGCATTATATCAATAAATGCTCAAAAATCCCGCCATTAACCTCCAAACACATTCGACCGCGAAGGACTCTCGTTGCTTTTCTGATTGATTAGTGTCTTTCTTTAATAAGCAATAATAATATTCTAAATACCCTATCTTTTGAAAAAAAATGAGAATCAGATAACAATATATGAGTTTTTTGAAATTATTACGACCAGCAGAATACACACCTGAAGTTTGGGCCGTTCCTCCCGACTGTATTCATTAGCACAGTGACGTCTCCTATCAAAACGGTAAAGTAAACTTTTCGAAAATTTTCTTTGTACTCTTTCCAATTTATCGATATATTTGTGGTAGAAAAGACTCCAAATCAGTGTAACATATTCCAAATTACAACGTACATAACTAAAATACAAAGTCTTGACCGTTTCCACATTGCTGAAGGCCTTAGAAATCCGCAAAACGAAACCGAGCATCCTGAGACTCTTAGAAACTCACTATCTACGTGAAATTCAAATGACAGCTTGGAATTAAGAAGTTCACGCTCTCCAAAACTTTCCCATCGATGAATAGGGGAAATAACAGAATATTATCATTTTTGGTAAAAGTTATATGTTTACATTTTCCAATATGTAGTGCTAAATACCGTTCCGAATAGAACGCAGAGAACCTGCTAAGATCCTCCTGAAACCCAGCGACATCATCTAAGCTTACAATTCACCTAATGTTCGAGATAAGGGAAGCTCTCGAATATTTTGTAAATATTGGGTCCAATAATTTAATTTGAATTACGCATTTAAATTGCATCATCGACGCAGTGCCGTCAATTTAATCAAGCACGCATTTTCCCATTCTCGTTGTGGAAACACGTGAAAATTGACAGTTAATCAACTCTCCTGAGTGCGAACTTATGTGTGCATATGTCTATATCGCCATAAGATTTTCCTTGCCATCGTCGCAGTTATTTCGGCTTTAATCGCCAGTTTTCTATTGTATTCTAACCCCTTGTCGGGAATAAACTATATTTTACTCTTCTCACCTGTGATAAGACACAAATTTCCATTCCTCGTCTTGAGCTCTGTGGAGCAGTGTTGCTCACGAAATTGTTTAAATTTTCTTCGGATATACTTCGTTCGAAAGTAGCAATCCATAATATTTACGCTTGGAGCGATTCTCAGATTGTATTGCATTGGATTACCAATTCTCCTCATAAATACAAAACATTTGTATTTTCAAGACAAGATACCGCCTGATAGTTGGTTTCATGTTGAATCGAAACATAATTCTGCGGACATTGCATCCCGTGGTGTGTTTCCTTCCGAAATGCTTCAAAATTGTAGTTGGTTCCAAGGTTCAGATTTCCTGCGTTTACCTGAAATCCCCTACTCTAATTTCATATCGTCTCCACTACATGTTACTCTACCTCTTGAAGAGAAACGAAAATTAGTTTTCCATACTGAAATTGGCGACCGGTCAGTTATTGATGACTTAATTGATAATTTTTCATCATTTTCCAAATTGCAGAGAGTGATTTCTTATATGCTACGATTCGTATTCAATTGTCGCAATCCTTCTGAAAATTCGGACCATTGCTCTCCTGCGAAATTTCAGAATCTGTGTATCCTTTTGTGAGGAGAACGCAACAAATTCACTTCGCTGATGAACTTGAGTCAACAAAATTTTCCAAATACTCAAGGAAATTGAATCCTTTTATTGATTCTAATAATTCACTTCGTGTCGGCGGTCGATTAGGATATTCATCATTACCACATGATAAGAAATATCCCCTACTATTACCAAGAAATAGTAAATTAACCTCGTTAATAATTCAGCATTTTCATGAGAAGTACCTACATACAGGTTGCCGTACTACCCAAGTTTTAATTTGCCAACAATTTTGGATTTTGTCCTCGAAACGTGCTGTAAATTCAGTGTTAAGTAAATGTTTTCGTTGCTGGAAAACAAATCCAAAATCGTTTCAACCTCCTATGGGTAACTTGCCTACAACCAGAATTACACAAGCTAAGCCTTTTAGTCACGTTGGAGTTGATTTTGGCGGTCCTTTCATGCTCACCATGACTCGTCATCGCGGAGTTAGAACATGCAAGGGATATCTTTGTCTTTTTGTATGTTTTGTTACTGAAGCCTTGCATTTAGAATAAACAAGTAATATGTCTTCGGAAACATTCCTATCTGCTCTCCAGAGATTGATTGCTCGTCGTGGGCGAGTATCTCACTTATATAGTGATCATGGCACAAATTTTGTAGGTGCTAATAGAGAGATTATGAGATGGATGTAGTGTGCAGCCGGCCGTGAATGTATTAAGCACTCTTTCATCCCCCCGAGTTCACCCCATTTTGGGGGTCTATGGGAGAGTGGCATAAAGTCGGTCAAATCGCATATTAATCGCGTGATAGGCCAACAAGTACTCACCTACGAAGAGTTCTATACTTTTTTGACTATAGTGGAGTCGATTTTGAATTCGCGTGCAATAAGCGCTTTCAGTCATGACATCGAGGATGTTAATGCGCCAACCCCTAATCATTTTCTCACTGTTGAACCCGTATCAACGCTACCAACACCAGATTTTACGAATCTGAAGGTTAATCGATTGTCTAGATTCCAGATGATTCAAAAATTTCAACAAGATATTTGGAAGCGTTGGAATCAAGAATATCTCCATACTCTTCAGCAGAGGGGTAAATGGCTGGAACCCAAATCCCCCTCTCCTGAAATAGGTTCACTCGTGGTGATAAAAGATGACAACGCTCCACCTTGTAGATGGATTTTGGGACGAATAATTGAACTTCACCCCGGTCGTGATGGAGTCATAAGAGTGGCTACACTCAAGACTTCTTGCGGAACTTTAAAACGTTCTCTGGTCAAATTATGTCTATTGCCGAACTGTGATTCGGTTTAATTACACATATGACTAATATCTTTGTTATTTATAATTTTTAATTTTAAGTTGTTTTTCACGCAGCAGTGAAGACTTTGAGTGAAAGTCACATAAATTTTTTTTCTTTAAAATGCGTTAATGCATTTTCGGGGGGGAAAATGTTCGAGACCAGGGAAGCTCTCGAATACTTTGTGAATATTGGGTCCAATAATTTAATTTGAATTACGCATTTAAATTGCATCATCGACGCAGTGCCGTCAATTTAATCAAGCACGCATTTTCCCATTCTCGTTGAGGAAACACGTGAAAATTGACAATTAATCAACTCTCCTGAGTGCGAACTTATGTGTGCATATGTCTATATCGCCATAAGATTTTCCTTGCCATCGTCGCAGTTATTTCGGCTTTAATCGCCAGTTTTCTATTGTATTCTAACCCCTTGTCGGGAATAAACTATATTTTACTCTTCTCACCTGTGATAAGACACTTTCAGAAATTATTTGAGTGACGCCGTTCTTGTGAACAAAATAGGCAGCCGAAGAATTTTCCCGAGCTGGACAACGGCAAAGGGCCCTTTGTAAATCCTCGACGACACAGGCAGCAGCGGAGGGAACTTTGGTAAGTCGTTGATGCAATTTCGCGAGTTTTTCATTTTGATTAATCCGTTCATCAACTACGCACTTCCCTTTGAAAACTAAAGACGATTTACATCACTTTCAAACCAAACTTGAGCTATCGAACACACAACACCTATACATCTTGAGATCGTCCGCATAAATTTCGATGTCAACATATTTGAAGGGGGTTGCTTGAAATACAATAGTGATATAGTGAAAATTGACGAAACGCATATTAAGTGCTGTGAATAGCAGGAACATAAAAATAACCTAGAAAATCTTCTTCTTCTTCTTCTATCCCAAACAGACAGGTCTGCAACCAGTAATGCCCCTGGTTGGAGGAGTCTGAATATGGGCTCAGCCTGGAAGACTATGCACCCAATCTCGGTGATAATTTCAGGCAGTCTTGACCATAGGTCCTGGGGCATCAGGAGTCTTGGAGTACCAATCCCAGGTCAGGTGTACTGGGAACAAACTTATAAGGTATATATATATATATATATATATATATATATATATATATATATATATATATATATATATATATATATATATATATATATATATATATATATGAATATTTTGCCTAATCTTTCGAGTCATGCATCTCTGTCTAAAGCGATGGAACAACAGGAAACAGGGTCTCATGCAAGCAGCAAGGGGTAGGGAGGCTATGGAGACATGAATTCTAAGCTGATCAAGCATGCAATTACAGCGTTAAGTTGCTACAGACGAGAAAACTCACCAACAGATCCAGCACCTCTAGTCTTTTCGTGAATATAATCTGATAGATATTAAGGGGTCGTGAAAATCCAAGTGAGGAGAGTGCAGTGTAGAGATCTGTGGCTCTGTCTGCGTTATTAGTGCAACCGAAAAAGACATGTACAATGTCCCCTAGCTCTCCGCAGTCGCACAGTGCCGTGTCTCTAAGTCCTATCCTATGAAGGTAGGATGGTGTCAAACAATGGCCAGATCTAAGACACAGTGTGAGTATGAAGAATCGACGAGGTCTATTGATTTTAGTGAACCAAGGAGTGGCTGGAAATGAATTACGTTCTATAAAGTCTGCATAGATGCGCCCCTTTAGGGAGCATATTATATAGAAAAATTCATTGGTCCAGCTGCGTTTTAGTTCAGAACGATAATGTGGCCACAACTCGTTGGGACCACCAGGGATATTTGGATGACAGCCCTGATACCTACCCTGGTTGGCTAGTAAGTCAGCCATATCATTACCATGGATGTAGGAGTGACTAGGTACCCACAGGCACTTGACCATGGTTCCACCAGACATCGCTCTGTAAAAGAGTTGAAAGGTTCTCACCGTGATACAGTCCGTATTCGAGTCAAATTTCATCGATTTGAGGGTTTCTAAAACGCTGAGTGAATCAGACACGATCAATACTCTTGGGAGTTTGTACCGAAGGGCCACCTCAACAGCAGTGCCTATGGCATACATTTCTGCGGTGTAAATGGACCAGTGATCTGGGAGTCTAGCAGAAATCTTTACGATTGGGGAAGGGCAGAATATGCCATAGCCTACAGAGTTAGGGCATCTCAATAGTGAAGCATCGGTAAAGAGGAGATGGTGTTGCGGAAATTTCTCAGACACCAGGGCAGAAAAACCTTGAGGATTCGTTACTGCATGTTTTTGTAATCCTGAGTTCACTACGAAGATCCTGTTGAGCCTCACCTGGCGTGGAGCATCGTAAATGGGAACATTCGGCATTGCCCTAATGAGGTGTTTCCGGGTAGAGATTGCACAAGAGGAGGGGTGGTTGTACGAGACCAGAGATGTTCGAGATCTTCATAATTGCCGATTATTTCAAGTACGGGATGGTTTTTTATTCTGTAAAGTTTCGTCACATACTTGTATGCTAACCACCTCCGTCTATATGATAGAGGTTGCTGGGCCGCTTCAAGGAGAATTGCGTTGGTCGAGGTGGAAGCGAAGCAAAGGAGGGCAAATTGTGCTCTATCTAAGCGTGATAGATTTGTTTTGGAGCATCTTCCGTACAGAATACTCCCATAATCAATGTGAGGAAGAGCCAGCACTTTGTATATCCTGATGAGCACTGCAGGATGGCAGTCCCATTTAGTTTTTCCTAGTGCTTTAATGATGTTGAGAGCTCCTGAGATCTTTGCACAAGTGGCATCAATCTGCTTGCACCAGCGAAAGCTATTCTCAAGTTGGACACCGAGGTATCTAATCGACGTCTTCCAGGGAATGATGAGGTTGGAGCATGTGATTATTGAGAGAGAAGAGTGAATCCTGGACTTGGCTGTCGACTTTTCCGGAGACAGGGACAGGTTTCTATTGGACATCCAGGTGTGCAACCTGTTCAGGTCGGCTGTGAGTTGTTCTGCCATCTGTTTCGGATCGGTGCCACTAATCAACAGCGCAAGATCATCAGCAAATTCTAGGGCATGGATGTTCGGAGATAGGGTGTCAGGAGGTAGAAGGGAGTATAAATTGTACAGAAGAGAAGCTAAAACTGAGCCCTGGGCTAAGCCGCAGGAAGAAGATGCGGGGCCAAGTATGGTCCCCATCGCTGGGTGAGTAATGACCAGGGTCCTGTCTGTGAGAAGCTGCATAGTCAGGCGTATTAATGGGGAAGGAATGGACGCTGCTTCCATATCACTCTGCAGGATAGAGGGACAGACATGATCATATGCGCCCTTGATGTCCAGAAACACCGCCATTACCCTTTCAGCGCGTGCTAATGCCTTATAGGTAAAACCGGCCAGGAATGCGAGACAGTCGCCCACTGAGCGGCCTCTCCGGAAGCCGAAAAGAGGACGGCTGGGTCCTATTCTTCGATTATTTTTTCTATTCGATTTTTGACTAATGTTTCGGGAACTTTGGTGGTACATGGGGAAAGGGCAATGGTTCTGTAGCTGGTTGGAAGGTCAGGGGCCTTACCTTTTTTTAAAAAAGGCAGTATCAGAGTTTCTTTAAGTTCCTCAGGCACATTTCCCGAGAGCAGGATCTGGTTATAAATGTTCAACAACCGAAGCTTGAGTGACACTGGGGCGTGGGATAGCAGCTGGTACGGTATACCATCCAAACCAGGAGCAGAATCTCTTTTCCTCGACAAGGCCAAAAGAAGTTCTTCTAGAGTGAATGAGTCACAGGACCCATTCGATGTTACTGCAGGTATACCGTGAGGGTCTATCTTTGCCAAGTTCTGGAGGATCTGAAGCATACAGTTCCTGGATGGGGGAAGTGGAGGGGAAGAAGACGTCATACCTGAGAACTTTTTAACCACTCTCCACATTTTGTGGGTCGTTATGGTGTCTATATTTTCGCAGAAGTTCGTAAAAGATGTTTTCTTTTTTTTTTCTAATGAGTCTTCTGCAAGAAACTCTTGCCTGCTTGACAGCTATAAAATTCTCAAGGGATGGTTCTAAGCGATATTGTCTGAAAGCATTTCTTTTCTTATCCACCTCTGCACCAACCTCATCGTCCCACCAATGCACTTTAAAGTTGTTGGAAGTTGAGTGCTTGTACTTTGGGATATACCTTTCTGCTGCATCAGTTATTATAGTGAGTACTTGTTCTAAGTTGTCATCAGCGGAGTCTTCCCGGGTCGCTCGTTCGCTCAGATAGGCACCATAACCTACCCAATCAGCCCTCTTCAGATTGTATTTCCGAGTAGTAAACAATCTACTCGAGCTAACCTGTCCCCTGTTTAGGGCCGTCCCTAATTGAATCAAGATTGGGAAGTGATCACTTGTGCTGGAATCCGGGATAACAGTCCACGATGACCTTAGTGCGACCGGGGGTGAACAGAGCGCTAAGACAGAAGCACTGAGATTGGCACCTGGGGGGGTTAATCGAGTGGGGGATCCGTCGTTCATGACCACATAGTCCTCAGACTGCAAGATCACTTCAACCACCGCACCGTTATTATTACGAATTCCGGACCCCAGAGAGGGTTTTGAGCGTTTAGGTCTCCGATGAGGATAAAGGAAGGGGAGAAATACTGTGACAAGGATTGGAAGTAGGAAACGGCCAGCCTAACATTAGGGGGAGAGTACATACAAAAGACACGAAGAGTATCTACCTCAAATGCAAGCAGCTGAACTCCACCCGGAAAACCTAAGTTATTTAATGGGATTGGTTTATATGGGATACTGCACCTAATGGCAGCAGCAATTCCACCGTACCCGTCATCTCTGTCCTGCCTGATGAGGGAATAACCCTGAAGATGCACATTCAGATGAGACTTGAGGAATGTCTCGTTCAGCAGAACAATATCAGGGCTATGTTCCCTGATGAGAATTTTCAGATCGGCCAGATTTTGCACAAGAGAACGTATGTTCCAATGTAGGATGTTGAGGTTGTAAGCCATTTTGTTTATATTAGGGTTCAAAGGATTAGGGAAAATTTGATCTCTTGAGATTATTCGAGGCCGATTTTGCTGTGAAGAATGTGGACAGATACGTAAATATACATATATATTTTTTTATTGTAGTTAAACAGATATGTATAATAAGCTCAGTACTCAGTCGGAGCGTGGAGGGGGTACCTCCGCACTCCAATCAAGCACTGCTGATGTTTGAGAGTTTTTGTCTTCAATGATTGATATTTCCATATTAAGAGAATCTTCGTCGTTTGAGGAAAGAGGGAGAGGAGTTCGGAGAATAGCGTCTGTGATGATCAATTTCTGAGGAGGATGAGAGGATGTGGAGGGGGTAGATGTTGAGCAATTGGTGTTCATAGGGGTGTAAGTGATGAGAGCCTGGGCATGAGCTTCCTGGTCATACCCAACTGCCTTTTCTTTTCTCTTTAGTGGTGTTGTTTTGTTGATGCTTCTTGAGGGGTATGATCTACGTGTTGATGTGGGGAGGGATGGGCTGTTAGAATTTTGATGAGAGCGGCTTTGTGGCAATGGAAATTCTGAGGGTACAGGTGCTGTAGGTTTCCTGGTGGCCTGATTAGCTTCATACAGTGATAAATTGTGATAAGCCATCAGCTCTCTGATCTTTACCTGCCTCAGGTACTCTGAACATGTTTTGTCATTTGCTGGATGGGGACTCTTACAAAATATGCATTTAGGAGGGTTGATGCAGTTTGTCAAGGGTTCGTGGGAGTCACCACAGGTAACGCATCTGGAAGTTCCTCTGCATTGCGTTTGAATATGGCCAAAACGTTGGCATTTACGGCACTGTATCACAGGGGGAATATATAGGGAGACTTCGGTACGAATGTTGAAAATTTCGAAGTATTTAGGGAGGGAAGTTCCCTGGAACGTTATGAGACAAGTGCCGGTGGACCTGAGTTGAGACATCGTGTTCTCTAATAGTGCGTTTGAATCTACGTTCTCTGAGTACAGAAGTGCTGGGGGACATTCCCATGCCGTATTCTATTATGTCATCCTCAGTCAGGTCAGAGCCCATGTCTCTGACTATTCCCATACATGTGACCATTCTAGCAGGAATATACACATCGTAACTGTCTGGGTGAAGAGCATGGTTTCCTACAAACCAATTCGCCTGTTCGGCTGTAGAGAAATAAACTCCTACGCGCTTAAGTCCCTTTCTGGTTATATTTCTTATGTTCAAATTGTTGGTATATTAGGTATTATGAAGCATTTTTCCGATATTCATTGGGTTTAAGTTACTGATATTCGATGAGATGGATTCTATGATGACACAGAAAGGGCCTTTATCGGAGTCATTATAGGTAAATGATTTTTTCGGGATAGCTGAACGATCATGTTTATCGAGAATTTGTGAAAGGTTCTCTATCTGCTCTAATAGTTCGTCATCTTGGGAATCACAGGCTGTTTGTCACAATACTACAATCTCCTTACGTAATAGGTCATAATCAATTCGGTTGGGTGAATCTTAGTTATCCAAGGCGTTGGAAGCCCTTGGAGAAAGAAGGGTTGAGACCCGGGGGTGTCCCCCGGGACCCTCTTTAGTCATGTTGCCACTAGGTGGACTGGATCGGTTAGTACAGCGCGTACAGAGAATGAAACACTATAAAAATATAATCAACTTAGAAATAATGAGTTAACTTACCAGGTTTTCAATAAATCACAGGCTAAAGGACAAGGTATTTAAAGGAAAAACCACCGATTAAGAGCCGCTAACTCGAAACGTACTTCCGTCGTAGCGAACGTCAATCGAATCAACCTAGAAAATGAAAGTGTGGAAGATCTTAACACATCTACGGAAACCGTGATTGATGCAACTGTACTAAGTGAATCGAGTGAAATTATAATAGCAGAATTGACTCGTGAAAATGAGAGACTCTCAATGAAATTCAACTTCTCAAAAGACTCATCTATGAGATGGATGATAAGAATAAACTTTTATTATTTAAAATTAACGTGTTAGAAGGAGACTAGTCCCATATCGATGAATTTCGATAACATCGTGAATCTACAGGAAAATTATAGGAAAGATGAGAAACATATTGTTTCAGATAAAATACCGATGAGTAATACAACATCTGAGATGAATGACCGATCATATGATACGAAAATCGACATGAACAATGTAAACAATAAGAAAAGAGCTGATATTTCAAACAGGAGGAACAAATTGACGATTCAGAAGGCCAAAAACTCTGACACGAATAATAAAAAGAATACAGAAGTCAAAATAGTAAGAGGTACTGAGCACCATGTCCTCCAAGATAGGAGGAGATCAAGACCTCATGGATGATCTCTATATATATATAAGAGCGAAAATTGGCCCAGTGGTGTGACCGTTCGTCACTTCACATTTTTTCGAAGGAAAAATGTTTCCTACAAAAACTGAAAACCATACTCGCTTCACAATATCTAATATAAATATTCAATCACTTGGGAATAAAATGAACGAACTCATATATTATCCGACGGAACATAACATTGACGTGGGATGTGTCACAGAACACTGGTTGGATGACGATATTCTCGATAGAGAATATGGGTGAATACCTAGTGGCAAATTCATACTCGAGGAAATCATCGCGACATGATGGCGTTGCTACGGTGATGAAAAAAAGACATTCGATTCAGGGAAATACATGAGATGAATAGCCTGTCAATTGAAAGAGAAGTAGAGATTACTAGTATCAGAATTCCAAGTGAAAATCTCATTGTGGTAGCGCTGTATCGTCCCCCATTCGGGAACTTCTCCTCTTTTTTGTCTGTGGTCGGTCTTGCGCTGGATATGTGTTTCGAAAAATATGCTAATGAGCGTGTTTTATTCGCTGGAGACTATAATGTAAATTTTCTCCAAGACTCAAAGGAAAGAGATAAATTAGAGGAAGTTTTCCAAGCCTACAACATGAACTGTCTCTTTAATGAATCATCCAGAAAAAGTAGCAAGTTCTCTACCTGTATAGACAACATTTTTGGTTATGTTCGTAACGACAGCTGTAGTTTCTTAACTTTCGATCCGCATCTGTTAGACCATTTAGCACAGGTGCTAGAGATCCCTTCCAGCTAATCCAGACCTGAAAAATATAATTTCAAAATAACGTGAGACATTAAGTAAAAGAACATTATTTGTTTCATTAACAAAATAAAGGAGAAGAATTGGACCGATCTGTATACGCAAGACGCTGAAGAGCAATTCAATAGTTTCCACAACCAATTCTATGGAGTATTTGACATATTATTTCCGGAGGTGAAAACCAGAATCAAGAAGCGCAAAAATTACAACGAAACAGGAAAAATAAAGGATCTCAAAAATAAACTAGAAGCAGCAAAAATTATCGCTCAAGTCAGAAGGGACGAAACAAGCAAGAAAATCTACGAAGCATTGAAAATCTCACTGGAAAAAGCTATAACTGACTCGATAAAAACAAGAAACGAAATCAAGATCAACAATGCAGACAATAAAAAACAGGAGATGTGGAAATCAATCAATAGGGAAACAAAAGGAAAAGGAAAGACCATCAACATAGGAAATGAAAGAAGAAGTAGTGTTACAGCAGAAGACCTGAATGGATTCTTCTCGATGGCGGGCAAGGATGTAGACCCGGACCTGAACGCTTCGATTGGACTGCTCCAACAGAGTAAGCCAGACAATCCCGCCCAACCCTCTCTTTCTGTTTCCTGTGAGTGAAGCTGAAATCATTACAGTCACGAAAAAGCTAAAAAACTAAACCTCCAAAGATTTCTATGGTATGACAACATCCTTGATGAAACGTGTTATATAAGAGAACATTTGTGTAAGATGTTCAATGATTGCATTGATCAAGGCGTTTTCCCCTCTAAACTCAAAACAGCAATAATTACACCTATTTACAAAAAAGAAAATGTAGAGGAATGTTCTAACTATAGGCCTATATCCATTTTACCTTGTTTCTCGAAGATTTTCGAGTCGATACTAAAAAATCGCTTAGTAGAATTCTTGCAAAAGAAATCATTACTGCACTGTGGTCAACATGGTTTCAGAAAATCTAAGTCTATTATAACTGCTATGATAGACGTCGTTGAGAGCATTTTGAAGGCACACAACAACTGTGAAGACGTGGAAATGACATGTATTGACTTAAGCAAGGCGTTCGACAGTGTTGATCATAAGCTGCTCCTAGAAAAATTACGATATTATGGTATAAGAGGAAATGCCCTGGAAATATTTAGATCGTATTTGTTCAATAGACAGCAGGCTGTAAAATGGAATCAAGGAATTTCTGGCTTCCGAATGAGAGAGAGAGGTGTACCACAGGGTTCAATTCTTGGCCCAATACTGTTTATTCTCTTCATAAATGACATTTTTCATAATATTCCATCGAACAAAGTATGCACTTATGCGGACGATACTTCTTTGCAGAAGACTGCAATGAACGAGGCTAGAGCTCTTGATTGGTTTTTAGTTAATGGACTACAAGTGAACATTGATAAAACACAGAAACTCATCTTCACCAATAAAAGGGAGGCAAGCTCGTCGATTCGGTATCTGGGAGTAGATTTCGATTCCACTTTGAATTGGAAGAATCACATATCGAGCTTTTGTAGAAAGTTGTCAACGTCCATTTTCATGATCAGGAGAATGAGAAGTATTTCTAATACCCATATTGCGAAACTGACATATTATGCATCGTTCCACAGCTTGGCTGTATATGGGATCATCTTGTGGGGACAGAGTGTCGATGCTGATCGAGTACTTCTTCAACAAAAGAAAGCGGTTCGGGCCATTTTCGGAATGAAAAATACAGAGAGCTGTAGAGAGGTATTCAAAAAGAAAAGAATATTGACAATAACAGGAGCGTTTATTCTAACATGTGTTAACTACGTTCACCAACATCAGAACAAATTCCCTAAGAACTCCACCTTTCATGAATATAACACGCGTGAAAAAAATCTCTTTTGCATACCATCAGCAAGAATTAAGAAAACCCAACAAGGCCCTAACCACAGTTGTCTAAAATTAAACAACAAACTACCAGAAGAATATAAGAAACTGAGTTCGGCTGCCTTCAGTAGAAGAGTTAAATGTCTTCTCTTAAAAAAAACTATTTATAGGTTGAGTGATTTTTTGGATCGATAATTTTTGAGTACCTCTGTACTTATTTTATGTTTGTAGTCCTTCATACAAAATTATTGGTGTTGTTTGCTCTTTCAATGTTTATATGAGAATTTTTGTGTGTTCATATACTTAATACTATACTTTTATTTGTGTATAAGTTAATATAGCCATTGACAAGCCATGTAATAACTTGATGGCAAATCATTTGTGCATGTACATCCTCTTATTTATGGGTTTATTATGTGCAATTAAATTATTATTATTATTATTAAGTTGACACATCATCAATATAAACATCAAGAAGAAGTGGACCCAAATGCGATACCTGTACCACTCCTGATTTTACCTCGTAAACTGTGGACGAGATACCGTCCATAACCACATACTGACATCTATCCGATAAGTAAGATTTAATCCACAGCAATAGTTTCCCGGAAACCCCACAATCTTCTAAAATATTCCGTGATGAACTCTATCGAAGGCCTTGGCGAAATCCGTTTACACAGCATCCACCTGTGTACTCTGATCCATGTTTTTCGAGACGAAGTCAACATATGGGGCCAAATTAGTAAGGACCGACCTTCCTCTGAAAAATCCATGCTGCTTCACGCAGAGCTTCTTTCCTAGTGATCTAAAAAGAATGTCTGCTATGATTGACTCGAATCTTTTCCCAAAATGGCTCAATATAGAGACCGGACGGTAGTTGGATATAATATCAGTTCTACCACCTCTATGAACAGGAGTGATTTTAGCAATTTTCCTCTTACTGGGATGAACTCCGGTACGAATGGACTGATTGAAAATCATCTGTAGCGGCGAATCTAGAAAATTGTCACAAGACTTAATAAACACCGGATGAATTGAATCCGATGGGTGTACCTATCGGAGATCGTAAACTGTACACCCTGAGTTTTGCAGATGATCAAGTCGTTCTTGCACAGGATTCTTTTGATCTGGAGTTCATGATAAAGAGGGTATATACGGAATACCAAAAGTGGGGACAATTGTGAGTTTGAAGAAAACGCAGTATCTGGTCGTGAATAATGAAGCAAGATTAGAAGTGCTAATAAATGAAACAGTGTCAATTGAACAAGTAGACACACTCAAATATCTAGGTGCGGTTGTAGACATGAATGGACTTGGAGGAACTGAAATGAAGCATATAATCCGGGAAGGAAAAAAGATCGTTGGATGCCTTAATTCCTTGTGGTGGGACAGAAATATATCCAATCACACCAAGAAACACATAGGAAAAACGATGGTGGAATCGACTCTATGCTACGGTAGCGAAATATCGTCATTGACGGCAGATCTTAAACGCAGATTAAATGAACCTCAAGGCTGCAGCACATAACAAATGAGGTGATCATAGACCGAATGCAAGCCAGAGAGACAGTAGTGGACAGAATCGATCAAAGAGGACTAAGATGGTTATTTGGACACTTGATGAGAATGCCAGAAAACCGGTGGCCGAGGAGAATCTTTGAGTGGGTCCCAGCAGAAAGGAGGAAGAGAGGAAGACCGAGACGCTCTTGGAATGAGGGAATTAGACAATCCATGGAGCGAAGACAGCTGGATGTGGAGATGGTGCATGATCGAGAGTTTTGGAGAAGGGGAATGGGGAGATGGCAGTAGCTGTATCTTTATAATACTTACATTGTAACGAACATTGTTTTGTTTTATTAAGGCCTAGAATATATATAAATATATATAATTAGTATATATATATATATATATATATATATATATATATATATATATATAATTATGTTGCTTGAGGGAAAAACACCGTTTTTAAAAACAGCTTTATTAAGAACTTTGATAAGGGACAATAGACACTAGTCTCACAATAATTACTACTATTCTTGACTGACAAATTATTCTTGTGCCTATTTATACCTTCGGTATTTACGATGTATTCAGCATAAGATAAGCGGCACGTGTGCTTAGTCAGCTAAAGTTAATATGGACATATTCAATAACAAATGAAGTTACAATGTATCGGGTATTTCAGAATACAGGGGGTGTATTATGTAATTCCTCCCCGCCTAAGTCAAAGGTATCACCTTTTGTAGGTGTAGCTTTGGAGAACCCTTTTCTAAAATAATAAAATAATAATAAGCAAGTAATAAAAATTAATAATGCAATGATCAAATAAAATAAAAATCTTGAAGGTTGTGGACTCCAGTGGTGGATTTCTTCCAATTCTATATCTGGGGTGTCTTCCTTCTTGTTGGTTTCTTCTAGGGATTCATTGTGGTATAACAGCTCCATTTTTGGTAAAATAATAATTTTTCTTCTTCCGTTGAAGTAGTCGGGGTAATCTCTTTCTTTTCGTTGCTCAACGTACATTTGGTTTTGATAATCGCAATTGGAGGAGTGAAATGATGTTTGATTTGATGTTGGCATATTTCCATTAATTTCGAATTATGAATCGACAATACATTTCCATCTTCTAACAATTTAATATCGGGAGGATCGATGCTTCTTGATTTGGGACAGTCTTCTTTTTGATTTTTCAAAAGATTTTTGATGCAGTTTGGTGCTTCTGTCAGAGAATCTTGATTACAGAGAAAGTCTTCTTCTACAGGATAACATCGTTGTGTTGACCATTTTAGGATTTCTTCTTGAGTGAGCCAGTAAGGATCGGAATAAGGAATGGTTAAATTATTTTGTGGTAAATAATGTAACTTGTACAGATTGAAGCTTTTCAAATTCACTAAAGGAATCGATATAAGAAATAGTAATATTCGATTTTTAAATACAACTTTGGTATGACATAATTGATAATAGTCTTTCAAATGGTGTAAAGGTATAATAGTATTATTTTTTATTAATTCTGAAAATTTGGAATAAGGTAAAATCGACTCATGTAATAGATGTAACCTTGCGAAGCTTACTGCTGTTTGAATTTCATCAAGGGTATTTTTGATCTCTCTGAGTTGAAAAGTAAATAAATGCATTTGCTGTACTTCTTGTAGTAAAGGTATATTTTGAAGTAATTTAAAGTTTTCCCACATTTTATTAAATTTATCAATGTATTTATTTTTGAGTTCATTAACGATATTTGCAATTTTCTTTTGGTTTCTCATCAGAATATCCTCATTTTTGGAAATACTATCGAAGTAATTCTTATACAATTCTTCATCATCCGAATCCAGTGTTCCAAATAGAATCTTAGAAATTTTTCCTCCTATATTAATCAATCCTCTTTTGATCCTAATTTTTTCATTCAATAATTCCTTCAAAGTATTAAAATTTATATCATTTGAATGTTTCAAATATTTATAGTTGGCCGTTTGGGCGAATCCCAATTGAAAATTTGAAAATTTACTTATTTCTTTTTGATATTTCATCACTAGATCTGCTATTATGTTCAAATCGATGTGATAAATAAATTGTAAATTTCTATCATTAACATATGCCTTTCCAAGATATATTGGTAATACATTATTTTCTACTGGTATAATTTCCATAGAATAGTTGCAATTCATTATGATGCACAAAACTAATGATTTCTTAAAAAGATCCATTTTCGATCTGAAACAAAATGATATTATTTCTTTCTTTGTTTTAAAATTCTCTTATGATAGACGTGTTTATTTTTGGAATCTTGAATTCTATGCGTATCTATTTCGCGAGCCTCTATCTTTTTATAAACAGGATCAAGTTTTCTTGTAATGGGGGTTTTGATATAAGTAGGATTTTTATTTGAGGGATGATCTTTCTCGGCTTTACGTTTTTCATTAATTTTTTCTAAACGGTTTACATTTTTCAAATTCTTTGACTCTAAGTGTTTTGATATTTCATTCAAGTTTTCCCGATAATTTTGAATATAATTTTCCACTTTTTCATTATGACTTATTTCAATTGGAATGGAATAGTTTAAATCTGCTTTGATTATTTGCATTGGAGTCATATCTAGACTCGAGTGATTTGAGTTATTATAGCTCAATAGGGCCTGGGAAATTCTGTTTTGAAAAATTGACATTTGTCTAATTCGTAACATTTATAATGATAGATATAAGATGATTCTCAATGATTTTAGTATTCAGCTTCTATAAGGGGTGCGTTCATATTTTTTTCAATAAATGTCGCATTAATTAAAGTAATTCCTTCATATGATAATTTGGCTAGGCAATGTCAAATTTGCCAAAATGATTTGAAAATGTAATTTGATATTTGTGGTGATCCTCGGCGCGGTGCCTATACTTTTTCACATCAAGAAAGTTTTAGAAATTCAAGTATTTAAGGATAAAATAACAATAAGAAGTCATCGTCATAGCAAAAAATTAAGAACTGTGTGATACACTAAAAAAATCTTAAGGGTTAAAATTGTAATTGAATTTTTCTTGATACTTGTAAAATTATGAGGAAATGCATATCGAATTAAATTTCAGGAAAACTGATCCCGAAACTGGGAAGAATAAAATAAATATAGTTAAAAGCTGAATGGTTCGTCAGTACATAATTACATAATATTAAAATGTTTTCATTTTGTATCATTCATGATATAGTGAAGCTAAATTTAATGTATGTTAAATAAAGTTGAAAAATACTTCTATAACCAGAAGTTGCTTTCTATAGTATAAAATGTAGAAAATCGCTTTATATTTCGGTCTGTGATAAAATTTATGAAAATCGTTTTGCGTATAATTCCTGAGTAACCTCCCGTACAAATGAGGCAGGTCATTTTTACAGTGTGAAAGGAATTTGATGAATCGCACTTTTTCTGCGATCAGACTTCTAGGTGCATCTGGCTTATCAGAATGAGCGTTACCTTGGGATATGATATGAATTATTATGAATCCAGGTTCGTCCTTAGTAAAGTATCTATAATTCATTTCGTTACTTGGATCAACTAGAAAATTAGTACTCTGATTAAATCCTTCAGATTCGTCTTCATCACGATTATTCATTGAATATTCATTGAAACCATAAAAATTATCATTAAAATTATTTTCTTCATTGACTGATGAAACTTTTTCAGTCTTAATACCATTAAACTCAATATTATTATCATTGGTTTCATTACATAAAAAATCATTCGTTGATTCTAATCTAATTCTACGCAAAGTATTGGCATTATTCATTGAACCTTTATTATACTTAATTTCATTTTTAAATTCTCCTAGTTTGGATATAAGATTATTATTTTCTTTAAGAACACGTTCATAGTTTGAACTTATTTGTTTATTATTTCGCAATAAAGCATCATTTTCAACCTTGATTTCATTTATTTTATTATTCAACTTATCAAATTCTGATTTGAGCTGCTTATATTTTCTATCTACTTTATTTATTCGAGCGTAAGATTTTTGTAAACTTTGTTTTTCCTTATTTAGTACGTTTATAGATTTCTTGAGATTTAAAATTTCTTTTCTCATTTCGTTACTTTTTTTAGAGTTCAATTCAATAAAATTTTCAAGTTTCTTATCGGATATTTCAATTTTGAAAAGTTTGGATTTTAATTCTTCGATTTCAGATTTCATATCTTGATTTATCTTGTTAGTTTCATCGATTTCTTGCAAACTATTTTTTAATTTCAAGAAGAGCTCATGTTTTTCCTGTTCAAGTACTGATATTTTCTGGATCGAATCATTTTCATATTTCAATGGAATTCTACAATGTTCATTATAGAGTAATTGATTTTCGAAATCTAAGTTAAGTCCAAATTTATTTAAGAAATCGGCTCCTATAAGGCCATCATAATTATTATGAAATTTGTAAAGTACAAACGGATGATTATCATTAATGCAAAATTCATCAAAAACTGGTAATAATACTTTTTCATTTGAGTTTTCCGTTTTCATACAAGCTGTTAAAGAGGTTTTTTCCTCGAAAATATTATGTGGAAAATTATTATAAGCAAATTTTGGATCAATAAGACAAACAGAACATCCGCTATCAATTAACAACTTACAATAGGGATTTTGGAATTCTATGAAAGGTAATTGATTTTTGTTATCAAAAGTTTGATTTAGGTCAATTCGTTGCTTGGGCCTGCTTTTGGAAAATTTCTACTTGGTTCATTTGAATTAACATTCGTTAGTTCTTCAACAATGAAGTCATTGTTCGAATTATTATGATAGTTCGTATTTCGATAATTATTAAAATTTCTTTGTGGATTTGGATTAAATTGAGTTGAATAATTGCTTCTTTTCTGAGGATAATTTCTCGTTTGGACCGACATTTTTTCTGGAGGAGTATTAATTCTTTGATTGGGATTTGGTTTGAAAACATTCGTCATATTCGATTTATTTGTGGGACTAAAAACTTGTCTCGCAGTAGGAAAATGAGTATTTACATTTCTTTGTTTATATTGGATTGGTTGTGACGGAAATTGTTCACGATGGTTACCATTATTATAGTTTTGTCTTATACCATTAGAAAAATTTGTATTTCTGAAATTATTATTATTAGTTTGATTTTGAGGAGTATTAAAATTTCTATATGAGTCATTATTTCTGGATTTATTATGAAAATTGATCGTAGAGGGATGTTTCCACGTACGCATCATATCTAACTGCGATTTTTGTGATATATAATTTTCTACAATTTGAGTTGCTTGATCGAACGTCAAGTTCAGCGTAGTTATGAGAGTTGTCTGTAACTCAAAAGGACTATTACTCATTAAAACATTTTTGGCTAAGTCATTCGTTAATTCTTTATGCAGAGTTTTCATCTGAGGATTCATTAATGCGTCGGAATCTATTCTATAATGGATTCTTATCTTCAAACTTTTGATTTCTTCTATGAATAACAAAATATCTTCCCTTGGATGCTTTCTTAAAAATTGAAGTTGATTCTTCAAAACATCGAGATTCGCATGATCTCCAAATTTATTGACAAGAAAACCTCTGATACCTATCCACGTATTGGGGACATTTGATGTGTGGAATTCTGCTTCAGCAATTCCAATAAATTTACTCTTGATTAAATTGAGGCAGTAAGTTTTTACGATTTGTTCTGCATTTTGAAACTGAGTAATATAATGATCGCACGCATCTAAGAACGAATGTAATTTCGTTTTATCTCCATCGTATTTAGGAAGGAGATTGCCAAATTCCTTCGGAAGCGTTAAATCTACCATTTTTGAGTCGTTTATACTTAAATCAGTGATAGAGTTTATTAAATCGTTTAGGGCGTTTATAACTTCTAAGTTTTCGTCACCTATTTTGACGAATTTATAAAAAATATGGATTACTATAAATTATTTCGTTTTTTAATCAGAAAAACTTCAAAAAAACTGTACAAGTTTTACGCACAAAACTTGGGAAAAGAGTGAAATGACTTTGGACCAGGTCAATATAAAACTGGGAAGAAATAGAGTAAGGACAGTGATATTGCTCACCCTCTCGTTCTTGTATTAGGGGTCGTCGATGGCGCTACCCTGTCGATCGGACTCCGTTTTTCTCTCGTTCGGTTGTACCTTAACAGTTGAAACTGCAGACTTCTGGAGTTCTGGATTGGATACTTCAAGAAGACTGGCACAATCCCATCCTCGTCGCCAATTATGTTGTTTGAGGGAAAAACACCGTTTTTAAAAACAGCTTTATTAAGAACTTTGATAAGGGACAATAGACACTAGTCTCACAATAATTACTACTATTCTTGACTGACAAATTATTCTTGTGCCTATTTATACCTTCGGTATTTACGATGTATTCAGCATAAGATAAGCGGCACGTGTGCTTAGTCAGCTAAAGTTAATATGGACATATTCAATAACAAATGAAGTTACAATGTATCGGGTATTTCAGAATACAGGGGGTGTATTATGTAATTATATATATATATGTATAAATATATATATATATATATATATATATATATATATATATATTATAGATATATTTCTTTTTTTTCACCGTTCATACGCGGGTTGTTACGAGAGAGTACCGGGCACAAGTTATGCCAAGATACCCCTACGAGGTTGTCAGGAATTTTCTCACCGTTCTGGTTGTCCCCAGAATAACCTCCTTTTGAGCCATGCTAATGAGGCGTTCTTCCAAACCTAACCTTAGGGTATTCTCGGGGAGGTGTGATTCAACCAGTCCATTTTTTTTTTTTTTTATTCATCATAAAAAATATAAAAATATACATTTTATCTAAATTCACGAGTTCAGTAGCAGAATGTGCAGTCTAAGCAAGCTTGTATACTGTCACATTCTGCAGAAATCAATGATGAACATCCTCACACATAGTCGAAGGAATTTTCTGCAGTTCTAAAAAAAAAAATTAAGAAAAAGGATCTACAATCAACCATACAACAACTTCAAGAATACACCACGTTATCTAGAAAGAACGGCCTCGAATCTACCAGAATTCCTGCTTATATATGATCGAAGCCGATTCCTGCATACTTTACTCCTTATGTTAAATGATGCCCTCATTTCAAAGGGAAGGAGATTATAGAATTCAGGTCCATGGTACAGAACGCTACTCTGCAAATGTTTCTTATGGAATAATAGGATAACCAGGTTTCCATTGCGGACCTGTCTTGTTTGAAATGAATGTTGTACTAGTTGTTTGTTCTTTTTCATTTGATTCAGCAAAACCTCATAGATATAGATTTGTGCGATATTAAGTTGCTGAGATTCTAAATATAGTCTTTCAGTTCCAAATCTTTTTTTCAACTTTAAGATTATTTTTAGTATTGTTCTCTGTACTATGTCCAAACCTCTTATGCTATTTTTACCACCACCACCCCATACCACAATTCCATACCTCAACAAGGACAGAACTAAAGCTTCATACACCCGGAAACACTCTCTCAGAGACAGAACATTGCGTATATTATAAAACACATAGAAAAGTTTTCGAATCCGCTTTACTAAATAGGCTGTATGTTCATTCCATCTCAGGTGTTGATCGATCAGTACCCCCAAGTACTTTATCGACTCAGTTTTTTTCACTGCAGCACACCGACAGCTCAACTGATTACATTGTTCTTCATGTATTGTTATCGAATCATAATTCGGCTGTTCAGATATTTTAAGGGAAAATGAAATATATCTTGTTTTATCCATGTTCAAACTTAAAGAGGAAAATGAGAGCAATGCAAAAATAACTATCAAACCCTCTACAGTCCTTCGATAAACATCATCCCACGAGTTTCCAACAAAAATAATGACTGCATCATCAGCATAGGCAATCATATCAAGATTGGCTGCACGGAGCACCCAGTCAATGAAAACCAAAAACAAGATGGGTCCGAGCACCGTTCCTTGCGGTATACCAACATCAACCCTCAGTGGTGAACTCAATGTAGTCCCGATCTTAACGCACTGAGCTCTATCTTCCAAGTAACTTCGGAATAATTTCAGGCCAACACCCCTGACACCCAAATTCTCCAATCTATCAAGAAGTTTAGAATGATTCACAGTGTCAAAGGCCTTGGCCAGATCCAAAAACACCGACAGCACCCTCTTACCCTGGTCCATGGGGCGAATGACACTTTCTATAAGCTTCTGAATCGCGTCAGTTGTTGATACATTTTCCCTAAATCCGAATTGTCTGTTACTTAACAATTTATTCTTTTCTAGATAAGTAATCAGTCGCTTCTTTAAACATTTTTCGAAAACCTTCGCAAAATTGTCCACCACTGAAATTGGACGATAATTAGTCATCTCAGTTTTATTTCCCGATTTAAAAACGCAAGTCACGTGAGATCGTTTCCACTCTGTCGGCACTATACCCTTTAAGAAACACATATTTATAATGTGGACTAAAGGTTTCAAAATGAATGCATGTATATACTTGATGAGGTAGGATGAAATGCCGTCAGGTCCCGGGCTAGCACCACTCTTCAGTGAGGCAATAGAGCACAGAACTTCGCTTTCATCCACGGGTTTGATGAACATAGAAGACGAACACGGAGGCAATTGAACTGAACCAGGAGAACTCACATCTCTTGTTTTACGCTTTCCGATATTGATGAAAAATCTATTAAATTTTTCCGCCTTGTCCATCAATTCTACAGTAATACAACCGTCCTCATCCCTTATTTCATTAGGGATTCCGGATTTATTAATATGTTGACCGTTCAAACAACCCAGAGTTCTCCAGAATTTCCTGACATTCGTACCTGCTAACTTGAACTGTTCTACGAAATAAGATTCCTTCCTTGTCTTTAACAAACTGTTCAGTGAATTTCTATAGATGGAAAATTTACGTTTATTTTCAGGTGTAAAATTTTTATTGAGCCATATTTTCATTTTATCTCGTCGTTTTATAGACGTCAACAGCCCAATCGTGATCCAAGGCTGCTTTCTTTTAAAATTTCTTACCTTTTCAGTTTTTGAGTAAGATGATGCGTTTATATACTTTTTTAATGAATTCAAAAAGGTAAAACAAGCCGTTTGAGGGTCAAAATCGTCTAGGACCTCTCGCCAACTCTCATTTTCCAGGTAGGATACTAATTTGTTTTTATCAACAAAAATACGTTTCAATTCATAATCACGAAAATTATTCCTCTCAACAAGCAAGGATTTAATAGACAAAAAAACCGCATAATGATCCGTGATCGAGGTTGTTATGATCCCAGAACAAACTATGCTACTTTTGCGAAAATTAGGTTTAAGTTTCATATATGTGATCAATAATAGTTGCGGAATTATTAGTTACTCGAGTAGGAGCATTAATCTCAGAAGTATATCCGTTTTGTCCCATATAGGTTTCATATGTGAGAACATCTATGTTGTTTACGTCTCCAATATTTATGTTAATATCACCCAAAAAAATCTCAACATCCCCAGAGCATAAATTCGTCAGATATTCATTCAATTCCTCAATATATAGCTTCACGTCAGTAGAAGGCGGTCTATAGGAAGCTGTCAATCCATAGTTCTTCTGGTTCATTACAAATGATAAATGTAGAAGGTTAGTTTGAGATAAATGCACCACTTGGACATTCACATCTATAGACGACTTCACATAGACTAAAAGACCATCATTTTTATTATACTTTCCTTCATTATAGAAAACATCAAATCCAGATATTCCGTATCTTGATTCATCAATCAATTCCCAACACTCAGACAGAACAATTATGTCTAGATTATCCAAATTCAAAACACTCAAATACAACAACAAATCATCATAATTTTTACTTATACTTCGTATATTGTAATGTACAACATTCAGTAATTTATTATGTGCAATTTCTTCTTTAGCTCCATCAACATCAAAATATCTATCTGTACTTTCTTCTAATGGTGATTCGAGGCAATCCATTCAACGATTCTTAAAAATTAAACAGGAAAATATTAAAAGTGAACAAAAGAAAATTATTGAAAATTATTGAAATATACAAAGGCTAAATTATAAAGCAGACACTCCTTTTAAAGACAAATACCGCCGATAAGCTGTGAAATTATAAACAAACCAAAAATCCTTAATCAATCCCGAACACTCTTCCTTTAAACCCATCAATTAAACTATACAATCTACATCATGTTTATCCCTAATTGTTATTATTCCCTTGTCAGTCCTAACCTTAATATTGCCATCAACTGTCCAAACATTTCTATGAAATTTTTCCTTAGCATACTTAAACAGTTCAATACGCTTTCGTGTAAGATCTTCACCCACAAAAATCTTCTGCTTCAGAAAAAGTTTTCTTGCCGAATAAAATTCATCACGTTGATATTCATCCATGAATTTAACAATAATCGGACGTATTCCATTTCGACTTTTTCTTCCCAATCGAAAACAATGTCTTATTGATTGTGCACTGATGTTTACATTCGTTTCTTGACACATGGTGATAAATTTGTCTTTCTCTGACTTATCTTCCGATTCGGGAATTCCAAATATAACAACATTTGTTTTTTTACTTTCTTGCTGTAATTGTTCTAAATTTGACTCGGTCTTCTGTAGTTTCAACTGTAATTCCTTAAAGTTGTCTTGAATGGAAATGACTTCATCCTCTTCGAACTTGGATCTCAGTTTCTTGTATTCTTCCTCCATTCTTTCTTTGATTTTTATCATAACCTTGTCGGCTAACTTATCTAGGTAACAATCAAGTACTGAAATAACTGTTTCTTTTATGAGTTCCTTTATTTCAGCCTTATTTTCACGGGTTAAACCCATCTTCCCGGATTTTCTAGAATTATGTTTGACGTACAAAACTAAACTTATCGGAGCGGTAATTCGCGTCTAGTCACAACGACACATGCGGAGATAATTAACAGACAAAATCAAGGGAATGATAGATGTCGTTTTCAACCTATATATCTCTTTCATCTCAAATGCAAGGTCATGATACTTGGTGAGTTTTTCGGTGTACGCTCTCTCTAAATTTTCATCTGCCGGTATTGTCACATCAATGATCTTGACCTCACTCTTTTCCCGATCCAACAGAACTATATCCGGTCTGTTGTGCTGCACCGCCCTATCGGTTGTTATTGATGTGTCCCAGTACAGTTTATATCTATCGTTCTCCAGAACGTCACTTGGCAGGTAAGTATGATTCTTTGTAATATCCTTTATTAATCCAACTGATTTTCCGATTGCCTGGTGGTATATCTTACAAACTGCGTTGTGACGTTCCAGGTATTCTCTTGGGGCCATTATGGGGCAGGAGGAGGTAATATGCTGAATATGTTCAGTAGCTTGGTTGCATCTCCTGCATTGGTCAGATGGTAAGTTCTGCCCAGCGATGCGCTTTAGGAAAGCTCTAGTGCCAACAACCTGGTCTTGCACTGCCAGAATTCGGCCTTCGGTCTCGGGGAACAGGTACCCAGATGTGAGGTATATCGTTGATTCCTTTTCATTCACTGCTTTACTTTTCAGGTTTCTTGGGTATCTGCCATGCAGTGGTTTAGAGTACCATTCTTCGCGAAGATTCTCCACGGTAACAGCCAGAAGTGGTGCAGTTGCAGACGACAAATTTAAGGGTGTAATTTTTTCATCAGCTTCACATATCGTCTTTTTGAAAGGTGAGTTATTGGTATTCATAAAATATTCTCTTAGGCCTCTCAGTACTCGGTCATGGACTATTGCTAGGTATATATATATATATATATATATATATATATATATATATATGTATTTATACAGTTAACCGCCTTTGGAGAGCCATACATTGACAATTTACCATCATTTCGACTTCCGCTTGCAATCTGACGTCCGATATACGGACGTCGGATTGTCTTGAGAAATTTTCAGTGTTTTTCGACGTCATGGAACGTCCTGAGTCGTTATGCCAAATTTCGCCGATGACGTCAGATACTCTCATCTTGTACAAAACCGTATATTTCAGTTCAACCAAGGCACGATAGTAGCGTTGACTATCACCAGTTGCGTATATGATATATACATTTTTCCTATTTCACATTAAGAGCATACGACGACATGAGGTTTGGCAACATAGTCTCATAATTATTTTTATACGGTGCGATTACCAGACGTCTTTGATACGCGTTTATTTAAAAAAACTCTGTTTTCTTTGCATGACCTCGGTTTTCGCTTCTCCATTTGTGAATACAGATATCTCCGTCTGATGAACGTCGAGAAGGAAAGCATATTAGGATGTATTTAATGGCTTGCTTGGCGGCAAACTTCATGTAGCCTAAAGTTATGGAATATTCTGAACCTTTTTTTCATTGATCTTTCTGTTTTGCCATACGAATTATTTTTCGGGGATTATTATGGATAATGATCGACAATGGCCCAGCTAGCAATTTAATGTCTTATAAGAATTCTGTAGACGTTTTCCGTACTTTTTTATAGGATAAGTGGAAGTCCTGTAAACATTTTCATTTAGTATATACAACCCTTATTCAACCAAAATGGGCAAGATTTATACGACAATTGTATTATTTAATCTGATAGATCGCTTTGGGACTGTTACAGGATTGGTGTATAAACGTTTAGAGAACTTTTATACGACATTTAATAGAACTCTTAAATCTATTATTCATAATCCTATACTTGTCCTGTGAATGAAGTTACGTTCCACTTTAGAACCTATGTATAACGTCTATACAACCATTCATTCTTACCATTTTTCGGTCAACTATAAAACTATTTTGTGACTCTGGTGACATTAATATCACCACACGATTGTATAAATGTGCCTTTAGTGGACAAACCTACCGTTTCGTTATGCAACATACACAACATCATAATGGAGCATCAAATCTTCTATACGACTCCTAGGGAAACTGTTAACGAAATCGTATAACCTCACTTTTCAGGAGTTCCAGACTGAAAAATTGTGGATTTTTTCTTTATTATCTAGCTCTGTAAGCCAGTTGATCCTTAATTCCTATTCACAAGCACTGTTTTCAGGAGCTTCATTCCACCATTCATTACTTTCTATATCGGATACAGTGGTTTCTGTATAAAAGTTATTCGTTTTATTAAGCAACATTCACAGCACCGTAATAGAGTGTCAAATCTTCTGAATGATCTTAAAACGACCAGTTAGTCATATTGTGTTGCGTAGGAAACCCTCTTAGGGCAACTGCCAACCAAATCGCTTACCTAACCTCACTATTCAGAAGTTCTAAACTGAAAAACAATTTTTACTTTATTATTTAGCCCTGTAAGCCAGATGATCCTTGATCCTATTTACAAGCACTGTTTCAGGAGCTTCATTCCACCATACCTCACTTTCTATATCGGATACAGTGTGTTCTGTATAAAATTTATTCGTTTTATTATGCAACATTCACAGCACGATATCAGAGCATCAAATCTTCTATACGACCTTAATACGACCAGTTGGTCATATTATGTTGCGAAGGAAATACTATTAGGGCAACTGCAAACCAAATCGTATAACCTCACTATTCAGGAGTTTCAAACTGGAAAATCGTCAATTTTTTCTTCATTATCTAGCTCTGTACGCCAGTTGATCCTTGATTCCTATTTACAAGCACTGTTTTCAGGAGCTTCCTTCCACCATACCTCACTTTCTACATCGGATACACAATTATTCTACTGATCGTAATATTTTCTTGTAACAGTTAGACGCTTTCGGCCGAAATGCTCCACCATGTTTTATTTTTTTTTCCATGAATCAAATTGATAAGACATGTTGACTATTGTTGACAACGATATTTCACATTCAGAATAAGTCGAATAAAGAATTCTTAACCTACACATATCGGAAAGTCCTATTGCAGACATATAACTGTTGCAAAATACATTTTACGACATTTAATCGACAACTAGATGTCATGGACGGAAATGTCGTATTAAAATTGTCCTGTGAACGTTTATGGAACAACCTGCGAACAAGTTCTATTAGTGTCCTATAATATTATTGTGAGAATAGTTACACGATAATTTTATACAACTATTTAGTTCTCACAACAAAACGGTTCCCATCAGAATACTTACATGACAAAAAAGTATTCGTGGGACAATATTACAACAATAACAAGGTCGAACTGTCGTATAAGAAAAAACTCATAGGACTATTTTGCTAGTTGGGGGGGAATCGTATGTGGGGGGGAAATTCCTCGGATGACGCGCTTCAGACGTCGATAGAAACAAAGAACACAACTATTGATCATCTCAATTCTATGTATTTTTTTTGACATAAGCAACATATTCTCTTCTGGATTTTCCAGACGAAATACTTTTTTCATCGTGCAGTATTAATATAGTGGAAAAAATTTCAAGAAGATTTTAATAACTCATGAATTTTGCTAGGGAATATGGATCACGAACTATTCTATCAACCAAATATTCATAAGAGTTTTATGTAATTCGGTCGGAACGTTTCAGATCGCTTTCGTACACTACCACCGTTACACGAGGATTATTAATCTGAAATTTTTCATTTCGATGTTTTCAACTTCGAACTATACATAAGCGAGAAAGAGAGTGGGGTGGAATTGTGTGGGATGGAACCAGTGTTTGAAAACACTGTTATTCGTCCCACAATTAAAATTTCAGCCCTGATTCATATATCATCTGTCATGAATTATAAAAGAATCCATTTTTCTCATACACCTACATTTTCAAGAATAAGAAGCACATATTATTATTCGACACAATAAAGGAGCCAATGATAATCCAATAAATATACAGTGTGATTCCTAAGGAGATCAGATTTTAGATGAAGTTTGAGAGAGTCATTTCATTAAATTTTCAATTGACATTCTACTGATTGATTTTGCTTCATGATATTACATTCCGCGAAAATTCTTCCGATTAGATTTTCTCTCATATCATTTCAATTTCAACCTTATAAAATTTCGTTTTTAGGTGTCCCTAAAAAAAATTATCGAGAATTCGAATCAGTCAATCATTGTGTTCAAGCAATAGGTCTCCCAGAAATGTGCCAAAAAACACCTGAATAATGGCTCATTGAAGTAGAATCCCAGAAGGGAACAGCTAATAGGTACCATGTTCAATATTTCGGAAAGAAATTTTGAATTCGATGAACTATTTTAAAAAATCATGAATTTCAATATTGACAATTCTTTATATGCCAATAATTTGACGAATGAACATCAAGTGGGCCGAAAATGAACAAATTTCAGGTCGTCACGTTTTTCACTGGGCTCTTCAAGTGAAATGCTCCCAGAAGTCAGATTGTTCGAGAGCCATTTTTCTTGGATGAACTTTTATATGTCCATTATCAGACGTCAAACCTAGTCGAAAGCGATTACGAATTAATTTATTTCGAGAAGATATCAGAAGCATGTTTCATGTTTCTGATGATTCCTTAATGAATATTCACGAAAAATATAAATTTTTTTAACTACGCTCATGCTGAAACTATGAACATGAAATTTTTGCGTTATCTCTATGTTGAATATTCCCAATCATTCCTTGAAAACGAAATTAACTGCTTGCAAGCGGAACTCCAGCGTGAATTGAGAAGGTCACCCAATAAGGGAAGTTATCTCATTTGTTCAGGTTTCGATGTGATTTGCTTTAGATTCATTTGTTTTCCTCCGATGAACTAATAAAAAATAATGATAACGGCATTATTCATCAAAAAATAATCAATCAAATTATCAGACTTGATTAATTGGGAAAAATGAAAATTTCAGTTTGAACATATTTTTTTATCAGTGAATTTTTTGTTTTTCAATTTTTCAATTCTGTGCTTGAGGGCAGATATTTCCAGAATTGTCGTCATATGATCCCTTCTTGAACTGAGGGTAATGTCTAATACAAATGTCTATTGATAAAAATTTGTTAGATTGGTTGATGTGTAGAAATAATTGAAATTATATCACGTGCCTATTAAATAAATTCATCATCTGATCAAAGGGTAATTAAACATCACTTTTTCAAAATTCGTGAATATTTCATTATAACGATTAGCATGCATCTGTAAAACCTCAACCTTCTGTTCTGTAAACTCTTCAACAACAACTTTATAGCCTTACTTCCATTTGAAATTTTGTAAAAAAAGATGAGGGATGTACAAATACAAACTCATAAAGATCTCGAATGAGAAATTTTAGATTTCGTTGAATCTGGGTGTTCCAAGGTAATGATTTTCTCACAAACGCCCTACACATTTATCGCCCAAACCGCAAAGCGTCTATACTTCCTATCGGTTGTATCGAAAATGAAGAAGATTCATTCGAAAATAGTTTTTCTGCAGAAATATTCAAAAAACTTTGAGTCCCAGGTTTCCTTATTCCCTATGACAATCTCAGAAACTCATAAACCGTTGAGCTTTCATCCAAGTTATGGCATATTGGAGAAATTGCCATCGAAAAACTCTAGAAACGTTTGATAGGCCAACGCGGTGAATCACCATGTATGTGAGTGAAATTTTTGAAACACTAAACCCATCAATTGGAATAATTTGATTTCTTCAATTACAAATCGCAAATGACAAATTACAAATGCGTGATTTAGTAATTTTACAGAAACGGAACGGGGTTACTTATGAGATAATCAAATTTTCTAAGTCAAATTGTGAACAGCTAACGAATAAGTGTCTCCACCTCGGATTCTTGAAAAATCAGAAAATCGTCAGTTTTTTCGCATGGAGCACTTCTTCGCGGAATCAAATGTAGCGAAATCGAGGAGTCTGTAGTTTGTACGAGAATGATTCTGTATTTATATACATCCTTCGAAAGAGCGAGAAAAAATAAATATTAGATAACAAATCTACAAATCTATTAACCTTCCGCGGCTGTCGCGCGGGCTATAACTCCGCAGCTATCTTAAACACTCAGTAATTTTGAAACCGCCCTGTTGGTTGTTTGGCTACATTAAATACCTTCTCAAAGTAGTAATATCCAAGTTAAGAGACAATATCAGGAGCATTGTGACATTGGTTGGATAACTATAAGGAAAAGTCCGAGTTTCAGCTGGAAACATATAAAGAGACCACTCTGTATAAAGTGAATCTGGAAAGCTTCGAACAATAACTTTTCGATAAAATAAAAAAAAACAGACTATTTAGATTTTATACAGGGTATTTCATTGCTTAATTAACATACGGTAACCGGAGCTAGAAGTACCCTAGGCGAATCCAAAAAACCCATCTTTCAATTCCATAACCGAATTACAGGGTGGTTCATGTATTCACCAAAAATTTCAATTGCTAATAACTTTTGAACCAACCGGTATATTCGGTTGATACTTGGAACGTATAGTAACCTTGCACAGGTCGATCAATTCATTTTTAAATTTCTGAAAAATTTCAGGTTCGTATTTAAAAATTTGGGACTTTTTTCAAGTTGAGATTCAATATACCCTGTATATTAAAAATTCGAAAATTTTTGAGATATTTAGAAAAAGCGAAAAATTTTATTTGGGGTTCAATAGTTTTCATTGTCCAGCACGAGATTTTGCTCCAAAAAAGCTTCAGGGCAAGATCCAATTGAATATTGGAATTTCACTAAATTCTCAGAAAAACCGAACATTGTGATCAAATTGAATTTTTTTCTTCCACCAATTGGAAATTCTTATTGAATAATATTCTAAAGAATCATTTCAATGTGTTCTCGGAAGACAATTATTGATTGAGAAAAGTCAACAACGATAGATAAAAAAAAATAAAAGAACATGACCACTCAACGTAATTTACAGAAGGTTCTCGAAAGTACCACTATTCTCAATGCCCATGCTTCAAAATATGTCTCATACTTTTTTGATCATGTCTGGATTATAACGTATTTTATCACAGGCGACTTCAATATCTCCTCACTTTTTTTGTCAGATGAATATCTTGAACATTTCAAATAACATCAAATGAAATTATCAACAGGATTGAAATCTGGTGATCTAGCGGAACAGGAATGCAGCCAACCTCTTCCTATCAACAGATTTGGAAAAAAATGATCCCAAAAATATCTGAACATGGGGTGAAGCTCCATCATGCTGAAAATTCATTCCTGCAATGTGCTTACCTTCGAGTTATACAGAAAGATGATTTTGTAGTAAATCTAATTAAAGATCATATGTAAACCGTTGCGGTAGGACTTGCGGTCTAAGGTCTAATCAATAGATTTTTATAAACGCCTCACCGTACGTTTGTAGAATATTTGTATTGGGATATCGTATGCCTGACCGCATGTGGATTCTCTTCAGCCCATTCATGCAAATTATTATGTAGAAATAGTCGTAGTCTACTCGAACCTTGGGGGATACATTAGATACAAATGAATTTCTCTCAATTAAACCGTTTTTTTTCGAATAGAATATTGAAAAATCCAAATATTTTATCAATGAACTAGTTTTATACGAAATTATTGGAACTCGAATATTCAATTGGAGCTCTCCCTGAAGCTTCCTTTGAGCAAAATCACGTGCGAGATAATGAAAACTATTGAACCCCAAAGAAAATTTTCTGCTTTTTTCAAAAATCTCAAAAAAACATTCGGACTCTCATTCCGCGCGCCAGTCTCGTGTACCAGCTATGAGCGCCAGCTCCGATGGGTTAGGTTCGCATAATATGAAAGGAATGGACCTGTGTTTATGTTCGAATAAACTCACTGAATTCATTTGAGAGAATTGGTTCAGACGATAAATGGCAACGCTGTTGGTCGTCTAAAAAACGTGGGATATACGTTATATATATTTTTGGTCGTCAACTTCTACGGACATGAACGGACGTGAGATAGCACTGAAGTGTCAGTGGAAAAAAAATTTGCGAATAAGAAAAACTGAGTACGACACTAGAACCTACAACGACTCGTTTTATCATATACATGATTAGATTTTCGAGAACTCCGTTATTTCTGATGGACCCCAAAAGCCTGGATTTATACGGGACGTCTATCAGCACTAGGATGTATATATATACATATATATATATACAGGGTGTACCAAGTTCGACGGCCTATTAGGCGTCTCTGGAGAACTAGACTTATTTGAAATCTGAAAATTGGGATTATGATATTGTTTGACCTAATCTACCGAGCTAAAATATTCTTGGAGCCTGACCACTTTCAGTTATACAGGGAGCGAAAAAAAAATTTCCAAAATTTTATTTTTCTGTTTTTTTCTTTTTGAATTTGATAGAGTATGCAATTCTGAATACATTTCTGCTCGAATCGTTGCATTCGTCGAAATACTTTAAAAAATATCGAGAAAAATCTGAAGAAAAAGAGAGAAAAGGGTATTCGGTATTATGTTTGTTATTCCTAATCTACATATCTTAAGAACAAACCGTTTTCACATTTTTGAAGTCAAAGACTGTAGAAATATTGTGCATTTTTAAAATTTTGCAAAACTCATCACAGGGTGTTCCAAATGTTGGGTCAAAAATTGGGATCAAGATTGGCCCATAACTTTCGTTTTTCAAATTAAAACCCTATTTTTTTATGATTGCGTTGGATTGTATGAAGAAAAATGATGATAGTGTTCTAACATGTTAATGCTCCTAAAATTGATAATTCTTGAGTTATTTAGGATTTTCTGAATTTATGTGGTACGTAGCGTCAAATTCATTTAATCTGTTTCATTTCAACTATGACCTGGGTCATAGAAGATGAATTATTCCACTAATGATATACACTTGAATACATCCGTACTGAAATCGTTGCATTCGTCGAAATACTTTCCGAAATATAAAAAAAAAACTGAACAAAAAAGGTAGATAAGAGTATTCGGTATAATGTTTGCTAGTTCTAATTCTAGATATCTTGACCACAAACCGTTTTCACGTTTTTGTAGTCGAAGACAATGGAAAAATTTTACATATTTAGAATTTTGAAAAACTCGTCACAGGGTGTTCTAAATGTTCGGTCAAAAAATGGGATCAAGATTGGTCCATAACTTTCGTTTTACAAATTAGAACCCTTTTTTTATGATTGCGTTGGATTCTGCAAAGAAAGATGATGATAATGTTCTATCATGTTAATACTTCTAAAATTAATTTTTCTTGAGTTATTTAGTATTTTCTGATACCATGTCGTACATTGCGTCAAATTCATAAAATCTGTTCCATAACAACAATGATGAATGAATTGAACAGAAAGGTGTGTCACTAGTGAGTTATTGAAGTAATTTATCTTCTATGACCAAGGTCATAGTTGATATGAAACAGATTTAATGAATTTGACGCTACATACGACATAAAATCAGAAAATCCTAAATAACTTAAAAATTATCAATTTCAGGAGCATGAACATGTTGAAACATTAACATCATTTTTCTTTGTACAATCCAACGCAATCATAAAAAAATAGGGTTCTAATTTGAAAAACGAAAGTTATGGGCCAATCTTGATCCCAATTTTTGACCCAATATTTGGAACACCCTGTGATGAGTTTTTCAGAACGAAAAAAAAATTTCACTCGAAATTGATGAAATTTTTCACGATTGTACTTACTTTCATACCTAACACGAATATGAAAACAGAATCGAAAAATATCAAACGGTTTCGTTTTTACAGCCATTCAAATGTCCCGTTCGAATATCTGAAATAAAAAAAAAACATGACACAGCTTGTGTTCTTAGGCCCATAATTTTTGAATTTGTATGTCGAAACATTCCAGATTGCAAAATGAATTAAAAAAAAAATCAGTGAAACTTCATTGAGAGTTGAACTCCCTACTCTAAGTTAAGTACCTATTAAAATAAATGTGGAATCTGAATTGAGACTGTTCAAAGGTTTTTAATTTTCGTTGCCAAGCAATGGCAGCTCATAGAATTTGACAGAGTATTTGAATTTAACTGAATATAGTAATGCAAGTATCTTGAAACCAATTTATGCAGTTTGATTAGAAATTGGCGGTTAATACTTCCCAGATATTAATGGCATGGCATTATTGCGGAAATTTCTACGAATAATTCCACAATTTCACAAACGCAACAAAAAAAACCTATTAGTATAAAATTTATTCATAATTCGTTCTCAAAAATATTGCCATTTCTCCGGATACACTTTCTCGACCTTTTCGCCCTATTCCCTATTGGAATATCTTCCAATAGATCGGGCAGAGTTTCCCTCAAAAATTGATTATAGCCATTTCCAGTCAATGTTTCAGGAAGGATGTAAGGTCCTATAATGAATCCATCCTTCATTCCCGCCCAAACATTGACAGAAAATCTCTTCTGGCTATTTTTTGCTACTGTTGCATGTGGATTTTCCCTTTGCCATATTATATTATTTTCGTTTTTGAAGAAACCATCTCTGTGGAATGTTGCTTCATCCGTAAACAGTATGAGACGTAGGAAATTCCTATTCTCACGTGTCCTTCTTAAAATAAATTCACAGAATTCTTTCCTCTTCTCAAAATCACCTTCTTCTAAGGTTTGACATGAACGGAAATGGTACGGATGGTAGCTATTTCTTTTCAAAACTCTCCATACAGTGGATTTACTCTTATTCACACTTGGATGATTTGCTAGAGTTCTCGTTGATACCATCGGATTTTCACTCACTAAATCCAGGATACGTTCTTCGTTATTTCGGATTGTTTCCTTCTTCTTGCGGTGAAGAATACCTTCTTCACGTAATTTATGCACTGTTTCTATGAAAGTTTTAAAATTAGGAACGTTTCGGCTTGGAAATCTGCGAGCGAAAATTTCCCTTGCTTTTCTCCCTGAGGAATTCGCTTCATAATAAGCCTGAATCATATCATTTTTTTCTAAAAGTGAATATTTCATTTTCGTTTGCTAACAAGTCGTTTCAATATACTCGAATTATTCAGTAAAATTTCAAATAACCTGTCAAATTCTATCAGCTACTGTTGCTCGGCAACGAAAATTAATATACTCAGAACCTTAGAACAGACTCATATTTCACATTTTATTCATTCATTTATTTATTTCACTTATTCACAAATTTGTGGTAAATAAGTTTCTGACCCATCAAAATTACATGGGGAGTCAGTAAGTAATTGTATAAGACACAATTCACAATTCAATAAACAAACACACACTTAAGACTAACTCTACACCAATCACATCCCTCAGACCAAGACATCATCGAGGAATTCCCTGGTACTATAATAGGCCTTCTCTATTAACATGACTCTGAGCCTCCTTTTCATTTCTTCCCTCTTTAGTGTTTCGAGATTTGAAGGTAGCTTATTGTACAATTTTATCGCCAAATGATTTACGCTAACCTGAGCGGCTTTCACTCTGTGATATGGGATTACTGGTTTCATACTCATGGTGACAACCATTCCTCTCTATCATTGTTTGGTGGTCGAAAACATGAAGAATGCAGGCGAGTATAAAAATACTTGGCAAGGTGAGTATGCCCTCCCTCGGAAACAACGTCCTGCAGCTCTGACGTCCATTCACACCGCACAACACCCTCAAAGCGTTCTTTTGCTTCCGGAATATCCTGACGCTTCCAGGGGAATCGCCCCAAAAAAGCACGCCGAAATTGAGAGCACTATGAAAGCGCCCAAAATACGCCACTCTTGCAGCTTCGGGTCCCGCCAGCTGTCTGATTCTCCGTATTACGTACGTTGCTCCCGAAAGTCTTGGAATCAGCATCTCAACATGAAGTGAAAAGCTCAGGTTGGGCATCAATGTGACACCAAGAAGTCTCAGGCAGCACTCTGAAGTTGACGGTTTGGTCTCGAAAAGAATAAATACTTAACTCAGAGTAGGGAGTTCAACTCTCAATGAAGTTTCACTGATTAGTAGGTAGAGTAGGGAGTTCAACTCTCAATGAAGTTTCACTGATTAGTGTTATTCATCGAAATTTCTAGCAGGTGAATAGATCTGAGCGTGAAGAGTTGATTCAGTGCGTTTGGACAGACGGACTACATTTAGACTGAATGAATTTCTTTTTTGTTCCTTCGTCACGTTAAATTCGTAGGCTGTAATAATAATAATTAAGTTTGTGACCCATTCAATCAAGATTAGTATGCCATCTACTTCAGGTGTGAAAAGAAGTAAGACTTACCATTATGTTCCTCCTGATATTGCTTTCTTTCAGCTCGAGACCTTCACATCTGCCCTTGAGATGAGCTTTCTTGGAAAGACGGTCGTATTAATCGGCGATCTTAATATTCCCAATTTTAGTGTTGGACCTTCTTGTCCTAAGTCGGTGCTGTTCAAAAATTTTTGTGAGCTCCTCAAGTTGCAGCAATTCAACTTCATCTACAACAGAGACCAAAAATTGCTTGACTTGGTCCTTGCAGGAGATACTGTCGAGGTGTCTGTGGCTCATTCTGAGTCGCCTTTTGTCCCGGAGGATCTGTATCATCCCGCGCTGAGCATGATTGTTAGCCGAAGCTCCTTTGAACGACAAAGAAATTTTCCAATACGCAACAATACGTTTTATAACTTCAGGAAAGCTGATTTTCCTGCCTTGCGTTCGTCGCTCGGTTCCGTTGATTGGAATATTCTCCAAACATTCAATAATGTTGATGACGCTCTGCGCTATTTTTACGATAAATTGTTCCAGATCATAAAAGATCATGTACCTACTAGAACTTATACCTCTGGGAAACGCTGCTTTTCAGTGTGGTTTACTCCTGACTTGAAGCGTAACATCCGATTAAAGAATTATTATCGTTCAAGGTGGCGGTCCACAGGGAGAAGTCTGGAATTTCTTCGGCGTACGACGATTACTTGGCTGAGGTGCAAGGCGATTTGGAGTCGAATCCTTCCTCTTTCTGGGGATACATCAACCATAGGAAGAGTGGCACAAGAATTCCTGGTGTATTTCATAGCGACGGAAGATCACATGACGATCCAAGAGATATAGTCGATTTGTTCGCAAAGCATTTTTCAAATGTTCGTATGCCAGACGCAGTTAGGGATTATAGCGAGACTCATTCTTCCCATTTCCCTCCAGTTGTCTTGCCTTCTATAACTGAAGATGAAATAAGATCTATCATGGATAAATTTCCTGATAAAACAACTGCTGGTGACGATCAGCTACCCTCATTTTTCATCAGAAACTGCAGTTCTGTGCTTGCTGGGCCTCTACATCGCATCATTTCGCTCAGCTTGCGTACTTCCATTTTTCCCACCATTTGGAAGAGAGCTCGAGTAGTTCCGATATTCAAAAAAGGCGATAAATCACAAGTAGGGAACTATAGACCAATTTCTGTACTGTGTAACTTTGCAAAAGTATATGAAGAAGCTAATATCAGTCATAATGTTAGACCACATATATCAGCAATGCAACACGGTTTCATGCGGGGTAGGTCTACGGTCACGAATTTGGCAACATTGTCGCAGTTTATCGCGGAGACTCTGGATGATGGAGGTCAGGTCGACGTTATTTATACAGACTTTTCACGAGCCTTCGACTCGGTTGATCACCGTCTGTTGCTGAATAAACTTTCTTTTTTTGGCCTCAGTCCAGCATATGTCGATCTGATGAGATCTTACTTGGATGGAAGAATGAGTCATGTGTTTTATAATGGCTTCAAGTCTTTCGAATTTTGTCTGTCATCAGGTGTGCCACAAGGATCTAATCTTGGACCATTGTTATTCATAATTTTTATCAACGATCTTCTGGCTCTTCTCAGTTGCTTAGCCTTGGCCTATGCAGATGACTTCAAACTTTACCTGAGGATACGCGGGATTGCTGATTTAGAGCTGCTCCAGTCCAGCTTGGAGTTGGTTAATGTTTGGTGCTCGCGCAATGGACTCATTTTAAATATACAAAAGTGTTTTAAGGTGACTTTCACGAGAAGCTTACGTCCTCTCACCTTCAATTATTCTATTGGTAATTGTCTTATCGCGAGTGGAGATCGGTTTCGCGATCTGGGGGTGTTATTTGATTCGACGTTCAGCTTTGTTCCTCACATCGAGGAGCTTTGTTCTTCGGCCAGTCGATCTTAAGGCTTTGTGTTCCGGTGTTCCAGGGAGTTCCCTGATGTTTCAGTCCTCAGAATTCTCTATTTTTCTCTTGTCGTCAGCAAATTAGAGTACGCCAACTTGGTTTGGTTTCCGATATACAGTTCCCACCTAACATCACTTGAACGCATTCATAGAAAATTCTTGAAGTGTGCTGAATATAGAAAGACCGGCAGGTATCCTGAACGTGGTGCGGATTTGTCGGAGATCATGCGGGAGAGACAGAAGCGACAGTGCGCTAAATTTGCGCAAAAGCTTGTCACTGGAAGAATTGATTCACCTCATCTGCTGTCCAGGGTTGACTTTCGTGTGCCAAGAATTGAAACGAGGACCACATCAAACTTTCGACTCCCTAAACCTCGGACTAACGTACTTGAGCAAGCTCCGGTTTATCGATTTTGCAGAGCTGCTGATGAACTTAAATTTAATTTGTTTTTTTAGTTCGGGGCGGTTATTGTTTGTTGTTATATCATTGAATGTGTAATTTTATTGGAATAATTGTTCATATTATTCATTGGCAATATGTTACCCTGTTAATGGAAATTCTCCTGTTGGGTAAAATAAACTATTATTATTATTATTATTATCACAGTGAGTGGAAGGAAGAATTTTTCTTCGTTATGGTAGAAGAAAAATGTGTGTGTCTGATTTGCAATTCGAGTGTGGCAATACCGAAAAGAGGAAATGTTGAAAGGCATTTCAAAACAGTGCATTTCAAATATATCACAAGTTTTCCAGTTGGCAGTGAAAAAAGAAAGATGAAAGTACGTGAGTTGAAAAGCAGCCTATGTGTGCAACAAGCGTATTTTAAGAAACCAGAATCGAAATCAAGAGCTGCTACTCTGGCATCTTTCGCAGTAACAGAAATATTGATGAGAAAGAAGAAACCTTTCGAAGATGGGGAAATGATCAAAGAAGCCATGCAGAAAGCTGGTGAAGCAATTTTTAGTGACTTCAAAAATAAGAAGGAAATTCTATCGGCCATAAATGATATTTCTCTATCACGAAACACTGTAATGCGAAGAAGTGAAGCTTTATGTGAAAATTTGGAACAATTGCTAAGGGAGAACTTGCAAAAATAGTTCCTTATCACTTCAATTCGATGAATCAACAGATTTAACTGACATTGCTGAATTATGCATTTTCGTGCGTTTAGTTTTTGAAGATATGTCGACAAAAGAAGAATTATTGACGATGATTCTTATGAATGGGCAAACCAGAGGTGAGGATATCTACAAATCTTTCAAAGATCTTGTAAAATAAAACGAGTTTCCGATTCACAAATTAGTTGCTATCACTACAGATGGAGCACCCGCTATGCTTGGACAGAATGTTGGATTTATTACATTGTGCAAAAATGATAATGACATTCCCATTTTCACCAACTATCACTGCATCATACACCAACAAGTTTTGTGCTCTAAAATTCTGGACTCAAATATAATAATGAAAATTATCTTTAAAATAGTTAATTCTATTCGAGCCAGAAGTTTGCAAAGGCGCCAATTTCGTGCTATACTTGAAGTGACTGAAGCCGAACATTCTGATCTTTTGCTACATACAGATGTTAGGTGGCTTAGTCGTGGTATGTTTTTGAAGAGGTTTCGCCAATTATTGCCAGAAATCAAAATATATATGCAATCCAAAGGAGAAAATGTACCTGAGCTTGAAGATGAAGCATGGCTCATGAGGTTGGCCTTTCTTTGTGACATAACCGAAAAACTCAATGAGTTGAATCTAAATCTTCAAGGGAAGAACAGGAATTTAATTGATATGATAACTTCGATTAAAACATTCAAAACTCAGATACAAATGCATGCATCTCAATTAAGAAGAGGAGAATTGAGAAACTATAAGAGCATGGAAGAAGAATGTGCACACAACTCGAATCAAAACTTCGAAACTTTCGCCAGACAGCTGGATAACTTGCACCCGGAATTCGAAAGAAGATTTGAGGATTTCGGCCCTCTTGAGGAAGTGCTGAGTTTCATGACATTTCCTTTCTCTGAAAGCATTGACATTTATAGCGTAACTCTCAAAGTAGGAAAATTAATTGATGCTGAACCTGTTGCTATCGAAGAAGAGATAATAAAAATGAGATGTGACATATTTTTAAAAGCTCGAGCATTTGAAAATAATACAGATTTTTGGAGACTGATTTGCTAAGCGAAGTTTCCATGCCTTAGAGAAGTTGCTTTATATTTAACCACATTTTTTGGTTCTACTTATCTTTGCGAATCGTCATTTTCAAATATGAATATGATCAAATCAAAACACCGTTCCCGTTTAACAGACGGCCACTTAGCTTCTTGTTTGCGCATCGCAGTTACTTCTTACACTCCCCAATATGATGAAATTGTTGACAATATGCAGTGCAAAATATCAACCCTGAAAGATGATACAGAATAAAAATTATGGATTTCATTTTCAACGTTTAAATAAAAGCAACTCATTAAATTATTGCTGATGTTTTATTTCTTTCTTGTAAACTCTGCCTCACAGTCGCCCGCAAGAAATATTTTTGAACACAAGTAGATCTCAGAGGTCAAAAGTCTGGCCACCCCTGATATATATATATATATATATATATATATATATATATATATATATATATATATATATATATATATATATAGAAAATAGAAATAATTTCGCCGTTCTTTCAATTTATGATTAAATTATTTCGGGTACTCGGCTAGGTGTGCAGATTGAAGTAACCAATCGTCACTCAACACATCTATATTTCGGACCAAATGCGGCCTTCATCAGGATGCTACAATGGAAAATATGAAATGGAAATATCTATGGGATTAACTGAATAAGCTTACATTTGACTAGGTTATAAAAAATAACGATATTCAAAAGCAGAAGACATGAATTAGGCAGTGAACTTACTGACATTTGGTCCGAAATATAAATGTTGTGTTGAGTGACGATTGGTTACTTCAATCTGCCCACCTAGCCGAGTACCCGAAATAATTTAATTATATATAAATATATATATATATATATATATATAGAGCGCAGGGGGGGTTCGGTCTTAGGGGAGTGACGTCCCCGCGCACCCGAGTATTTCAACCTACTAGGTCAGCAGCCTGTGGGTGATGTATTAGTAGCTCCTGTTACCAGAAGTCAAACACAGGGCGGTGGGAGGCTGCAGACTGGCCTCTTTCGGAACCGTCCAGGGGATCAGTCTGATGGAGGAGTCTGCGGGGCCTCCGAGATGGCACCGTAAGGCCGATACCTGAAACAAGGGAAATTAGTTTGGATGAGAATTTGCAACGTCCCACTTCGAACCCAATACAGGATAGGCGAACGCGATAGTCGGAAGATGATAACATTATACTTATGCGTGTTCACTAAATTGCTAAAGAAATGGAATTAAGAACAACTAAGAGATACCGCCAATTACTAGCCGAAATCTGGAACGATGTATATCCTAACAGACATGCGAACCTTTTGTCAAATAGAGTGAGGTGGATACTTGATAATCAAAAATTCACAACCGAGGAACTGTACAAAATAGAAGGAAGCTATATACGAACAGGGGCAACAAAATGGGTGACCTTGAGCTGATTATAAATGAGAGAACTACGCGTCGTGTGAGTCTTTGGCAACCTCGGAGCCCATTAGATATTGAAACCAATAAAATATTCAAAAAGAACCTCATGTTGTACGGAAGAATTGCGCCGGAGAAAAGACCTAGTATACCGAGAATGAGAGGTTCCAGGGATATGCTAAAGAAAGTGGAGTCAGTAGACCGGGTAATAGTCGGACATATAGGCGACAATAAACCATCCCTGCATGACCTGGTGGATTACGTTTATGCTGGAGCAGTGACGGTCTGTGAAACAGTGGGCCGTAAGATAACCTATGGAAGATCGATAAGAACACCTCAAAAACCGCCGTGGACCAGACGCCTCGAGGAAAAGATAATTGAATCAAGAAAAAAGATAGGAATATTCCACAGCTATCTGAACGCTACAAATCCATCTAAAAAACTGAAGAAGTCGCTTAAAAAAGTTGCATCTGAATGTCGCGTCAAGACCAAAGGCAAAGGTTTCGTGGATCAAATAAAGATAGTGATGGATAAACTCGAACAAAAGATAAAGGCCCTGGGAAACAGACTCAGACGATACAACGAAAGAGTGCTGCGATACAAGAACAACCAGCTTTTCTACAAAAATCAGAGACAATTCTTCCATGATCTTGAAGCTCGGCCGAAAGTTAACTCTGAACCACCGAAACACGACGCGATGCACGGCTACTGGAATAACATTTGGGCTGACGATGAGCCTCATAACGAGGGATTTGCAACACAAAACATCGAATCCAACACGCCTGAGCACAGTATGCAGTCTATCCAAATTACCGAGAAGGATCTCAGCTGTGTATTAAAAAAATTGAGTAATTGGTCTGCCCCAGGAGTAGATAAGATTCACAATTACTAGTGGAAACATTTCTTCAGTCTTCAACCTTTGCTGAGATCTGCTCTGCAGGAGGCTCTGGATAGCCGAACCGGGATTCCTGAGTTTTTCACCCTTGGGTCACTTATATGCTACCAAGGGAGAACGGCGCCCAAGACCCTGGAAAATATAGACCAATCACTTGCTTACCTACCATATACAAAATATTGACAGGCACCATAACCCGACAACTGTGGAAACACATTCATGCAAACAGTATGCTTGCTGAAGAACAAAAAGGCTGCCGTAAGGTTGCAATGGGCTGCAAGGAGCACCTGATCGTTGATAGCATCATCACCAAGCAAGCCAAAAAGAAACTACGTAATATATCCATGGCATGGATAGACTATAAAAAAGCCTTTGATTCCGTTCCTCATTCCTGGCTACTTAAGGTCTTGAAACTGTATGGTGTATGTGATCAGGTGGTAAATTTGATCGAACACCTTATGCAAACCTGGCGCACAAATCTCCTTGTAAAATCACCAAATGGAGAGTACAAAACAGCTGAGATTAAAATAAAAAGAGGCATCTTTCAGGGGGATACTCTGAGTCCCTTGTGGTTTTGTCTGGCATTGAACCCCCTCAGCCAAATGCTCAATAACAACTCCTATGGGTACATTATTAACAAAGAACGTAATGTCAGAATTAGCCACCGCCTATACATGGACGATTTAAAGCTATATGCCCGCAATGCAGAAGAACTTAAAAAGCTGCTCAGCATCGTCGAGTCCTTCAGTCAAACAATACGTATAGAAATGGGAGTTGAAAAATGCGCGGTTATCCATGTTAAGCGCGGAAGGATAACAGAGGGTGAAAAAATGATACTTACCAACGAAGAAGGGCTGCCTCACCTGGAACCCCATGAATCATATCAATATCTTGGAATACAGCAAGCGCCCGAAATAAGAACCAAAGACGTGAAGAGCTCCCTGAAAGAAAAATTGTTAAGAAGACTGCGAATTGTGTTGAAGGCGAAACTAAACTCCGGGGCCCTGTTCAATGCAATAAAATCATGGGTTCTGCCCAGCGTGGTGTACCCATTCGGCGTGATAAAGTGGTCCCAAACTGAAATCGAGGAACTCGGCGTTAAAATCAGAACAACCCTAACAAAATTCGGTGTCCACCACCCCCACGCCTCAATTAACAGATTATACATCCCACGAAAAGAAGGTGGCAGAGGCATGCAACACCTAGCAATAGTCCATGACTGAGTACTGAGAGGCCTAAGAGAATATTTTATGAATACCAATAACTCACCTTTCAAAAAGACGATATGTGAAGCTGATGAAAAAATTACACCCTTAAATTTGTCGTCTGCAACTGCACCACTTCTGGGTGTTACCGTGGAGAATCTTTGCGAAGAATGGTACTCTAAACCACTGCATGGCAGATACCCAAGAAACCTGAAAAGTAAAGCAGTGAATGAAAAGGAATCAACCACATACCTCACATTTGGGTACCTGTTCCCCGAGACCGAAGGCCGAATTCTGGCAGTGCAAGACCAGGTTGTTGGCACTAGAGCTTTCCTAAAGCGTATCGCTGGCAGAACTTACCATCTGACCAATGCATGAGATGCAACCAAGCTACTGAACATATTCAGCATATTACCTCCTCGTGCCCCATAATGGCCCCAAGAGAATACCTGGAACGCAGTTTGTAAGATATACCACCAGGCAATCGGAATATCAATTGGATTAATAAAGGATATTACAAAGAATCATACTTACCTGCCGAGTGACGTTCTGGAGAACGATAGATATAAACTGTACTGGGACACATCAATAACAACCGATAGGGCGGTGCAGCACTGTTGTGCTGCACCGCCTGTTGACCGGTCTGTTGACCGGATATAGTTCTGTTGGATCGGGAAAAGAGTGAGGTCAAGATCATTGATGTGACAATACCGGCAGATGAAAATTTAGAGAGATCGTACACCGAAAGACTCACCAAGTATCATGACCTTGCATTTGAGATGAAAGAGATATATAGGTTGAAAACGACATCTATCATTTCCTTGATTTTGTCTGTTAATGGACTGGTTGAATCACACCTCCTCGAGAATACCCTAAGGTTAGGTTTGGGAGAAAAGGAGGTTATTCTGGGGACAACCAGAACGGTGAGAAAATTCCTGACAAGCTCGTAGGGGTATCTTGGCATAACTTGTGCCCGGTACTCTCTCGTAACAACCCGTGTATGAACGGTGAAAAAAAAAAAAAAATATATATATATATATATATATATATATATTGTGAGATAATTTGGTGTTGAAAAGTAATAATAATATAATGTTTCGTGGGATAGCAACACTAAGTCGGTGGTGAATCAAGAAAACTCTTTTTTAGTACTTTCACTCGAGCTTTCGGAATGCTTTATTCCATCTTCAGGACCTACAAAGAAATGAAAAAAAGGGGATGAGCTAACAATCACAAAAAGGTAAAATATCAACAAGTTCTTTTTACCTTGGTCTAAACTGAGATTAAAATCATGATAACATACATTGGAACAAAATTTGGGGCACACATTTACATTATTGAATTGAAATTTTAAAAAACGTCAAATACATCAAATTTTTTTCATTTCTTTGTAGCTCCTGAAGATGGAATAAAGCATTCCGAAAGCTCGAGTGAAAGTACTAAAAAAGAGTTTTCTTGATTCACCACCGACTTAGTGTTGCTATCCCACGAAACATTATATTATATATATATATATATATATATATATATATATATATATATATATATATATATATATACAGGGTGTTTCATCATAAACTGAACAAACTCATATGACGTATGGAGAACATCGGGAGAATCATTTTTTTCTTATGACATATTTCCCGTTTTCGAAGCATAAGGGAGATACACGGTGTTTAATGTCATTTTCGAGCGTTATTATATTGAGTGTGGTCGGTTATGTATAAGACTGGAAGTAATGGTTTCTTGTCATATTGTAGTAATTTTGGATGCTTCATTCAGAAATGGTGTAGAGCTCCGAAAAAAAAATTACAAAATGGCGGAAAACCTGCAATGTTCGTGATTTTTTGTTTCGGTTGCCAAATTGATTTTCATTTCTTAAATTAGCACAATTTTTAAAGGATATCTGTGAAAAAAATTTTTCAAAAATCAAACACAACTTTTTTTTTACATGTCTACAGCGAAAAAAAAATTTCACTCGAAATTGATGAAATTTTTCACGATTGTACTTACTTTTATACCTAACACAAATATGAAAACAGAATCGAAAAATATCAAACGGTTTCGTTTTTACAGCCATTCAAATGTCCCGTTCGAATATCTGAAATAATAAAAAAACATGACACAGCTTGTGTTCTTAGGCCCATAATTTTTGAATTTGTATGTCGAAACATTCCAGATTGCGAAATGAAAAAAAAAAAATCAGTGAAACTTTATTGAGAGTTGAACTCCCTACTCTAAGTTAAGTACCTATTAAAATAAATGTGGAATCTGAATTGAGACTGTTCGAAGGTTTTTAATTTTCGTTGCCAAGCAATGGCAGCTCATAGAATTTGACAGAGTATTTGAATTTAACTGAATATAATAATGCAAGTATCTTGAAACCAATTTATGCAGTTTGATTAGAAATTGGCGGTTAATACTTCCTAGATATTAATGGCATGGCATTATTGCGGAAATTTCTACGAATAATTCCACAATTTCACAAACGCAACAAAAAAAACCTATTAGTATAAAATTTATTCATAATTCGTTCTCAAAAATATTGCCATTTCTCCGGATACACTTTCTCGACCTTTTCGCCACACTATCCACCGCTGAACGAACCATTTCCGGGTTTCGGCGAATCTCTTCGGCGGCTGATTCGATTCTTTGAATCAGTTTTTCTCTCGAAGTCACTGGAGCTCGCTTATCATAAACAAGACTCTTCATATGACCCCAGAAATAAAAATCCATAGGTGTAAGATCTGGAGAACGAGGAGGCCATGCGACAGGTCCCAATCGGCCGATCCATCGGCGAGGGTATTGAGAGTCTAAAAATTCTCCTACACTCCTCACTGTGTGAGCAGGGCAACCATCATGCTGGTACCATATTCCTTGAAAGTGACTCAAAGGAATATCTTCCAATAGATCGGGCAGAGTTTCCCTCAAAAATTGATTATAGCCATTTCCAGTCAATGTTTCAGGAAGAATGTACGGTCCTACAATGAATCCATCCTTCATTCCCGCCCAAACATTGAAAGAAAATCTCTTCTGGCTATTTTTTGCTACTGTTGCATGTGGATTTTCCCTTTGCCATATTATATTATTTTTGTTGTTGAAGAAACCATCTCTGTGGAATGTTGCTTCATCCGTAAACAGTATGAGACGTAGGAAATTCCTATTCTCACGTGTCCTTCTTAAAATAAATTCACAGAATTCTTTCCTCTTCTCAAAATCACCTTCTTCTAAGGTTTGACATGAACGGAAATGGTACGGATGGTAGCTATTTCTTTTCAAAACTCTCCATACAGTGGATTTACTCTTATTCACACTTGGATGATTTGCTAGAGTTCTCGTTGATACCATCGGATTTTCACTCACTAAATCCAGGATACGTTCTTCGTTATTTCGGATTGTTTCCTTCTTCTTGCGGTGAAGAATACCTTCTTCACTTAATTTACGCACTGTTTCTATGAAAGTTTTGAAATTAGGAACGTTTCGGCTTGGAAATCTGCGAGCGTAAATTTCCCTTGCTTTTCTCCCTGAGGCATTCGCTTCATAATAAGCCTGAACCATATCATTTTTTTCTAAAAGTGAATATTTCATTTTTGTTTGCTAACAAGTCGTTTCAATATACTCGAATTATTCAGTAAAATTCAAATAACCTGTCAAATTCTATCAGCTACTGTTGCTCGGCAACGAAAATTAATATACTCAGAACCTTAGAACAGACTCATATTTCACATTAATACTTAACTCAGAGTAGGGAGTTCAACTCTCAATGAAGTTTCACTGATTTTTTTTAATTCATTTTACAATCTGGAATGTTTCGACATACAAATTCAAAAATAATGGGCCTAAGAACACAAGCTGTGTCATATTTTTTTATTATTTCAGATATTCGAACGGGACATTTGAATGGCTGTAAAAACGAAACCGTTTGATATTTTTCGATTCTGTTTTCATATTCGTGTTAGGTATAAAAGTAAGTACAATCGTGAAAAATTTCATCAATTTCGATTTTCGATTTTTGAAAAAATTTTTTCACAGATATCCTTTAAAAATTGTGCTTATTTAGGATATGAAAATCAATTTGGCAACCGAAAAAAAAAATCACGAACATTGCAGGTTTTCCGCCATTTTGTAATTTTTTTTTCGGTGCTCTACACCATTTCTGAATGAAGCATCCAAAAATACTACGATATGACAAGAAACCATTACTTCCAGTCTTATACATAACCGACCACACTCAATATAATAACGCTCGAAAATGACATTAAACACCGTGTATCTCCCTTATGCTTCGAAAACGGGAAATATGTCATAAGAAAAAAATGATTCTCCCGATGTTCTCCATACGTCATATGAGTTTGTCCAGTTTATGATGAAACACCCTGTATATATATATATATATATATATATATATATATATATATATATATATATATATATATATAATTGAATTCGGACCAGGTCCCTTATTGAGTTGTAGTTCATTTATTTTCGTCAAGATCACTTCCTTCGGAATAAAATTAATGTTGATGTTATCGAATATGAGTCATCGAATTGGGAACCCGACCGTCCTTTCTACTCTCTGCAAAATATAACCAGAAGTTCTTCGGATTTTTAGATAAATTATTTTCGATACGTGCAACATAATCAGAGTAATCTTTTTCAACCACCTTTCAACATTTTTTACAGAGAGCGGGAAAATAAATGTAGTCATCCATTTTACGAAATTTTTTGAACTTTTTGTGAACTTTAATCTTTTCTTTAGTTAATTCAATAGATTCGGCTGAAAACCTACAAGGAAAACCCTCAGCTCTGAACGGTCTCCTCGGTACAAATTTTTCTATTACCTGATTGGGAATACCCTAAAAAGTAGAAACATTAGAGTTAACATTTTCACTGTTCGTAACCTTTTTCCAATCGACAGTTGAGAGTTCATTATTTATTTCGGAATAATTCGCACATGAAATACGTGTCATTTCAATCAATTACACTTATCAAGTATAAAATAATCTATCTGGTGGTTTCTCAAGATTCTCGTATTTATTGGGACATTTTCACTTGAGCTAACTTTAGGTGACTCCACCGTCGTCAACGTGCTTGTATTACTATTACTTTCCTGGATTGATGCCTCAGAATTTGGGATCCCTGTTGGGTAGACTATCTCAGGAAGCCTCCTTCTAATCTGATTCGCATGTCGTTTTCAAATTTCATTCAATCCTGAAAAGTACATTTTCCTATTTTCCGCTAATTTTTCCCTTGATCCACCTACGCTGATTCCTATCCCTATAATCTTCCACATTTACTTCCTCTCCTATTCTAGGAGTAACTTGCCTCTTCCCATTATGATGGTTTTTTTGTCTAGCTTGTTCCGATTCTATCCTTCTACCTGAATTATCGTTTTTGATATCCAACTGTCTAGTGTTGGGTAATAAGAGATCTAACCTAAGAGTTGAAGTACAACCTATAAACTCAATATGAATTACAAAAAAAAAATAAAAAAAATCTGCTGGATTCCATTGTTACTCAGAGAGGATTTAAATTCATCCGATGCAAACCCCAAAGCATTATCCGACACCAAGACTCTAGGGAGTCCAAATCTCGCGAAAGTGTTTCGTAAAGCCCTGATCGTTACACGAGAGGAAGGACTCGAGGTAATGAATACTTCGATCCATTCACTATAAACATCCGTGATAATCAAGAAAAATTGACCATTCAATGGTCCTAAAAAATCTATGTGAACCCTCTCTCATGGGACACCTGGCCAGTTCCAATTATTTAGTTCAACTTTAGGGGGATTACTACCGAAATTTGCACAATATACGCATTTATTCGCCAATTCCCCGATACTTTTATCGATCCCTGGCCACCAAAAATATGCTCTAGCCAGTGCTTTTATTTTTACCACCCCTTGATGAGACTCATGCAATTGATTCAAAATGTCAATTCTCAATTTCTCTAGAATTACAATTCTGTGATTTCGAAAAAGGCACTGATCTGAGATATTGAATTCAAACAAACTTTAGGCCAACCCTTATTTACTAAGGCTATTACCCTTTGTATAACAACGTCTTTTACTGTTTCCGCTTGAATCAACTTGAAGTTCACATTGATATGTCTAACTTCCGCAGAGATCTGCGGAATTTGGCGTTTATGACCAAAAACTGCTACCAAGGGCATATGATCAGTGACCAATGTGAACTTCTTAGCAAATAAGTATTGGTTAAATTTAAATACCCCGAAAATAATAGCAAGTGCTTCCTTCTCGATCTGCGAATACTTTTGTTCACTCCTGGATACGCTACCGGTTTTTCATTTACTGGCGCTATAACATGACTTAAGATTGCGCTGACGCCATACGAAGATGCATCCACAGTCAATTTTGATTCTGAATTTGGATCAAAATGAACCAGAACCTCAGACGATACCAACTTTATTTTGAAAAAGTTGCCTCACAATTTTTATTCCATTCCCATTTTACATCATTTTGAAGGAGCCTATACAAGGGAAATAAAATTGTGGCAATGTTTTTTTACAAATTTTGCATAATAGTTCATCGTGCCTGAAAACGACTTCAAATTTGTATCATTCGTCGGCCTAGAGGCCTGGTTTATTCCACTTTACTTCTACTTGTACGCAACCCTTCCCTATCGATCACGTACCCCAGATAATTAACCCTCTTTTGAAAAAATACACATTTATTCAAGGAAATTTTATTGTGCCCCGGTGTATCAGCAGAGTGCCCATACCCGGAAAATTGATGTTCACCTGAACGACTGTATGAAAATCGTCACGGGTACCCTGAAATCTACACCTGGCTGCATACTATCACTAACATTGCATCCCCAGAACTAAGACAAAAGGATGCCACTGTGAAAGAACGGGCTAAACTTCAACATCCAAACCACCCGCATGATCTCCCAATTCACGACACCTTAAACAATCCTCCACCAAACCGCCTCAAATCCCGGAACCCCTTATGGGCTGAGGTGGATCATAACCCTCAGATCAAAGAAGACTGGCACCATAAATGGAACATGGCACTAATACACAAACATGACATAGTTGACCCCACACTTGCTCTACCAGGATTTGGTCTGAAGAGAAACATCTGGAGTAGACAGACTCAATAGAGTTAGGACAGGCCATGCAAAATGTAATGCTATGATGTTCAAGTAGGGACTTTGCCAATCTCCAGCCTGCGACTGCGGAGCTGATCAACAAACTGTAGAGCATATTGTCCAGGAATGCCCTTTAAGGAAGTACCTGGGACCATTCAGAGACATTATTAATGCGACACCTCCTGCACTGGACTGGCTACGTTCTCTGGATGTGGAGCTTTAATTTGAAGTTTTAATCACATCTGTCGTCGCAAAATTCAATCACATATTTAACTACCTTTTTACTTATATCTATATGAGTGTCTTTTATTTTTTTTATATTTACTTTGTTTTATATTCATGGTCAATATCATTTATACTTGTTCAGTGCTGTTGCTTTGCCAAACGATAAATAAATAAATAAATACAGTTTCGATATGGGAAGATTTCCGGAAGCATTCAAATTGGGAATTGTAAAACCATTGTATAAAAGTGGAGCTAAGTTAGAGGTGGGTAACCGAGTGAGTATCTATAGACCGGTTACTTTGGTTTTGAGTCTCTCAAAAATTATTGAGAAACTTGTGAAATGTCGAATGATTAAATTTATCGATAAGTACGGAATAATTTCAGTACAGCAATTTGGTTTCAGAGAAGGAAAGTCAACTGAAAATGAGATCACGGAAATAACGAAGAATATTTACAAGTTCATGCACGAGCGTACCCCATCCCTCTGTATCTTCCTCAACGTTTCGAAGGCGTTCGACACTGTTTGCCATAGGAAACTTTTGAGACAGCTGAAAAATTATGGTTTCCGAGGCAAGATAAACGATTTCTTACAGGATTATCTGATGAATCGTAAACAAGTGGTAGACATCGATGGCTTCAGAAGTAAAGAAGAAATAATAACTTACGGTGTTCCTTAGGGTACTGTGCTCGGTCCTATGTTGTTTCTTCTTTATGTGAATGATCTTCTGAGCGTGGAGTGTGAGGGCAAAATTATAAACTTTGCGGATGATACTGTTATACAATATCACGATACATCCTGGATGGGCCTGGAAAACAAGGTTCGAACTGAATTCGTCAATGTAAAAAATTGGTTCAATTTCAATTCACTTACCTTCAAGTTGACTAAGACGAAATATGTTCCATTTTCATCTTATATTTCCGGATTTCCTCTGATGAAAAGTATCAATGTACAGAACATTGAAATACCGCAGACCGAGTCAATTAAATAACTCGGAGTAATTATTGTTAGGCAAATGAAGTGGAATGAACATTGCGAATACCTTACACAAAAACTAAGAGGTCTTATATACAAGTTCAAACAGATGAAGCGGTACGGAATGGAGACTAAGTATTTGAGGATGATATATTATGCTCTGGTTCAGTCTCGAATGAAGAATGAACTATGGTATTTTAGGATGGGGAGGACTTTATGGATGTCATCTGAGGTGTCTCAATACAGTACAGAAATGGATATTGAGAATTATATATAACAAGCCAATCAGATTTTCGAGTGAACAGCTATACGATATTGCGAATATATTTGATGCCCGCTAACTGTTTGTTAGCGTTATTTGGGAAAAATAAAGATAGAAAAACACGACCACAAGTACAGCACAAGGACCAGACAAAAAGAATAGAAAAACAAGTAAAAATAAGAGGGGAATAGGACAGAGGTGTCATGATTACTTAGCACCCAAAATATATGAATTTATACCAACTGATTTAAGAGAGATAAAAAATTTGAACAGATTCGGAAGAAATGTTAAGTTATGGATAAAAGAAAATAAAACATTATTGAAAGATTTGTGTAGTTAAACACTAAAACAACGACAAGAATTCGAATGTGACATATAGTACCCGAATTTGACAAGATATCCAGGAATTTGATGTTTAAACCCGATTAGGAGTGAAAATGAAAATTTTGATATGGAACACAGATTTAATTTGATTATGTATGGAAGAGAGAAATTTTATTTGAAACGCTTTAAAATGGAGGAAATGTGATGCAGATCTTGCACAGACGGTAGGGTCATCTCGATGAACCTGCCCTCTCAAAGGACAAGCTAATGTTTACTTCAAATATTAATATTGCATATACATGTTGGGTTCTAAAATAAACTATTAATGAATAAACATATTATTATTATTATTGAAATGCATTTTTGCTTTAGTAGCCCAGAACAGCACTAAAGTGCACTTTAATAAAAATTCCCAACACTTATCCATAGTTCTCACTGCCCTAACATCACCGGTAATGGTGAACTTTCGAGCCGGGCGTCAGTGACGCGACGTCTGTCAACTACGAAAACACGACAGTAGAAGTCCAAGCTCCGCAGTGTCCCTGCCGTTCGACGTTTGTCACTGTCGCGGCGTCAGTAACGCTATGCTCGAATGCTACTCCACACAAATTCATTGTACTTCTACTGGCGCACTGTCGCGGCGTCACTGTCGCGATAGACGCCCGGCTCGAAAGTCCACCTATATCGAAAATTCTTTCAGCTATATTTGGTTGAGTTCAAGGGCCATCTTCATATTTCACCCTTGAGGGTGAGTGAGAGTTGAGATCGCTCTTTTGTACCTGGACTTAAGGGCGCTCTAAACCCTCACTTACCCTCAAGGCTGAACTATGAATGCGCCTCTTAAGTTCTTTGAAACGCCAGTAGGCCCATTTTCTTAGAGTGTCCGTATCTCTGGTAGGCCTATCTGACCTCTTTCCGGAACCACCGATATACTCTACCAACCGGTAGGAATCGCCAGATTGGCAGATGGTATATTGAAACGGAAACAGGTACAAATGGATCGATTTCTCTAATATAACCCTGATATACAACTATCGACAGTTTCGATGGATGGATCGGTTATTGAAAATCGGTTATTGAAAACGGACGTTAGAAATAACTTTCCTTGGCAATATATAGGATGATTTTTTCATTCTGACCAAAACAGTCGATGATATTTCTGGTTTCTGGTACTGTATATCAGAATTGAATGATTTGTTAGAATTTCTAACACTTTTTAGCATCTGTTAGATTATGTATACCGAATATCAGATTTCCAGAGCCGTACAGAGAAAAGTAAATTTTGCTGATGTGAAAATGACCACCCTCTGGGCCACTCTCTGTTTTTTTTTTCACATAATTGAAATGCATAAGTACAGGAATAGAATTCAATAATTCAAATTCTTCATCTCTGAACGTGTTATAATGATCAAACAAAGATGAAGATAAAGGAACCTTATGAGAATTATTTATTGTCGTTGCAACTCGAATCCAAGATAATTCACTTTAAATCATTCTTCAATGATGGACCAAATCAAAAATAAATGTTCGATATTTCTTCATTCACCATTCTTTCATCATATTTCATCTTGACAATAAGTCATTGTATGTTGTCGATTCTTAACTATACATTTGATAAAACTCATTTCAAAAAAACTTCAATAGACAAAATCAATATTCAAATACTCAAAACCAATCAAACTAATAATTGTTTGTAAAAAGGTGGGTAAAGGTTACAACCAGCTCACAACATACTTTCTACTAACACAAGATACTCGAAGTGAGAATCATCATTTGTCTGCACGTTTCATGAACTGGCCATTTTCTTATGGTCACACCATCATTGCGGACAACATTTTTTAAATGTATAATTCTTCCTATCTATTAATTGCTTTCTTGATTCAATATTCACAGAATAGATCATGTGCTTCAAATGTTCCCAAATGAAATAAGTTATGAGGTGGAGGTCTGAATATCTTGGGGGCCATTCAATATGACCACCATGACCTATCCACCTATTCCCATATATACGAAATTCAAGTGATTTTTTACCTGGACACAGAAATGTAGTAGTGCGCCGTCATGCTGGAAATAGGAACTTTGTGATAGAATTGGTGAAATATTCTGAAGAAAATCTAAATATATAATTCTCCATTGAAGGTACTATTGAATGAATGGGGACCAATTAGTTAGTTATTAATCACTGCAATCCAAGAGTTGACGGAGTGGCGCTTCCTAGGGTTTTCTCCAGCCCATTCATGTAAATTACGAGTAAATTTCGCTTCGTCTGAGAAAAGTGTGCTGTGCATTGATGGTCTATTATTTCTTTCCTCTCTACAAAAATTGGAACGGTAAATACAATCTCCGGGGTGTGATCGCTGGACAAGTTGAATATAATAAGAATACATTGAATAATTTTCAAAACCCTATGATCTAACACCCTAAATGTTCATTTCATAGAAAATAATGACTCATTTCAGGATAAGCCTTCACAGTATTCAGAATTTTCTCTTCGAAATAGTTGTCAACCTGCCTTTCTGATTTTTCCTTAGGAAATGCAGCATATTGCCTTGAATGATTATACATTATACTTTTTTTTTGTTCCATGAATTACACAATTCAAACTCTCATATATGGTATTTTTCATGCGTTTGTGCTACACAGTGTGTGCCATGGCATCTGCTGTGATCCGGCTTATGTAGTCGCTGCACAGTCCGCTTTTGCTTGTTTTGGTAATTAAATAATTGTAAATTCCCTTATGTACTTAGCAAATAAAATTGTATTGAATTGAATTGAATTGAATTGATCCAAAGGACGGATGATTCGGAGTTCTACGGTTAGGAAATCGTCTTCGATATTCTCTCGCCGCAGATCTCCCATTTCTACTAGAGAATCTTGAACGGAAATAATGTCCACATATTCAGAATTCAAAAATTTAGATGACATTCTTATTCAATAAATGACAAATTATTTACACAACAATCAACAACAAAACAAACTCAAACATCAACACTAAGCTGCATTAACGTCAAACTATCAGGGCACACTTCACAATCGTAAAATTTATTTGTTGGAATAGGCATGATAATTGCTATTAAGATTTTATTGATATTATATTTTCTCATTGAAAACTTACGTTGACTGTAGAGCTCTGAAAATGCGCAGATTATTGCGCATTTATTGCAATTTTACAAATTGATTGTCTTAGCATCATAAATTCAAAATTTTGTAATTTTATGATATTAAATCAGCATGATCTGACCAATGAAGATGAGATAATTTCAATACGTTTTCAGATTTGTTAGAGCATTTTGAAATTTTCAAAGCGTTGCCAAAAATTTGAATGATGGATTTTTATTCATGTGTTTATGCAATTCGAATCAATGCCGTCTGAGTACGGCATTTCGAATATGATAGTCGGTATAAATTATCCAACAGATGCTAAAGAGAATTCGGAAAAATCATTGAATTCTGATATAAAGTACTAGAAATATAGTCGAATGAAAGATAGACATTTGTAAGTGGCCATTTCTAGATGCAATGTAGGAGTAGGTATGTAAAGTGTCGAGGGACATCCTGTATAGTATAAAAGTCCCAGGAATGAAGAAAAAGAGGAAATGATGTCCGAAAAAATCATCAATATGATCTGATGTCCTAGAAATAAATCAAGATCTCCTGCTCTTGTAGTTATGGTAGTTTTCGTCTTTCAGAAAATATGAGGATTTGATTGGCTATTCGCATACGAATTTTTCAAATTTCCTTCACACAACTCTGGCAGCTCGATATTTTGAAATTGAGTTCGTATTTGCTAGAATAAGTATTAGCAAATTACCATTTTCAGCATACTAATGTCATCTCTGATATAGATTTTAATAGATTTTATTTGCACAGAGAAATATGAAGCATATTCTATATTGAATCAACATATGTACCTATAAGTCCCCTCGGTCAGAGACGAAAACTGTAACAGATGGAAATCAGTCTGCTAAGAGAATAAACGACATTACGAAATCTAGTGCATTATTTCATCTAGACTCGAAATTATAATAGTAAAAGTGAATATAATAATAATATTAATATAATTTGCTGTAATGAAACTCATTACAGCATTGTTTTCAGTTAAATTTTTCGTTTTGTGCTTGTCAGTACTGATCTCCGATCGATTCAAGATTCGATTCAAATCAATTCAAATTCCGTAATCTGTCAAATTTCGTAAGTCACACCAACTACCAAGATGAAATATAAAAGTCACTAACCTGAATATTTATTTGAATTTCGAGAGTATTTCACAAAACTTGACTGAAATAAAGAAAATATCGTCTAATACTCGTTGCAGAAGCCAATTCCAACACTCATGCTATCGAAAACTCGCTCCTTCGTCGCTCGTTTTCGAACTTCGCATTCGTATTGGAATAGGAGCTCATTCTGCAACTTGTTTTAGAATAAACTATTATTTTCATAATCAGAACATACATCCAGAAAAGAAAACAAGTCAAATAGAAAAAAAATCAGGGAAAGATACGGATAGAGACTGATCAGAATTAGAAAATTTATTCTAAGTATTCTTTTATTGTGTACGGTTCAAGTTCCATTGAGAAAAGTCTCAGAGCAAGCTTGAACTTCTTCAGATTTGACAACATCTGTATAATATGAGGCACATATACTCGACATTTCTCTGAGATAGCATGAGAGAAATCTTAGGAAGATGGAAAACATGAATACGTCGGGGGTTGTTCAAATTTCGATATTGTTCGAAATAACGGCCATTCTTTCGCATGAAGACAAGGCATTTGAAAATGTAAAGACTCCTTGTTGTTAGTATTCCCTGACTCTTGAACAGCCCACGACCTGATGTCTTAGACGATAGTCTGAGCATAACTCTCAACGTTTTTGAATGATAAATATCTTATGTACATCGGAACTATTTTCCCAAATAGTGATCCCATAAGACATGACGGAGTGAAAGTTTGAGAAATACACAATCCTGAGGAGATCCATGTCAGATTTCTGAACAAGTATTCATAGGGTATAAGGAACGGAATTCAGTTTTTTTTTGTATGTACTCGACCAACTCAATTGTTGATCTACGATCACACCTAAAAATTTCGTTTCATTATTTATTTCAATAGTTTTATAAAGAAGATCAATTTTTTCAGGTCTCGAACATTTTGCATTTGTGATAGAGAAAAATACGCAATCAGTTTTCTCTACATTGATAGTAAGGTTGTTTTTAGTGCACCAATTTGAAATATTTGAGAGGGTGTTTTGTGTCCTTGTAGTTCCAGAAACAATATCATGTGCAGAGATCAAGGTGCTTGCATCATCCTCATACATAAACAACTCTACCTCGTCCGGAATGTTGTTCGGCAGATCATTGAAATATAGCATAAACAGTATCGGTGCTGCAATGCCTCCTTGAGGAACACCAACCTGTATCTGCATATCTGAGGATATAAATATAGTTCCTTCCATTTACTTCAATGCATACTCTCTGTATTCGATTTTCAAGGTAACTCCTAACCAATTCCAGTTGCTTGGTCCTAATGCCATAGCAAAATAATTTATTGAGTAATTTTCTATGATCGACGTTGTCAAATGCTTTGGATAGGTCAATAAAGAGACCCACTGGTATATCCCCCGCCTCAAGCACAGACATAATCGCACGTGTCAGCTCGAAAAGTGCCGTCTCTGTACTTTTGTGTTTTACAAATCTGTGTTGACATTTTGAAAAAAATTGTGTTTTGCGAAAAAAATTAAGAAATCTATTGACTGAAATTTTTTCAAAGATTTTGGAAAATGATGTCAGCAGGCTTATTGGCCGATAAGTACTATTATTTCCATTTTTATGAAGCAGTCTCATTACTGCTATCTTTAGGGATTTTGGAAATACACATTCCATGAGAGCTTTGTATATTATGGAAAGCAGAGGTTGTGCAAACAGAAATACATTGCTTAATTACTGTCATCGGTATTTCATCATAACCGAATGAAGCTTTATTTTTCATTTGTTTCAATACATTCATTACCTCTCCCGCCGATACTTCAAATAGAAACAAGGATTCAGGGTTAAAAGAGAGAAATTCTGAGGACACTGAAGGAGCACTTGCTACGGTGGTACAGTTCGAAATATTTGAAATATTTATGAAGTGTTGATTAAATACATTGATAAGATGTTGTGGATTTTCACAGGCAGATAGACTATTTCAATTTTTATTCTTGCGACCAGTCATTTGGTTTATAAAATTCCATACCGTTTTAGATTTATTCTTCGAGTTGTTCATGCTGTTTTTGATATATTTATTTTTATTTTCTCTTAGAGATTCATCATACTCGATTTTAATTTTTTTTGTAAATACAAGCATATTCCGGGTGCAGGTGAGACAATATGAATAGATAATCTAGGCGGCTTTTAAGATCAATTACTTTTTCGGATTTATCTGTATCCTTCTCGTAGAGTTTTTGATCTCTGACAAAAATAAGAGAAAAGGATGCTTCAAATATCAACTAAAATTTGTCGAAAAAGAAGTCCCACAAAAATTCAACATCCATCCGCTTTGTTCGACAAGATAGTTCCAATCTTCAGCAGTTATTAATGATATGAAGTTTGCCATGGTCGAATCATTTATGAGGCGAATCTGTTTCGGTACTGTTCGAGAATCAGGGAATTCGAGCAGTGTGATCCGATAAATGTGAAGGAATCACAGCAAATTCATAATCGCTCATGTTTGTCAGAATGTTGTCTATGCATGTCGAAGAAGAATATGTTATTCGCGTCGGACTGAGGATCGTTGGTGTCGCATTGAAACCTTCAAGAAGCGACACGAAACTCCAAGTCTCCGAATCATTAGAAATTAGATTTATATTATAATCACCAGCAATAACATATTGACTGTTATCAGCTTCAAGGCTGTTGGACCTGAACCTTTCTGTGGGCTTGGAAAAGAGCAATACAAGAAAGCGGTCCAACAATGGGAAGCGGCAAACAAAATAACGCTTTGGAGAAATACTCCTATACTTGCGCAAGCCAAGAGATTTGTGGAATTCTCGCCGACCTACACCAGGAAGCTCATGAAGCTGCCACGAGCTGAGCTTCGAGTAATGGTGGGTCTGCTGACGGGACACTGTCGATATAAATATCATTTGTTTCGCATGGGAAAATCAGCAGATGAAACCTGCAGGCTATGTGGATCAGAGAAAGAAACGGCTGAACACATGGTATGCAAGTGTCCAGAGCTGGCGGAACTAAGAACCATTCACATGGGGAAGTCGGTTCTGGATCCACATGAAGTAACAGCTAAGGCTCCTAAGGATGTCGTTGGATTCATCAATGCCATTGATGGCCTCCTTGGGATTTAAATGCACGAGTTGGGTAAAGAACAAAAGATCCTTGCGGTCGAAGTTCCCGGAAGGCTGAACGTAGACGCAACGACCCCTGTTCAGAATAATAATAATAATAATAATAATAATAATAATAATAATCACTCATTGTGAAAAGAGGTAAAATCCTGGAAACAAAAAATATAGACTTAACTGTTAACAATATAACATTTCCTGCACTGGCCGACAACGAATCTTATAAATACTTGGGAGTAAAGGAGACACTTACACATAATACGGACGAAATGAAGGAGAATATAAGGAATAAATATAAGGAAAGGCTAATAAAAATCATGCGAACACAATTAAATGCTAAAAATAAGATAAAAGCTCTCAACACCTGGGCAGTACCCATTTTGACATACTCCTTTGGAGTCATACAGTGGACCACAACAGACATACAGGCACTTGACAGGTTAACCAGAAGAACACTCACAAACAACAGAGCATTACATCGTAACTCCGCCATCGAGAGATTGTACTTACCTAGGAAACAAGGAGGACGAGGCCTTATCAACATAGAAGCAACACATAAGATTCAAATACACAATCTGCAAACATACTTCAACCAGAAGGAAACTTATTCACAATTACATGCAGCTATCAAACGGGCAGACAAAGGATACAGCCCACTCAGCACCCACGTAAAGATAGAACAAGTAGACAAGAGCACACTGATAACAAATCTCATACAAGCATGGGAAGGCAAACAATTACACGGCAGATTCAAGTGCGACCTCAACAGACAACACGAACTCTCTACGAAATGGATTGAGCTAGGACAATTATATATAGAAACAGAAGGTTTCATGTGTGCGATACAGGACCAAGTCATACCTACACGGAACTATCAGAAATATATAATGAAGACCCGCATGGACAACGACAAATGCAGAATGTGCAAAACAACATCAGAAACAATCCAACACATTACATCAGGATGCCCAAGTTTAGCACCAACAGAGTATTTAAATAGACACAATCTCTCTGCTAAAATTCTCCATAAATACTTAGTCCAGAAATTTGAAATAAAGACGATAGACGAACCATATTACAAATACACACCTGAACCAGTCAACGAGAATCAGGAATACAAAGTATATTGGGACAGAGCAATTACAACAGACAAAACAACCATGAATAATAGACCGGACATAGTGATAATAAATAAGATTGATAAGACCCCAACTTTAATTGATATTGCACACCCCCTGGATCATAACCTACAAAAAACAATAACAGAAAAAATCAGGAAATACACAGACCTTGCATAAGAAATAAAGTCAATGTGGAAGATGGAAAAGGTTTATATACTACCCATTGTCATTTCGGTCACAGGACTCATACCATCGGAGCTGCCGAAAGAATTGAAAAACACGACTTGCCTGCACATTTGATAACAGAAATGCAGAAATCAACGGTAATGGAAACGTGTAGGATTGTGAGGAAAATAATAAAGGAATGAAAAACGCCAACAAGGAATGAGTTTGCGAAAGCCCTCATTACCTTTACCCATGCAAACACCTAAGCATGAGAATTGCGGAAGATAATAATAATAATATCAGTTAATAATTTCTAGAAGATAACATTCATTTCTTTGAAAAATAATTCAATATCACATGTGGGGTGCGTATTTGGACGGTATATTGAAATTATCACATACTTTATTGAATTTATTCGAGCCTCGATTGCCGAGCACTCGATAACATACGGAATACTATGTTCTACCAAATCTGATCGCTCTCTAAACGGTATATCATATTTACAATATATTTTATTGCGCATCCTTCGTGGCGACAGGTTGACAATATTTGGATGCAAGTTTATACCCATCGATGTGAAATGCGTTTAATTCAGCAGAACTCTGCCAACGCTCTGTGATGCAAACAAAACATGCGTTGAAACTATTTACAAATTGTTCTAACCTAACCAAACAATTGCCTAAGAAATGAACATTTTGATGTATAACCTATCTTCGAATCTCGTGCTGGGATTCTGTTGAGACTAGAGAAAAAATTATTTGTTTTGGTACCTTCAGGCCACAAATTCGGATTTTTCATTTCTTCAAATTTGTTCGCCGGGACTGTAATCTTGAAGGACGAGTATTCTTGAGGTCTTCTTGATTCCAGTTCATCACATTCAACGCCAATAAACCCATTATTACTCAGATATTGGTGTAATATTTCAGGTTGTAATGACGGATCTAGCTTACAGACGTGTAGATATCACGTAATTTGGAGCACTTTTAATAGAAATCTCACCAAGTTTTTCATTCCCAATAATACTTCCATCAACTCTTCTCGATTTCCTACTCCTAACAAGAGGCAATTCACCATCATTCTTGGAAGTTTCCTTATTTGTCTCATTTTTCTGAACATGAATCGGGTTGACTTGAGTGGTATTTTCTTCGGGTTTCAGAAGGTTGTTTTCCGATTAGAGGGGTAGTTTCTGTTCGGTTTGTTTATTAATTGCCGTGGTTTTAATTTTCTTGGCAGTCGAATTGGGTGCTTCAACTGCCTCAGAGTATTTCTTCATTTTTGGCTTTGGATCAATATTCGTAAGATTGGATTGGTTTGTATTTTCAGCTCTTAATTGTTTAACCTCATTTTGTAGTTTTGATATTTCTAATTTTATGTCTTCGAGAACTGGTGAGAAAATTTTTTTCAAATGATTGAACGACTATAGTAGTGAACTTACTGAGTATTTTATCGGTGATTAATTCATTCTTCTCCAGCGAATGAGGATTTTCAACAGTTGGGGTTATGTCAGTTGACATACATATATCACACAACCCAGGTTTTAATTTCACCAGTTAATTTCATTTTTAAAGGGTCTCCACACTCATATTAACACACTGTGTATGAAACAAATGAGAAGTGTTTTTAAAACACAGTATAGAGTCGTCATAACGACTGATTGGTTTACGGCCGTTTTCAATAAACAACCGAAGATAGCCGATAGCCGATATTTGTCTACCAGGGTTAGAGAAATCGATCCATTTGTACCTACTTCTGTTTCAATATTCTATCTGCCTACGGCGATTTCTACCGGTTGGTAGGGTGTATCGTTGGTTTCGGAAAGAGGTCAGATGGGCCTACCAGAGATACGAACCCTCGAAGTAAATGAGCCTACTGGCGTTTCAAAGAACTTCAAACTTAACCAAAGATAGTTGAAAGAATCTTCGGTAGCTTCATTTTGTTTACCGGTGGAATTCGGGCAGTAAGAACTATGGATAACTGTTGGGAATTTTAATTAAAATACATTTTATTGCAGTTTTCTGGGATACCTGAGCGGAATTGAATTGTATTAATGAAGTACTTTAATAACGACAATAGCGATATAGAATTATTGCAATAAATTGATAGGATGAAGATGAGGAATGGAAAGAAACGATTACGCGAAAAGTCCATAAAGTACTTAAATGATTAGGAGTTCACATGTAAATTCTGATTGAGCAAGAGTGTGGTGAATGAAGTTTTCATTTATATTCGAAAGTAAAATCTCCAAGGTAAGACTGTTTGAACCCATTCAGTTCAGAAATATCCACCACGTTCTTAGTTTTCAGGAATCACGGAAAAAAAGCTGTAGCGGAATTGTGTGTGCAGTACGTTCCAATAGAAAAGTTCTACCAACAAGAATTTCACAAAATTGCTTATATTTATAGGCTTTCAGGCTACATAATGGTGTAACTCGTGTATTGATACAGTCAACGAGTAAGTATTCACTCTGAAAATACAATGACATTTTCAGAAATAGTGAAAATATGACACTTCACATTGGGAGATTCAAGAAATATGAAAAGCATATTATTTTCGTATGTTCAGGTAGTGTGTGATGTAATACTTATGCTTTCGAATATTTCTACTTGGTGACCAGCATGAATTCATGATACAATAATGGTTAATCATTCAGATTTGGAAGGTGAATTTTATAAACTGTTCCTAACAGTAGCAACAAGCATCTATTGTATAATAATTTTAATATATTGTGAACAACAAGTCAGACTTGGAAATCGTTGGTTATGGTGTGATAATGGATATCCAATACTAGAGCTGAACAAATATTCACGAAATCTCAAATCATGTATTTATTATTTTTATGTATTAACAAACTGAAAGATAATAATTTAGTTGAAAACAATATATACAATGAGTTGAATTTCAAGTCAAATACTTTTTCAGGAGATATGGTATTCGGAGGAAAAGATACAGTGGCGCAGCAGAGGGCCCCGCAGACCCCGCAGTGCGGGGGGGCCCCGGCACTAAGGGGGCCCCCTGAGCCAAGAGAAAAGCTTTGAATGGGGCCCAATAACTATTGAACTTGCCAATTCGCGATATTTTTCTGATGATGTAACGAACAAAACGTAAACAATGAAGGTACAGTTATCATTCTCGACAAATAGAGAAATATTCCTGAATTTTATTCAAAAAACATTAAAGGTTTACAGTAATTCGATTCGTCATATTACTAAATCGCACCCTGTGCTACCACCCTATTTTTAAGATTTTTTTATATAGCGTCAAGCTTTTCGGCATTTCTCTTTGAACGTCGCCACATGATCGTTTCATTAGGGGGTGGGCGGCTTATTTGACGTGTTGTTCTTCAGGCGACTTATCTGTTATTGCAGAAATTATTGTCAATTCTCCAATCAGCACATTTTTATGAAGAAGGGAGAAATATTATGAAATCTTTTTATTTCCATTCTAGTAGTGAGAGAAACAAGAGTAACAAGTGTTTGAATACAAAACCACGTTGTGAGTTTGTTTACATTCAAAGACAAAGTTTTCAATATTCTGACTTTTTTAGTGCTTTTTGTTTCAGGATCACAATCTCATGAAGGTTTGTTCCAGAATTAATTCGGTAGCTTATTTATGCGTTAAGAAATGTCACTCATATTTTTTCATTATTCAGTTATTGAATGCGCAAATTAAAAACGGCAGTTTGAATATCTTATAATTTTTCAGATATTAGAAAACATGTCAGAGCGGAAAAAAAAATATTTGGGTGGAGCTTGCAAAAGAAAACCACAGAGAGAAAAAAAATGCATTTTTGATGAGCCAATGACTGAGTCACATTGAATTATTCAGCACAGTGGCGTATTAGGCTTCAAATGGGGCTCCAATAATTTCATTCTATTGAACTTGCCGCATCGTTATCTTTTTCTGATGATATTGTAACATAAACATAAATCGCAGAGGCTAAAGCCTGTACGCAGAAAACTAAAACAATTCTTTTCGGGGCTCTCTTTAAACATCGCTCAATGATCGTTTTATTGGGCTTAGGATAATCAAGAATTATCTTAGGAATTCAATGTCGCAAACTCGTCTATCAGACTTTTAAGCCTACTCCAGCTTCGAATAAGAAGCTGGGTTGAAACTTGAAAATATGCAAGCTGTAAATATAGCTACAGCTACTTGAAGATATTTCCAAGAGTTACAATTTTAAAGAAGTACAAGCAGTAAAGAGTGTCACTTATAGATAGTTAGTTTCCTGTATTCAGCCATAACCTCGGCTGGGTTTATTATTCCATAGAGTTTATATTTGAAATGGATGTGAATTTGCTTTTGATTGAGCAAGCTAAATAAGGCCATTTTTAGGACCTGGGGCCTATTGCACCAGACTACTTTGCACTTCGCTCTTTTCACTTTCCAAATGAATTCAAATGCACAAAAAGCGTTCGGAATTAAAACATGCAAAGTAAAAAGTTACAAATCAGTTTGGTACAATATAGGTCTCCTAGTGCCTGTTTATTGTAAGCTTCGTTGCCACCGCAATAAATGGAGTTGTTCAAAATAATTGAACGGTCTACTAGAACAACGTTGGATGTCATTTTATTTTTTGTCTAATTAATTTAGGGTTTTTGTTAATTTTTATGTAATTAGGTTTCACCTGTATGAAAAAAAGCTGTTCATTTTATTAATTGTTATAATTTTTTTATTGTCCCTACTGCTTAGATATGATAATTCTCTGCTCATTTACCCATTATTGGAGTTCCACGAGGAAATGCAGTTGAACAAGACCAAAATGGGTAACCTTACGATAACAAACAAATATGAATGCAATTGTGCTTTCAATTAGAATTTCTCAATTTTAGCATTGTGATTTCAGCCTAAATGTTATTCTTCTCTTTTATTCTTTTAGTCCGCTTCTTTAAATCCAAATATTGACAGCAGAAAGACAGTCACATGTAATTAATTGATTTTCTGCACTAAAATTAAGATTTTTCATTATTTAACTGTTAACGAGTAGAAGAAATCTTGAAATTGATATCGTTCGTATCAGTATTCATGCAACCCCATTTAATTTCTTATCACGTTCATGATTTTTTTAATTATTTTCCTAGATCCCTTGATCCCCAATACTTGTTTTAAATATTCATTTATTCACAAGTGAAACCCAAAGGAAGGGTTGAAGTAAAATTACTTCAACCAAATCAGATTGGAAAGTAAGTTTAACGAAATACTTTATTTGTAGTTTCCCCCCCGACTCCAATTGAGTGGATAATAGTATTATATTTTTCATTCTGGTATTCCCCAATTCCAATTTTAAACTAACAAAACTTCCAAATTCTAAACATAGATCATGAGGTGTCTTTATGCCTATTCTTTCATCAAAAAAAGGGGAAAACGGAAAAACAACGGAATTTATATGAATAATTACATTCCAATTCGACATCCAATCATAGTGATAATACAAAAATATGCGATTAATGATGAGAACTGCAGAAGTCCCTATCTATCCATGCTTTAACCAAGATATGGTTAAACCATAATTGTGAAACGCAAACCATTGATAGATATCAGCACCGATAGAAGGCCGGCAAAACCGAAGATAGAGCTCTATCGGCTATCTTCGGTTGTTTATTGAAAACAGCCGTGAGAGCACTTGCAACACGTAACGGCCATCTTGATTATCACCAACCCTTAATTAAACAAGTGGTCCAAACAAACCGGAATTTTGAAAATCTCAAGTTTTGGAAACTGAAATCTACGTTGATTATTAAATTCAAGAGCGATTCACTCTGCAAAGACGGCTGTTCTTCAGGTGGTTGATTCGACGAGGTCCGATTCCATTAACTTCAATTCATTGAGGGAATTTCCCGGTGTACAACAGGCATTTAGTTCAGATCAAGCCATCCAGAGGCAAATTAGAAGTAATTCACCGATCGAATTTCTTTCATCATTTCAAGAATAAAAACGAACATGAACACGGAGTGAGTATCCACATATATGCTGTACATCAAGTATAGAATGGTGATAATTTTAGTTTCCGAAAGAAAATCAATTGAATATTTTTCAACATTTTCTGAGGTGGAGTGAAAGAACTTTCTATTGGATTTCATTACTAATTCGTTGCATTTTTTCATTTGAGTGAAGTTTTCATATTTCAGATCATTTCTTGATTTAGTTCAACTGCTTTTCAGTTACCGTTGCAATTTCGAGTAACATAACTCAACATTTTTGTGTTGAATGATTTGAATATTATGTGAACTCTCAAATGATTTCGAACCATACGTTATTTACGTACCATTCTAAAGTCTTTTCATTACTCCGATATTCTTTTTTTTTCTGAATTTGTTTATATCAGGTGTATTGTTCATGCGTATCAAATCCGTTGGGTTCATTTGCTAGATTTGATTCTTGAATGCTGATTTTCGTTTTAAAATTTGTTTATATCATTTTTAGGTAACATTTACTGGATATAAACTTGCTTTTCATTTCAACTTTCAACTTCGAGGATTTTTCCTTTATAATTTATATTGCATATTATTTTGCCAAATTATCATTAGAAGTTATTGCTTGAAAATATTTGAATATTGTAGTTTTAACAAGCAAACTGCATTCTCAACTCTTCCTCTCATTGAAAGCTTCAAAGTTTCTAATAAAATGTCGGAAATATTACTTGAACAGGAAATATTGCTGGCTCGAATATCGTGGTCTTATACCAATTTCAAAAAGGATGGTGGTTCTAAAATGACATTGAGTAATTGCAAAATTAAAAAGGAGAATTTAAAAAAGGGTTGGAACTATCATAAAATCAATCATTACAAGCTTTTGTTAGATGATTCCGATGAAATCAGGAAATCTAATTATTTCCAGACTGATCAATTTGCTATAACTGACGAACTCTACTTGGACAGATGTATCACATTTCAAACTTTTCTCGATTCAATCAAAGTTACCCCTACTCCATTTAACATGGATTTCAACACCAATATTTCAATATCAATATAAGAATGCGATATTTCAAAATAGTCTTTGAATTTTTATTCATAACTGATTGAATTTACTGAAGGTCATCATTAACTCCAGAATTTTTTGCCCTGTTTTTTGTTTTTTCTCTTGACTTTTCTTCTCATCAGGAACAAATCTTGATATATATTGAAAACACTATTAACGGGAATAAATTTGCACTTTTTATTATTAACATATTAAGATTTCTCAGTTGCTCTTGAACTTGTTGGAAATGTTTGTATCTGAATCGTTTAATTTAAACCTACTTTAGAAATCCCCTATGAATATAATTGAATCATGACAATTAATTTTTCTTTGATATTTCGGTTTTCAGTTCATTTGAGAATGTCTCACGGAAATATTAACCTAAATGAATGTATTCATCAACATCATTCCACTTTTTTTTGGCACAGGAAACCTTTTTCTCAACATGATGCTTCGAAACGAAGACATTGTTTTCGAATTTTCAGATTTACCTGAACTTTGTCAGAACAATTCTAGATTATTTGCTGCTGGATTTTCCTACGAACAAACAATTGGATATTTTTCCTTTCATCCAATGCCTATTTGGTTGAAGTTTCATATAACAGTAAACTATTATGCAGATAATGAGTTTGAAATATCACGATTGAATGGCTGGTCGTTTATTGGACCAGTTGAAAGGTCATACAAAAAAGCTCGATAAATTATATCTGAAAAATCTATGTTTTGTTGGAGATATTATATGGAAATATTGAATTCCGACTCTGCTTTGTTACCGTGGCTTTCCAAAATGTTGTAAAACGGAGCTTTTCGACTTCGCTTTTTGTGTTGTATGAGCAATATAAATAGATTTCGGTGTCCATCAGTACCTCAGCGGTAACTACTGTTCGAAGGCTGGATTGCGACTGAGCTGGAATTCTAAAGATCTTCCTGAGATGAAATACCTACACCTACTAATCGAATAAAAAATGTGTTCCGACCCCAAAAGTACTCACTCATCATGAAGCTACGTATATTAATTAGTCCATGCGCGAATTTCAAAGTATATCGGTATTCAATATTTAAATCATCCGAAACGAATAGTTCATCAAGTCCGATTCAAAACTTCCCTCTTCTGAAACTAGAACCATGACATTCTGAAGGTTGAATTCGTAACGATGCGATAGCTCGTTGCTGCATGCCGTACAACTCTCGTGAGGTATCTCACTCTACACCCTGGTATGAGTCGCGTTCTCACAGAGGTCGCTGACTTGCCAGCCAGAGGCCAAGCAGAACAAAAACTCACAACTCGTCGCTTTGTTGTTTCTTTTCTCCATGGGGTTCGCACAAAATGTAATATGTTTATCCAATTAGTGAGAATTGATCGAAGGCACAAATTTTAATCATTCCAGCGAAATTTCTTGGGAATTTCATAAGAATATGGTCCTCGTGATGGTTAGTTCCAATCAGTGGTTACGTCAGTATTCATGGTGAATGGTCATGGTGAATGCAAAAAAAAACATTGATTTCAATTCAATACTTTCATAATCGATATCGCTATGTGTTGAAGATTGATTTAAAAATGTAATGCATGTCACCTGCAATATTGATCTTCCAGATATGCGAACTATGTGGTTCATCTTATCAACAAATACATATAGAGAAAATAACATGAGGATCTCATGGTAGTGACCGGCCCTATTGAATTCTAGACTTCTAGGAAAGCCATAATCAATGATATCTAATATGTCGAAATCATCCTCATATAGATAATCAATTTCATTTATTAAAAATCTATCCATAATAATTATTAAATTCACGCAATCAAAACAACACGTCTAAACTGAAGTTCGTTTTTGACGTTTGAATATTTGAGACCGGCTAAAGCTTTGTTTGAGCAAGCCATGAATATTCGCTTGTCAAAATAGTCATAACTTATGTGGCACTTAAACTGCGGTGCAAGAGAATCGGCGTCTCAAACCTAACTTAAAATTTGGGTTGGACGAAAGTCAGACCTATATTTGACTGTGCAAGTGGGCATCATTGCATGATTACTGCCAATCATTTCTGCTCGAGTCTTTTAGAATGGGATCATATGCTCAACACTTAAGTGTATTATCCGATTATCGGTCTATATTGAAATGAAAGTATGTATAATACTCTATTCATGTGAAGGATATGGGAGAATTTAATCTTCGATATGCAACAACACAAATATTGAGAAATTGTATTATATTTTGTTCGGATACAACTGAAAAGAATCGCGAAAGGCGGAAGAGCTCACCTTATGAAATTATACAACACTTCGTTCGAATGATATTTGCTGTTCTGTGCTGACATAGCTGTAGACAAAATTCAAAAGTTTTTTTTTGGTTTTATTTGTTTTTGGAATTGAAGGTTTTTCAAAAAAATTGTAGGGAAACAAATTTTTTCAGAAATCTTTTTCCATAACCACAATTTCATCGCTGCATGTCGACAAAAAGACGACATGCACCGATGAGAAGCGTAGAAAGAAGATGGCACCAAAATATCCGGAAAAATACTTTCTCTGATGATTTTTGCTAGAAGATTTGTTTTTGAATTACAGTTACCAGGAAACAGATCATAATACAAATTTAAACAGTAACCAACGTTAATGTGGATGATAATTAATTATTCGTAATCATTGATGACTACGTATGAAAATTTCATCAAAATAAAAAAAAAATATATAAAAAACGAAACCTTGAAGAAATTTAGGAACTGGACTTCTAGGGAAAACAACATTCAAATCATTAAAATCTGATAAAGAAGAAGATGATAAATTATGGCTGTTCATCTCCTTAAAAAAGGAGTGTGAAAGAAAAGTTGTTAAAGAGTACGTAATATTGAATCTGACAACGCGCACCCTAGCGACAACTTCACGTAATTCAATAATACTGAGTTCCGAGAGATTGAGAGAGTGAAAAAAGGCTGACGGTAGAGGTGTTATAAGGTGTGGAAAGGAACAGAAAAGGTCTCTTCCCCATTACTTCTGCTCTGCGTAGGTACTTTATTGAAATAGAGTTGCCAAGGTTTTACAATGCATTAGGTAATGAAATCAGGACTTTGTATTGAAATTCGAAGATGATTCCTTTCATGCTTGGTAGGATGAAACAAAGGAAGAGGACGATCAGGCGCATCTCACGATCAAGAAAGAGCGAGTACTGTGGAGATCAAATAGGCCTTTGAAGGACTTCCTTTTCTTCTAGTTGTTGTAACGTGAAAAATCACGTATTTCACTGAATATACCAGGCGCATGTTCGGTTCTTAGCGGAGTGAGTACTGACCACGACTTCTTCAGTAGTAAGATTGCGGATGTCAACGCTATAATTGATATATGTAGTTAGATTTCTATCGAGGAAATTCGATATACCACGAAGTGGGATTTAGGCGGACGTTCGAAGAAAGGGTGGATATATTCAACGAATATTCCACATACCGTATAAACGGATTTGAAAGGGGAAAAGGTAGAGTGAGACTCACTACTGCTGGACTGATATTTAGTCAGGATGTTTTATATATTTTAGATTATTTTCCAAATTCTGTTGGGAACACCAGTTCCATAGGACGGTATCTTGACCAGGTATTCTGCAACAAGAAAGCAGGCCTCCGGTGCCCAGAAAGGAGTAGAAGATACAACCCTCTTCGCTTTGTGAAAAGGACCACAGATAAGTGGAAAAACTTAATAAAGAACTTTTCTCCCTCATATCCTATGGAAATTGCATTTAATTCAATTTAGAGACAATTGGTGCAACTGTTCAACTTCCATTTCTGTACCTAAATATATCAGACTGTATTGAGATTTTCGATTTTTAATCAAACCTGAAAAATCAGAGCAGATCTAAAGTAGAAAGGTAGGTTTCACAGTGTCTAGTTATTTTTCCCCTTTTTTTTTTATTTACTGCACGTTTTCGAAAAATAAAGCCTAGCCGGGCCGAAACGTGACAGGTGGCGCCCAACGTAAATATTTTTTTAATTTAATCATATCCTTTCATTTCGATCTGCTGCGATAATAAGGTTATAAATTTGTAATTTTTCGGAGGAAGAACAGTGAAAGAAAATCATTATCGCGTCTCGTCTGATAGTAATACACATTGGGAATTCAATTCGTCACATGTGTTGAGAAAAATACGAGTTTTCATATAGACTGAATAATATTCTGCTTGAATTATTTCTCTGATATTGAATGGGATTTTTATTCTCGTTCGTTTCATATTGAACTGGTGTTTTCAGCAGTGATTTTCTATTTTGTTTTCGGTCTGAGGTATTGATTATTTATCAGCCCAGTAGAACCTCACCATATTCTAATATAGGCGAAGAAAATACATACGTCGTAGTTTGGTTTCCTTCAGGTTTTTTTTCGTGTTTATCTGAAATATGTCGAGACCTAACTATGAGATTAAGACCATGTACACATTAGGCGTTAGGAAACGCGCGTTAGCCAAACGCGCGTTTCAAAATACAAGTGCTCCAATGTATCCGTACACATGCAAACGCGCGTTTGTATCCAACGCCCGGAAAACGTGCGTTTCAAGATATTTTCTGAAGCGCGCGTTGAATATGCGTCAGGTGGGCGTTTCGAGATACATGTGTTCTTATGCAGTCGTACACACTTCAACGTGCGTTTTCATGATGATTGTATCTAATTTGAAAATGAAAATGGAATTTGTGACATGACGAGTCCCGAATATGAAAATAAAATAGTGAAAAAAAGGAATTGGGAAGAGATAGTTGAAATTTTCAATAAAGTTCCAGATAAAAAGAAAATCTTAGAGGGAACTGATAATGTCATCAACTGCATTCCTATTCATCTTTTCTTGTTTTCGAATTTCAGTCCAAAATATCAACTTCGGTCATTTTCTCCGTTTCTGATGTTTGTGCTCGGATGTCAAAATGAAAACATTATACAGACATTTTTTTATAGCAATCCAGTAGCATACTATATTTTTTCCCAATAGGCTTCCTTGCTTATTCATGCTATAAGTTGAAGTTGTATTTTTTCCTCTTGGGAAAACATACACTACTGGATTGCTTTGAAAAAGTGTCTGTATGATGTTTTCATTTAACATCCTAGCACATTCAGTAAAGGAAGACCGAAATTGAAATTTCCCAAATTTCAATTTTATCCTCGAGAATGAAAGAAGAGGAATGCAGTTGATGGATTTATCAGTTTCTCTAAAAAAGACGACCGTAAAGTGTGATTCATTTTCCTCTATCTCTTTAGGTTGAAAAATTCAAGTTCACCAATTTTGTCCACCCTGTACAGTGAAATGAAAAAAGTACCCAAGAACCGACGCCTTTCAAGTAAAAGTGAATTGTTCAATATCGTTCAAAGAGGACAAATTCCTCAAACGAAAACAACACATCAAGCATATCTATTTCCATATTCCTCAATAAATCCAGGAGCGTATAACTATGTTGATATTAGCATCAACACAGACTTCTCAGCAGTGGACTAGAGCTCGAACGCCACTGCAGACAGGGTGGGAATCATCACGAAGCCAGCAATCAGAAAGCTTAGATCAGTTTGAAAAAATGTTTCTTATTTTTTCAAAGTACGAACTTCAAAGTGACAACAAGTTTTTCTTCTGAAGATATTGTCTCTCTGAAGGTGGTTGATTTACTATCCTCTTTGATCATATTGGGTGGGTCATCAAATTATGTGACAGACATTCTGACATAATTGAAAAACTTCGATCAATGTTGCCGTAATTTTGGATACAGTATTTGAAACCTCCCATGCGTTAGTCCATCGCGTGATATTGGGTGAACCCAATTTTTTTTGTCTTTGGCATCGCCTTTTATATCGACCGTAGATGAACCAAACACACCGAATCACTTCAGCATTCATTTTTGAAGTATCTACTGAACTAGTACGGTATGCTCGCCTTAATTAATAAAATATAACGCTGATCTAACGCCGAACTAACTCTGCAGTGTGTACGCTGCCAACGCGCGTTAAACGCAACGCCAAACGCCTAATGTGTACGAAGCCTAACCGTTTGAGCAATGATGAACTTGCCTATGAATTGGCTATTCCTGGAATTACGAAGGTTAAAAGAGTTGATGATATGCGACAGACTTTACGTCAACTTTTGAGATTGGAAAAGGAAAATAATTCATTGGCATACCCTTCATACCCGTTCGAATACACTGCAGATTCGAACGCTTTAACAGCAAAATTAAAAGAAATCCAAGAATTATTTGATAATTTCGACGGTTCAGATCAGGGTTTACATAAAAAATTGTTATCTAAGTTAGCACATTCGATAGGGCGCAGTAACATTTCATTACCAAAGACCGATGAAGAACTGAAAAATAGATCGGAAGTATTAGTTGAGTTTTCAACCTTGAAATCTGATATTCAGAAGAAAGTTAAAAGTTTTCATAGACAAAGTTCAACACCCTTAACATTAGATCAGCAATGCAATGAATCAGCGTCTTCTTCTGATGACGAAATCTTAGAGTGCTTTTCAAATTTCAAATTGGAATCAAATAAAGATGCAACTAATATGAACTCAGTTCGTTCTTCCCAAGCATTTATTACTGTTCCAATTCACATGTGGAATTTAAAGTTTACGGGGGAACCTACGGATATGTCTGTTAGTGCATTTCTAGAAAAAGTTGAGGAATTAGCCATAGCGAGACATTTATTTATTTATTTATTTAAAAAGAGTTAAGAGTTAAGGCAAGCCTATAAAGCTCAAAAATAAACATAAATATACAAACATGGAGAACATATTGTATATGAATGAGAAAAGAAAAAAAAGTGCAATAGAGTAGTGAAAAAAAAGGGAATTACATAAATATCTGCCAGAACGAAAGTCACTATCGGACACGGCGGCACAAACTGTCGTAATTGTTTTTGAAAGCATTCACTGACACAGAGTTGACTACTGTTGGAGGCAGACTATTCCAAGCATCAAAAACCCGGTTAGGAAGGAAATGTTGCCTCTGCGTCGTCTTAAAATTCTGCTTGGAAAGTTTATAAGCATGACCGCGAAGACGAGTGTCGGTGTTCCTGCCAAAGAGGCCACTAAGATCGACACCAAATCAATTGTGAAGGGCACGGTAGGTTGCAATCAGGTCTCCTCGAATCCTCCTGTCTGCAAATGCTGGTAAGTTCAGAGACAATCGCTCCTCATAGGATGGGCGCAAAATCCCATATGGGATCAAAGTCGCTCTACGCTGGATACCCTCCAACAATGTTAAATCACCTCTCAGTACCGGGGACCAAACAGGGCTAGCAAACTCGATAATGGGGCGGATATAGATCTTGAATAACGCAGCACATGTTTCGGGTTCACATCTGTTGAATGCCTTCTGGATCATAAACAGAGATCTTTTAGCCTTGTTCGCGACAGACAGAATATGCTCAGACCAAGTCAGGTTCTCGGTTATAATCACACCCAGGTCACAATGATTGCTGCAGGCGTTGACTGGCACATCTTCCAGATAATATTGATGGCGGGGATTGCGGTAACCCAAGTGCAGAACAACACACTTGTCAGGATTGAGGGGAAGCTGCCACTCCCGGCACCAACGGCTCAACGCCACTAGGTCCTCCTGAAGTTCACCAGAGGCCACAAGAAGTCTTGTAAATATCTTAGTATCATCGGCAAATTGGGAACAATTAGATTTGAGGATCTTGGGTAAATCAGATGTATAGAGGAGAAACAGCAGTGGGCCCCTGTGGAACACCACTCAATACAGGCCTTGGCGCAGAGAGAGCCCCTCCGACCCTAACCCGGAAGACTCTGTCCGTAAGAAATGCCTCGATCCAACAGAGAAGACGGCCTCTAATTCCGATGTGCTTCAGCTTGTGAAGGAGAAGTCTATGAGGTACTCGATCGAATGCACGAGAAAAATCCAGGTAGATCACGTCAACCGGATGGGACTCGTCTAGAGAACTCGACCAGGAATTGAGGCATTCGAGTAGATTGGTAACCACCGAACGTCCGGGGAGAAAACCATGTTGGCCGTCTGGTATAAGCCGGTTAGTTAGGGCAAAATGAAGGACTTTCTCATGGATAATCTTCTCACACACCTTCGATACGATCGGAACCAAACTGATGGGACGATAGTTGGCAGCGTCCCTTTTGTCTCCCTTCTTGAATATGGGCGTCACTAAAGCACTCCGCCACGTCGAAGGCAAGTGGGAAGTCTCGAAAGAGCGTCTGAATAAGAGGGAAAGGGGGTATGATAGTTGATAAGCACACTCTCTCAAGAGTTTGGCAGAGAAACCGTCCGCACCCGGCGAAGAGCCGACACTCAAACGAGACAGGCGCAGTTCAACTTGAGATTGAAAAAAATCGACGTCTGTGATTTCAGCTGAGTTGCACGGGCCAACCAGTTTCGGAAAATTTGTACTTCCTCTGGTGAAGGAGGATTCGAAAAAATGAGCTAACACTTCTGCAGATTCTTCAGGACCGGAGCAAGGTTGATTGTTGCAGTTATTAACATGCGGGATGTCGACTTTGGAGTTAAGGGTGGACCTGACATATTTGAAGAATTTTTTCTTGTCACTCGAACGAACTAGTTTAGATTCATAATCATTTTTAGATTTTCTGATTAAGGATGAAATGTTTCTGAGTCGAATTTATTTGATGGTATTATAGAGTTATTGGACGGAAACGCATTATGTTGGTAACGTAGTATACGTAAACATTTGATAGGATGGAAAGATTTTTCACAAAAACTAAGAAAACAATTTCAACCACCTGATTATAATTCAAGTTTATTCGAGGAAATAAAAAAACGTACACAGGGACGCGAAGAAAATATTGGCATATATGTAGCAATTATGGAAAACTTATTCAGTAGATTATCAACCCAATTATCGGAGCAATCTCGTTTGCAAATTGTTCTGAAAAATTTGACACCATATTATCAACGTCAATTAGGTACTAGTCTGATAGAGACTTTTGAGGATTTATTAAATGTTGGTAAATTAATTGAATTGCGGAAAATTAATGCAGGTTCTTATGTTGCACCCACGACGGAGCTCAATAAGTTGTTGGAACCAGACCTAGATTATAAGGAATCTATCTCGGGATTTTCGGGAAGTTCGGGAGTACGCCAATCCACTAGTAGGAAGAGAAACGATATAAAGTATTTCAAATGTAATAATTTTCGTCATATAGCGTCGAATGGCATGAAATCGGAAAAAAGAGAAACTCTGAGATGTTTTAGATGCAATAAAATCGGGGTTACAGTAAGAAATTGTCCGAAATGTTCAAAATCAAATTCGGGAAACGAGGAAAGGAGACAGATGTAGGCGGTCTGCTGTCTCTTTCACAATCAGGGACGGCGGTTGAACGAAATAAACTGTGTATTATATTGGACTATATTTTTGCTTCGAAAAATTGTGAAGATAAACGCCCATATCTATTAATATCGATATTAGGTTTTGAGGTGAACATTACTGGATTTAGGGTGTACTCCCAATAAACACAGGAACGTTCTAAAAACGTTGTATTTTTTAGGTAACGTCACTTATTTTCATCGTTGAAAAAACTGGAAAATGTCGTTAGGAAATACGTTTCTTTTTCGTTTCATAATAACGTTTTTTTCTTACGTTTTTTCTAGGTGAATTCAACGTTGCAAGACCAATTATTATAATGAATAATACCGTTATAAAACGTTATTATTCAGTTTAAGCGTAACGATGTATTTACGTTTGGAAAATAACGTTGCTGAGTAACGAGTTCTCAACGTTGATGTATATTTCAGAATGTTACATATATGAAACGTTTATTTGATGCGTTGAGGTAACGTTGATTTCAGATATCGAATGAACCATTATTCGAAATATTTCTGAATCGATATTATTTTTATTTCAATATAATCCTGAATTGGAAAATGATAATGCTGGCAATCAAACACAGATTCCTTGATATATATTTTGTATTAACTCACAAGTATCATCTATGAAAAAATAAATATCAATTTAGACAAAACAATATACATATAAAAAAATATAATATGTAACCTTGTTTTTTCTTTCTTCTTTGGTTGCGTCTAGGTCTCGTTATCTGCAGATCAATACCTGCCCCATACTCTTTCTTAACAGCCACTGAAACAACACATAAACTACATCAAAAAATTTGAAAATATAAGTATAGAAGATGGAATCTTACCATAAATAAGTTGCATTGTCTTTGGATCTTGAAATTCTTCTTCTTCCTGCTCTTCCAATTGGGTATATAGGCACGCTGAATCATTTGTGAAAGAAATCTCAATATTCTTCTCTTGTGGTCTTCCGGACAAGTAGGATTCTCCGATAAACTTCGATCAGGCGATCTTGAAATAAAGGTTAATAATATAGATTGTAACGAATAACAAGACATACACAATCTTCTAAATGCTTTCGACTCGAAAAAATGTATATAAGTTTGCCACGGGATTTCTTGTTAGCTGTCATCAATAAAATCACTCAGTATGCTGAACTCAATATAATATGTCCCATAAGAAATTGCAAAATTATATGTTCATTGAAAACGGGACTTTTAAACAAAAAAAAAAACAGGAAGATGTGTGGATTGGTAACTCCAGCTAACAATACTGGCACTACTTATAAATATCACATACCTATATCATGAAAGTTTAATAATCAATATGAAAGAAAGTTTGTAGAGTGATATATTCCTACTTACCCAATTATCCTTCTCTCGAAGATTCACTCATAGTCAGTCATAAATTAATGTTGTATTCACAATCGACGTAACCTAATACGTAAAAATCAAAGTTGAAACTACCAAAATTCATACGAAAACATAACATGAGTTGAATGTAAAGGAAGAAATAATGCAACATATTGTTAATACTTCTATTCTTATTGGGTATGTTACGTCCTCTATGAATCAAGCATAACACGAAACAAAACAACTGGTTGCTCACACTGACTTACTCAACTTGCATAATGCCGGATTCGACACTATTCCAACTTCCAATCCCTCCCTGCTTAATACGTATAAGCACCGTTGTCAAGCGAAATTTATCATTATCTTTTCGGATAAAATTAACATAGGTTTCTATATAAATGATTGTAGCAGAGACGAAATATGGTACAAAAATATACTTTCATTAATAATCATGGAGTTCATGTTATAAACGAATCAGAAATTCGAATGTAGAAAACGAATTCGGTGGATATGATATTTTTGATGATCAGAAATGGGGAAACGAAACACAATTTGGCAATCAGGTTACATAAACGTACTATCACTACAGGTAATTCAACGTTGAATATGTACTGCGAAAATACGTTGAATATCTACTGCAAAAATACGTTGAATATCTACTGCGGAAATACGTTGAAAATGTACTGCGAATATACGTTAAAATAAAGTGGGCATTCCATAAACGAAAATATCTAATAAGGAGTTCTCACTTGCTAACGTATTCCGTTGGAAGCATAATATAATTGTCTTATTGAAACTCTGCAAAATTCCAATAAACTTATCAACTTCATATTGATATTCAACTATTTTCATCGGATATGTGAACGTTGGAATTATGAAACATGAAATGTTAATATAAATGAATTTTTTCGAAAAGGACGAGAAGAATGCCTTTTTATGAAAGAAAACTTGTAAGTGTGTAAAAAAAGTGGATTTATCATGGTAAACTGATATGTAGTTCCAAGAAAAACTGTGACTCTCAAGTAGAATAAAGGCTGATTGAATTCATGGTTGATTAATCGTGATTCATTGAACGTTTATTTAATGTTGCTCAGCTCTCTTTGAACACACGTTACGAAAAATACAATAAGGATACGTTTCATAATGGTTGCAGTAGTAACCGGTTGAACCGGGAACGTAAATTATATGTAGAGTCAACGTTTGGTTGAATTCAGGTTTCTGAGAAAACGTTGAGAAATTCAACGTGTAACGTTGAATCAACTTCTGATACCACGAATAAACGTTTAGTCTACGTGTGTGTGTTTATTGGGCTAGGACGGTAATGTCGCGCGATTTATTTGCTTATCTGAAGGGACGATTCAAAGTGAATATGGAAAGTTTCTCAGTCAGTTTCTGTTAAATTAGCAAAAAAAGATGTAAGCAGTAGTTGTTTAGGATATGTCACTATACCAATATCACTAGAGAATAGGATTCGAGTTTTCGATGTAATGATCATAGATGATTTGTCACAGAATTTAATATTCTGTGTTGATTTCTTGATTACAATGGAAATCATACCGGACCTTATGTCACAGAAGTGGTCATTCAAAGATTCCGAGGCTATTAATCTCGATATGATCGAAGGCGATGATGCTTTAATCTCACAAAATAAATTGACATGGGAACAAAAAGAATTATTACATAGGACTTTAACAGAAGCTTTCAAATTTTTAGGTAAGGGATTGGGTTGTGTGACAGACATAACGCACAAAATTGTTGTTGATTCGGATCCAATAAAACAAAGATTTTATCCGGTTTCGCCTGCGATGATGGAACACATAGATTCGGAAATAAAAGATATGTTGGATAAGGATATAATCGAAAAATCACCGATAATTCTAGTTAAGAAAAAGGATGGATCTTTCAGATTTTGTGTGGACTATCGAAAATTGAACAAAGTATCAAAAAAAGACGCTTATCCAATACCTTATGTTTCCGCTACTTTAGACAAATTGGGAAAAGCTAAATTCATCAGTACACTCGATATTAAATCAGCATTTTGGCAAATACCAATGGATTCAGAATCCAAACAATATACTGCATTTACAGTCCCTAACAGAGGTCTTTTTCAATTTAAGCGAATGCCCTTTGGATTATGTAATGCTATTGCTACATTTCAGCGAACAATAGATAGAATTATATATCCTTCTTTGGAACCATATTCATTTGCATATCTTGATGACATAGTGGTAGTAACGGAAAATTTTGAAACGCACATCAAAATTTGAAAGGAAATTTTCGCGAGGTTGAAGAAAATTGGTTTGACGGTGAATCAGGACAAATGTGAATTTTGCAAATCAGAATTGAAGTATTTGGGGTATGTCGTTAATGAGCATGGTTTATCGGTTGACCCGGATAAGGTTTCGGCAATATTACGACTATCAAAACCAACGAAAATTAGGGAAGTGCGCAGAATCATAGGCTTAGCTTCTTGGTACAGACGGTTCATACCACATTTCGCAATCATAATGGCACCTATTACTAATTTGTTGAAAAAAGGCCAAAAGTTACAATGGACGGAAGAACAGGAAAATGCTTTGCGAATTCTCAAAGAAAAACTAATATCATCTCCAGTTTTGTCATGCCCCGACTTCTCCAGACGATTCATAATTCAATGCGACGCCTCTTCCGATGGTTTAGGAGCAGTACTTACACAACCTTCCGAAAGTTTAGAGAATCCAGACCATGTAGTAGCTTACGCGAGTCGTTCATTGTCTCGGTTAGAACGAAAATATACAACGACCGAACGTGAATGCTTGACAGTATTGTTCGCGGTAGAAAAATTCAGGCCTTATGTGGAAGGTACCCACTTCACAGTTATAACTGACCATCGGTCCTTACTTTGGTTAATGTCGTTGAAAGATCCTCACGGTCGAATAGGACGTTGGGTTTTAAAATTGCAACAATTCGATTTCGATGTAGTCCACCGGAAGGGTAAGGAGCACATAGTTCCTGATATTTTGTCTAGAGACACATTAGATAGAGGAGATGACTGTAAAAGTATCGAAATTCTGAACATTGATAGTGGACCAGACTTAAATTCTTTTGTTGGAGATCCATGGGTGCTAAAAATAAAGCAGCAAATAAAAAAAAATCCATTAAAATTTCCATCTTGGAACATTCAAAATAATGAATTGTATAAGTACATTCCCCCAAATAAATATGATCTACAACCGGCTTGGAAAAGAGTAATATCGAAATCTGAACGGAAGAGTATCCTTGAAAAAAATCACGATGATCCGCTCGCTGGACATCCAGGTATATTCAAAACACTGAAAAGAATTAGTCAACATTATTACTGGCCCAAATTAGCGGCTGACGTAGCAACGTATGTGAAAAAATGTGGGATATGCTGTGAGAATAAACCTCTTTTGCGAAAACCAGCTGGTTTGCTGACTTCTCATCCGATTCCTACGGGACCATGGTCATATGTATCTTGCGATTTTATTGGACCTCTTCCGAGATCTAATAATGGCGTCAAATTTATCCTAGTTATTACAGATCACTTCAGTAAGTATATAATCGTGCGTCCTCTACGAAATTCAACATCTAAATTACTTTGTAAGGCCATAGAAGATGAATTCTTCTTAATCTACGGCCAGCCTAAGGTTTTGTTATGCGATTCAAGTCCAAGGAATTTCGGAACGTATTAAAATCTTATGGAATCTCGCAAAAATTCACGGCGCACTATCACGCTCAAGCGAATCCAACAGAACGTGCAAATCAAACTCTTGAAACTATGATGCAGTGTTATATCGGAGATAATCAAAAACTCTGGGATCAGGATTTACAGAAGGTTGCTTGCGCAATACGTACACAAGTACATGACACAACTAAAGTTACACCTTATTCTGTGGTTTTCGGTAGAGAAATGCCTAGAAATGTTTGTAAAGCTTATGACCACACTGTAGATGAAACGATGAACGCGGATGATGACGAAACTAACAAAAACATTGAGGAGTCCCTAAAGAAACGCCAAATATTGTTCAAAAATTTATATTCAGATATTCAGAAACGTATGGCGGCAGCCGCAAGTAAAGGAAAAAAATACTATGATTTACGTAAACGTGCAATAACATTCAACGTAGGTGACAAGGTTTATGTGAAAAACAAACAGCTTTCTGACGCATCACAAAATTACGCAAGTAAGCTTGCCTCGTTATATGTAGGACCTTATGTTATAAGCAAAAAATTATCGATGTGGACGTTCGAACTTTTTGATTTTAACAAAAAGAAGTTAAAAGGTATTTGGCATGCAAAAGATTTGAAACCTGCTCCAGATTAAATGAGATGATATATTCATTATTCATTCACCTTTCAAACATTTAAAATTCGACTTTTTACTTTAGTTCATTTTTTTTCATATACAAAATTCTAATTGGTCTAGCTATTTCACGGGAAATATCACTATTTTAGTAGATTGGAAAAAAAAATTCTTTCAGTCAGCTTCAAAATTTTTTTCATTGGGTGAGGGGAATGTAACGTGAAAAATCACGTATTTCACTGCATATACCAGGCGCATGTTCGGTTCTTAGCGGAGTGAGTACTGACCACGACTTCTTCAGTAGTAAGATTGCGGATGTCAACGCTATAATTGATATAGTTAGATTTCTATCAAGGAAATTGGATATACCACGAAGTGGGATTTAGGCGGACGTTCGAAGAAAGGGTGGATATATTCAACGAATATACCAGATACCGTATAAACGGATTTGAAAGGGGAAAAGGTAAAGTGAGACTCACTACTGCTGGACTGATATTTAGTCAGGATGTTTTATATATTTTAGATAATTTTCCAAATTCTGTTGGGAACACCAGTTCGATAGGACGGCATCTTGACCAGGTATTCTGCAACAAGAAAGCAGGCCTCCGGTGCCCAGAAAGGAGTAGAAGATACAACCCTATTCGTTTTGTGAAAAGGACCACAGATAAGTGGAAAAACTTAATAAAGAACTTTTCTTCCTCATATCCAATGGAAATTGCATTTAATTCAATTTAGAGACAATTGGTGCAACTGTTCAACTTCCATTTCTGTACCTAAATATATCAGACTCCTTTGAGATTTTCGATTTTTAATCAAACCTGAAAAATCAGAGCGGATCTAAAGTAGAAAGGTAGGTTTTACAGTATCTAGTTATTTTTCCTTTTTTTGTATTTACTGCACGTTTTCGAAAAATAAAGCCTAGCCGGGCCGAAACGTGACATTGTGCCTTGTGCTTATGTGCACGTTGACAATCCTCAATCTAATACTCGTATCATTGAGGGTGCCATCTTCTGCTTGGCGGGATAGTGTGGAGACATTTCATACTCCGCACCAGTCTCTTATATTTCGCAGCCTTGAGTGTTGCTTTCTACCCGGGCCTCTTTTACCTTCTATCTTGCCTTGCAAAGATCAACTTTGGAATGGAGTATCTCGTGCCTTTCAGAATATGACCAAGATAGGTTATCTTCCGCACCTTGACGACTTCAAGCAACTCTCTCTGGACTTCAGCCATCCTCAACACCTCTTGATGGTTTTGCGCTCAGTCCATGGAATGCGGAGGAGCCTGCGAAGGGTCCACATTTCGAATGCCTCTATACAGTTCAGGGTCCTAACTTTTATTAGCATACATTAATAATCTCAGCGTGCCGTCTAATGAGATGAAAAAGGGCGTGGTCTATATGGCGCGAATTCGTTTTCAGAACGTTCAACTTGGAATACGCAGCATAATATCGGCTGATATGATAATATCATATATGAACGTTTTGATATGACACATTATATATGTCATATTATAAATAAATTCAAAATTTACATTCATGGATATGTCTATGAACAATGTTATATTCATTTTATTTTTCATTCAATTCGAAAGAATACTACCGATTTTATTCTACTCCATATGGATTCAATTGGAAAATCATGAGTGAAATTTGAATTTAACCCTAATTTTATTCTTAAAAACTTCATCATCTTCACGAGATTTTAAATAACAAATTCTTTTAAACTGTTATGGATATATATAAGACCAATTCTTTCAAGTTGAAGGGAATTGCAGATGTAAACAATTGCGTTGCACTAAAAACAGAGTTTATAATTAACATACAATATTATCATACAATATATATTACATTGTTCAGAAATATTAAACTATGTTACATACCTAAAAACAGAGAAACGACAATTAAAGTCTATTCAACAACTTATCAATTCCCTGCTATTTCTTAACTGTTACTGAACACTGAATTAGTGAACTAAGAGGTTATAGAGTTAACCTCAAATATTCCATCTGTCATAGACATTCTTATTTTCTTCTCCTGGGAAGGCATTACAAAGATACATTAAAGAAATGTAATTTCTTTACATCTTCCCCCTCCCAGAAAAAAAATTTTATAAATTTTTCATTAAAACTAAGCTTAAATAACATTACATTTCCTTAGATCTAATTTTAATTTTTTTATTTTTTTTTCAAGTAGGTAATGGTATAAGTTTTGTTATATGGAACAGATTTGATTCCAACTTCCTATGACCTGTATCAATTCGATATATTGAATTTGATATTTTTTCAATAATTTTATAGGGACCAATCTTCAGTTCATCTAGCTTCCTTCTATTTAGTTTGTTCCCATTCTCTACATAAACCATATCCCCTGCCTTGAAATTAATTTGCTTCCTATTTTTGTCCATTATTTGTTTATTGTAATTATGCGATTTCAATGAATTTTCAAATGCTTGTTTTCTATCTCTGATCCATTCAACTCCTGTCTTATCTTTTTTCAATTCATTTGGTAATAATGAAACATCTGTACCATCCAAAAGATATTTCGGAGCATAGCCAGTAACTGTATGCTCAGTTTTATTATATTTATCTACACAATTATGAGCGATGGTAGTCCATGCTGATTTTTTATTTTTTTCGTTCATTTTGCATCTGATTTTGTTAACAAGAGTTTGGTTTAGTCTTTCATTCAAACCGTTAGAAAATGGGGCATTAACTGCAGTAAAAATTATAGTTATTGATTTCTCATTCAGAAAAGTTTTGAATTCTCTCGAGTTAATTCCCGGGTATTGATCTGTGAGAACCATTCCGATTTTATCGGGGTCTGTTACTTTATTGATTAATTTAATAAAGTCGTTGGCACTCTGAGTTTTTGAGGTAACTATAAAAGCATAACGTGTGAAGTGATCCACTAAAAGATGTAAATATCTTTTCGTGGATCTTGAGCCCCCGAAACCTCCAATCGTGTCTATTGAGACTATTACGTAAGGTCTTGTGGCAGGACCTAGCTGTGACATAAGACCATATTTATCCTGTCCCCTAGTTTTATTTTTGAGACATGTCTCGCAACTCTTACAATATTTTTTTATATTCATTATTAAATGTTTGGCTGTGTATGAGGAACAAATTTTGTTTTGCATTTGCTTTATCCCTAAGTGACACATGTTTTCATGCACATTTTTAATAAGTTTTTTACTGAAATCTTCTGATAAAATAATTTTTTCACGTTTTTTAACCTTTCTATAGTAAATATTATGTTTTGATATCAAATTTGATTTCTTATTTTGTATGTCTTGGTTGTTTTTTGATCTATAATAATATCATGCAATTTTATCATATAAGTAATTTTCAATTGTTCATCTGTATCCTCACTTGAATCCAATACTGGATTTCTACTTAAACAGTCTGCTTCTATATTTATTTTTCCTGGGGCATATTTGATTTTGAAATCATACTGTGATAGGTAATACGTTAGATCTCCTAATTCCTCATCTGTCCTAGACTTTATATTTAAATTTTCTAAAGGTTTATGGTCAGAATATACTATAAACGATCTACCAATCAGCCAGTATTGCCAATATCTTATGGCCTCTTTAATAGCTAAACATTCTAAATAAATTGCCTTTTTTTTTGAGAAATATGCCACCGGCTTGTCTTCTCCATTTAACTGTGTTTGCTTCAAAACTGCCCCAATACCTTCCAAAGAAGCATCTGTATGAATATTTATGGGTAAACTCCCATCAAATATTTCCAAAATTGGCTGTGAGCATAAAAAATCTCTAATTTTCTCAAAAGATCTCTGGCATTCTGAAGACCATATGAATTTTCGATTTTTACGAAGTAAATTATGAAGAGGTTCTAAAATTATTGCACTATTTGGTAAATATTCATACTAGAAGTTTATTTTCCCTAGAAACTGTCTAACATTTTTCTGCGTTTAATGAATTGGTTGAGGCTTTCGCGGCCATCTTTCAATGTGACATGTTCTTTCGAGCATTTAGGCCGTCGTCGTAGATTAGTTAGTTAGTAGAGAACTAATCTACGACGACGGCCTAAATGCTCGAAAGAACATGTCACATTTTTCTGCGTCTTTGGTATTGGGAAATTTTTTATTGGAACTAAATTATCTCTAAGTGGTCGTACTGTATTATTATGAATTATATGACCGAGATATTTCACCGAATCTGAAGCAAATGTACATTTTCTAAATTTCAGTCTGAAACCCTCCTTTTTAACGGCTTCTAATAGTTGCAAAAGATGGTCAATGTGTTCAGAAAATGATTTAGATAATATGAAGATATCATCTATGTTGTTTACTGTTAAGTCAGTGAGCTTATATTTTCTTAAAATATTACCTAGAATCCTTTGAAAAAAAGCTGGTGACGTCTTCAAACCAAAAGGCAAACAAGTCCATTGATATTGACCTTCCTGCGTTACGAAAGCAGTTTTCTTCCTATCTTCAATTCTCAACGGGATTGACCAAAAAGCTGAATTTATGTCCAGTGTTGTGAAAAATGTTGAGTTCCTTGTCTTAACAACTAGTTCGTCAATCAGTGGAAACGGTTGAGCCTGTGGTATCACTATTTTATTCAGATCTCTAAAATCTATAATCTTGATTTCTTGTTGTCTTCTTTCTTGAAAGCCAAGGTCACTGGTGCAGCAAAGGGGCTATAAGATTCTTCAATGAGATTTTTCTCTAATGATTTTGCTATTTGTTCTTCTATTTCCTTTTCATCTTCAGCTGTACATCTATAGGGTCTCTTACTACAATATTTGTCCACAAGTAGATCTATACGTGCTTCATATTCTTTCACCGTGCCAATGTCATATTTGTCTCTGGCAAAAATTGATTTGTAAGTGTCTATCAGTTTGTACATTTCTGACTTTTGTTGAGTATTTAAATTAGTCATACTTACTTCGAACTCTTCTTCCTTTATAGTTTCATTAAAATTTATTGAAGATAGGATTGTTTCATTTTTCATTTCCTCAGAAGTGCTTATTTCATTATTCTCTTCATGTAGAGGTTTTTCTTTTTCTATTTTTGATTCTTCATTTCTTTGAATAATTTTCAAAGTATCATCTTGAACCAGTCTGAATTGTTTTATGATATCCAGCCCTATTAGGAAATCGTATTTGAAGTCTTCTCCATCAATTATATAAACATCAGCATTCTCTTCAATATTGAAGATTTTTATTTTTATATTTGTCAAACCAATTGTCTCTTCAACACCATTAATTGTTATAAGATTATCACTTTTGAAAGGACACGCTTTTTCTCCTCTCAGTTTTGTCAGTTTTGAATTAATTAGGGAAACATTTGACCCTGAATCATAAATTCCAAATACTTCCAATTGCGAGTTTAATACTAGTTTGACTTTGATTAATGGTGTTATTATTCGTTTTTTTGATCATTTTGATTGAGTTCGACGTCGATAACTGAATTATTTATGGTTTTATTGTCGTTTTTATTACGGTTATATTCTTCTGTCTGTTTGAACCAACACTTTTCTTCAGGATGAAATCGTGTACCTTTATTTAAATTTTCACAGGTTTTACATGGTTTCTTCATTTTATCATTCTTTCCTTTATAGTCATACACATTTCGTTTCTGTTTATTGAAGTTTTTTCTGTTCTTGGCAGAGTCAAATTTTCCAATTTCGTTGTAGAGACTTGCAGTGGACTTTGCATTTTCTTTATCAATTTTATCTATTATGTGGTCTGGTAATCCCATTACAATAATATTTATCATTGTTTGGGTGTCAGTATGCTTGTTTACCTCTAATAGTAGCTTTTCCTTTTTTGTGGCATATTCTAGCAATGAGCCAGTTTGGTATTTGAAATTGAAGGTATATATAATTGAAGGTATATAGAGATGGAACAGGAAGAAGCTCACACTGGCCGAAAAACGGAACACTGTAGCCCAGAAGAAGGCCTCCCATCTAGCAAAATTCAAGAATCTCACTTGTGACCAACCTTTGTTTCCATATGTTTCACAAAAGTTTTCTTTCCATATCGCCCATGCTGAATTCACCGTTAATTGAATTAACCTGCTGCTATACCAATCTAAGCATTGTTTTTCTAGCAAATTTTTAAGAATCTCGATTTTTTCTTCGTCCTTCACGATTTCGAATCTTTCGCATTCACTCTCGAATTCACTGATCCATTGATTAGCATTAGATGTATGGTTTGAAAATTTGTCAATTAGAAATCTTTCGGCAATTTTTCCTATATTTCTTCTTTCTGGCATATTATTGCTGGTACTGCTGTTGTGTGGAAGTGTTTCCTTTCCTGTTATTTCATCCAAGTACTGATCACCAAACTGCAAATTTTCGCTTTCATCTAAATATATTTTCTCCAATTCCGTATTTAGAGTGATCCATATTGTTCGTGATTGGTGCCTCTTTTTAAGGGAATTTTTAATTTTCGTGATAACTTCTGTGGAGGTTATAGCAGTATGTTTATTTGCAGGTTTTAAGTCGTCTGGGATCTCGGAAACCCGTCCGTCCGGGGTCTCAATAGAGGTTATGCATATCACATTTGATTTTCCGTCTGCTGATCCCAGAACCACAAATTTGAAACGTAGCTTGTCCATACCTCTTGAATTGAACTAGAATTGTCGTTTCATAAGACCAATTCTTTTAAGTTGAAGAGAATTGCAGATATAAGCAATTGCGTTGCACTAAAAACAGAGTTTATAATTAACATACAATATTATCATACAATATAAATTACATTGTTCAGAAATATTAAACTATGTTACATACCTAAAAACAGGGAAACGACAATTAAAGTCTATTCAACAACTCATCAATTCCCTGTTATTTCTTAACTGTTACTGAACACTGAATTAGTGAACTAAGAGGTTATAGAGTTAACCTCAAATATTCCATCTGTCATAGACATTCTAATTTTCTTCTCCTGGGAAGGCATTACAAAGATACATTAAAGAAATGTAATTTCTTTACATATATAGAACATGTCAATGAGAATTCGTCCTGATTTTGAATATATCATGAAAGAAGGAATAAGGTTCTCATTATGTTTGTTCAAAAACTAGAGTAGGAAAGCCAAACACAATAATATTTTGAAATCCTTTAATGAGAAAGTCCAACCAACTAAAATACAGAAAATTTTAGAGAATGAAGCTTTGATTCAATTCTCGAAGGACATACTCCCTGCGTACTCTCTTGCGTTTCTCAAACACACTTTTATATCCTGAAATTACGAATTGTAGTATCTTTATAGGCTTTGCAAAAATATTTTACCTCTATAATTACTTCTATTGCAATTGTAACTATACTAATAAAAAATTGTATCTCCACTTGTTGAATTATAACCCCTCACAATAGCATAATCCACTTTTCTGTTTTCTTGTCTTTTCCAAGCCCCAAACTTTTCAGTACTCCTAAAATGAAAATTATTTTCTTCGACTGCAATATATTATGAATTGTTTTCAAATGCATTTCATAATTTTTGTAACAAGGGAACTTGTCTCCATTATCAGCAGGAAAAAGACAATACAATATATGTTGATTCTTGTCCATTCGGATGTCCTCATTATGGATTTTGCTGAACAGTGCTGAACTCCTTTTGGCAAATTCCACATATCGAAAAACTTGATGTACAAAAAATTTCAGCATTTACTAAAAACTCATATGAACTATATACATAATAAATATTTGAATACACACAAACACTGCTATCAGGTACTTACATCACAATCGATGCCATATCTCACAATAATTTCGAATAGCTTGCTATCGTTCACTGAAAATAATTAGTAAAATAAAGGAAACTAACAATAAGAATTGCTTTTTCAGAAGTTTCGTAAAAAATTTGCAATGAAATTCCTCAAAAATTCACAGCAAAGTTCTCAGTAACAAAGTTGTATTAAAATGATGAGAAGTGAGAAGAAAAGGGCGAAGAGCGCCAAAATCCAGTTGACCGTTGACGTTCGAACCGAACAAACGAATTCCGGCAATTTCACACGAATGCTTGTACTTCTGATTGGACGGCACGCTGAGATTATTAATGTATGCTACTTTTATCGACCATGGGACCTATTCTTGACCATTCGTAATTTATGCGATCGTTCGCAACTATTACCTTTGAGAATGACAGACGAATCTACATTTTTGACCGACACACGACGTAAATTTTCATGTTCTGTGCTAAAGACCGTTCGTATTTCACTGCGATTAGGTACCTTTACATTAACGATCTTTCCTGCGCGACTGGAACGTCCCGTGATAATCGCGCGCGAATGCATGATAGTGTAAGGGAAACCTTTCGCTCGGGATTAGACGCGTGAAAATCGCACACTCTTTCGCTAGCGATTACCCACGCGATTATTTCATCTCGATAAGCGCGATTGGCACGTGACTTTCCAGTCACGCAGGAAAGATCGTTAGTCTACATGTAGCTGATACAGTTTACACGCGCCACGCCAAACCGCGCGAAAGCGTTAATGTAATATCGTTAATGTAATATAATAGGTACCTTTAAATTAACGATCTTACGAGAGCGAAAATCACGCGCGCTTTCGCGCGGTTTGGAGTGGCGCGTGTAAACTTTATCAGACTAACGATCTTTCCTGCGTGACTAGAACGTCACGTGCCAATCGCGCTTTTCGAGATGAAATAATCGCGTGGGTAATCGCTAGCGAAAGAGTGCAAATTTCCACGCGTCTAATCCCGAGCGAAAGATTTCCCTTAAGCCGCATCCACATTATGCCGCTGTGTGCCGAGCGGCAAGGCCGCACGGCAAAGCCGCTGTGTATGTGGATGGATCGTCGGCTCGTGCCAACGTGCCGCTGTGTGCCGCTGAAGAAATCGCTCAACTGTCGGTCTCCATCAAAAGAAGCCAATGGAAATATCTAGTGAGGATGTGCCAACCGCTGGCCTCGAGCAGCTTCAGTAGCGATTCAGATATTCAGAGGGTGTACACGCATGTTGGTAGGATGGAATGGACAAACGAAAACGTCCTACAATGGATCGATCAGTACCGTTCTCTACTCCGAAGGCTTGGCCGTACCCAAAACCGTCACTTACGCCGTATTTTCTTTTCATTTTCAATTATAATAACTGAGGCTGAAAGAATCAGTAAATCCTCGTAGGAGAACTTTGTGCGACTGAATGAATGCCGACGGAGAAGCCAACGCATATGTGGATGCGTCCTCTCTCGTTGGCTTTGCCGATGGGATTTTTCCGATCGGCAAAGCCGCTCGGCACACAGCGGCATAATGTGGATGCGGCTTTACACTATCATGCATTCGCACGCGATTATCACGGGACGTTTCAGTCGCGCAGGAAAGATCGTTAATGTAAAGGTACCTATTGGTTTTGAGAACTAGCAAATATTTGACAGTTCAAATCGAAGATTATAGAGTTAGATAGGAAACGCTCTTATATCTGTGGTACTATAATCCGACTACGGTCAGAGATTATAGAGTTAGAAAGATAGGAAACGCCCTTACATCTGTGATACTAAAATCCGACTACGATTTTTAGCTAGTTTCTTACTAGATGGCGCTGAAAACATAATTCAGTACAGAAAACTATTTTAAAGGGCGCGAAATTCGAAATATACTTCTCATAAATTTCCATTAAATGGAGTATTCTTTGTCGAGCTTTTAAAGAAACATCCTGATCGATAAAACAAAAGCAGGGCTCCGCTTTTTGATCAGGATGATATTTTCCATCTACACATTGTTTTGAATCAAATGAAATACGCTTCTGGATTTTTTATATTCTTATTTGAAATGATTGTGTGAAATCAACCACAATACAATAATTATGAAATTGAGAAAATTTCAAAAATTTGTTCACATATTAGAGAATTATTATAACAATTTCAAGAACTTATTCATGCAGTGAACTCTCAATAAATCGAACATCGATAAGTCAAACACTTGTTCTGGACCCGATGCATACATATCTTACCCAGTGTATTTTCACCTCAATGAGTCTAGAGGGTCTAGTAGTTTAGTCGAACTGCTGGAAAGGTCGTCAAGAGAACCACCACCTCTATAAGTCGTTCTTCTGACCACCATTGCCTCTATGAGTGGAACTTTTTGATCTAATGAATGAGACCGAAGAAAATTCGGTTCGCGAACGAATCACCACACGTGATGAATATCATACGATTTCTCGCCCTCTGAGGACATGTTTCCAGTGCTCAGACGTTCGTTTCTCATTGTATTAATGATGATTTCATGTTTACTTTGTGTTTTTCTCTCAATGAAGTGAAGTGTCTCACTTGAATAACTCGAGTGTTTGGTGAGCAGAACAATAGATAAGTCGAACAGCTCTTTTGGTCCCTAGGAGTACGACTTAACGAGGGTCCACTGTATATTCATTACAGAATGTTTGAACAACAATGAAAGAAAAATATCAGAGGTGTACAACAAGATCTGTAGGTCAGCCCAGCACGAGTTCTTTATGCGTTATCCGGAACAATATATTTTTGCCCCGAAACCTCTATTCATTTGACAACACTGAAAATAAAAAGCAATGAACAAGACAGATACATCACACGAGTTTCAAAACTTACATTTCCATTCTCTTTGGTAATGAAAAGAATGCACATTCAAGATTATTCTTTCTTTTATTCCTGCAATTAATCACCATGCATTTTGAATGTCGGCCAGTTTTTAACACAAAATTTATAACAGAAAAACACACAAACCAAGATAATGGAATGAGGTAGGTGCTACTCTTGTAGATTTCGAGTTATTTCAGTGGAAAATACGCGAGAAAATGCAATCATCATCCAGCAAAAATATTTATTCAAGTATTTCTTTCAAAATTGACAACAGCCTACTAATAATCTCTATAAAATCTATACCAAATGGAACCTAATTAAATATTTTAACCAAAACCCGATTACTTTTGAAACAATAGATGTCTCTCACATCACTGTTGTCGCTTCGTTTCCCATCTTTATACTCTATAATCTTTGACAACGATTTTTGGCTAGTTTCTTACTTTTGACACCTAGATGGCTCTGAAAACATTATTCAGTACAGAAAACTATTATAACTAAAAGGCGCGAAATTCGAAACATTTCTCATGAATTTTCTTTAAATTGAGTATTCTTTGTCCAGGGACGGGCCCAAGGGGGGGATGGGGGTGGATGATCCTCCCCAATGTTGAACGAAGTTGGCAAATTTTCAAAGTTGTTGGAAAAATTTCGAAGCGGTTGGAAAAATTTCGAAACAGTTGGAAAAAATTCCAAAGCAGTTGGAAAAAGTTCAAAGCAGTTGGTAAAATTTCAAAGCAAATGAAATACATAATTCCGAGAGAGTTATGAAATACGAAGGAATCTGAATTAGAAAAAAACAAGTTTGCAATCAGTACTTGGCAACACATATATAGCCGGCAATAAATGGTATTTAACCCAATGTTTTTACCATCAAGTGTTGGGAGAGATGCAGCCTCAAGAAGTAGTTGTAAATTTTTCAGTTACGTCGAATGGACTGTGTCATAAAAAATATCTGGTATCATAAATTTAAGCTGTTACTTTCAGATGTACCAAGTGCGACGGCCTATTAGGTGTTTCTGGAGAACTGGACCTATTTTAATCTGAAAATGGGGTTTATGATATTGTTCGACATTATCTACCGAGATAGAATCTTCTTGCAGCCTGACAGCTTTCAGTTATAGAGGGGATGAAAAAAAAAAATTTTTAATTTTTTTTCTATTTTTTTGTTTTCCATTTCGATAGAGTATTAAATTGTGAAAACATTCGTATTCAAATCTATGCATTTGTCATAATAATTTCCAAAATATCGAGAAAAAACTGAAAAAAAAAGGGAGATTCGGTATTACGTTTGTTTTTCCTAATCTAGATATCTCAAGCACAAACCGTTTTCACATTTTTGAAGTCGAAAACTGTGAAAATATTGTACATTTTTAAAATTCTGAAAAACTCGTCACAGGGTGTTCCAAATGTTGGGTCAAAATTGAGATCAAGATTGGCCCATAACTTTCGTTTTTCAAATTAGAATCGTATTTTTTATCATTGCTTTGGATTGTGCGAATAAAAATGGAGATAGTGTTCCAACATGTTAATGCTCCTAAAATTAATAATTCTTGAGGTATTCAGGATTTCCTGCTTTCATGTCGTACGTTGCGTCAAATTCATAGAATCTGTTTCATATCAACAATGATCTTGGTCATAGAAGATAAATTATTCCAATAACTCAATAGTGACACACCTCTTTTCTGAATTTATTTATCATTGTTGATATGGAACAGATTTAATGAATTTGACGCTACGCACGACATAAAATCAGAATTCCTAAATCACTCAAGAATTTTTAAATTTAGGAGCATCAACATGATATAACATTATCATAATTTTTCTTCCCGCACTCCAACGCAATCATAAAAGAATAGGGTTCCAATTTAAAAAAAAGAATGTTATGGGTCAATCTTGATCCAAATTTTTGACATTTGGATCACCCTGTGACGAATTGTTCGAAATTCAGCAAATGTACAATATTTCTGCAATCTTCGACTTCAAAAATGTGGAAACGGTTTGTGCTCAAGATATTTAGAATAGGAATATCAAATATGATACCGAATACTTTTATCTCTTTCTTTTCTTCAGTTTTTTCTCGATATTTTGGAAACTATTTTGACGAATGCAACTTTACGAGTACGAATGTATCTATAAGAGAAACGATGCTGAAAACTTCGCGACTTATCGCCCGATTTCTATTTTGAGCTCATTTTCTAAAGTTTTCGAGCGCATTGTACATGATAAAATGATGTATTACTTAGATAAGTTCAACATATTGAGTGACAGACAGCACGGATTTTGTAACGATCACTCAACGCAGTCAGCAGCATGTGCATTTGTTAACTATGTGTATAAATGTTTGAATGACGGTCTTCATGTGGTTGGTCTGTTTTTCGATTTTTCGCGCGCTTTTGATAGGTTGAAAATAGCATTTGTTCTAGACAAATTATATAACCTTGGCTTTAGAGGTAACTTCCTCAAATGGACACATTGGTAACTGTCATTCGGGTGAATACAAGTTAAACTTAGGCGTTCCGCAAGGCTCTGCCCTGGGACATTTGTCTCATAGTCATTTATCAACGGAAGTAGAATAAGTTTGGCTCGACGTTCAAACTTGCATCCCCCCTATTTGGCAAGGAAGTTATTCACCCCTTATATGGGACTAACTTACTCGCATGATATAAGCTATCGCCCTTTCTGGATCTACTAGCAATACCATAAATTGCATCTGATATTTTTTCCTTAATTTTGAATGGTTCTATTCTGATAATATCTAGTTTATCTCTGGTCGTTTTGTTCTTGTTCTGAACATATACTAAATATCCTAGTTTATAGTCTATTTTTCTTTTATTCTCATCATACATTTTTTTATTTTGTTCATATATTTTCTCTGAATTTTCATATGCTATTTTCCTATTAATTTCCCAATTCCCTTCATTGTTTTTCTCTAATGATTCAGCTAGAATAGAACTTTTTTTTCCGGTCAATAAGTAATTCGGAGGGTAACCAGTAGAACGGTGGATTGTGTTATTATAATCTTTTATACATTCCTCTGCTATTACTGGTCATGATTTATTTCTATTTTCGAATATCTTGCACCTCATTCCATTGACTAACGTTTGATTTGTTCTTTCATTTAGACCGTTGGAAAATGCACAGTCGTTTGCTGTAAATATTAAATTTGTTTCTTGATCATTAACATAATTCTCAAATTGTGTAGAATTTATGCCAGAGTATTGGTCTGTTAGTATTGTTTTAATTTTCTGATGTTGTTCTACTTTTTTACCTAAATTTATGAAATCCTTAGCAACTTGAGTTTATGATGTGCTTATGAAAGCTTATCTCGTGAAATGATCAACTATTAAATGCATATATGTTTTTGTGCATTTTCCTTTTAAACCTCCTATTGTATCCAATGAAACTATTACAAAAGATTCCTTTGCCGGATCTAATTGAGGCAAAGGTGCTCTGAAACAACCAATTCTAGTTTTATTTTCTTAACAAACTTCACAAGCACGACATGTCATCTTGATATGTTTATACATGTTTTTAAAATAGAATTTATGACATATAATAAGAATTAACTGTTTGGTTCCAATATGTCCCTGTTCATTGTGTACTTTTTGTACCAGAGATTTTCCAAATTCTTCTGTTAACCATACCTTTTCTCTTTTATTTAGAGTTTTATATATAATATCATTTTTAATATTGCAGTTGTCATCTAGTTGTAAACTTCTTTGGTTATTTTTTATATCCTCCAGTTGTGAAAAATTGATCTAATTATTGTATTTTCATCACATTCCCTTCTTGGTTCTAGAACAGGATTCCTAGATAAGCAATCTGCTTCTAGATTCTCTGCTCCTGGACTATATACTATGTCAAATTCAAATTGCGATATATAATTTATTATGTGCATTAGTTCTGGATCTTCACTTTTCTTTACATTAGTATTTTTCTTCTCAAGAAAATTAAATAACTCTCAAAAAACGAAAAAAGCCATATTTATCGTTCAGCTAAAACCAGTGTTTTAACACCCCATTTTCTTGAGGTTGTTTTATTACTGCTAAAACTTCCTCCATACTGGCATCAGTTAAAATATAGATTGGGGCTTCTGGATCAAATATAGGCAGAGCTGGACCAGCGCATAAATATTCTATTACTTTTTGAAAACTTTTCTGACATTTTTTTGACCAGTTGAACTCTATGCTTTTCCTTAATAAATTATATAAAGGTTTTAGCATTATAGCATGATTTGGTATATATTCTACATAGAAATTTATTTTTCCTAAAAACTGTCTAACATATTTTCTTGTTTGTGGTACCGGAAATTCTTTAATGGCAATCAGGTTACCGTTCATTGGTTTTATATAGTTATCACATATTTCATGGCCTAGGTAAATCACTTTGTTACTGGCAAATACACATTTTGACAAATTCAATTTAAAACCCTGTTCTTGAAGTGCTCGCAAAGTTAATTCTACATGCCTCACATGATCTTCATAGTTCTTCTAGGTTATTCTGTCTTCAAACAATGGATAATGTTCTCTGAAAAATTGCGGGTGAGGTCTTCAAACCGAATGGTAAGCATTTCCATTGCCAATGGCCTTGATCGGTAACAAAAGCTAATTTGTACTTGTCCTTTTCTCGTACTGGTATCGACCAGAACGCCAAGTTCACGTCCAGTTTTGTGAAACATTTACAATTTCTAGCACGTACTCTTAAATCATCAATCCTAGGGAACGGTTGATTTTCAGGAACAAGTATTTTGTTTAAATCTGTAAAGTCTATACACAAGGGAGATTTTTCTCATCTTCTTTTTTATAAACCATTGTCACTGGAGCTGCATGAGGACTGCATGACTTTTCGATCAAATCAGCTTCTGATAATTCTTTCATTTGCTTTTCTATTTCAATTTTATCTTTAAATGAGCTTCTGTATGGTTTCCTTGAAATGTATTTATTCTCTTTCAATTTTATAGTTGCCTCGTAACCCTTTACTATTCCGATATCAAATTTTGTTTTCGCAAATATATTATCGAATTCTTGCAAAATTATTTGTTTATTATTGGACAGTTTTTCATTATTCTGTAGTTCATTCAAATTCACTTGTTAATCTTTTTTCATTTTACCTTCTTGTGTAATTTTTAAATTCTCATTTTGACATAGCCCACATTTTTTATTAAATCCAGTCCTAGTAATAAATCTTCTTTAAAAGTCTTGTTTTTAATTATGAAAAATGAAAATTTACTTTCTATACTAGAAATTCTTATTTTAAGTGTTACAGTGCCTTCAGCTTAGGCTATTCCTGCTATTCCTTTTATGTTTTCCTCCTCACTTATTATACATATTCATATTGTTTGAAAATTCATAATTTACTAGTGAAATGTTAGACCCTGAGGCCCGGTTGTACAGTCAGAGTTCAAGAGCTGAAGAACCGAGCTCAAGACTGAACCCTACTTAAATTCGATAAATCCGTTGTACAGTGCGAGCTCAACTCTGAACTGCCCTCAAACGAACCCTCAAGTTGAGCCTTCGTATTCGGCCGCTCAAGCTCAGCTATTTACGGCTCAAGCTGTTTCAGATGAAACGTCACATTAATTTGAGGTTATGTTTCAAGTTTTGAATTATTGTTTGGCGTCTCGTAAACTCTCATTTGTGATATGAGTTTACTGATGTAAAACAAAAATATTATTATATAATTATTATTAAAATATAATGTTAATTAAAATGAATTCGCAACTTCGTAATATTCTCGGAAGTGAATGAAGACGAAGATTATGTGAAAGTAGTAGAATTTGTATTGCATTTTGTAGAAGGAATACATAATGCAATTCACCACTCACTCTCAGTTTTGGAATAGAGAGCTTATAAATTTTCGTATCAAATAAAATAAAAAATTAGAAAATCCAAATGTTAACAGGATATTTCAGCGCTGTCATAGAAGAATATTACTTAGTCTTATTTTTCCCATATTTCCATGAAATATATATCTATAAAAATTCTTTATATTCATTTAAATTTCATATGCATAATATACATAGATATTTATTTTCTATAAATATTTCATAAATAACATAATTTTGAAAAAATGCATCGAGGACGCATGTCTAATAGAACGCAAAGTTGTCATTTTCTAAAGAATCATCTTCAGGGAGAGCTTAGTTGAGCTCGCCTGAAATATTGACTGTACAACCGAAAGAGATTTCTGAACCGGACTCATCAGTTAGCCGTGCTCAACAGAACTCGAAATTGAGCTGTGACTATACAACCGGGCCTGAGTCGTATAGACCCACAGCAGGTTCATCACTCACCGATACATGCAATCTAATAATGGGAAGAACTATTCGTGTTTTGCTTCCTCTGAATTTTTTATAGTATTTTTCCAAATCTACATTATTTACAACTTTAATATTATTATTCTTCTTGTAACCTGATTTTTGTTATTTTCATCTGCTCATATTTTCAGGGTGGAATGTATTAGGAAATCCCTACTTTTCACAATTTTTCCCTTTATGTAAAGGTAAAGTTTTATTGTTTTCTTTTTTGTTGTGACCAAGTGACCAAATTGTTTTAATTTTGACATCGAAGCCCCTATTGTCCCCAATGTTTTTCTCTCTATTCTACTTGGTATAAAATTTGGCAAACAGATAACAATTAAGTTTATTTGAGAATTCAACGAAATGTCTTGGTCTACTTCCATTAATAAATTTCTTTTCTTAAGTGCAAAATCAAACAATTATCCATTCAAATACTTAAATTTATATGCATATGCTATGTCAGTCCAGAACTGTACTGCGAAAGTGTCTATGAAAGATTTATTCCATAAATCCCAATCGTTTAAAATTTCCCTTTAAACAATCATTGCACCAATTTACAGCAGAATCTGTTAAAAATAACCTCAAAGTTTCTCCATATTTATCTTGTGAGATTCCCACTCTAGTACACTCCTGAACGAACAATTTTATTCAATTATTGGCTTTAAAATTATTTCCACGAAAATTTTCTATTATCATATCCTTTGATAACGATCTGGTAGATTTTTCTAACATTGATACCTCTTCTGAATATTCCTAGTTAAATGCAATATTTCCCTCTCCATCCATGTAAATACCTTCTGCATTCAGAAGGATCATCACGTTACGGAATTTATTTCTAATTTTCAGACTTTCAACAACATTTTTGACAACATCAGTATCAAAAACTTGCTTATGATGTGTGCTGCTTTGTTTATCTTTGGGAAATTGAAAAAATTCCGGTTGATTCAGAAGTTGTATAGTTTTCAAATTCACTATAGTGTGCTTGGCATCATAACCAGCCTCGGATGCAAACAGAAATTTAGCTTTGTTCTCCATTGTATTGAATTGTAAGTCTCGGAATCAGAAATCTTAAAGGTTAAAATCAGACAATGATTGATGCAGAAAAAAACTGTAATAAACAAAATATCATTCTGAAGTACATATTTAAAAGGGTTTATAATTAAAACACAAACCTGATTCAATACAATTGTCGAATTAATCAACTTAATTAACAATTTCACAATTATAACAGCTTTACTCTTTTTTAACATATGACATTTTTCTCATAGTCATTTATTAACGGAAGTAGAATAAGTTTGGCGCGACGTTCAAACTTACAGATATACTTTCGACCTTGAATATCGAAAAATCCGAAGAACCAGTTTTCGATCAACAAAATCAAAGAATGACTTGATTTTAATTCATTCCTTTTCACCTAGAGAAGTAATCGAACTTGAGCCTGCTTAAATTATGTTTTTTTTTGAAACATAGATGAATTCAAAATAAAAATCATCAGGCTCTGAGCCTGGGAATTAAAAATGGTATTCATTTCGATGATTACTATTTTGATTTCATCTATGTTTCGAAAATGTTTTCGGTGTGGCCTCCGTAAAGGCGAAGAATTTTTTTGTTTACCGTTTTATTCTTTTTCTCAAAATATGTTGACGGAAAAGTGGTTTTTTCAGAATTTTTATATTCAAGCTCAAAAGTATATCATGATATATATTTTTAATTGTCTAAGAAAAGTCTATTGAAAATCACCATAGCACCCTATGGTTTGTGAACGAGATATTCTTGATAATGGTGTATTTGTTGAAACATTATTTGGGCTGTTTCCATTATCTATGTTGTTGGTTATTACCGACGTTTCGGCAAGCATTCGCCTGCCGTCTTCAGGGTGTTGTTGGTCCTGAGAAGGACCGGTTGTTGCCAAACTTGTTCTGTCTGGACTTGTGCGCTCCATACTTTTTCAATTTCGCAATTACAGTGTGGGGATTCGAACGCGAGTTATCCGAGGTGCAATTTCCGAAATTCCACTCACTCTAACCACTAGTCTACCAAAGCAGGTAATTATTATACGATTTAAGTTATATATTAATTATACTTTTTGTGTTAGAGGTCACCTTGACTTTTTACTACCTGCGCAGTTGGTATGCGCAGTAGGTTATTTTTAGGTCAGGTCTGGTTCATGTTAGGTTAATTGCTTCCTTGGGTCGGGTTCGTCCTCCTCAATTCAGATCTTAGTATGGGCACCCAGACACTCTTTATTTCCAGAGAGGGCGTGCTGATTGGGTTATTAGTTATTGCCATGAAAGCTGCTTCTTTCAATTTTCTTCTTCTCCATCCCTCTTCCTTTGATATTATGGAAGCTTCATCGCATTTGACGTTGTGGTCCTCGTTCCAAGCGTGTTGGACTAGCCTGGATTTATCTGTTTCTCCCAGTTGAGCTAGTCTTTGGTGCTCTTTGATTCTGACCTTCAGGGGGCGTTTAGTTTCCCCAATGTAGGTTCTGCCGCATTCACATGGTATTTCATAGACGCAATTTTTGGTTCTCTGATTCTCGTTGTCAGGTTTCACCTTCGTGAGTTTTCCCCTGACAGTATCATTGGTCTTGAATGTTGTTCTTACCTTGTATCTGTTACCAATTCTTCTTATTTTCTCGGATAACCCCTTCACATATGGTATGACAGAGGTAATCGTTTCGGTCGGCTCATTGTCTGTTGGTTGTTGCCCTACTGCCGCTTCTCTTGGTTCTCTGGCTTTCTGAAGTATCTTCTTGGGGTAGCCGTTTCTCTTGAGGGTTTCTGTTATGTTGTTGAACTCCTCATCACGATCTTCTGGACTAGAGCAAATCTTGGTTGCTCTGTCGTATAAGCATCTGGCTACTCCCAATTTGGTGTTCAGATTGTGGTTGGATTCGAAGTGGAGATATTGGCCCGTGTTTGTTGGTTTTTTGTAGACTGTGGTCTTAGGAATTCCATTCTGTTTATGAACAAGTACATCGAGGAAAGGTAGTCGGTTATTTTCTTCGATTTCCATTGTGAATTTTATTGATTCCTCTATGCTGTTCAGATGTACCAGGAAACTGTCTAGGTTTTTCCTCCCATGTTGCCAGATTACGAAGGTATCGTCTACATATTTGCGCCATAGTTTCGGCTTGAACACGAATTGTTCCAATGCTTTCCTCTCGAAATCCTCCATGTATATATCAGCCAGAGGTGGAGATAACGGTGAGCCCATTGCCAGACCAAATTCTTGTTGGTAGAAGTTTTTGTCTACTTGGAAGTAAGTGGTGTTGATACAGGTTTCAAGCATTTCCATGATTGCTCTAACGCTCAAGATAGTTCTCTCAGCCAATGTTGTGTCCTCCTCGAGTTTATTCTTGACGATTTCGAGGGTTCGTTTAGTAGGGACATTAGTGAACAGGCTCTTGATGTCGAAACTAACCATGATGTCCTGGTCCAAGATTTGTTCTTGACGCATGGTTTCTATGAAGTGATCAGTGTTTTTGACCATTGATGGTGTATGGCCTCTGGGTGGAGAAATTATCTTCAGGTGGAATCTTGCCAAGGGATGACATGGGGAATTCCTCGCAACGGACTATGAATGCATCGTGGAAGCAGTCAGAAGGAGCTATGAGAGAACAAACGACCAACAAAAATTAGCACAGAAGAGGAAAATGGAAAAACTAATGAGAGACTCGAGGAAATATACACCAAATGATCATACAAAAACTGTGATCAATCTCTCGAGCAAGACTCTTAGTGAGGACCAAACCCTCATCCTCAACAAAGGAATGAAGTTCTCTGTAGCACCAAAGACTGTTCCGAAGATGGAGATGTTGTTAGCAGCGGAGGAGACAGCACTAAGTATGAGAGAACCTGAAAAAGCAGAGGAATATCGTTGGAAAATAAGAACAATACTGGATTCTACAACTAAGAGACCAGAACACAATATCAACAGAGCAGAACAGAAAGCCCTGAAGGAACTCCAAACAGATAATTCCATAAAGGTGCTCCCAGCAGACAAAGGGAATGCGACGGTCATTCTGGATGTGGAGACATATAATGAAAAACTCCAAGAGGTCCTAGAAGCAGGAGAATACAAGAAATTGAAGAAAGACCCCACATCCTCAGTGGAGAACAAAGTCTACAAAATTCTGCACAAATACAAAGATGAGTTTCCTGACAGTTGTCAGTAAAGTTTTACAAGAACTAAACTCACACCTCACTACAGCAAACCTCCACACCTATATGGTCTCCCAAAAATACACAAAGACAACATTCCCTTGAGACCAATCGTCAGTTCGAGGAATTCCCCATGTCATCCCTTGGCAAGATTCCTCCTGAAGATAATTTCTCCACTCAGAGGCCATACACCATCAATGGTCAAAAACACTGATCACTTCATAGAAACCATGCGTCAAGAACAAATCTTGGACCAGGACATCATGGTTAGTTTCGACATCAAGAGCCTGTTCACTAATGTCCCTACTAAACGAACCCTCGAAATCGTCAAGAATAAACTCGAGGAGGACACAACATTGGCTGAGAGAACTACCTTGAGCGTTAGAGCAATCATGGAAATGCTTGAAACCTGTATCAACACCACTTACTTCCAAGTAGACAAAAACTTCTACCAACAAGAATTTGGTCTGGCAATGGGCTCACCGTTATCTCCACCTCTGGCTGATATATACATGGAGGATTTCGAGAGGAAAGCATTGGAACAATTCGTGTTCAAGCCGAAACTATGGCGCAAATATGTAGACGATACCTTCGTAATCTGGCAACATGGGAGGGAAAACCTAGACAGTTTCCTGGTACATCTGAACAGCATAGAGGAATCAATAAAATTCACAATGGAAATCGAAGAAAATAACCGACTACCTTTCCTCGATGTACTTGTTCATAAACAGAATGGAATTCCTAAGACCACAGTCTACAAAAAACCAACAAACACGGGCCAATATCTCCACTTCGAATCCAACCACAATCTGAACACCAAATTGGGAGTAGCCAGATGCTTATACGACAGAGCAACCAAGATTTGCTCTAGTCCAGAAGATCGTGATGAGGAGTTCAACAACATAACAGAAACCCTCAAGAGAAACGGCTACCCCAAGACGATACTTCAGAAAGCCAGAGAACCAAGAGAAGCGGCAGTAGGGCAACAACCAACAGACAATGAGCCGACCGAAACGATTACCTCTGTCATACCATATGTGAAGGGGTTATCCGAGAAAATAAGAAGAATTGGTAACAGATACAAGGTAAGAACAACATTCAAGACCAATGATACTGTCAGGGGAAAACTCACGAAGGTGAAACCTGACAACGAGAATCAGAGAACCAAAAATTGCGTCTATGAAATACCATGTGAATGCGGCAGAACCTACATTGGGAAACTAAACGCCCCCTGAAGGTCAGAATCAAAGAGCACCAAAGACTAGCTCAACTGGGAGAAACAGATAAATCCAGGCTAGTCCAACACGCTTGGAACGAGGACCACAACATCAAATGGGATGAAGCTTCCATAATATCAAAGGAAGAGGGATGGAGAAGAAGAAAATTGAAAGAAGCAGCTTTCATGGCAATAACTCCTAACCCAATCAGCACGCCCTCTCTGGAAATAAAGAATGTCTGGGTGCCCATACTAAGATCTGAATTGAGGAGGACGAACCCGACCCAAGGAAGCAATTAACCTAACATGAACCAGACCTGACCTAAAAATAACCTACTGCGCATACCAACTGCGCAGGTAGTAAAAAGTCAAGGTGACCTCTAACACAAAAAGTATAATTAATATATAACTTAAATCGTATAGTAATTACCTGCTTTGGTAGACTAGTGGTTAGAGTGAGTGGAATTTCGGAAATTGCACCTCGGATAACTCGCGTTCGAATCACCACACTGTAATTGCGAAATTGAAAAAGTATGGAGCGCACAAGTCCAGACAGAACAAGTTTGGCAACAACCGGTCCTTCTCAGGACCAACAACACCCTGAAGACGGCAGGCGAATGCTTGCCGAAACGTCGGTAATAACCAACAACATAGATAATGGAAACAGCCCAAATAATGTTTCAACCCTATGGTTTCCATTTGAAAAAATTAATTTTTTTAATTTCTCTAAAATTTGAAGAGGCACTGAAATTTCTATGGCACTGGTAAAATGTACTGAAAAAACTGCCCTAAATATGTTTTCATTTCGAGAGCGTAGCGGCAAGACTGCGCAAGTTATTGCCAATTATGATAATGGGCCAAATTCCAATATCAACCCTGTAGCATGGAAATTAGACTTGTGGTTTTCAGCAATTTATGTCTCTCCAAAAAGGAGAACATAACATGTCTATAACTTTTATTCCATCTTGTTCATGGGTTCTCAACCAGTGGTCCGCAGAAGCCAAAAAATGGTCCGCGAATGTTTCACAGTTGTTCATTTAATATCCGCCACGCCATCTACTCCCCTTGTATACCATTAACAAATACCGCTTGCTATCGGATTAAACTGTTCAGAATATTTTGAGAATCATAATTTCATGTGGGATAAACTCATTGGCCTCTGTACTGAAGGTGCTCCGGCAATGTTGGGATAACGTTCCGGGGTGGCGACGTTAATAAAGAAGAAAAATCCGAAGATAATAACAATGCACTAAACACTGTATCATACATCGGCAGGCATCAGGTTCTAAAACTCTTCCTTCTGCATCAATGATACATGGCAAATGGCCATAAAAGTTGTCAATGTTTTAAAAAGAAGTGCCCTACATACACGCCTCTTCAAAAAATTATGCACTGAGGCACTTCGTACTTCATTTTCACAAAGAAGTTCGATGGCTATCGAAAGAAAAAATGTTGGAAAGAATTAAATTAATAAAATAGAGTACTTCGGTGTGAAATTGTTTTATTTGTCGAAAACCGAGCGCTTTCGGCCTAATTAAAAGGCCATCTTCAGGGTTTTCCCGTCCAAGAAACCATCACAAACATACAGGCAGAAACGGTCATCACAGCATTTAACGGACAAGATTCACAAAAGGGCGAATTTAAGACACTGTAAAATTATCGGTTGCGAATATAAAACCGTGAATACGGTTCGACAAATGAAACAATTTCACACCGAAGTACTCAAATTTATTCTTGTGGATATTTTTACATATTTAAATAAATTTAATATGTAACTGCAAGGTTCCGGTAATGAAAAATTTTAAATCGTCCCCAATATATTCATTTTTGAAGAAGAAGCTTTTAAACTTCAGATGAGAATGCGTAAAATTGAAGAAAATGATTATTCTTCATTTGCGACATTCTGCACTTGTGAAAGACCTGAAATATGATGATAGTAAAGCAAATTTGAAGAAAGAAATGGAGGCACATTTACCAATGCTGATTGATGAATTTAACCGTTACTTCCCAGAATCCTACCACAGGTGCTGAAGTTGATCGAAAACTGATTCGTAACCCTTTTAGCATAGACTCTAAAGTCTCATTGAAATTCAGAATGATAGAAACTGCAAGCATTTTCGAATCAAATTCACTCGATCGTTTTTGTGAAAAAAAGCAATTTCTTATACCAAACTTCGCCTTGCACTATCGACTTATTTGTGTGAACAAAGATTAGGCAATGAATCGTTATGACTGATGACTTGCTTGTAAGTATATTAGTCCTAGATAGCCGAACTCGTGAAGCAGTTGCAAGATCAGAAATCACATTAATAATTATACAAAATTACCAAAATTTATAATAAAATAATTATTTTTATGACATTTTCTGTTATTCTATCATTAGAGGTCCAATTTGATTATAACAGTTTATTTTTATTATACCGCGATAGTGGTCCCTGCTAACAAGAATTATAAAAAAATGGTCCCTAACCAACAAAAGGTTGGGAACCCCTGATCTAGCTTAATTTAGAATATGTAGTACAAAAACATCGAAATCTGACCACCCAGTACAAGATCATGACAGTCCCGTGTTTGTACTTGTATAGGTGTTTAATCAATGCAAGAGAAAATATACATGGACACTTTCTCTATAACACCAGATATGGTGAAATATTATGCATACCGGGGCACAGAACATCGAAATATCAGTCTTTTCCAATTTATCAGGGAATTAAGTTCCATCGAGGCTCAGAAGTCTGCGGGACAACCAGTTTTAAAATGCCATAAAAAAACGCATTTTTGTCCAAATGCTACTATATAACAACTGACTTCCTTAGCAACTGCGATATTCTAGATTTTATACAACATAACCTTCATAATGTGATTTATTGTATATTTTTTATATGACATCTTATATCCAGGGTTGCGTTCATAAACTTACTCAGAGTAAGCTCCCCTTACTCTGAAGCGTTCACAAACTTGCTTTGTCTTCCTCGGAGTATACTCTGTGAGCGTTCATAAACTTCCTCTGAGTAAGCTCTGCATACTCTGCTATTTGGGAGAGTAAACACATACTCTGACAGTTGTGACGTACGATTTTCATTCTGTCCTGCTCCCGCGTACTTTTTGAAACTTGAATATTATTCAAATTAGTATTTATTTCTGGTTTTGTTTCATTTCAATAACGAAATACGAAACAATTAATTTTTCAAGTGAAACAACTATTCTGTGAAATAAAGAAATATTGGAAAGAATTACTTTAATGATTAATAAATTTAATGAAATTGCTAGCAGTGAATTAACGAAGCTCAAAGTGAACTTTACCAAGAGATAATGGTAAAGAAAAAAAGAGTTTTTCCCTGTATTGCAGAACCTAGAGAGGTCCGTTCAAGTTCAAATAAATCGAGACATGAAAAGTCCCACAATAACTGTTTTTTGTACCTGATTTGGAATCTACGTTGATATTTTGTTATATTCGAGAGTTTAGATCTGTCAAGATTCATTCATATTTTGCTTTATCTTTCATACAATATTTTTTTAACTTCTTTTTGTTAGCTTCCTCAAATGAAACTATTTTTTGTTACGAAGTATTTAATTTTTTTCTGGCGTAAAGTCAATAAAACAACAAAACATGTAATAACATTTTTAATTTTCTGCTTGCAAGAGAAGATTATAGACAATAATATCCTTTTTCATTCTTCCTGTCTCATTAAAAGTAATTCAAAGTCCTGAGAACATTTATCAGTTTTCTCACAATCATCAAAAAACACGTTTGTGCTCTGCTTTTCAAATAAAAGAAAAATTGACTATACTATACACAACTGAAAATGTACGACTAGAGAGAATTTTTTTCTTAAACTTCTATTATTCATTCATGATAGCAACAATTCAATATAAAAATGATAAATAAAAAATGTATATGATGCAAAAGTATTATTCATAACCTATACACATATTTGAATTCTGAATGACATTTGTCAGAGTAAGTTTGTGAACGACGAGTGTGGAGTAAAGACCGAAGTATATTTCTGATCATATGGTCATACTCTTACTCCACTCTCTGAGTAAGTTTGTGAACGCTGCCCAGCAGAGCTAGCCTAACGGATCAATAAACATTTATTATTATTATTATTATTATTTCCGCATTTCTCATGCTTAGGTGTTTGCATGGGTAAGGGTAATGAGGGCTTTCGCAAACTCATTTCTTGTTGACGTTTTTTATTCCTTTATTATTTTCCTCACAATCCTACATGTTTTCATTACCGTTGATTTCTGCATTTCTGTTATTTAATGTGCAGGCAAGTTGTGTTTTTTCAATTCTTTCGGCAGCTCCGATGGTATGAGTCCTGTGACCGAAATTACAATGGGTAGTATATAAACCTTTTCCATGTCCGGTCTATTATTCATGGTTGTTTTGTCTGTTATAATTGCTATGTCCCAATATACTTTGTATTCCTGATTTTCGTTGACTGGTAGATAGATAGACAGATATGAGTTATTCAACATATTTATATAAGTTGTAAACTCTGAAAAAAAACTGTGAGTTTTACTATGTAACTGTTTGCAGTTGTTGAAAATTAATTTAAATTCAAACGACAGTAAGTAACTATATTTAAAATTAAAATACATTTCTTCTATTCTTCGTCACAATCGGTTTCTTCTAGTCTTGATCGGGAATTCAGTCGCATTCGGGAAGTTTTGTCTCAATTCGGTGTTTTCTCGTCTCCTCGGTAATTTTTTGTCACAATCAGTAATTTGGTACCTCAGCTTTTCATGTAGAGTTGATAATTCTATGAATCATCGATCTATCTTCTGCGATCAACCAATTTTTTATTTCTCTTTTAAATTTTTTTATACATTTCAATTGTTTTATTCGACTAGGTATTCGTGGGAAAAGTCTTAAAGCTAGGTATGTGCAGCTTCTCTGACCTAATCTCTTTTCTGCTTCTGGTCTTTCATAGTTGTCTTTTTCTTTTCTTGTAGAGTAATTGTGCTCTTTCAGTACCAGAGGTATCTTCTTCTGTTGAACGCTCGTTATTATTTTGCTCGCAAAAATCTGTCGTATATCCAATACTTCCGATATTTCATAAAGTTCACGACTAGGGAATGCATACTTTTTACCGTACATAATTTTCAAGATGCATTTTTGCATGATATCCAAGATTTTTTTATGACAATCCAGTACTCCCCCAAATCCAACGATACCATATGAGAGTTGCGACTGCGCCAATGCATCATAAAGAATTTGGAGACGTCTTACAGATTGGATATTCTTTCATATGACTCTGAATCTGTACGCTATACCTCTTAACTTTTTCACTAAAAAGTTCATCCCATTTTAAATGTTGGTCTATGTAGATACCTAGATATTTTGTGGCATTAGTATTTGTTATTTCTAATTCACTGGTCACTCGGAGTACTCCTAATTTCGGAAGTCCGAATTTATTGGATGAAAAAGTTCAGGTGTGTATTTGTAATATGGTTCCTCTATCGTCTTTATTCCAAATATGTGGACTAAGTATTAATGAAGAATTTTAGCAGAAAAATTGTGTCTGTTTGAATATTCTGTTGGTGCTAAGCTTGGGCATTCTGATGTAATGTGTTGAATTGTTTCTGATGTTGCTTTGCACATTCTGCATTTGTCATTGTCCATGCGGGTCTTCATCAATATTATTATTTTTTTTTCAATGCGCGTGCAGGATCGTGACAACAGTACTTTGCCGGGGACTAGGTCCCAAGGCTTGTATGCTTGCTACGAGCTAGAAATTATTCGACGCACAATAACTGTAGTCCTCAATATTACCGTCTTCTGCATCCAGTTCAGCACACCTTTGTCTAAATTAAACTCTTCTATGTGTTTTACAGTTTTTCGGTGTACTAAACCGTTTGCTGAAATTATTATAGGCATTATAATGATCTTCTGTATATGATATTGTTCCTTTATACAGTCGCCTAGGTGTTCATATTTATTTTTCTTTTCATTGTAGGCCCTATGAATGTTGTCATCCAGGGGAACCGAAAAGTCGACGATGTAGCAGACTTTCAATGTCTTTTCGACAAAAACTAGATTGGGTTTGTTGTTTTCTACTGTTTTGTCCGTAATTATAGCCGTGTTCCAGTAAATTTTCGTTTGTGTATCCTCCAGGATCGGCTGTGGTGAATACTTATAATAAGGCATGTTACTCCCCACAAGCACTTCACCCATATTGTCATGGCGGTCCACATAGGCCTTCAGGGCAAGCGAAAGCATCCCGAAATAAAATGAGACAATGGTCTCAGGTAAGTATTTATAGTATGCAACCGAGTATGCAACCATCTCATCCAAACGGCTCTCTTCCTTACAGATTTCCTGATGGGGAATCCCAGCTACACGATTGTGTCGGTCTAGATAATGACGCGGAGCAAGGTAAGTACAGGCCGAACAGATGTGCTGTATAGTTTCGGGGAAGGCAAGATACAATCTGCATAGATCGTCTGGCAGATTTTCTTTCACTATTATTTTCAGTTAGTTCCTTCTTTAGGACACTAATCCATTGGCTGAAATTATCAGTGGGTGTACGGAGACATTTTGAAGTTGATAGATTGTCTTTAGCTCATGTGCAAGGTTCTCGTATGTTGTGATGACTTGGAGTTGTTATATCTACAATCTGCGCCACCTTCTTCAGTTTTTGAATTATGAGGATATCGGGTCTATTATATTGTATTTGCTTATCTGTAATAACCATTTTGTCCCAGTATATTTTTATTTCTTGGTTTTCAAATTGTTTCTTGGGTTGGTATTTGTGGTATTGTACTATTTGAGATAAGATTTTGAAGTTGTTCATAATCCCTTGATGGAATGTTTTCGCGACATCATCGTGTCTCTTTTTATGGTCTCTTGAAGCAAAGTAGGTGCATCCCGATGAAAGATGTTGGATCGTTTCCGCATTTTCATTACACATTCTGCATCGGTCAGTTGTTAGTTCCTGATGTTCCCGTGTTGAGATGGCCTGATCCTGTATAGCTGTTAAGAAGCCTTCTGTTACCATCATGAGAAAACTACGAGTTAAATAGAGTGTTGACACTTTCAGGTCAATATTTCCTGTATGTAGCATGGCGTGAAATCGTCCACGTAATTCTTTTCCTTTCCTTGTTTCTTCCCGTTCTTTTGTAAAATCTTTACTTTTTTTTTACAGGTGGGGTGTGGAGTTTCACTTTCGAGCCTCAAATAGTAAGTTTTGCATCCAACGCAGCAAGCGCCTTGTATACTGGGTTATCACTAGATGTTAGGTGAGTAAATAGTTTTTCATATTCCTTGTTGTGCGCTTCTTTAAGGTTTTTTATTCCTCCACCTCCTCTGCTTCTAGGAATATACCATCTACTGGTTGATGCGTTCGGGTGTATAGCCGGTGCTTCATTAATGATGTTCGGATCAGCATGTCCAGACTGTCTAAGTCTGTGGGACTCCATTTCACAATGCCGAAGCTGTACTGCACAACAGGTAAAGTCCATGCGTTGATTGCAGCTGTTTTTGATGAAGAGTAAAGGTTTGACTTTGAAATGAGTTTGAGACGTCGCTTCCTCTGATCTTTCAAGAGTTATTTTGCTTCTTTATGATTTATTTTGAGTATCTGATGTATGCCCAAGTATTTATATTTGTCTCTCAGTGGTAGAGGCTCAAAGCAACTCGAATCCAGCAGGGTAATATGCTCTGCTTCTTGTATCTGGCCTCCCCATAGATGAACAAATGCAAATTTACCCAATCCGAACTCCATGCTGATGGATTTACTGAACTTAGTGACAAGTTCGAGCTGTCCCCTCAACTGTTCAGGGTTAGTTGCATACATCTTCAGGTCATCCATAAACAAGAGGTGAGTTAGTTTTAATATTGGCCTCTTCGAAATAGTATACCCATATGTACTGGCCTCAAGCACACCACTCAACGGATTCATCGCCACACAGAACCGAAGTGGACTAAGGCTATCTCCCTGGAAAATTCCTCTTCTTACCTGTATTTCAGTGGTTGTGTATCGTACATTGCCCACATTCACTGACAAGTTCGTTTTCCAAGTCTGTATTAGGTGTCAGAGAATATCTATCAGCGACACATTTATTTTATAAATCTGGAAAACCTGGATTAACCACGAATGGGGCATGGAGTCGAATGCCTTCCTGTAATCCACCCAGACAACTGGAAGGTTTCTCTTCTTTTTTTTTTGGCATGAATTGTCACAACTTAATCGAGAGCTAGCCATTCTTAGCTCCCCTTTGCATCAGTCGTACAGCCATTTTGTTGCCATGCCATTATGTTGTTCTTTGTAAGGTGTTCTCTCATTTTGCTTCCAATTAGGGATGTAAAAATTTCATAGCATGTGGGCAAGCACGTGATAGGTCTGAAGTTCTTGGGATTGTCAACATTGTTGTTTTTTGGGAGGAGGTACGTTATTCCCTTCGTGAGGAATGTTGGGATTTTTGATGGATCGTCGAATCTTTCGTTAAATTGCCTCGCCAGTGTGCTATGTTTGGAGTTGAAGTGCTTCTACCAATACGCTTGAATATTGTCGCAACCTGGTGATCTCCAGTTAGCTAGTTTTTTAATTGCTGCATACACGTCTTGTGCTGTTAATATTACCTTCGGCATCTCCTGTATAAGTTCATCCTTCCTCTTCTCATCTTCTATCCAGTAAGCATTCTGGTCGTGGAGTTTCGTATTTCCCCATAATTGCTGCCAGTATTTATGCATCTGTTCTTTTTCCACCAATGTTTTTTCAGAGACGGAAGCTTTTTATTCCAGTGACCGATAATAAAGCTTCTGGTTTCGTTTAAATAATAAATTCTCTTTATATCGATCCACGCGCTCATTATACCTACTTGAACGACTTGCTAAAGCCTTCAATCTCTATTTCAGGTCCTCCACGTGTGATTCCAGTATTATTTTCGCTTCAGGTAAGTACCTGATATTTAGTTTTTTGTTTTTTACAAGTAGTTTTTAATTCTTTTTTAATTCTCGCTGAGGGTTTCGTGGTGTTTAATTACGCATGCAGTCTCCCGATTTCCATTCTTAAAGTGGTTATTCTGTCCCGAAGTCGCTTTACCCAAGGTGGTTCCTGCTTGTTGTGCTTCATCTTTGCTTCGGTTATCCTTGGAGGAGTTGCCAGCATCTCCAATACTGAATATGCGGTACAGTAAATGAGATGACATGTATCCTCCAGTGGCCAGTACCTTGTCAATGGCATTATTCATGGTAGCGACAGTCTCTTTGGCGGTTTTGGAGTACCTTATCTTCAGCAGATTTGGTTTTCTCTCTAGTGGGATTCCCGCAAATCTCAACAGGTTGGAATCAACACTAGGTTTTTCCTCAGGCGGGATTTCGTAGACTGTAGACCTTCTGTGATTATGGGATGGCTCATGTTGCTCCTCTCTCTCGTCTTGGTGTATCAATCCACTTGCCTCCATTCTCAGCTGTTGCAGTTCAGCTTCGGATAAAACTTTTCGTCTGATTATAGATCTAACTTGATCAGAGAGTTGTTGTGGTTCTAGATGAAAATTGGGCTCAAGTATTTGTCATCTTTCGTGTAGTTTATTCCTATAATTTGTTTTGTGTCGTTCGGCATCGGTCACAAAGTAGTATGCGCGCATGAAATCAATGTTATCTTGTCTGCTTCAGCGTACACGCCTATTTCGGACTCTCGGAGATCTGGCGAGACAATCCTGCACCAGATTATCCAAGCCTCAATCTCTTATACCGTTTCCAGTGTCCATTATTCTAGGCCTTGTGGATCCAATTCGCGGTCACGTGCGACTTGCTCCACGCAAAACCGCTAGTGTACTGTCCCGCCAGCTGACGCTTTCACACTGCCAGTACCATCCCAGGCTTGTTTCCGAGTTACAACAGGAGCGTTGAACAAATTCACAGTGATTGGGTTGCTAGTCCAGTCACCGGCTTAGCTAGGATGCCTCGGGTTCGCCAAGCCCGTACTCTAGGACAAGACCTAGAGCCCCTGAGGGCTTATTATAATTATTAATATTGTTATTATTATTATTTATGATAACGTTAATCCAAGGGCGTCGCTAGAGATTTTTTCTGGGGGGGGTAAAAAAATAAGAATGTAGTATAATTGTCATGATATGTTTCTATGTAATGATTGTAATACTCATTTTTCGAAGGTAAATATTTTCCTGCGGGGGGTAATTACCCTCATTACCCCCCCGTATCGACGCCGCGTTAATCCCGTATCAGTGTAATGTATAAAATGGAAAGGGGTATGACGGAGAGATGTTCAGTGAAAACACTGTCATGACAACGAACACAGGATGAATTTCAATAACATCCAAATTTTAGAAACAGAGAAGAACTATAAAAAAAGAACCTTTCTTGAAATGTTTCATATAAAAAAAAATTTAGAAAATGTGGTTAACTACAGATCGGACATTAAGAATATCAGTATCATCTACACTTTTCTAATTCATCATGATAAATACCATGATCGTAGAAGAAATAACTTTACAGCCTAACTTCACTAAGAAAAAGAAAAAAGTCATAGATTCACAAATGTCAACCTCCTTTACGCCACGGACAGATCCTCTCGCCTTGTTATATATGTGCATATTCCTGTTTCCACGTAGAGCCGAACTTTCGGAAAGATATTAAGATATTGTCGTTTTGTGAAAATTGTAATTTGTGAATGTAAGAAGAACGAGTTGCCATGTATTTCATCGAATTACTCAAACAACTGCAAGATATTTCAAGACCATACCGGTCATGCTAATTAGAGCCCAGCAAACACGTTACATTGCCTGACACTTTTGTGGAATTACATTTTCAACATAAAATAAAATCTTCATTGTGATGTCGCATATGCGTCCAAAATCTAGTAATTTTGTGATATCGCTTTGTTAACGAAATGTGGAAGAAAAATTCTCGACATTTTGACGATGAATAAAGATATCTCAAATGTGATTCCCATGCGATGCAAATATTCGTTCGTATTGTGACTCATAGCCAAAGAGTGTTGAGTTACTCAGTGTTGTTTACTCAGGGGAAGCAAAATATGTTAGTTTTGCGTTTCGAAAATGCCAAAAATATGCTTTTTCATTTGGGAAAGTGCCGAAAAGATGCTGGTTATTCATTGATATTTCTTTCTATAGCTATTTCTGAAATATAAATTTTCTTCGACTCAACTTTTGAATGTTGGTCTTCTGAGTTATCAGATTTCAAAATATTCCTAGGTCCTGGGTTAAATTTTCATTTTTTTATTGTAAGAACTGTTTTTCTGAAACTTGAATGAATTGAAATACCTATGGTTGTTGTGGTATAGATATTAATAAAATATGTTGTATCCTAATATTCCCAAATGAAAACTTCTGAATGCGGAAGAACTTTCGAAGATATGCTTCATAATATGCTATATGCTTAAGTCAAAAATATATGCTATACATGAATCATATATGCCAAATTTAGCATTAAAAATGCTGAATTTGCACCCGAGTAAGGAATTCTTCGATCTTCAACTGTAGAGAAACCACCACATCTGGGTTTTATTGCCCCTAATTACATTAGGCCGGGATATTTTTCTCTGGAGATATGAACCCGGTTAAGACCATGGAATTCGCACTGGTACGACGAAAGGGGGGTGGGTTTACGTCTGACAGATTCAACGTATAACAATTTTTAGACTTGAGTTCTTTCTTTTGGATCCATCCATTCCATCATTTTGTGACTAGTGTTCGATTCGAGAAGTTCGCCGTTCGTTCGATCCGATTTTTTGGTTTTCTGCAATTTGAGTGCTATAATTGGTAAGTAAATTCTTTTAGTTATTGTTGTAAACTAAATATTTTGATATTTCATATAATTATCGTATAATGAAGTTTCTATATGTGTGTTGGCGCAGAACTTTTTGATTTAGAAAAAAAATTTTTCTTCTGAGAATTGTCTTGATTTTTGCCGTTGAATTTATTATATATCATTTGGTTCTGAAGACATTTAAAATTGAGTTCCAGTTTATTTCTCTGAAATAATGATGTACATGTACATTGTATCCCAAATTGCTCGATTTTGGCTTTTTTTTGTGAAGACCATCATTAGAAACCATCTCACGATATCAGTATTTTTTTATAAGTGATTCAACATTGAAGAATAGATTGGTAAGAAATTCAATGCGAAATTCACAAAAACATAATTCAAGCATTTGAATGAATTTAAATTTTGGTTTTTGAGAATGTTATTATACTTGAAAGAAACTAGTCCTTTGAATTCTCCACTGGTCTAACTTTTCTAAATATGATATGATATCGGTATAGATTTCTTAGTAATTCATATCTTTTTTGTATATCACCATAATTGGAAAGTATAGATTTTAACCAATTATTTTAACTAATTTAGATAAACTGATCTGAAATCTGATCTTTTTTGGATTTTTTATGTCTTATAATTTCTAAAACTAATGTTTACCTTACCCAAATCCAACATTTTTCCGTACAATTTTATGAGGCCGTTGGGGGTAACGGCAGCAAAAATTTCGTGGCGAGATGCCTCAAAAGGACTTTCACCGACGAAACTGCCGAACTTTCTTCATGGACGGGCCAGAGGTCAAATTATAAAATTGCTGAAAGTCCCGTTATTAAGATTTCATTCAGTGAGTATTCGATTTGAGTTTTGTTTTAATTGATTTGAGGTGTAGCCGCTATAATGTAAAACACAACCTTTGCAGTTTTCGAATAATTCTTGTAAATTTGTTGTCCAGAAATTTTTCAATGACCTACGGAGGGTTTCACACAGCTTTGATTGTACCATTCAACAACCTCACGTAAATTCGAACCAATCGAATCACTCGTTTTGAAGTTTTAACGAATCGCGTTGGCTCCAATTTATTTAACGCTACAATCGAAGTTTTGTGAAACCGACCCTAAGACACCTATACGAATTAAATTTAAAAACGTTGGCAATTATATTTTCATCTTCTCATCAATTAAAATATGTTGAACCAATAAATTGAATTGTTGAACGAAATTGTTCAAATTACTCAACTTGATATTGAAAAAAAAAATATTTTAACTTAATCTTTCATTCTTTTCAGATATGGTGTGGAAGAATACAGGCATATCAGAAAAAGACTTCGAAATATATGCAAAGGAATGGCTGTGACATACCAGGCAGAGAAAAGAAAGACAGATGAAGAAATTTACTACATAGTATATACTCAAACCTTTTTTGTTTACTTTTTTCCATTTTTTTGTTTTTTATTTTATTCTATCTTAATGTTATTAATCATCATAGTTTTTTTGTTCGAATAGATTTTTTCATTATCCTCATGCAATCAATTTGTCAGAATGACAATTCTCGTAATATGTCTTTGTTTTTGCTCCTGAAAAATATTCTGTTTTCTTGTGTTATAACATGTTTGGTTTATCTATGGGAGATGATTGCCTTTCATTGGGGTCCCGTAGCGGTCTTCAAACATCTGAAGTGCCGAAAAATCATCACCTGGAAGGTCGTATCTGGTTTGAAAAAACCCTCACGACCAGAGAGCAACAATTTGTGGATTTTGAATTTGAATATCGAAGGAATTTCGAAAGGAAAGTGTGATTACGTCTCCAAATTAGCTAATGAACATGGTATCAAAGAGATTCTTCTGCAAGAAACCCACACGGCAACAGAAAAAAAATCCTCGTGAAAGAGGACAGTTGAAAGGTTATGTATTAATTGATTTTTTACAAGTTTAGCATGTTATGTTGAACAATTATGAGTTTCGTAACATTCAACAGATTTGGAAAGGGGAAATTGATGGAGTTTTTTTTTTTCTTTCAAATTTTGTGACATTTCTGTCATAAATATTCATAAACCTCCGAACATTATTTGGCCAAGAAATCTTAATGTGGATGTTTTTTAAAGTAGCAAATGCATTTCCAAAATGCATTCGATTTATTCTGAATAATCGGTTCCTTTTCTGCTTTTGTCTTTTTTCATTTCAGATTAAGAATAACGAGTCGTTTTGGGAAGAATCTGTGTATCCGAGCCCATCGACGGATAACATGAAGATGATCACACTGATGTCTTTCAAGATTTTCCTGATATTTGATATTTTATGTTATTTTGTTTACGGGGAGGCAGGTTTTTTCGGCTGAGGTTTTTTCCCCTGGCTGTATAGTATCGTATGATACTAGTGTTGATAATATCGTATGATTCTATAGTATCATACAAAGAATGTTATGATACCCCGTTCTTTTTTTACCTCAGCTTAGGTACTTTCTGTTTCAACATTTAATGTATTATTTTAGCTCTCTTTTTCATAAGAATATATATATATATATATATATATATATATATATATATATATATATATATATATATATATATCTATAATCAATTATTTAATCTAAAATATATGTAAATTTATTATTGGTGAATTTGCTCTTCGCCAGTCAATAAAATAATGTAATTGTGAGCAAATCTTCTTATTGGGCGAAATGAATATTGGAATTGAAAATTTCGAATAACGTCACATATATAAAGTAATAAAATCCAAATTGAATAACAATATTTCACCTGCATTAAAAATGGTTTGATATTTATCACAAGAAACCTTTCATTAGTCAACGCAATGAGTATGACAAAATATGTCTCAAATTCGATAAGAAATGGCTTCCTATTTGAAGATATCTTTCAGTATCACATCAAAATTCCTATGCGACGTCGAAAAGAAATAAAGGAAAGTGGTCTCAAAATTAACTCGCATGAGCGTCTCAAATGTGACAAGAAATGGAGTATCATTTGTGACAAGTTTTGAGATTTCATATTCAACTACTCATTGTTCCGAAATGCGTACTTGATGTGGAGGACATTTGGATGCATATGAAAGCGCGTGGAGAGGTAAACAGTACATCGCATAAGAGTTACATTTGCATCGCCGTGTTTGCTGGGAGGGCTTTTCTCTCTCAGAATTCGGGGGGTACTGCTGCTGTGTGTTTGTTGTATTTATCTAGATATTATATGTTTTTGTAGAGTCCTGAAGAAGGCCTGTGACTGCGGCCGAAACGTAGACGGAGAATTAAAAAAAAAGGAGAGAAAAAAAATATAGCCTTTCACTGAACATCTCCCCGTCATACCCCTTACCAATTTATACATTATTATTATTATTATTATTTGAAACAAATGGTTTATTCTAAATATTGATATGAATAGAAGCGACAAAGAAATGTAGCAATCCAAATGGAATTTATCAAATTTTTTCAATAAAGATCTTATTTCTGATCCTTCCATCAGAGTTCCTGGTTTTGACCTTTCCAGGAGAATATGGTCTATTATAAATCGCATCAGAACAGGCCATGGACGATGCAATAGCATGCTCTTCCGATGAAGTTCCCTTGATAGGCCAGTCAATAAAGCCTCTGAATCGCAAGTAATTAGCAACAGCGTAATTTTTTGATATGTTGTTGGGGACGATAAAACATAAAGGTATAAAATTTTTCTACCCTCTTGGGGGAACGCTAGGGGTTAAAAGGGGTGAAAAAGGTTTTTTGTTCATAACTTCGGGAAAAAAATTGTTCGTGGGTAGAAATTTTTAAGGATGGTGTAATAATTAATCATCAATCCTGTATAAAAATTTCCACCTTTTTTGTAGGATGCAAAATTTTTTATTAATGAAAAAGTACAATTTTTGAAATAACACTGGTAAAAAAATTCTGACAAGATGGGAAAGTTAATACAAAGTTGTTTATGATAGGATCATTCAGTTACTGAAGTTTCCACCTTTTTTGACCAGTGGAAAAGCTGAAAGCAGCCACGAGATTGCCTCGGAGCCTATCGAGGCGTTCGGCGCGCGATCAGGGGATCGCGATGAAGACTCAGGTACAGAAATGGCACTGAGAACCCGAAAATAATATGCTACGGAATACTCATAACGCCTTTGTATATGGTCCCAAGATTTGTTATCGCTAGTCATATTGTAAACTTATATTTTTACGATACCCGATTTTTCCAAAGCATTTGAAGTTTTGAATATCGAGGACCAAGGGTGCTTGAACCTGTTATGATACACGGGTGGGACATTGGATTTGAAAATATTTCGAATATTTTCGGCTATCTCGTAAATACATAGGTAGGTTATTCCAAGAAAAAGATCCAGATGTCCGACCAGATCAATGAGAATTGTCTAAGTTTGTTTACATATTGCCTGTAGATCTCGGTTGTTGCAAGCTAAAAATTTTTTTATTGAGGTTTCAAAATTCTGCGCACTTCGTTTGTTCGTTTCCTTGAAGAGGGTGACAGTGGAAGAAGTGCCTGATCAGTCGGTTCTTGTGCATCATTTCGAATAGATTCGTATTTAGTCGCAGTAAAGATGGCAGACGTGGAAGTGTGTGTTTTCTGTGGTGATTTGTTGTCCAGAAAAGCAGTTACCCATGTGAAAAAACAAGCAGTTGAAAGAATTAGGAAGTGCTGTGAAAGAAGAAAAGACGGCAAAGATGCTTTGTTCCTGGGTCTCGAGAGTTTGAAAGCTCATACAGTTTGTTAGAAAGCGTATTGGACAAAATAATTACCGATGGTGTCGCTGCATTCGCCGATCAGCTGTTTACCGAAACGAGTATTGTTTCGTGTTTACATTAGATTTCTATTTGTTTTAATGGGATTTTTGAGTTTAAACGTTTATTGGCTATCAATAATCGAAGTTGTTTCCTTAATTGTGGATCCTTTGGATTATATTGTAAGTGCAAGTATTGGTAATATTGTGCTTTTTCTTATATTTCATGTAAAATATTGAGGTGAGCACTATTCAATTTCGAATGCTTTTCAGATCATCTGGCAAGATGTTTACCAAAGGTTACTCTAATTATAGGAAATTTTCCAATATTTGCATGCTCACAGATGCTGTGTAGAGGGTGAGCAAGTGTTGCAATGCAATCATTTGATTCTATGTGGGAAAAAATTATTTCAAAACATTGAAAGTCTACAAGGACAACCCCATCATATTGAGGAAATGATGTCTTCTAAAATGATGGTGTGAAGGTTGACAAGATTATATACAGATACCAAGCAAGATTGTCTGGAATTTGCAAGCATATTTTAGCCCTGCTACTCTACAAGGTTTTACGTGCTACAAAATATCTTGACAATTCTACTGATTGTGATGGTAAAATTCATTGTTTAGTTTTGTCTCTGCTGTTTTTCCATAACAATGAAATGTACAAAACAGAAAACATTTGGATTATCCATATTTGATTAAAACTAAGAGAAGGATGAAATTAGTTTGAGACCTAACAGAACATGAAAACATGCATGATTGTAATGTTATTGAACATCAGCATGAACAATATATTCATTTAATAGAAGCTGCTAATTTTTTTTCTATTTAGAAAGGGAAAAAATCTATGAAAAGAAAATGGGTGATAAATTTTGAATAAAAATGGACATTCTTCAGAGAACTGTATGTATGCAGAACATGACGTGATCATCGATTAATCATGTGAAGAATTCATTACGCTAGATTCTAATGTATTTTTCACTTATTGCATCTCACTCATGTCTTACGCTGCAGATATAATGAAATAAAATTATTCAACTTATCCATCGATTGATTGCACCTTTTCCATAGCTAAATGAACGTCATTACTATCAAGCTATGTTTAATATTAAATTGATACATATATGTATAATAATTGTTTTAAATTGCCAATTCTCGGAATTTATTCGAGATTCCACATGTAGATTTGATGATTGCTGAACATAAGTTCAATTTTGCAACAATTGAGGCATCGAGATAATCACTTAAACTCACAAGGTCCCTAGTTTTGTTGCACATTTTCATATGACTTGCATTCAGCACTTTCATCTAGGCTCCTTGAATTGTTGAGACTTCTATATATTCAAAAATATCAAGTAGACTCAAAGGAATTTATTTCGATAAGAATGAATATTATTGTACAAGAACGATCTGAACAAAAATTTAAAATGTCTTGACTTCAACTGCTTTTTTTGGTAGGTTTTTTGAAGGTACAGCTTTCTTCTCCAGTAGCAGAAATGGTTTCATAGTGAGAGTTTCCGAAATAATTCAAAACATTTGAAGAATTGTTTTCAATTGACATCAGTTTCCACTCTTGCCTGTTTTCATTCCATAATCTGTTCAGATGTGAACATACTCTAATATGTTTAGATACAGGTTTTACCATTATCAAAACATGCTCTGAGGATTTACGTCTATTAATTTCATCTGCGATTTCTAGTTTGTTGGTAAAGTAAACATTTTGATTTTTACCACGAAAATGGGCTCCAGGATTCCAAGATTTTTTAGAATTACATCCATGAACACAACAATTAGTGTTTTTCACGGTTTTTTCCTCAGGCATATCTTTTTATCACACTAAAAACGTAAAAATAAACAAATAAACCCAGCTTTCACGTACTAGATGTCAAAACGATTCTCGTTTCGGGCTTAGTTCAGGCTATCGCCGGCGGTGTCGCATAGAGTTGTGTTTTGCTCTATAACAACGAAAAGAACGTCAGCGTCGCAGAGAGGGGCCCAATCCAGCACAAATCAGTCAATTTGACTGGTTTCAACTATGTAACATGTAAATGTTATCATAAACTTTATATCTATCTATCTATTTATCACAGTTCCACTTGATGCTGTTCCGCAGGTGGCAAGGGTAGCTTTTAGTTTCGAAGATCATTGTCTCTTTTGTGGGGAGAAAATATCGGAGGAATTCAAGAAAAGTGAGAAGAAAAAATCGGTGGACAACCAGATTGTGATATCAAGGGGAACAAGTGAGCATACAAAAAGAAGCATTGAAAAGGCCGCTGCAGATTATTCCATGGATTGGAGTTCGCAGGAAGGTATTGTATAGAAATTGCCATTATGGCACAGATGATGCATGTTTAAAAAGTTAAAACAAATTAGTTAGCATCTGCAGAGCGTCTACGTCGAATGAAAACTCTCTCAGTTGATGTGTTAATAGATGAATCCATGCCATCAACAACAAGCCAAGAGAAGTTTCTGTCAAACGACAAGAACAAGGCCAGATTAAAAAATTTGTTGATGTCAAAACTGCAACATACTGGATACAATGCTATACAGAGCAACGAAGATGCTGATACATTGATCGTTGCAACTGCTCTGAATCTGGAATTCGCACTGGTACGACGAAAGGGGGGTGGGTTTACGTCTGACAGATTCAACGTATAACAATTTTTAGACTTGAGTTCTTTCTTTTGGATCCATCCATTCCATCATTTTGTGACTAGTGTTCGATTCGAGAAGTTCGCCGTTCGTTCGATCCGATTTTTTGGTTTTCTGCAATTTGAGTGCTATAATTGGTAAGTAAATTCTTTTAGTTATTGTTGTAAACTAAATATTTTGATATTTCATATAATTATCGTATAATGAAGTTTCTATATGTGTGTTGGCGCAGAACTTTTTGATTTAGAAAAAAAATTTTTCTTCTGAGAATTGTCTTGATTTTTGCCGTTGAATTTATTATATATCATTTGGTTCTGAAGACATTTAAAATTGAGTTCCAGTTTATTTCTCTGAAATAATGATGTACATGTACATTGTATCCCAAATTGCTCGATTTTGGCTTTTTTTGTGAAGACCATCATTAGAAACCATCTCACGATATCAGTATTTTTTTATAAGTGATTCAACATTGAAGAATAGATTGGTAAGAAATTCAATGCGAAATTCACAAAAACATAATTCAAGCATTTGAATGAATTTAAATTTTGGTTTTTGAGAATGTTATTATACTTGAAAGAAACTAGTCCTTTGAATTCTCCACTGGTCTAACTTTTCTAAATATGATATGATATCGGTATAGATTTCTTAGTAATTCATATCTTTTTTGTATATCACCATAATTGGAAAGTATAGATTTTAACCAATTATTTTAACTAATTTAGATAAACTGATCTGAAATCTGATCTTTTTTGGATTTTTTATGTCTTATAATTTCTAAAACTAATGTTTACCTTACCCAAATCCAACATTTTTCCGTACAATTTTATGAGGCCGTTGGGGGTAACGGCAGCAAAAATTTCGTGGCGAGATGCCTCAAAAGGACTTTCACCGACGAAACTGCCGAACTTTCTTCATGGACGGGCCAGAGGTCAAATTATAAAATTGCTGAAAGTCCCGTTATTAAGATTTCATTCAGTGAGTATTCGATTTGAGTTTTGTTTTAATTGATTTGAGGTGTAGCCGCTATAATGTAAAACACAACCTTTGCAGTTTTCGAATAATTCTTGTAAATTTGTTGTCCAGAAATTTTTCAATGACCTACGGAGGGTTTCACACAGCTTTGATTGTACCATTCAACAACCTCACGTAAATTCGAACCAATCGAATCACTCGTTTTGAAGTTTTAACGAATCGCGTTGGCTCCAATTTATTTAACGCTACAATCGAAGTTTTGTGAAACCGACCCTAAGACACCTATACGAATTAAATTTAAAAACGTTGGCAATTATATTTTCATCTTCTCATCAATTAAAATATGTTGAACCAATAAATTGAATTGTTGAACGAAATTGTTCAAATTACTCAACTTGATATTGAAAAAAAAAATATTTTAACTTAATCTTTCATTCTTTTCAGATATGGTGTGGAAGAATACAGGCATATCAGAAAAAGACTTCGAAATATATGCAAAGGAATGGCTGTGACATACCAGGCAGAGAAAAGAAAGACAGATGAAGAAACTTACTACATAGTATATACTCAAACCTTTTTTGTTTACTTTTTTCCATTTTTTTGTTTTTTATTTTATTCTATCTTAATGTTATTAATCATCATAGTTTTTTTGTTCGAATAGATTTTTTCATTATCCTCATGCAATCAATTTGTCAGAATGACAATTCTCGTAATATGTCTTTGTTTTTGCTCCTGAAAAATATTCTGTTTTCTTGTGTTATAACATGTTTGGTTTATCTATGGGAGATGATTGCCTTTCATTGGGGTCCCGTAGCGGTCTTCAAACATCTGAAGTGCCGAAAAATCATCACCTGGAAGGTCGTATCTGGTTTGAAAAAACCCTCACGACCAGAGAGCAACAATTTGTGGATTTTGAATTTGAATATCGAAGGAATTTCGAAAGGAAAGTGTGATTACGTCTCCAAATTAGCTAATGAACATGGTATCAAAGAGATTCTTCTGCAAGAAACCCACACGGCAACAGAAAAAAAATCCTCGTGAAAGAGGACAGTTGAAAGGTTATGTATTAATTGATTTTTTACAAGTTTAGCATGTTATGTTGAAAAATTATGAGTTTCGTAACATTCAACAGATTTGGAAAGGGGAAATTGATGGAGTTTTTTTTTTCTTTCAAATTTTGTGACATTTCTGTCATAAATATTCATAAACCTCCGAACATTATTTGGCCAAGAAATCTTAATGTGGATGTTTTTTAAAGTAGCAAATGCATTTCCAAAATGCATTCGATTTATTCTGAATAATCGGTTCCTTTTCTGCTTTTGTCTTTTTTCATTTCAGATTAAGAATAACGAGTCGTTTTGGGAAGAATCTGTGTATCCGAGCCCATCGACGGATAACATGAAGATGATCACACTGATGTCTTTCAAGATTTTCCTGATATCTGATATTTTATGTTATTTTGTTTACGGGGAGGCAGGTTTTTTCGGCTGAGGTTTTTTCCCCTGGCTGTATAGTATCGTATGATACTAGTGTTGATAATATCGTATGATTCTATAGTATCATACAAAGAATGTTATGATACCCCGTTCTTTTTTTTACCTCAGCTTAGGTACTTTCTGTTTCAACATTTAATGTATTATTTTAGCTCTCTTTTTCATAAGAATATATACATATATATATATATATATATATATATATATATATATATATATATCTATAATCAATTATTTAATCTAAAATATATGTAAATTTATTATTGGTGAATTTGCTCTTCGCCAGTCAATAAAATAATGTAATTGTGAGCAAATCTTCTTATTGGGCGAAATGAATATTGGAATTGAAAATTTCGAATAACGTCACATATATAAAGTAATAAAATCCAAATTGAATAACAATATTTCACCTGCATTAAAAATGGTTTGATATTTATCACAAGAAACCTTTCATTAGTCAACGCAATGAGTATGACAAAATATGTCTCAAATTCGATAAGAAATGGCTTCCTATTTGAAGATATCTTTCAGTATCACATCAAAATTCCTATGCGACGTCGAAAAGAAATAAAGGAAAGTGGTCTCAAAATTAACTCGCATGAGCGTCTCAAATGTGACAAGAAATGGAGTATCATTTGTGACAAGTTTTGAGATTTCATATTCAACTACTCATTGTTCCGAAATGCGTACTTGATGTGGAGGACATTTGGATGCATATGAAAGCGCGTGGAGAGGTAAACAGTACATCGCATAAGAGTTACATTTGCATCGCCGTGTTTGCTGGGAGGGCTTTTCTCTCTCAGAATTCGGGGGGTACTGCTGCTGTGTGTTTGTTGTATTTATCTAGATATTATATGTTTTTGTAGAGTCCTGAAGAAGGCCTGTGACTGCGGCCGAAACGTAGACGGAGAATTAAAAAAAAAGGAGAGAAAAAAATATAGCCTTTCACTGAACATCTCCCCGTCATACCCCTTACCAATTTATACATTATTATTATTATTATTATTTGAAACAAATGGTTTATTCTAAATATTGATATGAATAGAAGCGACAAAGAAATGTAGCAATCCAAATGGAATTTATCAAATTTTTTCAATAAAGATCTTATTTCTGATCCTTCCATCAGAGTTCCTGGTTTTGACCTTTCCAGGAGAATATGGTCTATTATAAATCGCATCAGAACAGGCCATGGACGATGCAATAGCATGCTCTTCCGATGAAATTCCCTTGATAGGCCAGTCAATAAAGCCTCTGAATCGCAAGTAATTAGCAACAGCGTAATTTTTTGATATGTTGTTGGGGACGATAAAACATAAAGGTATAAAATTTTTCTACCCTCTCGGGGGAACGCTAGGGGTTAAAAGGGGTGAAAAAGGTTTTTTGTTCATAACTTCGGGAAAAAAATTGTTCGTGGGTAGAAATTTTTAAGGATGGTGTAATAATTAATCATCAATCTTGTATAAAAATTTCCACCTTTTTTGTAGGATGCAAAATTTTTTATTAATGAAAAAGTACAATTTTTGAAATAACACTGGTAAAAAAATTCTGACAAGATGGGAAAGTTAATACAAAGTTGTTTATGATAGGATCATTCAGTTACTGAAGTTTCCACCTTTTTTGACCAGTGGAAAAGCTGAAAGCAGCCACGAGATTGCCTCGGAGCCTATCGAGGCGTTCGGCGCGCGATCAGGGGATCGCGATGAAGACTCAGGTACAGAAATGGCACTGAGAACCCGAAAATAATATGCTACGGAATACTCATAACGCCTTTGTATATGGTCCCAAGATTTGTTATCGCTAGTCATATTGTAAACTTATATTTTTACGATACCCGATTTTTCCAAAGCATTTGAAGTTTTGAATATCGAGGACCAAGGGTGCTTGAACCTGTTATGATACACGGGTGGGACATTGGATTTGAAAATATTTCGAATATTTTCGGCTATCTCGTAAATACATAGGTAGGTTATTCCAAGAAAAAGATCCAGATGTCCGACCAGATCAATGAGAATTGTCTAAGTTTGTTTACATATTGCCTGTAGATCTCGGTTGTTGCAAGCTAAAAATTTTTTTATTGAGGTTTCAAAATTCTGCGCACTTCGTTTGTTCGTTTCCTTGAAGAGGGTGACAGTGGAAGAAGTGCCTGATCAGTCGGTTCTTGTGCATCATTTCGAATAGATTCGTATTTAGTCGCAGTAAAGATGGCAGACGTGGAAGTGTGTGTTTTCTGTGGTGATTTGTTGTCCAGAAAAGCAGTTACCCATGTGAAAAAACAAGCAGTTGAAAGAATTAGGAAGTGCTGTGAAAGAAGAAAAGACGGCAAAGATGCTTTGTTCCTGGGTCTCGAGAGTTTGAAAGCTCATACAGTTTGTTAGAAAGCGTATTGGACAAAATAATTACCGATGGTGTCGCTGCATTCGCCGATCAGCTGTTTACCGAAACGAGTATTGTTTCGTGTTTACATTAGATTTCTATTTGTTTTAATGGGATTTTTGAGTTTAAACGTTTATTGGCTATCAATAATCGAAGTTGTTTCCTTAATTGTGGATCCTTTGGATTATATTGTAAGTGCAAGTATTGGTAATATTGTGCTTTTTCTTATATTTCATGTAAAATATTGAGGTGAGCACTATTCAATTTCGAATGCTTTTCAGATCATCTGGCAAGATGTTTACCAAAGGTTACTCTAATTATAGGAAATTTTCCAATATTTGCATGCTCACAGATGCTGTGTAGAGGGTGAGCAAGTGTTGCAATGCAATCATTTGATTCTATGTGGGAAAAAATTATTTCAAAACATTGAAAGTCTACAAGGACAACCCCATCATATTGAGGAAATGATGTCTTCTAAAATGATGGTGTGAAGGTTGACAAGATTATATACAGATACCAAGCAAGATTGTCTGGAATTTGCAAGCATATTTTAGCCCTGCTACTCTACAAGGTTTTACGTGCTACAAAATATCTTGACAATTCTACTGATTGTGATGGTAAAATTCATTGTTTAGTTTTGTCTCTGCTGTTTTTCCATAACAATGAAATGTACAAAACAGAAAACATTTGGATTATCCATATTTGATTAAAACTAAGAGAAGGATGAAATTAGTTTGAGACCTAACAGAACATGAAAACATGCATGATTGTAATGTTATTGAACATCAGCATGAACAATATATTCATTTAATAGAAGCTGCTAATTTTTTTTCTATTTAGAAAGGGAAAAAATCTATGAAAAGAAAATGGGTGATAAATTTTGAATAAAAATGGACATTCTTCAGAGAACTGTATGTATGCAGAACATGACGTGATCATCGATTAATCATGTGAAGAATTCATTACGCTAGATTCTAATGTATTTTTCACTTATTGCATCTCACTCATGTCTTACGCTGCAGTTATAATGAAATAAAATTATTCAACTTATCCATCGATTGATTGCACCTTTTCCATAGCTAAATGAACGTCATTACTATCAAGCTATGTTTAATATTAAATTGATACATATATGTATAATAATTGTTTTAAATTGCCAATTCTCGGAATTTATTCGAGATTCCACATGTAGATTTGATGATTGCTGAACATAAGTTCAATTTTGCAACAATTGAGGCATCGAGATAATCACTTAAACTCACAAGGTCCCTAGTTTTGTTGCACATTTTCATATGACTTGCATTCAGCACTTTCATCTAGGCTCCTTGAATTGTTGAGACTTCTATATATTCAAAAATATCAAGTAGACTCAAAGGAATTTATTTCGATAAGAATGAATATTATTGTACAAGAACGATCTGAACAAAAATTTAAAATGTCTTGACTTCAACTGCTTTTTTTGGTAGGTTTTTTGAAGGTACAGCTTTCTTCTCCAGTAGCAGAAATGGTTTCATAGTGAGAGTTTCCGAAATAATTCAAAACATTTGAAGAATTGTTTTCAATTGACATCAGTTTCCACTCTTGCCTGTTTTCATTCCATAATCTGTTCAGATGTGAACATACTCTAATATGTTTAGATACAGGTTTTACCATTATCAAAACATGCTCTGAGGATTTACGTCTATTAATTTCATCTGCGATTTCTAGTTTGTTGGTAAAGTAAACATTTTGATTTTTACCACGAAAATGGGCTCCAGGATTCCAAGATTTTTTAGAATTACATCCATGAACACAACAATTAGTGTTTTTCACGGTTTTTTCCTCAGGCATATCTTTTTATCACACTAAAAACGTAAAAATAAACAAATAAACCCAGCTTTCACGTACTAGATGTCAAAACGATTCTCGTTTCGGGCTTAGTTCAGGCTATCGCCGGCGGTGTCGCATAGAGTTGTGTTTTGCTCTATAACAACGAAAAGAACGTCAGCGTCGCAGAGAGGGGCCCAATCCAGCACAAATCAGTCAATTTGACTGGTTTCAACTATGTAACATGTAAATGTTATCATAAACTTTATATCTATCTATCTATTTATCACAGTTCCACTTGATGCTGTTCCGCAGGTGGCAAGGGTAGCTTTTAGTTTCGAAGATCATTGTCTCTTTTGTGGGGAGAAAATATCGGAGGAATTCAAGAAAAGTGAGAAGAAAAAATCGGTGGACAACCAGATTGTGATATCAAGGGGAACAAGTGAGCATACAAAAAGAAGCATTGAAAAGGCCGCTGCAGATTATTCCATGGATTGGAGTTCGCAGGAAGGTATTGTATAGAAATTGCCATTATGGCACAGATGATGCATGTTTAAAAAGTTAAAACAAATTAGTTAGCATCTGCAGAGCGTCTACGTCGAATGAAAACTCTCTCAGTTGATGTGTTAATAGACGAATCCATGCCATCAACAACAAGCCAAGAGAAGTTTCTGTCAAACGACAAGAACAAGGCCAGATTAATAAATTTGTTGATGTCAAAACTGCAACATACTGGATACAATGCTATACAGAGCAACGAAGATGCTGATACATTGATCGTTGCAACTGCTCTGAATCTATCTTCAGTCTACGAGAAAGTCGTCATTGTAGGAGAAGCTGTCGACTTGCTCGTTGTATTAACTGGCGCGGAAGAAATGAAACGCAATGTCTACTTTATGAAGCCCGGAAAGGGAAAGTCCTCGAAACATGTATATTCCAGTGACAGTCTGAAAGACAAAACTTTAAGACCGTACATTCTGACGTGCCACGCGTTTACTGGATGTGATTGAACCCCATCTCTTTTCAATTGAGGAAAAGATGGATTGACGTCCCTTGTTGCCAAACATGAAGACATCCGTCCAGCCCTCGACTGCTTCAAGATAGCCAACGCAGAACCAGTCATCATTGTCGATGCCGGAGAAAAAATCATGGCTAGAATGTATGGAGGGAAATCGCTCAAATGCTTGGACGACCTACGGTACGCAGGATTCGCACGTTCTATAACAAAGAGCAAATTCAACATTGCTGGATTACCATCTACCGAAGCAGCCGCAGCACAACATTCGTTTCGCGTTGACCATCAGGTCCAGCAGTGGATGGGTGAGTTGAGATCTATTTGAATCTTATTACCTAAAAAAGTTTTTTTCCATTCTTCTTTGACTGCTTGTTAACAATATCTGTTTTAACGTTATTAATCCTTTATAGGGCGAAACGTACCAGCTACATTATGTGGCTGGAAAAGAGATCCTAATGGGCTAAGTCCGATATTGACAACACTGGAGCCTGCGCCAGACGAACTGCCGAAACTGGTATCTTGCAAATGCGGAAAAGGATGCGGGCGATTATGCGGATGTAGAAAAGCTGGACTAAAATGCTCCGAAATTTGCTACTCTTGTCATGGACAAACGTGTACAAATGCCAAACTTATTGAAATTGATTAAATAGAGGATGATATTGAGATAGAATTAGTTCAAAAAAGCATTTTCAATGCCGAAAATAATCAATTTGGTGAACCGCAAGATGAGTTTCTTGATTCTGAAGATATCGAGGCAGAACCAGATAAGGAAACAAACCGTGAAGAACCTCAGAATGACGGACTGCTGGATGACTCCAGTTCACCTGGACCTTCCACGAGGAAAAAAAGGCGAATATCGAATAGCGAAGAAGTTGGTTAATTGTTGATACGTTGTCAAAACTGGAATAAAAGTTGTTTTTTTCATTTGTAATAATTTCTCAAAATTTTTGTATGATGAATCCAGTGTTTGAATATTTTCATATAGCTTACTGAAAAAAATGCGTACAAAACGCAAATATTCAATACGCTTAATTTGATACTTGAAAGAAAAATGAGTACGTATTTTTGTATATTCACTGAAATATTCCCGGAATCACATTGATCCACTCGATATTTATTCCTCCAAATGATTGAGAATGGCGCAGAGACTGAGTATTCAATCCCGCTCAAGCGAAATTATTACGTAGCATAACATTTTCGGGTTCTCCATGCCATTTTAGTACCTGAGTCTTCATCGCGATCCCCTGATCGCGCGCCGAACGCCTCGATAGGCTCCGAGGCTATCTCGTGGCTGCTTTCAGCTTTTCCACTGGTCAAAAATGGTGGAAACTTTAGTAACTGAATGATCCTATTATAAACAACTTTGTGTTAACTTTCCCACCTTGTTAGAATTTTTTTACCAGTGTCATTTCAAAAATTCTACTTTTTCATTAATAAAAAATTTTGCAACGAACAAAAAAGGTGGAAATTTTTATACATGATTGATAATTATTTATTACACCATCCTTCGAAATTTCTACCCACGAACAACTTTTTTCGAACAAAAAACCTTTTTCACCCCATTTAAGCCCTAGCGTTCCCCCCAGAGGGTAGAAAAATTTTATACCTTCATGTTTTACCGTCCCCAACAACATATCAAAACATAACGCTGTTGCTAATTACTTGCGATTCAGAGGCTTTATTGACTGGCCTATGAGAGTCCTAGTTGTGAGTGTTGGGAAAATGAGGAGACAATAGAACATCTTATAACCTCGTCTCATCAAATGTACTTACCACGTACAAATAAAGACCTTTTATTATTATTATTATTATTATTATTATTATAAAAAGTTGTCCCATTTATACATTTCAAGATGGTTTCGAGGCTATACATAGAGTAACAAATGCATTTCTAAAATGGGTGGTTACTTTCAAAATGATTTGATTTATTCTGAATAATCGATTTCTTTTCTGATTTCTTCTTTTTTCATTTCAGATTAAGAATTGCGAGCCGTTTTGGAAAGAATCTTTTTATCTGAGCCCATCGACGGATAACGTGAAGATGATCTCACACTGTCACACTTTCAAGATTCTCCTGATATTTGATATTTTATGTATTTTTTTTTTTACGGGGAGACAGGTTTTTTCGGCTGAGGTTTTTTCCCCTGTCTATAAAGTATCGTATGATACTAGTGATATATATATATATATATATATATATATATATATATATATATATATATATATATATATATATATATATATATATATATATATATATATATATATGAAAGAGAGAGCTAAAATAATACATTAAATGTTGAAACAAAAGGTACCTGAGCTGAGGTAAAAAAAAAGAACGGGGTATCATAACATTCTTTGTATGATACTATAGAATCCTACGATACTATCAACACTAGTATCATACGATACTATACAGCCAGGGGAAAAATCCTCAGCCGAAAAAACCTGCCTCCCCGTAAACAGAAGAATCACCTCGACACCATGTTCATCAGCCAATTTGGAGACGTAATCACACTTGTCCTTCGAAATTCCTTCGATATTCAAATTCAAAATCCACAAATTGTTGCTCTCTGGTCGTGAGGGTTTTTTCAAACCAGATACGACCTTCCAGGTGATGATTTTTCGGCACTTCAGATGTTTGAAGTCCGCTACGGGACCCCAATGGAAGGCAATCATCTCCAAACATGTCACAACACAAGAAAACAGAATATTTTCAGGACCGAAATCTAAGAATAAAAAGTATGTTGTGAGCTGCTTGTAAACTTTACTCACCTTTTTTCAAACATTTAGTAATTTATGTGTTCTTTGAGGATTAGAATATTGATTAAATTTTTCTGTCTATTAAGTTTTCTGCATAGATTGAGAATTGACAACGTACAATAAATCACGGTCAAGGTGTGATATGATAAAAAAATGATAAAATTTAAAAATATCGAACATTTATTTTTGATATGAGCGGTCATTATAAAATTTTTTAATTAAGAAATTTTCTGGATTCGACCTTCTCAGGTTGGGTTGAAAATAAATAATTCATAATGTTTGTCTATCTTTGATTAGTTCACCATTATTCATCATTATAACACTTTCAGAGGTGTGACAAATATTTGAATGATTGAATTGTGTTAATGCAATTTGAATAAATGTAAAAACACATCAGAGAGTGGCCTATAAGGTACACATTTTCACATCAGCAGACAAAATCTATTTTTAATAGTACGGCACTGAAAATTTGATATTCGGTATACATACTCGAACAGATGCTGAAAAGGGTAAAAAATCTGAGAAAATCATTCTATTCTGATATTCAGAACCAGAAATATGGTCGAATGAAATTTCGGTCAGAATGAATACATCATCCCGTGTATTGGCCATTGGAAAGTAGCCATTTCGTGATGCTGATGATCTTAAATATATGGTTGAAGTATGTAAAGTTCTTCGAGGGACGCCATGTATATTGAATAATTTTCGATTTCCGTAATGATCCAGAATATGACTGAGCTGATGGTATGTTAGGACGCAGTTGATGCGCTGGTTTTCGGTTTTCAATTTTTTTCTATCAGTTGAGGATGTTGTGGGGCTATCTGGTTTGGGGAGTTTCAGTGCTCGAAATATGTTTTATTTTTCTTATGCGGTACTGTTGAATTGGCTTCATATTCCTTAATTTAGCTTACGTTTGCTCTGTCGAAGCCATTAATGAATGACAGTTATTCATGGCTAACTCACTTAAATAAATAAGGGTTAAATAATTTAGATTGAGTATGGATACTATTACTTCATAATTTTCAGATCACAATGTTCCGAGAACGGTACACATTATCGAGTTTTAGCAGTAGTACTCTTTTAATGTGAAATTGAAGTATGTTTAAGTTCGCTTGGAATTTAGCTCAATAAATCTAATATCAAGAAAGTTATGAAAGCAGCTCCCAAAATATATTCGTGTAAAATTTCATTACAATGTTGCCAGTAGTGTCGGGAAAATCGTAAAAATATGTATATATGTTTCTTCTTCAACGTCCTGCATCTTGAATACGAATGGCGTTACGAAAATATTTTACTGAACAAACCCCTGTTATTCTTCCGTTTTCTATCTATATTAGAGTGGGGATAACTTTTTTTGGAAAAAGTATGTATCAAAATGACATATTCAGAATAATTCATGTGTACATGAGGAAATATACCTGGTGCCAGGAATAGTTCATTTACGGACTAACCAGAAATAGTAACTTTTTTTTCAGGTCAAATCATTCCCATCTGGACGATTTCAACATTAAAAAAACGAAATTGATGACCTGATCAATATACAAATGCGAGCACATTACCTTTATCGGATGACACCCTTTACTTCGTGGTAATTTCTTTTCATTAACGCGCTGGCACCCATCAATCCTATACCTATACCCTCGTCTTCACTGGAGACTATATACCATATTGAGGTCTATTATAGATAGAGTAAGGGGTCAATTAGGAAGTCGATAGCAGTTATATCCTTTTATTTTTAAACCAACGTTTCGGCCGTACAATACAAGCCTTCATCAGGGTTCTAAGGCAAACAGGAATAGTTATAACATGTCAAGTATGGTACTATTACATGTTCTTACCGAATAGTGGACATGTGCTTAATGTTGGAAATGCCAGTTGGTCTATCTACATGTAAGATGAGTATAAAAAATTGACAAAATCTTTAAATTTGTAAACACCCAATAAGCACACAAACGTAGACTAAACGTTTATTTGTAGTATCTGAAGTTGATTCAACGTTATACGCTGAATTTCTCAACGTTATCTTAGAAACCTAAATTCAAACAAACGTCGACTCTACATCTAAAAAACGTTCCCGTTTCAATCGGTTGCTATTGCAACCATAATGAAACGTATCTTTATTGAATTTTCGAGACGTTTGATCGAAGAGAGCTGAGCAACATTGAATAAACGTTCAATGTGTCACTATTAATCAACCTTGAATTCGAGCAGCCTTTTTCTTCATGAGAGTCGCAGTTTTTTTGGACCTACAAATCAATTAACCATGATGCATTAAAAATTGAACCAAACCTATAAATCCACTTATTCAACGCACCTTCAGTTTTTCTGTCATAGAAAAGCATTCTCCTCGTTTCTTTCGAAAAAGAAACATAAATTTTGACAATTCATGTTTCATAATTCCATCGTTTACATATATGTGATGAAGAACGTTCAATATCAATATGTAGTTGATAAGTCCATTGGAATTTTGCAGAATAGTTTCAATAAGATAACTCTATTATGCATCGAACAGAATACGTAAGCAAGTGAGAATACCTTATATTACGTATTTTCGTTTATGGAATACCCACTTTATTTCAACGTAGTTTCGCAGTAGATTTTCAAAGTATTTTCGCAGTATATATTCAACGTCTTTTCGCAGTCGATATTCAACGTTAATTTACTTGTAATGATAGTACGTTTCTTAAACCTGATTGCCAAATTGTGTTTAGTTTCCCCAATTCTGATCATCAACAATATCATATCTACCGAATTCATTTTCTACATCCCTTATTTCGAATATCTTATTCGTTTATAACATGAACTTCATGATTATTAATTACTGTATATTCGTACCATACATCGTCTCTGCTACAATAATTCACATAGAAACCTATGTTATCCGAAAAGATAATGATAAATTTCGCTTGACAACGGTGCAGTAATCAGCAGGGAGGGGTTGCGTTTCAATAGTGTTGGAGATCTTCGTGTCGAATCCTGCATTCTACAAGTTGAGTGGTGAATGTGAGCAACCAGTTGTTTTGTTTTGTTATTTTCGACTTTTCTCATTAACCGCCTTCCGTGTTATGATTGATTCACAGTGGACGTAACTTAACAAATACGTAAGAAGCGAAAATTTGAACGATAAAAACAATATTCAAAAATAATAGAAGTGTTAACAATATGTTGGATAATTTCTACATTTACATTCAACAAGGAAGTCGAACTCAAAATTGAACCTATCGTGAATATTTTCGTATGAATTTTGGTAGTTTCAACTTTGATTTTTACATATGTGTTAAGTAACGTCCATTGTGAATCAAGCATTAGTTTATGACTATGAGTAATCCTTTGAGATAAGGTAAGTAGTAACTATCACCACTCTACCAACTTTCATATTGATTATTGAACTTTCGTGATAGGCATGTGATATTTATAAGCAGTGTCAGTACCCTTTTCAAAAAGTTGTTGACTATAAATATATGATTATGATAGCTGAAATTACCAATCCACACATTTGCCTGTTCTTTGTTGTTTTAAAGTCCCGACATATTATTATATCGAGTTCAGCTTACTGAGTGATTTTCTTGATAAAAGCTAATAGAACCATGAATTTTGTTACCAAGTTATAGACATTTTTTTAGAGCCGAAAGCACTTAGAAGATTGTGTATGACTTGTTTTCTGTTACAATCTATTTTATTAACTTACTCGCCTGATCGGAGTTTACCTACTTGACCGGAATACCACAAGAGGAGAATATAGAAATTTCTTTCACAAATGATTTAGCTTGTCTAAATACGCAATTGAAAAAGCAGAAAGATGAAGGAATAATATATATAATTGTTATTATATATAGATTTGAGCCGGGATCACAATGCAACTGGTAAGATTCCATTTTCTATACTTATATTTTAAAATTTTGTAATGAAGTTCATTATTGCTTCAGTGGCTGTCAAGAAGTTGGGGCAGCAACTGATCTGCAGATAACAAACCTAGACGCAACCAAAGAAGAAATAAAGATACATATTATATTCAAACTATTGGAAGAACTCCAACTTTTCATATTTTGTTTTGTCTGCATTGTTATTTATTTTTTATAGAAGATACTTTTTTGTTTTGCAGATCGACCACGTCGCCTCACCCTGTAACGCGACATTGGGATTTATACTGAGGCAGAGCCAATGGTTTTCTGACCGAAAAACTGCAGTTATCCTTTATTACAACTATGTGTTCAGTAAACTAAATTTTGCCTCTTGTGTATGGTATCCTCAATACGACAAATACATAAATCGCCTTTAAAAATTTCAACGAAGGTTTCTCCGCACTCTAGGGTACAGATTCAATTTGATTCTGACTCGGGGAGATCCCAGTAACTACTATACTAGATTGAAATACTTCGATATGATAAGCCTTGTTGATCGCAGGATTATTCCCCTATTTCCAGGATGCAACATCACTGTAATGACCTCAAAGATCAAGTAGACGTATTTTTTCAAAGCGATGGAGCCGTGAAGAATTCTCTCGAAAAATATTTCCAATCTCTCTATTGAACGACCTTTCATTGTCACTTGTTTCTTCCTCATTGTTCACTTGTTTTTTTTTCTTATTCTTATTATTATTTTCATGAAATATATAATAAATATGAAGGAATAAGGCACTTTTGTGAAATGCTATCTCATAATCTGTAATTTCTTTCTCATTGTTCACCTATTTTGTGTTCCTTTTTTTATAGGAATAAGGCACTTTTGTTGAAAATTTTTATTATTGTTAATTTGTGAACACTGTTTTGGGTATTGAGTTACCTGATCGTGTTCCTTGTAAATAAATAAATAAATTTCGAATAATGGTTTATTCGATCTCTGAAATCAACGTTACGTTAACACTCAAAATAAACGTTTTATATATGTGACATTCTGATATATACATAGATAGATAGACAGATATATTTTATTTCCATAGACCTTGAAAAAACAGGTATTGGATATTGTCAGAATACATAAACATAGAAAAAAAAACACATGTTACAAAAACCGAAAAAAAATTTCAAACACACTTATCAGCAAAGAATTCCCTTAAACTATAAAAACAGTTTCTCATAAGGAAATCTTTGAGCAATCTCCTGAAGCGAGGCAGGCCATCAACAGAAACAATTTCATCTGGCAGGGCGTTGAATATTCTAATGGACATAGCTCTGAACGAATTCTGAGTTGCAGACAAATGACAAAACGGTGCATACAACTTGTGAGAATTCCTGGTACTATAGGCATTTACATCCGCACATTTTTGATATTTCGAGATATTTTCCTTAACGTACGACGACATTTGAAAAACATATAAATTGGTGACGCTCATTATTCCTTCCCCCTCAAAATAAGATCTACAGGGCTCATCCCAAGGTAAACCCAACATCACGCGAAGTATCCGCTTCTGAGCGATTAAAACCCTCTCGACATGCGATGAGTTTCCCCAGGCTAGCAGTCCGTAAGATATAACCGACTGTACACAGGCAAAATAAAAAGACCTTCTTGTAGCCAATGAACAAACCCTCTTCAAATTTCTCATTTGATATAGTCTCACCTGAAGTCTCTGCACGACAGAATCTACATGACAGGACCACGACAACGAATCATCCAGAAAGATTCCCAGAAACCTAACACTCTCCGACTGCTCGACTGTAAAACCGCCTGCACGAACCAACAAGCTTGAATCTGGTCTCCTCCTAGAAGAACGGAGAAATCTTGTTTTCTTTGAGTTTAACACCAACCCATTGTCAGAACACCACCGAGAAATATCACGTGCCGATTCACAACACCTCATTGACAGCAAGCGCTCATCAAGAGCCCCCAACAAGGAAGACAGATCGTCTGCATACAGAATCCTCATCTCATCATCTCCGAAAGTGAGACCAATGTCATCTATATACAAAAGGAAAAGCAAGGGGCCCAGAATGCTCCCCTGAGGCACTCCACAGCCAATCTCAAAATCAGAATACACGTGGCTACCGTCACGCGTTATCCGCACCGCTTGCTGCCTTCCGCTTAGGTATGATCTTAACCAGTGCCATGCTGGACCTCTTATACCAAGCCTATAAAGTTTGTTCAGAAGATGAGTATGAACTATCGTGTCAAATGCCCTAGACATATCAAAGAACACCCCAGCACACTTATCACCGCGCTCCCAGGCCTCTGCTATTCTCGCCAGAACTGCAAGCAAAGCGTCCACTGTAGAAAGGCCCTTCCGAAAACCGAACTGCCTCGATTTGATCAGGTTGAAGTCAACCACGAAAGAAATAAGTCGGTTGTAAAAAGCTCTTTCAAAAATTCTAGAAAAAGCTGGTAACAATGAGACGGGTCTATAATTCTCAACTTTTTCCTTGCTACCTCTCTTGTGAACAGGAATGACGGCCGCCAGCTTGAGCTTTGATGGAAACACCCCACATTTGAAGGACTGATTGATCAGGTAAGCCAGTGGAGCAGCCAAGCATCGTGAAACCTTCTTAAGTACAAATAAAGGCACACCATCCACACCAGAAGATTTTCTATTTTTGAGGGACCGCAGAATGTCAATGACCTCACCCTCATCTACGTCACGCAAGAACATACTCGAGGACAACGAAGGGAAGTCACGCGGCAACTTCAAATCACTTGCACCAACCGAAATAAAATCCACCGAATCCTTGAAGTATCTGCCGAAGGCAGCTGTTATATTCTCCAATCCATTTACCCTCTTCCCGTTCTCTAGCTCGACCTCATCAGGTATATCACCTCTCCCAGTGCTATTCCCAACCAAGCCATAAATCAATTGCCATGCAGCCCTTGACTTATCCTCCGCATCTTGAATGAATTTGTCATTCGAACGGGTCCTTGCCTCTAAAATTCTTCTTTCATGCTGTCTCTTAAAAAAATTATAAGTCTTTTTCGTTAGTATGTTAGAGTTGTGAAGGCCCCGCAAAACCTCACCCTCCCGAATCAAATCAGGTGTGATCCAAGATCTTCTCAATCGATTAGAAGAATCTTTAAACGTTTTTAAAGGAAATGCTCTATTAAAAGCATACCAAAAACAGTCGAAGAAGGCCGAATACTTATCGTCCACAGATTCTGTTGCCATCATATTGCCCCATGTCTCTTCCTCCAGCAGAGTACAAAAATCAGACACCTCAGCTTCCGTAAAAGTTCATCCTGACCTTAACCGCTGTCGCTTCAAAAGACTGCTCGCAGATGAATGAACAATCTGTTGACTCCGGCTCAAAAGCAATATCACTTCTAACCAGAATCATTACACCACCCCCCTTGAGTTCACTTCGACAAAAATAATTTGCAACTGTGTAATTTTCTACATTGAAAACGGATGCATCAACGTTGAGAACTCGTTACTCAGCAACGTTATTTTGAAAACAAAAATACATCGTTACGTTGAAACTGAATAATAGCGTTTCATAACGGTATGTTATTCATGACAACAATGAGTGTTGGAACGTTGAATTTACCTTGAAAAAACGTTGAAAAATAACCTGTCGCTGTTTGCATCCATGTTTAATATAAAAAAATGTAAATGATGACAGGAATTTGAAATTTGGTATCCCTTTAATTTTCTATAAAATCTATGGCCGACGTTTCGGAGTAATTCACTCCTTTTTCAAGGCTACAAGAAAATGTATATGAAAATGTGTCTCTGGAGTGCTAGAACAAACCACCCACCTCAATTTTCACTGAAAATTAGATATTTGAATTTTTTCGTTCATATTATGAAGATACGATAGTTGGAAATTGTTGAATATTAATTTGAGAGGTTAAGTTGAAAATCTTATGGTTATTGTCCAATTTTTCTTCTTCTTTTTTTCACTATCCTTAGTGGAAAGTCAAACACCCCAGAGACATCTTGTGGATTAAACGTTAACTGACATAGGTTCATAACAAGAATGAGCACAACGCACTAGAAAAACTAATTTCAGGTAATTAAAAACATAAAATGACACGAGAAAAACCCAACAAACTACAGGAACTCTAAGTCATATCAAACTGTGATAAGCAGTAATAAAACCCTGTGTGTTCTCCCTGAAATTTACAGTTTTTTGTTGTTTTATGTGGATCATCTCACTGATTGTTCTTCTGTTGTAATTAGTCTCTTTATCAAGAACAGAAACGTCCTGAAAGTCAAAAGTATGACCTAGCGAATGTGCGTGAATCGTGAGCGCCGTTTTTCGTCCATTTTCTGGTCTTCGTACATCACTCTCACGTTGTTTAATCCTTTCCTGTAATAACTGTCTCGTTTGTCCGACATAACATCCATCACAATCACCACACGGAATTTTGTATATCACTTCGGATTGTTTGAGAGTAGGTGTTCTATTCTTGAGTTGTGTGAAAAACCTTTTGTTATTATTTGTGATGTTATAATAGGCCGCTGTCTTTATATTTCTGAAATATCCTGTTGATCTTATAAGATATTCCCGGGTACATTACTAGTTTAAAATATTTCATTTTTTCAGGTAGGGGGTGACATGTGCCAATTTGAGCACATGAATAGGAAGTTAGCATCAGTGACAAACAGGGTTATTTTCTTACTACAGTGTAGGAAAAAGAACATTTTTCCCAAACACAACATTAATAACATCAGACAGGTTCATATGTTACAATTAGAGGAGCATCCCTACACGAGATTGGTTAACAGGACCATGCAAAAGTTTAGGAGGTCTGTACTAAATATCGAGATCAAGATAACGTTATGGAAGAAGACTCAAATTACAAGGTCCATCCTTGAAATTGACCAAAAGATAAAAGAAAAACTGGATCATACCACAAGAGATAATATCGAGAAGTTAACGAATAACATTTTCTTAAATAAGTTTTTGAAGATCAAGGCGGGAAACATTGACAAGTTGAGAAGATTGGAAGAAGATCAGAAACATCCCATCACCATTGCTGAGTCAGAAACATTCATTAAAAACTACACGTCGGTCCAAATACCAGAAGAACTCAAGTCAATACTGGCGATGGGACCAAAGCATGGGATCATACCAGAGAAAATACCAAAATTACAACTCATCAAAAACATAGAATCTTTTGCTCAATCTGTTACAAACTGCGAAGAAGAAAGAAATTCAATAAGATCAAAATGTGTAGGTGTAGTAAACAATTTCATGAGATGTGAAACACCGAGAGATTATTATAAGTGTGTCAGACAAAGGAAACAATACTGTGTTCATGTGGAGGAACGAATACTTAGTCGAATCGGAAAATATGTTGAATGATGAAAACATATATAAAAAACTAACAGCAGATCCCACTAGGAAACTTCAGGGCAAGACCAACAAATTTCTAAGGCTTTTAAAAGATAATGACAAAATGTCAGAAGCACAATATAAATCACTAGTTACCCACAACAGTTTGTCTCCTCAGATATATTTTCTCAGAAAGACACACAAAAATGATTTAAAACTGAGACCGATGGTAAGTTGCATCAACTCACCTACTTACAAGATGGGAAAGTACCTACACAACATCTTAAGTAACGTACTCTCAACATCTTCCTACAATGTAAAAAACTCATATACGTTGGCCGAAAATTATAGTACTTTTTGTTTCAACATTTAATGTATTATTTTAGCTCTCTTTTTCATAAGAATATATATATATATATATATATATATATATATATATATATATATATATATATATATATATATATATATATATATATATATATATATATATATATATATATATATATATAGTACCCGATAACTATGTTCTCTCCTCTTTCGATGTAGTATCTTTATATACTAACATTCCCACACAGTTATTGATTACAACAATAGTGAAAAAATGGCAATTCATTAGAAACTTTACAGATTTGAGTAAGGACGAGTTTCTGTCTTTGGTGGACCTTTGTTTCGAGGGGGGCTACTTTGTGTTCCAGGAACAGTTTTACAGCTAGATAGATGGCAGTGGTATGGGGTCACCAATCAAATCAAATCAAAAACGTTTATTTATATCTTAACTTACAATCATGATATACATTTATAAAATTTGTTGGAGTACAAGGGTTTCTACAAGCGTATTAACCATATTTTTCGTATTTTCACTTAGTAAAGTTTATAAAAAAATTTTTTCAAAACAGATTTTAAATTTAGTCAATTCAGATTTTTATTTAGGGTATGACAGGGGATTAACAGGAAAATAAAAATAAAAAACCTGCTTTAGGCAGTTCGCAATATTTACAAGGGTGAAGGGATATTTACAATATATACAGTACTTACATTAACTTCGAGTTTATTCTCGGGGTTCTATATCCATCCATTGGTGCTTGGTTTCTAACCGTCCCTGGTTAGGTGGTTAACTGTGAATCCGTTAACCTATGGATCGGCTTGATTGAGTTCGCAAGTCTCAATGTTTTTTTAAAGTTTATTGGTGTGTTCTTTGATGAGGGATTTTGGAGTAGATTGGAAGGAATTGATAGGGAAGGGGATGGGGATGTCGAGGATTTCTGTTGTGCATTCGTATTTTTGTTATGCCTTTTATCAAATTGCTACCATGGCACTGTCTCTCATAAAAGTTGTTTGATATTCTGTCAATATATTCTCTCATTGTGGGGAGTTGCGTTAATTCATGTAGTACTGATGTTCTTGTTAGAAAATTTTGTTCTGTTATCAACCTCAGGAATTTATTTTGTAGGGTTTGCAGTGGTCTAAGCGGGGTTGGTCGAAGATGACAGAACACAGGTGCTGCGTATGTTAGCAAAGGTCTTATTAAAGACGTGTATATTAGTTTTTTGTTTTTAGGATTAAGTTTGCTTCTGTTTCCTAGCAGTGAAAACAGGTTCTCTTTCGCTGCGTATCCTTTGTTTACTGTTTTCTTTATATGTCCATGGAAATTCAGTCTGCTATCTAGTTCCACTCCGAGATATCTAACGGTTTGTTTGGGTGTTATTTCATGTTGATTGATTATTATGGGAGATGAGATATTTTTGTTATTAAACCTCCTGCTGAAAATTATTTGTTCTGTTTTATTTTCATTCAGTTTAATTTTCCATTTATCGAAGTATTTTGTTAAGGATTGGAGGTGCGTTTTTAATTCTCTGTTTGCGTCATCTGCTATCGACGAATGGGCATAGATAGCCGTATCGTCTGCAAATAGAGCAATATTTGTTTTTGGATGTTTGGGTATGTCCTGTACATAAACATTAAATAGTCTAGGTCCAAGAACAGACCCTTGTACAATGCCTGCTTTTATTTCTTTTGCGTTGGATTTTTCGTGGCCAATTTTTACGCGGAAGGTCCTGTTAGTAAGGTAAGAATATAACAGTTTTATTAAGAACGATGGGAAATTTAGTGTGATCATTTTATATATCAGTCCTTCTATCCAAACTCGGTCGAAAGCTTTTTCTATGTCTAGCAATAGCATGACTGTGTGATCCTTTTCGTTGAAGCCGTTAATTATGTCTACGATTATTCTGCACAGTTGCTGAATGGAATTGTGCTTTTCTTTGAACCCGAATTGGTGTTCGTCCTTGATTTTGAGCCTTTGGATGCAGTATTTGATTTTGGTAACAATGACTTTTTCGGCTACTTTACTTAAGTTGGAAAGTAGACTAATCGGTCGATAGCTGTTCGGTGACATTTGGTTTTTTGCCGGCTTTAGGATGGGTGCTACTGTAGCGGTTTTCCATTGCTCTGGCCAGTGCTGTTTTTTCATGATGGCGTTCACTATGTATTGGAACTGGACGATGGCTGTTTTGGACATATTTTTAATTAATTTATTGTCGATTTGGTCTGAACCAGGGGCTTTTTTGTTGGAGAGGTGTTTGATAATTTCTTTTATTTCTTTCGGGTTAGTAAGGTGATGGATGTTGGGTGTAGGATTTGGATTGTTGGTTAGATATTCAGCTACTATATTTTTGATCGCCTTCTGGTCATCGTCATCCGTATCTTGTATGTGGTGCGCCTTCTCGAAAGTTTCAGCAAGCAATTCAGCCTTTTCTTTATCGGTAATGTGTTCTCTGTTGTTTTCGTCTTGCAGTATGGGGATTATCTTGTGTTTTTTATTGAGGCAGGTATGGGGTCACCGATTAGCCCAACATTCGCTAACTTGGTGATGCATGCGGTGTTCGGTTTTGCAGTTTTCAAGTTAAACTTTGAATTACCATTATTGAAATTATATGTCGATGACACGCTTCTTTTGTTGCCAGAAACACAGGTAGAAGAAACATTAAAAATTTTCAACTCGTTTTATGCTAACATCAATTTCACTTTGGAGAGAGAACAAAATCACAGCTTACCTTTTCTGGACTTACTCATAATTAGAGAAAATAACTCACTCAAAACTAGTTGGTACACTAAACCAATTCATTCAGGTAGATGTATCAATTATCAAAAGAAGAACGTTGCTTTCAACTTGATCAACAGAGCAATATCGCTGAGTAGTGAAGAATTCATAAATCAGAACATGAAAAAGTTCACCGAAATTCTACGTAAGAACAATTACCCGATACATTACATAAAAACAGCTATCAATTGCTACAGGCAGAGACGGAGAAACTCTGTTACAACACAAAACTCAGAGATCCTTGGAGAGAACAATGCAGACACTATGAATAGATAGATAGATAGATAGATATATTTTATTTCCATAGACCTTGAAAAAACAGGTATTGGATATTGTCAGAATACATAAACATAGAAAAAAAAAACACATGTCACAAAAACCGGAAAAAAATTTCGAACACACTTATCAGCAAAGAATTCCCTTAAACTATAAAAACAGTTTCTCATAAGGAAATCTTTGAGCAATCTCCTGAAGCGAGGCAGGCTACCAACAGAAACAATTTCATCTGGCAGGGCATTGAATATTCTAATGGACATAGCTCTGAACGAATTCTGAGTTGCAGACAAATGACAAAACGGTGCATACAACTTGTGAGAATTCCTGGTACTATAGGCATTTACATCCGCATATTTTTGATACTTCGAGATATTTTCCTTAACGTACGACGACATTTGAAAAACATATAAATTGGTGACGCTCATTATTCCTTCCCCCTCAAAATAATATTTACAGGGCTCATCCCAAGGTTAACCCAACATAACGCGAAGAATCCGCTTCTGAGCGATTAAAACCCTCTCGACATGCGATGAGTTTCCCCAGGCTAGCAGTCCGTAAGATATAACCGACTGTACACAGGCAAAATAAAAAGACCTTCTTGTAGCCAATGAACGAACCCTCTTCAAATTTCTCATTTGATATAGTCTCACCTGAAGTCTCTGCACGACAGAATCTACATGACAGGACCACGACAACGAATCATCCAGAAAGATTCCCAGAAACCTAACACTCTCCGACTGCTCGACTGTAAAACCGCCTGCACGAACCAACAAGCTTGAATCTGGTCTACTCCTAGAAAAACGGAGAAATCTTGTTTTCTTTGAGTCTAACACCAACCCATTGTCAGAACACCACCGAGAAATATCACGTGCCGATTCACAACACCTCATGGACAGCAAGCGCTCATCAAGAGCCCCCAACAAGGAAGACAGATCGTCTGCATACAGAATCCTCATCTCATCATCTCCAAAAGTGAGACCAATGTCATCTATATACAAAAGGAAAAGCAAGGGACCCAGAATGCTCCCCTGAGGCACTCCACAGCCAATCGTCTCAAAATCAGAATACACGTGGCTACCGTCACGCGTTATCCGCACCGCTTGCTGCCTTCCGCTTAGGTATGATCTTAACCAGTGCCATGCTGGACCTCTTATACCAAGCCTATAAAGTTTGTTCAGAAGATGAGTATGAACTATCGTGTCAAATGCCCTAGACATATCAAAGAACACCCAAGCACACTTATCACCGCGCTCCCAGGCCTCCGCTATGCTCGTCAGAACTGCAAGCAAAGCGTCTGTAGAAAGGCCCTTCCGAAAACCGAACTGCCTCGACTTGATCAGGTTGAAGTCAACCACGAAAGAAACGAGTCGGTTATGAAAAGCTCTTTCAAAAATTCTAGGTTGTCACTAGACTCTCAAGTTGGCTCATGTCACCCCCTACCTGAAAAAATGAAATATTTTAAACTAGTAATGTACCCGGGAATATCTTATAAGATCAACAGGATATTTCAGAAATATAAAGACAGCGGCCTATTATAACATCACAAATAATAACAAAAGGTTTTTCACACAACTCAAGGATAGAACACCTACCCCCAAACAATCCGAAAAGATATACAAAATTCCGTGTGGTGATTGTGATGGTTGTTATGTCGGACAAACGAGACAGTTATAGTTATTACAGGAAAGGATTAAACAACATGAGAGTGATGTACGGAGACCAGAAAATGAACGAAAAACGGCGCTCACGATTCACGCACATTCGCTAGGTCATACTTTTGACTTTCAGGACGTTTCTGTTCTTGATAAAGAGACTAATTACAACAGAAGAACAATCAGTGAGATGATCCACATAAAACAACAAAAAACTATAAATTTCAGGGAGAACACACAGGGTTTGAGTACTGTTTATCACAAATTGATATGCCTTAGAATTCCTGCAGTTTGTTGAGTTTTTCTTATGTCATTTTATGTTTTTAATTACCTGAAATTAGTTTTTCTAGTGCGTTGTGTTCATTCTTGTTATGAACTTATGTCAGTTACCGTTTAATCCACAGGATGTCTCTGGGGTGTTTGACTTTCCACTAAGGATAGTGAAAAAAAGAAGAAGAAAAATTGGACAATAACCATAAAGATTTTCAACTTAACCTCTCAAATTAATATTCAACCATTTCCAACTATCGTATCTTCATAACGAACGAAGAAATTCAAATATCTAATTTACAGTGAAAATTGAGATGAGTGGTTTGTTCGAGCACTCCAGAGACACATTTTCATATACATTTTCTTGTAGCCTTGAAAAAGGAGTGAATTACTCCGAAACGTCGGCCATAGATTTTATAGAAATTTAAAGAGATACCAAAAGTTTAAATTCCTGTCATAATTTACATTATGTTAAAAAATAACGTTACTTTGGAACGAAAAATAAACGTATTTTCCAACGACATTTTCCAGTTTTTTCAACGATGAAAATGAGTGACGTAAACCTAAAAAATTCAACGTTTTCAGAACGTTCCTGTGTTTATTGGGCGTTAGGTAGCAACGGTAATAAGTTAGACACATATGATAGCTTGTATAATGTTTTTCGACGATTTTCACTCACGTATATCACAATGGTGGTCAGAGGGAAAAAGGAATGGAGGACGGGATGGGGGGGGGGGGAGAATGGTTGGCAGATCACAGATAGGTTGACAAATTACTGGTTAACATTCTTTTTCTAAATAAGGTGACTAACCTGTATCTAATGAGTTAGTTATATCCGGTGTTCTATGTTCATAATTGATGAGGAATGAATAGATTTGGCTCAGATTATTTATATCTATTTTTTCGTTCAGAGGATTTTCGCTTTTTTTGATATGGTACAGTCCTAGAAAGCATCTTTGCGTGTAATTATGTTCGATCTCTAGGATACTAGTTTCGTTAAATTCCATATGATGACCGTTGGATATGCAATGTTGAGCGAGGGCACAACCTCTATCGGTGCTTTTTATGTCACTTTTATGTTGGCTAATTCTTTTCTCTAGATGTTGTGAAGTTTGACATACAGGGTGGCCATTTGAAAACGAAACAGACGAGATTACAGATGAAATAAATTTTTTCGATAGAAATGCTCGGACAGGTCGATTTCTGTTTCGAGTGGGACAACTTAAGATTTAGGTTACGGACGCATAGCGCTTCAACCCTTGCTACTACAACCCTCACCCCCAATTTTTGAATAGGGAAGATGGGGTGAGTGATACCTCATTTGGAAGGTATTTTTATACTGATTTCAGCACGTTAATTGTTTTTTCATTTTATGCATTAGTTCTCGAAATATTCATGCGTTAGTTAATTTTATCACTTAAATTCATTTTTTGCGAATAATTGACATTTCGTGCTTCCGAAACACCAAAATTTCCGTATTTGTATTTGAAATTGCAAAACATCTACCACTGGGCAAATGAAGTCATACCGTACGTGTTAATGCTATACTAGGGTCAGATGTTTGACTAGCTGTTTTATTCACTGAAATAATTTTCCAACTGTACGGTATCAGAACGATTCGAAGTATTGATCTAAGAAATAAGACTTTTCAAAGTAAAGTTAATAATTTATCAAAAACTCACATCAATTAATTAAATATTCAAATTGTTCACCATTAGCTTCCATACAATGAAATAAGTTTTGTTCGAAACGATGGCGCACATTTTGCAGCATTTCTGGAGTGATTTGACGACATTCCTTCACTATACGTCTTCTTAAATCTTCTATGGAATCGGGCTGTGTAGAGTAAATTTTACTCTTCAAGTGGCCCCAAAGAAAGAAATCTAGTGGTGACAGATCTGGCGATCTGGCTGGTCATTCAGTGGGACCCCTTCTTCCAATCAATTCAATTCAATTCAATTCAATTCATTTATTTCCCTCAAAATTACAGGGTACGTCATAGAATTCTAAATTTTATAGGTCAATCTCTAATATCCCATTACATGTTTAAAGTAAAAGTAACATACTTTCAAAATATGGAGTAAAATACACACTCATAGTATACAATAACAAACCAGACATATAAATAAATTAACAAATGTCAAAAACGATAGGCCATAAACTCGTCCACGGAGTAAAATGCATTATCCAAGAGCAAAGCCTTGATGTGGTTCTTGAACGCTCGGAAATCCAGAGATTTGATCGACTGAGGAAGTTCGTTATACATTTTCACACCCAAGAATACATGTGTGTCTTGCGTCTTTCTCAATCTATGCATCGGAGTCACAAAGTTATTCATGGACCTTGTTGGATAACTGTGCACATCCGAATTCCTCGTAAGCTGTTCCCTATTCCTGTGGACATATAGAAGGCACTCGAGTATGTAGCAGCACGGGAGCGTCAGTATGCGATTTTGAAATATTTGATCCAGATATTCTCGAACTGGTAAGGCGTAGTGTGGAGGAGCTCCATCCTGCTGAAACACAATCTGATCTTCCACATAATTTCCAGCATTGTTTTCAATGATTTCCGTCAAAATTGGATCAATGTGATTTTCCAATAAGTCCAAATACATATCTCCAGTAAGATTACCAGGTAAAAAGAACGGACCGACAATGTTGTCACCAAATATTCCAGCCCAAACATTGAGTTTTTGTGGTTGTTGAGTATAAACTTCGTGGAACAATCTCGGATTAGCATCGGCCCAATAACGACAATTGTGTCGATTTACTGTGCCGTTTAGAAAGAACGAACACTCATCGGAGAAACAAACATTGTACAGATAATTGGGATTAGCAGTTACTCGTTCACTCATTGTATCACAAAATTCAACACGACGGTCAAAATCATCTTCGTTTAGTGGTGTGAAAGATAGATTTTGTAAGGATGGAATTTATGATGCTTCAAAATAATTGCAATTCGAGTTCGTGTAAAACCAGATTCATGTGCTAGCTGCCTCGTACTCGTCATTGGATTCAGAGCAATCTGTCCAAGAACAGCTACTTCAGCTGCTTCATTTCTTTCCATGTGTCGTTTTTTATTAGCCACGGACCCGGTTTCTTGAAACTTTGACACTAATTCCAAAACATACTTCCTATTAACATGTTTATCTAAATGTCGTTGATTGAAGAATTCTGCTGTTCTATTCGCACATTGGTTGATTGCAAAAAAAGTGAAATTATTTCCACCCGCTCTGCAATTGAATAAACCATGTCGAACAATGAATTAGAACACATACAAGTCTCGATTCAAAACTAAGAATAATTCACATGTCAAAGAACCAGTGAGCCAACTTAATGATCTGTTCGTAATGAATAAAAAATTATCGATTCTCATTTTTTTGAAAAAGATATGAATTCAATAATCAATAAAATGAAAACATTATTGAAGCCAACTGAGAAAACACTTCATAATTAAGTCGGAAATCGTTTCACGAATTGGGACTGGAATATTTCGGTGGCATCATTAATGATTTGATTTTCTTACCTGGTAATCTGATTAGAGATATGTACGTATCTGGACTTTTTGGAGATTTCTATCGATCAAGTGTTACTGCATGTTATTGGAAATACTGCAAATCATATCGAAGATAATTTAGATTGAGTTTCACCAAGATTGAGCTCCTTCGCAATACGCTTTGTTTGTTCGACATCTTGATTTAAGATTTCTATGTCAGTGGATTGGAGGAACGAAGCCACAGTCATGGTTGTTTTGAAGCTCAAAATGTCGATTTTTCACAAAAAAACACTACAAGTGCCATGAAAAAACCACTTCATTTTCAAATGCTCAGTTTAGAATATTTCGAGAACTAATGCATAAAATGAAAAAACAATTACTGTGCTGAAATCAGTATAAAAATATCTTTCAAATGAGGTATCACTCACCCCATCTTCTCTATTCAAAAATTGGGGGTGAGGGTTGAAGTAGCAAGGGTTGCAGCGCTATGCGTCCGTAACCTACATCTTAAGTTGTCCCCCTCGAAACAGAAATCGACCTGTCCGAGCATTTCTATCGGAAAAATTTATTTCGTCTGTATTCTCGTCTGTCTCGTTTTCAAATGGCCGCCCTGTATATATTTTCTCACAGTGGGAACAGGGGATTCTGTATACTACGTGTGTTGTCCTATCTTTATTAATTTTGTCTTTCAGTTGTGAGAACAGTTTCTTCATATACCTAACATTCACTTTTGCTGACAATTTTTAGGTTTTCAGTTTCAAAAATCCGTGTAAGTTTGTTAGTGAGATCAGGAATCATTGGTATTGATGCATATTTTATGTTACTCTATCTACATTTGAACACAACAGGATTACCTTCCACCAATTTATATAGAGATCATCGCATATAATTGTGATTGCAAATTGATACTGTTTGTCATGAGCTTTCTTCTTTTTTTGTGTTTCACAAATTCCAGTTTTCTCGAATTCGATTACAACAATAAGACCGCCTTCGCTTAGAACTTCTCTTTGGAGCATGCCCCGAGCATGTTCCAGGTAGTTCAAATCCGGAGATGAATTATTACTGTCATCTAGAGACAGGATCGAAAAAGTAAAAGATTAGATTGAGAACGTGAGAGATAAGGTTGGATTGGAAACCTTGAAGATAGAGTTGGAAATTCGGAAAATATTGTTGAGTTTAACTGGACGACAGGGGAGAACTAGGACGATTAAAGATGAAATCTCTGACCAGGGACGGGCCGAAACCAAATTTTTGGGGGGGGAAATCCATCGAAAATTTTCCAACTTGACATTGAATTTACAGGAATTCGTTATATATATTTCGGTATAATATTTGTTTCGGCAAAAAACAATTCAAAATAACGAATCTACCGAACATTCAAGTAAGTAGATTTCATGTAGTTTTTTTTCATAAAGAGTATCTTGATGTTGCTTGAAACTTTGAGAAACACTACTTGTTTGTTTCTTCAGTTTTGTAGCTTTTCTTCATTTCGTGGAATCTGGGAGCGAAGGCACGGCTCATTTTCATCAGAGAAAATATTTTTTCTGAAAAATCTATTCTTTTCATGCCGTGGAAGGAGTAAATATTGGGAATTAAAGTGAAATTAACGTTGATTTTTTATTTTATGGAATCGTTTTTTCTGTGAGGACTACTTTGAAGTATGTTCGAAACTTTGAGACACAGTTTTTGTTTCATTCTTTAATTTAGTTCATTTTCATTATTTGGTGTATCTCAAAATTTCAAGCATCATAAAACAAAATATTTTTCACAAAAAAGCAGATTCCATAAAATAAAGAAATATACATGATTGAATGTTGGGTAGATGAAAAATCAAAGTTAATCACTTACCACTTTGATGAGATTCAAAATATTGAAAATGCTCATCCCTAAAATAGATCCATTTCACAGAATAATGGGAACAAAATTTTCAGAAAATATATTTCGTTTGATAAAAAATAAGAATTACTTTTGCTTACAGATTTTATGAAATGAAGAAAAGCAAAATAACTCCCTAGTTTACACAGAAAAAGTATGTCAAAGTGTATGTCATAAATCAAGATACTTCTTAAAAAAAATAGATTCCTAATTTGGTAGGGAAATGGTTTCGACCTAAATCACTCATATTGAAGAAACAATTTTGAACAAAATTTCCTAATTTCAGTTGGCGATTTCGAACTTTTTTGCAGCGTTCATTGCAATTAGTGTTTAGAATTGATGATATATTTGGTGTTTTGAAAGATTGTTGTTGTGACTTCCGATATTCTGTTGTCACTACCCAAAATTTTCTCTCACACTTGTTTTCCTTCCTGCATTTTCTGTTCATAAATATTTTTAAAATGTTTTTAAGGCACCACATAACTCAAACTTCATTTTGAATCTTTTTTGGTTCATTCTTTAAATGTATGTACAGGGTATCCCAAATTGCTTGATTTTGACTGTTTTAGATACTTCTGGACCAGATGGCTCGATTTTCGTGAATATTTCCCTCCTGTCAAAAAGTTCATGTAAATAGAATACAATTATCGAAAATGACAGCGATAATTGCATTGTAGAGAGCGAAAGATCCCTGTGATAATTGCACTGCTCGTATCCTTAGCAATTTCGGGAAATATCCACCCGAATTACACTCGTGCATCAAAATGACCTGATAATTCTGCATTCCAGCGTGTTGTCTTTGAAAAACTGCATTCGGTGTCGGGCTCTTTCTCCAAAAATGAAAATGGACTCAAGCAGTTTTTAGACAACACGCTGTCATGCAAAATTATCGGTAATTCTGATGCACTTGTGCAATTACTTCCGAAAACATCGGTAGTAAAAACCGTTTCACGATATCTCAATTTTTTTTATTTTGCAAAAAATTATCGATTTAGAAAATGTGCCATAACTTTCCTATTTACGAAAATATCTGAACACAATATGAAATTTCTAGAAACTCTTTTCCACCGGAAATAAGAAACTATATTCATTTGTTTTCTTCTCGAGGAAAAAAACCCTATTTTTATTTCAAATAAGAAAGCATTTTTATTCATCTTTTATCATAAAAAAAATCAAGGATAAAGAAAATTTGAAATAATGTCTTATTCCAGATGAAAAAATGCTTGTTGAAAGTTTTTATCTTTTTCAGATATTTTCGAAAATGGAGAAGTTATGGCACATCTTCAAAATAGAAAAAATTTCAAAATTTTGTTATATCTTCGAAACTAATGAAGATATCGTGAAACGGTTTTCACTACTAGTATTTTCACGGAAATCGAGTCCAGACCTCCTTTCAACGTTTTTACCTATCTAGTCTAGAAGTACCTGAACCAGCCAAAATAAAGCCCCCCCCATCCCCCCCCTTGGGCCCGTCCCTGTCTCTGACCAGAAAAATATGCTATTCTATTCCTGCACACTTTCTGCGCGGAAAAAGAAATGCAGGGGTTTTTCCTGCTTACATTTCTCAAAGAATAAACTGAACTAGGATATGTTTCTATGCACCGAACGTCAACGATGAAAGTACTATACCATGGTAACGACATGTAGAATTAAGTACGTTCGACATTAATGTGTATTAGGAATTAATATAAGTAATCGAATTTGATCTGTGTTTTGAATAGAAATCATATAAGCGCTTGTAGAAAAAATATTGTTCCTATCTCGTGCGGAAAATGCCATTACCGCACTCAACTGCTTACCCGAACTTCGCTTCGCGCCGTTCGGGTAACGGCAGTTTCGTGCGAGAAAATATCTCTTTCCACACTTTTTAGGAAAATAACTATAGTGCATGCCAATGGATTATACGTGAAAATATCTATCAAAGACAGTTTTCATCGTGTAAACATCATACGAGGTTATCGGGATACACCTCGGGATACGCAAACGCAATAATTTCAAACTCACTCTGTAACTTATGGTATAATAATTATTAGTATGATATCATACAAAAAACTGAAAGCTCCTTTGGATTTGTCATAAAAAACTCATAGATTTCTAACTTTTTATATTTCCAACGGTTGCATAAATACCCTTGGAGGATTTGGGATGTACTGTACAAATAATCTGTTTATCTAGCTGCATAAGGATCTGTTGCGAAACTAGAGATCTGATTATATTTTTTATAGCCTATTAATTGGATTCATTATCGTTCATGGTCATTCTGACAATTTTTGAAATTAAACATCAAAATTTCTAGCTCCTCCAAGAATGGAGGTTTGGGCGTTTGGCCAGCAACTCAACACCAAATAAAATGACCAAGTTGCTGAATTTCTCATTCAACAAGCCTTGGAATAACAGTGGTGGGAATATCAAGCCCCAGGGGTCATTATTGCTGAAGAGTTGGAGGATTGAAGATTGAAAATGAAATAGAGGGGCAGTTCAGAGAAATGCAAAGACTTGAGAGGCTTGGTGAAGGGACCTGGGTATACGGCATAAGGCTGTTTCTTAATGATATGTACTGTACATTGCAATTATATGGTTAAGCCCAGAATACATACATACATTATCGTTCATTCCAGAACATCAATATTGGAGGCATTAGAATGTCATTCGTAGACAATTTTTACATAGTTCATCAATGATGATATATAAATCCCTTTTACGGAAATATCTATCGTCATAAAAATCAATAACATGAAACAACAATCCAGAAACATGTTCGAATAATACTCACACATAATATGAATTCAAATTTCATTCCAGAAAAATTGTATTGTTCGCGCAATGCCGTAAATTTTATCTTTATGGCCGAATATTGAAATGTTACAGCAACCGATTGAGAAGTGTATAACATATCCGAAACATTGAAACACGCCAAGAAAATATTGAATTCCAGACAAATGGTCAGTCGCCAACATTATAGAATTGATTAAAATCATTTTTAGACCTCCATTGAATGAACGTAAATACTCTCCTGATTACTTATATGTGATGTGAAACATAAATCCGCATCGAATTAATTTCATTATGACGAAGATAGTATAGCGATGAAACCGTGTTATCTTCCATATATGTATAATTCTTATTTGCTGTCAATATGAAAAAACTGTTGCCTGAAGTCAATAAGAATCCCGGAATTCTGTCTGAGTTATGAAGATTATGAGAAATTTTTTGTTTACTCCTCTAATTTAATAATAATAATAATAATAATAACCGATTTATTCATCCTTATGTCACAAATTCTATTGTACAGGATAAGTCATATTGACGATTAAACAAAAAATATCAACAAAATACATGGAAATAAGATCACCTTTCACAATTATGAAGAAAAGAAAAAAAATATACCAAAAATAATGAAAAAAGGACAACCCCAATATTCATTTTCAATTTGACTCTCTAATAGACATACAAAATTCCTTAAATTCGACTAAATCATAAAAAACTTCTTTTCTGAGTACTGAAACTAATTTTTTCTTAAAAATAGATAATCCGGAAGCATTACGAATTTCGGCAGGTAATATGTTGAATAAATAACAACCTGCATATTCTGGAGTCTTTTTGTGAGCATGATATAAAAACTTATTTAATTTTAATTGATGACCGTTACGAGAGTTGAAGGTGTGCATATCACCAACTTTTTCCAAATTATTTCTTTTTTTGTAAATATGACAAAGTATTTTCTGAAGGTAAGTGCAGGTGAATATGAGTATATTCTGTTCCCTAAATGTTTCCCTGCACGACTCTACAGGATGTAGATTGAACATAAGGCGGATTATTCTTTTTTTAGTAAAAAATACTCTCTTACTCTCTGACGCTGCACCGTATGCGATAATATTGTAGCTAAGTCTTGAATAAACTAATGCGTAATAAGCGCTAAGTAGACCCTGTCTATTAACGCTGTACTTGATATTCAACAGGGCATAATAACTTGTATTCAGCTTCTTGCATAGATCATCTATATGATCATTCCAGTTTGGATTGTCATCCAGTAGTAATCCCAGAAATTTTACAGTGTTTTCCGCAGTAAGAGTTGTATGCTCATCCAATTGCATTTCGAAGTTCACTGTTAGCGTACAGTTTTTGTGGAAATTAACACATATCGTTTTTGCCTTATTTAGCATAAGCTTATTTTTAAAGCACCACTGACTGAATACATCCACTACAACATTAGCTCTTAAATTAAGGTCTTCAAGAGTTCGGGCCTAGACAACAATTGAGGTGTCATCGGCCTAGAGAAACACGCGTCCAACTGATATATATGTTTCGGCAGATCATTTATAAATATTAGGAATAATATTGGACCTGCGTTACTACCCTGTATGACTCCCGATCCGATACCGTACTCTGATGAATAGTCGTCACCGATCTTGACCACTAAACTCCGCTCGCGTAGATATGACATTATCCAATCTGCCATGAGGCCCCTGAGTCCGAGCGCCCGAACCTTGGTCAAAATGAACGCAAACTCCAAGGAATCGAAGGCATGGGAAAGATCGAAAAAGAAGCTAAGTACATATTCCCTTTTGTCCAATAAATTGTGTATATGTTGCACAAATTCAGTTATGGCTGTTTCTGTTGAATGCTCAGATCTGAATCTGTGTTGTTCATCAGAGAGAATTTCGAACTTCGTTAAAAATGTATTAATCCTATTCACAACAACCTTCTCTATAGTCTTCGAAATTACACTAAAAATTGAAATAGGTCTACAGTTTTCGACGGATGATGGATCTTCTTTTTTATAAATAGGGATAATCAATGATTTTTTCAAGAAATACGGATATTCTATTTTTTCTATAGATGCATTAAAAACTTTTGTGATTAGTGGTGCAATTTCCACTTTGCATTTTTTCAATAAGTAAATAGGAATCTCATCAATCCCGGTAGATTTCTTGTTGGATAAACATGATATAATTTTTTCTATTTCTTCGTGTGATGTCGGAAAGAAAAAGAAAGATTCGCTTACTACGAGTCCGGTAGTACAATCGTTAGAAAGTTCCGATCCGAAATGAGAGCTAATTTGATCACTAACAACTGTAGAGAAGAAATTTCCGAAAACATTTGCTATTTCTCTATGGTTGGTTAATATCTCATTATTGTGATTCAGTTGTATGGGATTTCGTTTGGGCGATGTTTTGTTTAAACTCTCCTTAATTATCTGCCATAAAGTCTTCATTTTGTTATTTGACTCCAATATTTCCTCAGTATAAAATGATTTTTTTTCTTCATTAATATGATAATGGTGTTCCCTCTTCAATGCTTCATATAATGAAAATATCTCTTGATCCTGTGGATTACGCTCTTGTTCTATATTCAATTTCACTAACACAGACGATTCATATTTCAGAAAACATTATTACCATGCAGTCATTCCTTTTTTTTTGTGTATTGCCCTTTTAGTTTTCGGAAACGATACCTCAAAAGCCCAGTTTAATGATTCCCAAAAATGAGTGAAAAAGTGCTCAGATTCAATTTGGATGAAATCGATTCGGTTCAAGTGGAACCTGAACTGAGCTATGTTCATTTCAGTAAAATTTCTCATACAGCGGAATTCGCGATTTTCATTTTTATTTTTACTTTCTGGTACTTCGATGTATATTTTTATAAGTTGTGCATGGTGATCAGAAAACCCCGCATCAAAGTTAGTAATTTCTGTCTTGCTCTGAGTATTTGTTACCACATAATCTAAACCAGTTCGACTGTTACCTTGAATTCTAGTGACGACATTGTTAAGTGATTCAAGTCCATAACTATCAAAAATATCAAATAGAATTTTCTTAGAATACATATTGGATAGTGAATCGATATTAAGGTCTCCACAAATGAGCTCATTCGCATATCGTAGGTACTGTCAATTCATCTAACATCATGCCAAGTCGCGCAAAAAACACTTGTATTTGACCTATAAACAGTCCGGACACAGAATGAGCATAAGGGTGAACACGCTGCTGCACATTCGAACTCAAATGGAGAAGAAACCGTCGAAGTGATTTTCAGATTTAAAAACTTATCATATGAGTCTGTTATACAAAAAATTGCAACACCCCCATGAATATTGTTCACTCTGCAGAAATGCGAAATTAATGCGTAATCTGAAATAACTAAATTACTAAGTTCTTCGCATTTCAGCCAATGCTCCGTAATAAAGAATAAAAGTGGTTTCTTTTCTCTTAATAAAAATTCAATATAACTTAACTTATTTAAAATGCTTTGAATATTTAAGTGTAAAATTATTACTGCTTTTAGTTTGATGTTGCCATCTGCTTCTGTAGGTGGGGTTGGAGTGATATGCTGATTTTGTACATCCGTCTTGCTAGTGGTAACTGGTGTGAACGTTGAAATTTATTCACTGCAATTCCCTCAGGCCAAAACTCAGGATTTAAAACTTCGTCCAGAAATTCTGAGGGGAGGGTTATCTTGAAGGATGAATATATTTCAGGTTTCTTAGATTTTAATTTCTCACAAGAAACGTTAGTAATTTTTCCCTCGAAGAAATCCTGTAGTTCGTCCGTGGATGTTTCGAGACTGAGTCGCGAAACATGCACATGCGAAAATTGAATTTTTGGTACAACTTGTAAATTATTTGATTTCGACCTACCAACTATCGGCTTCTGCACCTTTCTCGAACCCCCAGTATATTTTAGAGGAATTTTCATTTTCTCCCCAGTAGGAGAAGTTGTTGTTACGTTTTTAAGATGTTGCAACGACCCACTTTGATGAGTTGCCTCTCTTGTCTAGTTTTTTTCATTGAATTCATCATCGTTATTATCCTTAACTAAATTAGAAATAGTCGGAATATCCGAGTATATTTGTTCCACATGCGTTGATGATTCAGCGTCGGAACTCCGGCCGGTTGAAATCTGGATATTATCGACCCCGGCAATTGTTTCTATCGTGTTTTTAAGGAGACATATTTCTTCTTTCAGGTCGCAGATTTGTTTACTTTGTGATGTCAACAAGGATTTTAAATTATCGATTTCTTCAAGATATATTGCAGAGAGCTCGTTCACAATTTCATTTTTGATTTTGAGCAAATCTACCTTGTTGATATAGGTTTCCTTCGGTGAAATCTCCACGATATTACCCATAGCCGCATCGGATTGCTCGCAACCATCACAAAACCATTTTTGTGAGGCATCCTCACGTAATTTGTTGAAATTTTCTAGTGATAGTTTCACACATTTTATATGATAACTGTTTTCGCACTTCATACAGTTGATGGAATCATCATGCCTATCAACTTTAGCACTACATTTGGAGCAACTTATACCACGTCCGCGCTTCATGACGTCTACTGTGAGTAGACGTCCTGGTGAGGCATTTATCTACACAAATATGCAATATATGGTACTTTGGCTTTTTTTATCATTCATAAACGTTATAGAAAACATTAATTTAAATTATTGACAAAAAAACCTATTCGACTTGTATTAAGAGGTTGTAAGACCTACGCGACTACCAATGTTGAGAAAGTTGATGTGACTATCCGAAGCTTAAGGAATGTCAAGACTCAAATCAATTAGTGAAAGGAAAGAACAACTATTCAATTCATAAGGTTTGTTTCTTAGAAAATAAACATTCGAAAGAGAGTTATTTACTTGCAAGCAGTCAATTATGGAAAATAACATAAAACACATAAAACACAAATAACATAAAACATGAAGCTACACCAAGGAAAGTAAACACATATTTAAATTTCGAGGATGGCAGCCTCAATGTCAGCAATGAAGCAATTGAACTACCATTAGGAGAACTGTCAAATCAACCTAGAATTACAACTAGCAAAATACAGAAAATGACATGTGTATAGCTTAGGTCAAGACTGAGACAATCCCATTTTTCGAACCACATCTTTTAACTCACCCTATACATGAGATTCTCAAGACGTGAAATATTCCTCAGAATCTACACTCTTTCAAATAAAACTACTGGCAGTACCTACACTCTACCAACCCATACTTCATGTATCATTGAATATGAAATTGAAAATTTTTAATCAACACGGATCTGCGAATCTCTGAATATTGTGTTAATCAATATTGAGTGAATTAAATTTCCTTATGATGTGTGTTGTATGTATAACCACAAATTAAGAGATTCCTCCACATTATTAAGAACTTTTCCTCATTTCTAAATTCAAAGCAAGCTTCAGATGTTCAACATTCTCATTTACGAACTATTTTTCTGTGGAAATTCTTTTTTCCGAAAAACTAAAACAGATAGTAGCACAATTAAAAACTCTGAAGACGGCTTTGATTTTCAGACCAGAAAAAATTTAATTGAAAATACGTACCTCTTGCCTGTTTTTGATAGAGAATTTTTATTCTTAATAACTCAATACTAGGTCGGCAAATTTATTTCTCAAATGGTTCCATTTCATAGCGAATTAATTAGAGCATTATCATTTTTTACGTATTTCAAACATTTGAACTTCTGATTCTTTTTGAGTAATCAAAACATATTGAAGAAACATTATTTTTGTTTTTTTTTATATGCAACTTTCGGGAAAAGACTTTGCTAGCATTTCAGTGATCAGGAGGTTAATAAAAAATAAATGTAACATAATGTCAACTCACCATAGGTGCAACTTCAATATTTCCATATCCATATCCACATTTCATCTGGAAAATTATTGGAAATATTTGTTAAAATATCAAAAAATGAATTATTTTCATTAGTTTTCCGAATTCAATCTCAATGAACGACATTCCTATGGAAAAAGTGGAATTCCACAATCAAAATTAATTCGTGTTTTTTTTCGAATATTCTGATCAAAAGATCAGATTGCAAAAATTACTACATTTTCGTCACACTTGGATCCATTGATCTGTTCAAAAGAAATTGTTTTACCGATCATCCAATTCTATACGTGAATCGATTATACTGATTGGTTCAGAAATGATTAGCAATTCAATCTCGGCTGTGGATTAAATTTGAACTATCATACCTATATTTTTGCTTTACCTCTGGTTTACGTAGGTGAGTTTTTCATTACTTTTTCAAGATTATCAAACTGATGTGAATTTTTTCTGAGTGGTCTCCAGAAAGGCAGAGAGATGTTTTTTTTCATTTGTTTTTCTTTCTTGAAAATACTTGTGAGAAGAGTTTATGCTTATGAAAGAAGTTAGTTAGTGAATCCTTTTATTAATTATATCAATTCTTGGATAGAACGATTGAGTTTTTTTTATTTCAACGAAAATTTTTTGACAGTTTCAATAACCATTCATTCCTCATTTTGTATTATGAACAATTTCACCCAATCATGTAAACATTACACTGAAATTAGACCATGGGATATTCTCAACGATGTTATGGGCACATTCATGTTGATTTATTTCGATTTTGATGTATCGTACATTTGATATTCCGAAATGTCACGATTTGGGTGTAATACTGACGAGAATAGCAACGAAATTATTGAATCGAACATACCAAAAAACACCACTTACAGCAAGAAGTTGGTATGGAAATCATTCGAATAATTTGTTGAAGCTGTTTTTTTTTCTATAAGTAGCAAAAAATTTTCTATCCGGAAAACCCACGGACATTGATAAATACTCAAAAATTTTATGACACCTTTCTCAAGCTTGTTCCTTGTAGGCAACAAACCTTCGCCTACTGCGTCGGTCTGTTTCCAAGCAACAAGCTGCCGAAATCTGTCATAAAATTTTTTCGATCATCAATTTCATTGGGTTGTTACTACTGAAAATAGCATGAAATAAAAAATACTGTTACAGATTCACCCGAAACTGAATATTTTCAGTTAGGTCAGATTATAGCGTTCCGAACTAATGGGAATGGAAATCATAAAGTTATTCAATCACGTCAAAACTCTGCTTCAAAAATTATGGATCTATTAACGATAACCTTGAGTTCTCCGAAACACATTATTTTTCGTAATAATTAGGCCTGTCGGTTTGTGACCATTGGATGTATAATCGATGAAACTATAATCATGGAACAATAAAGTATTTAAAATTATGGTATTTTGTCATCAAATATCCAATTAAATACTACCTACACCTGGAGGATTTTGCAACATTTCAGTTTTCATTTCGGTTATGTGGATTATGGATGATAATGTTCATTCAAAAATCCTGGTTATCGCAATAATACAATGTTTGTATGTTTTTTTGAATGTTTCGGAAGTACACTCATTCATTACTACAGTAATGGGCAGAAAACTGAAGGCGATTGAAAACACCATCGGAAAAATTTTTGGAGAATCAAGAACCTTTGCTCAAGTCATTTCCTATTTTTTTTCTACACGGTCAAAACTTTCGACTGACTAAAACTTCCCCAGATTTCCTGAGGAATCTACGAGATTTATAGAACATTCCCGGAATTTCACGAATTCTTATAGTACTTCCCATGTTCTCATTTCGTCAGAAAATCTTTGCTACAACAATACAATTTCTTCAGACAGTTTGTGAAATATGAATTTCGTTTATTCCACATAACGATAGATCCAATCATTGCAGCTCTTTATGAATTCAAAATAAAGCAGATTTCCAAAAAGTCATATATTATTTTGTTTTTCTCAACATGAAGAAGCTGTGGTGACTTCCACTCAAAAATACAATTTCCCCCCCCCTTTCGATGTCGAGGTTAGTTGTATACTGAGAAGATCTTGAGAACTATAGCAGCTAGAATATAACGGATGATACAACACAATAAACGGAACATTTTGCCCTGCAACCCAGCCATGCCTAGACTATACGGACTGCCTAAGATTCATAAACCTGAAATACCAATCAGACCAGTAGTCTCCTTCTCCAACACCCCGACATATGCCTTATCTTCCTTTCTTATCTTCTTTCTTATCAAGAAAATCACCAACTATAAACCTAGATTCACTGTCCTAAACTCAGTTGACTTTGCCAATAGGCTATGTAATCTTGAGATGAGGGATAGTTACATCTTACTTTCTTTTAACGTTTGTAATTTGTTCACTTCCGTCCCAAGGAATGCTTGTATTCCTCTCGTCGATGAGCTTCTCCGTGAATGTAACGTTCCTGAATCCGATCTTGCTGATATACTCTCCTTGTTGGAGCTTGCTTTATAACAGGATTTCTTCGTCTTTAACGAGACATTATATAGACAGATTGAAGGATTAGCAATGGGTTGTCCTCTATCCTCTTTTCTGGCGGACTGTTTTCTTGAGAGGAACTTCGAGACGTTGATTCTGAGTAATTGTACCCAGATAGTCCGTTGGTTCAGATATGTCGATGATACCTTCGTCATATTGGATGGTTCTATTAACGATGCCCCTCCCTACTCAATTTTATTAATAACATTCATCCTTACATCAATTTCATCCTCGAACTTGAAGTTAACAAAAAGATCAACTTCCTAGACCTCTCTATATCTAGACCTGATAGTGGTTTCCTTGACTTTGAGATATACAGGAAGTCCACTCAAACGGACCACATTATTCCCGCAGATTCCCATCACCCACGTATCCACAAGCTGGCATCCTTGCGTTGCTTCATCCACAGAGCCCTCAATTTGCCTCTCTCCGAAGAAAGCCGTTCAAAAGAATTCAACGTCATTAAGCAAATAGCCTTTAACAACGGATACAGCCCAGGGTTAGTAGATCGACTCGGCAACAACATATTGTCCAGAAAAAGACAGGATTTGGCTTACTGTTCAAGACCTACCGACTTGAACCGGAGATATTTCTCTCTTCCATACTTAGGACATTTCTCTAATACCATTTCACCCATCCTGGAGGCTTCCTGTTAGGGAGAGAAGATATCTTGTTCTAGTTCTCTCCTCCTGGGTAGGATTTTATGTAATTCGAAAGATAAGGTGAAAGAGTTAGAGTGCAGTGGAGTTTATGAGTTGCGATGTGAGAGTTGTGATGTCTCATATGTCGGACAGACTAGGAGAAGATTAGAGGTCAGAATAAAAGAGCACTTGAACAGACCTCAGTCGTCAGCATTTGGTCACCATCTAAAGTTCACAGGTCATTCATTCAGCCCGAACCGCAATTCTAAAATCCTCCATAAGATCGTAACAAATATCTACAATATCAAAATGAACCTCCTGGAGGATATTGAAATAATACGTGAACTAAACTCAAATTTAGATTGCGTAAACACCCAAGTGAATTTGAATCTCAATAACAGTTTCACCCCGTTATTCAAGAATTTGATTTAACTCTTGAGGTCCTCATTGAGTGTACATTTTGTCGCTTTTCGTTTTATTAATTTTATGGTAACATCAAGGAAGAAATATTTTATTGTGTAATGTAATTTCGAGATTCCCTCTAGTACACTACGCCTATGACTTTTCCTACCAAGTCATCCTGCTGTCAACATCAATAATGTGTTGATAGTTCGGATGTTTTCCTTCTTGTCGGGTTTTCTCGAGATTATAATATTTGACGTTATTTCACTTGTTTATGATCTGCGAAAGAAACTTTGATGGACTTGTTTATGTTAGTCTTTATTTACACCTAATTGTTATGTGCTGCGATGCCCTTATTCTTGTACATTTGTGATGGTTTCCTGGACGGGTAATTACTCTATTGCGTTCATTCGTTACCCATGTAATAACCTTATTTACCCTTCCAGAAAAACCCTGATGATGGTCTCCATGTAGACCGAAAGCGCTTGGTTTTTTAAAATAATAAAAAATTTCACACTGAAGTACTTATCGATTCATTAATTTGATATAAATTTTGAAATTATCAGAATTCAGTGATAAAACTAAAATTTTCGGGAGGAATGACTTTTTGAGGGGGGAATGACTTGTGTAAATTTCAAACGAATTATGCTCCAAACGAGAAAAAAAAGTAGGTTGAAGAAAATAACCCAATTTGTATAGAGTTACTGGCCGTCAGATAGCAATAAATTATTTGATTTTGAAAAAAAAATCTTCAATAGAAGAAATGAACTAACGATAGAGCAAGATTGTTTATTTTGGGAAAATAGGATAATAATTCCTAAATCTTTACAACTTGAAATATTGAAAGAATTGCATGCGTCAAGTTTAGGTATTTGTAAAATAAAACAATCGGCTCGATCTCATTTTTTGTGGCCAAATCTTGACTCTGAAATCGAGGTTATTAGTGCAAGTTGTGAAATTTGTGTATCGAATAAAGCATCTCGAATATCCGGATGCTTAAGAGAAATAATATGGAAGAACAAACATATGACAGCAGAAAGTAAAGTCCGTATATACAAAACAGCTGTGAGACCAATATTAACATACGCAGCAGAAACCCGTGCTGAAACCTCCAAAACAAAGGCTCTGATGAGAAGTACGGAGATGAAAATCCTAAGAACAATAAAGGGAGTAACACTGCGGGACCAAATAAGAAGCAGTGTTATACGAGAAGAACTGGAAGTGCAGGATATTGTTCGGTTTGTACGGTCAAGACGCAGGAACTGGAGAGACCACGTGGCAAGAATGAGCAACGATCGATGGGCAAAGTGGGCAAAAAACGAAAAGCCAAACTCAAAGCGACCCCCCGGCCGACCACCAAAGAGATGGTATGAGAGTTGGACGTCCACATCGCAGGAGTCTGAATGAACAGAAGATAACAAGACATGGTTTTAAGAATAAGGAAGAAGAAGAAGAAGAAGAAGAAGAATAGGAAATATTGGAGAAAAATTTCTAGTTCTCATTGGCTATATCCAAAAAGAGGACTAGTTACTAGTACCTATCATTTTTCGACTACTCGAAACTGAAAGATAAGTAGTAGTTGCGGTATTCTGCTTTCATTTGGAAGCAAATCTGTAGCTTTTCATCAGCTTACAAGAATATTGCGATTCTGGACTGTTCGTTGAAACGAACATCAATTGGACATAAATATTATACAGTAGTAAATTCTATGCTATGATCTAATTACGAAGTAGTTCAAAAGTGACACTTCTACTACGATACTACGATAGTTACAGAAAAATTCCAGAATTTCACTATTTACGAATCTGTTAGTCAGCCACATAATTCTGTACCTATAATTTGATCCTTGAAATAATTGGTGAAGCTTCGAGTGAGCTGCGTCTAGCTCCCGCGATACTAAGTGCGCATGCGCGAATAAGGGGAAATGTCACGGAGTAAGATTTCAACGAAAGTAGGGGAAATCTGCAATTGACAGCGGTTTCACGTACGTTGATTTTAGGTTAAGTTATGAAGGTAAATAACGAACTTTGACTTATTACACATAATAGGTCTTTGATAACGAACTTTTTAGTAATATTCAATTGGAAATATATATTCTAATATGATGGTTAGTGCTACTTATTATGTTATAATAATAATAATAATAATAGGCCTTTATTGAATTTGGTCATTACAATTCAGTTACAGAAAATACAAAACAAATTTTCACAAATTCAATCTCAGGGTGGAGTTCAGATGGGTTATTCACCCCCTGTTCTACCACTCAAACCCTTCGAAGACAAATGAAGTAAACCAGAAAAACAATGTGTCTTATGAAATACTAAAAAAGAGTTATACAGAAAACATACCAACTCCTCGAAAATAAAGCGTAATACAGAACATCAACAACAACACAACCAAGTTTATTTAAAGAGCCGCCGGCGCCACCTGCCGCTGAACAACTTTCGGAAAACATATCTTTTGAATGAGGCGAGCGATGAAGATGCATAGTGAACATAGGGATTGTAGTACTTATAAATAGAGTAAGTGAACGATCTCTCATAAAGAACCAGCCTACGGGGTGGAGGGGAAATAAGTCCCCTACCTCTTGTATTCAAATTATGAACATCTGAGCGAAACGTAATTTTCCTATAGAGATATGGAGGTTTTTTTTTCATTAATAATACGATGGTACAAAACGAGAGCAGCTATTTCAAATCTATTTCCCATATTCAGCCAATTAGCGTCTTTGAGTTTGTGACTTATGTGTTCAAACTTTCTATTGCCGTAGATGAATCTGAGACATGAATTTTGAACTTTTTGAACTTTATAGACTGTCTCACGGTCCAGACCGGAAAAAAACACCTGGGAACAGTAATTATACGGAGACAAAACTATTGCATTACATAGGTTTCTTTTTAGAGCCAGTGGTAAAGACTTCCTATGGGGGTACAGAAGGCGGAGACCATAGATCGATTTTTGTATACATTTTCCGATGTGCACGCGGTATCGAAAAGTGGATTCACTGAGTATATTACAAATGGACTCATTACCGAAAAATATCGCCCTTGATTTGTTCGGATTTATTGTGCAACTGAAATCCTGATAATGCTTTCTAAATCTTCATTTATTCTTGCTACACCTTCCTCAATCATATCACTGTGAAAACTGTAGTAAATCTGTGTATCATCCGCGTAGAACTGAACATTGCAAAATTTTAAATAGTGACTGAAGTAGTGAGTATACAAAATGTACAGAAGTGGACCTAGTATGGATCCCTAAGGGACGCCAACCGCAACAGTGCAGGGACTTGAGATCTCATCCCCTATTCTTACTCGCTGACTTCTCCCCTTTAGATAGCTTTGGATAATGGTAATTGCCTCCTTCGATAAGCCCACAAAATGTAAAATAGCAAACAACAACTGATGAGAAAGTGTATCAAAAGCGGTCAGTTGCCGTCAGTATATCATCCGTTATATTCAGTAGGGAAGTTGTGCAGCTAAAACCGCTACGAAAACCAGATTGACTCTCCGGTACGATATTGAATTTTTCTAAGTGCTCCCTTATTTGATAATTCAGAACCTTTTCGAGTATTTTGGACATTGCTGGAAGGATACTTATTGGTCGGAGATCTCTACATTCTTTAGCATTATTAGTTTTTGGTTTCGGTATTATCATAACTTCCTTCCAGGCAGTTGGAAAATAATTTTGAAGAATACAGCAATTAACAACATGCAGCAGATATTTGTGAATGAAAGGGCAACACAAAGTTATCATAGGTATACTTATACCATCCATTCCTGTCGATTGTGATTTTATTTCTTTAATTAAATTATTAATTTAATTAATTATGTTCATATATGAACTACCAGATGCTTGAAATTACATAATTACGAAAAGGTTGGAGTGAACAATCTGAATGAAAAACTTGAAAGGATGTACATGGAAAAATATTGGCAGCAGAAAAACCAGGTAAGTAGTTTGTCTTTCAATTTCAATTTTTAGTTGCTTTTTCGAAAATCATGAGGTGTGAACAGCAAATATGATGTGGCGATATGACCAGAAGAGGAAGTTAATGTTCAAGTTGCTTTTAAACTAGAAATTCGAACTGCTGCACAAAGATGTTTTTTCTGTATCATGTAGTCAAATGTGTATCCTCTCGATATTTGATCTTTTGGTGAAATTAAGTAGCGTTTGTATTATTGATCGAGTTATTTAGAATACATCTTGTTCTGACGAAAAAAAATGAATCACTTAGGAATATTTCTACATTTCATCTCGTTTCACTGAATATGTTTGAAATATATCAAATCTGTCCTCAACAAATACTTTAACTGTGTTTGTCTTAATACTTTTATTCATCCAAACTTTTTCATAATTTCAGATTGTGGATACCACATGATGATATTACGTTCACTGGATTATAGCAGTTCATGGTGGTGGTAATGAAATAAATGGTAGTATGAATAATTCATTAACTTGATATCAGGAGAGCTTATTGAATGTACTTATGTCTGGTTGATGAACATATGAAATCAGGGAGAATGGATGTACCATATGTGTACCAATTGTATAACGAGAGGCAATATAGATTGACTGAATGTGTTCATGTGAACTTGAATGTGTTATTCGGCTAATAGGGTGTGTTACAAAGAAGAAAAACTAACTAGTGCATTACAGTGAAAAGAAGTTTGTGAACACCTTGCCCTAGAGTGGTCAATATGTACTGACATATCTCTTGAGCATGTAATGAGTTAATTTTATGAATACCGCGTATGTTTTGATCTGGATCTTGTAGAAACATATTAGGTTTTGATTGTTATGTATGAATAGAATTTGAAAGAGTACTTTGCATTCATTTCGAATTATCGTCCAATAACTATCAATAAAATTGTAACATCTATACATAAAAGTATACTTATTTGGAACTTGTCCAATTTATTTGATCAAGTAATTTTCAATAAATATTTGTTATCTGCTGTGCTTACTTTTTAGGGTCTGTTATATTTTAATCTAAAATTCATGAATAAAACACTTCTATGTTTTGACCACAAATACTTTTCCCGTGCTCCATGTTGAAGAAACCATAAAAAAATTAACAATTGTATCTAAAGAAATTTCTGCCTCCACATATTTGAGTTTCAAGAAGATCACTATGAATGAATTGACAAAGACAAAAAAAGGGAAAGGTGGGGTTCAGGTGATAGAGAGCGATCAGTGCATATCATAAAACTATGAATATATTTGAGAGTTATTTGAAAATTTCGATCAATCTGTATTGTTTTGGTCCGTGATTTAGTTCCAAATTCCAGCCAGGTCAAAATATTAATAACAAACCCTTGGTGAAAATCAAAGTTTTTGACACATCATCTTCTTCTCTGACAATATGCACTGCATTGAAACGAAACTTTTTTCATTCACCATTAGTAGAATCCTTAGGAAACCTGAAAAATTATTGAATTAGTTTTAAGGAATTCAGAAAGCGCTATCTCACCAATGAAGAATCACATCGGTGTGTTTGTTTTATTGCATACAAAACATCGTATTGTATTACCCATTTTCTGAAAGATATATAGAAACGAAGTGAAATCAAAATTTTCAGGAATTCGTCAAGAATATTACTAATTCAATTTCTTTTACTTACTTGGTGATCTCAAATAGAATTTAAGTACCGGAATGAACTCGATTAAAACCAAGATAAACTAATCCAGTTCAATTGCTTGTGGATGTCAGCAATAATAAATAATTCAACTGAAGAAAATCTGTTATTTGTATTATGCCACATATAGTAGCCATGGTAACACAATGACAGGCCCCTCAGGGACGGGCCGAAGCCAAATTTTTGGGGGGGAAATCCATCGAAAATTTTCCAATTGGACATTGAATTAACAGGACACCGTTATACATATTATGGTATAATATTTGTTTCGGTAAAAGAAATTCAAAATAATGAATTTCAACAGAGTGGGGAGTAATTAACTTTTTTCCATATACCGAACATTTAATTAAGTAGATTTTATGGAGTTTGTTTTTTCATGAAGAGTATCTTGATGTTGCTTGAAACTTTGGGAAACACTACTTGTTTGTTTCTTCAGTTTTGTAGCCCTTCTTTAATTATTTATTTCATGAAATCTAAAAGCGAGGGCAAGGCTCATTTTCATCAGAGAATTTTTTTTTTTTAAATCTTCTTTTTATTACGAGAAAGGAGTAAATATTGGGAATCAAAGTTATGAGAAATTAACGTTAATTTTCCAATAACCCAATATTCAATAATGTGAGTTTCTTTATTTTATGGAATTTTTTTTTTTTTTATGAGGAATACCTTGAAGTATGTTTGAATCTTTGAGACACACTTTTTGTTTCATTCTTTAATTTAGTTCAGTTTCATTCTTTGGTGTATCTCAAAATTTCAAGCATCATTATAAAACAAGATATTTTTCACGAAAAAAGCAGATTCCATAAAATAAAGAAATATACATGATTGAATGTTGGGTAGATGAAAAATCAATGATAGTTACTGAATACTTTGATGAGATTCATAATATTGAAACTGCTCATACGTAACATGGGTCCATTTTACAGAATATAAGGAACAAAATTTTCAGAAAATATATTTCGTTTGATAAAAAAATGAGCCTTACTTCTGCTTACACATTCCATGAAATAAAGAAAAGCAACATAACTAGGGAATAAAACAGAAAATGTATGTCAAAATGTCTCATGAATCAAGAAAATTCCTTTAAAAACCGATTCCCAATTTAGCAGGGGAACGATTTTGACCTAAATCAGTTATATTGAAGAAACAGTTTTGAACAAAATTTGCTAATTTGAGTTGGCGATTTCGATCTCTTTGCAGCGTTTATTGCAATTAGTGTTTGGAATTGAGGATGTATTTAGTGTTTCGAACGATTTTTGTTGTGACTTAGGATATTCTGTGGTTACTACCCATAATTTTCTCTCATGCTTGTTGTCCTTCAGGCATTTTCTATTCATAAAATTTTTTTTTGGAATTTTTATGAGGCACCACATAACTCAAACTTCACTTTGAATCTTTTTTGGTTCATTATTCAAATTTATTCATACATATTGTTTATTCGCAAAACTCTAACACAATGTACGAAGAGCGTACATAAAGATGATTCCATTTATGATATCAGATGGTTTTTTTATGACACAGTCTATGCGACGTAACTGAAAAATTTACAACTAGGTACCTACGTCGTGGGGCCGCATCTCTCCCAATACTTGATAGTAAAAATATTGGGTTGAATACCATTTATTGCCTGCTATAAATATATTGTCAAGTACTGATTGCAAACTTGTTTTTTCTAATTCAGATTCCTTCGAATTTCATATTCTCTCGGAATTATGTATTTCAACTGCTTTGAAATTTTACCGCAACTGCTTTGAACATTTTCCAACTGCTTTGGAATTTTTTCCTACTGGTTTGAAATTTTGCCAACTGCTTCGAAATGTTTTCCAACTGCTTCGAAATTTTTCCAACCGCTTTGAAAATTTTCCAACTGCTTTGAAATTTTTCCAACTCCTTTGAAAATTTTCCGACTGCTTTGAAAATTTGCCAACTTCATTCAACATTGGGGGGGCAACGACCTGTGCTGAGAGTGAATCCGAATGAACGCTCTTCAAAGTATGTTCAGATGTGAATAGGAGGTTTTGTCGAAGTGAGCTCCCAAAGAATGATAACCTCTGAAGTTAACCGTGCTAGCCGTGACTGCACTAGTGCACTGGCTGCTAGACCGGATGCGCATTCTTGGAGTTGTGACCGATGCATACCGTCGTATATTATTCATGCCTACTATGTTTGTTCTGAACACCTATGTAGAGTAATTAAACGCACTGTCGTCGTTTCATTAGGGTGTATACATGTTTGCTGTTAACCCGTACAAATTTCTTTTACTCATGAATAGAATGGTTTCAATTTCATTTTTGTATGATGATGAAAATGTCTTTTATCTCGTTCTTTGAGACATTATATGTTAAAGATTCAGTCAGTTATGTCAAAGATATGAACACTTAAATTATTTCTGAGAAGGATCATCAAAAACCGTACATGTCGTACGTAGCGTCAAATTCATAGAATCTGTTTCATATCAACAATGACCTTGGTCATAGAGGATAAATTATTCCAATAACTCACTAGTGGCACACCTCTTTTCTTAATTCATTTATCATTGTTGATATGGAATAGATCTCATGAATTTGACACTACGTACGACATAAAATCAGAAAATCCTAAATTACTCCAGAATTATTAATTTCATGAGCATCCACATGTTCGAACATTATCATCATTTTTCTTAGCAGAATCCAGCGCAATCATGAAAAAATAGGGTTCTAATGTGAAAAACTAAAATTATGAGTGAATCTTGATCCTAATTTTTGATCCAACATTTGGAACACCTTGTGACGAATTTTTCAAAACTCTGGAAATGTAGAATATTTAGACAATCTTCGACTTCAAAAATGTGAAAACGCTTTGTGCTCAAGATATTTGGAATAGGAACAACAAACATGATACCGAATTCTCTTAGCTCCCTTTTTTCTTCAGTTTTTTCTCGATAATTTGGAAAGTATTTTGACGAATGTATTAAGAATTGCATACTCTATCAAATTAGAAACCGAAAAAAAACAGAAATTTTTTTTTTCACTCCCTGCATAACTGATAGTAGTCAGGCTCCAAGAATGTTTCAGCGCGGTAGATAATGTCAAACAATAACATAATCCCAATTTTTAGATTACAAACAGGTCCAGTTCTCCATAAACGCCTAATAGGCGTTCGAACTTGGTACACCCTCTATATATAATAGCAATAATGACAAAGGAAATACACAATATTCCTTCGAGGCTTCAGCAAAAATGCAGAAAATGTGACGCAAATGATTATAATATAATATTGAATCAGAATTCGTCCCAGGCCTTATATGAATTTGTCAGATTATCTAGACATCTAGACACTATATTGAGACAAAAAATAATGAGGAAGAGAATGCAGATTTTAAAAACCTACTTCACACTATAAATGTATAATAGATGTTTGAGAAAAACGCGCTTCAAAAATTCAAGACCTTCAAATAGAGATTTAATTTTTTTGTACCTACCCACTATACCTAGTAGTTAACTGCAACATATTGAAAATTGAAATATCTATTTTTAGCAACGCCTTGAATTTATAAAACGCGTTTTTCTCAAACATCAATTTTGCACATACGTGACTTCTGCATTGGATCGACGATATAAAATCAACTGATACAGAGCCGAACTCAACCTCGCCCTCTATTATTGTTGAAATCGATGTAAATACATGGGTGTTCAATTAAAGTCCATTATTATTATTATAAAAATGAATCATCAAAATCTGATGAACCTGTACAGTATACATTAAGATGTACAGGCTGGCCATTTGAAAACGAAACAGACGAGATTACAGACGAAATAAATTTTTTCGATAGAAATGCTCGGACAGGTCGATTTCTGTTTCGAGGGGGACAACTTAAGATGTAGGTTACGGACGCATAGCGCTTCAACCCTTGCTACTACAACCCTCACCCCCAATTTTTGAATAGGAAAGATGGGGTGAGTGATACCTCATTTGAAAGGTTTTTCCCAAAAAAACACTACAAGTGCCATGAAAACACCACTTCATTTTCAAATGCTTAATCAAGAATATTTCGAGAACTAATGCATAAAATGAAAAAACAATTACTGTGCTGAAATCAGTATAAAAATACCTTTCAAATGAGGTATCACTCACCCCATCTTCCCTATTCAAAAATTGGGGGTGAGGGTTGTAGTAGCAAGAGTTGAAGCGCTATGCGTCCGTAACCTACATCTTAAGTTGTCCCCCTCGAAACAGAAATCGACCTGTCCGAGCATTTCTATCGAAAATATTTATTTCATTTGTAATCTCGTCTGTTTCGTTTTCAAAGGGCCACCCTGTATACAAACTGGAAGATAAAAAACTAGGATATGGAAACATACATATCCAAAATCAAGATGAGAGCAAGAGGAAATATAGGTAATTGTGAAGTTGACTATCTTTGAGGCATTCAGGTACTATTTTAATTTAATTTTCTCAGTTGAAGGTGTCGCGCAGGTTCTCTTTTACTTTAGTTGGCTACGCTTCTCCTTCTCCTTGTAATGAGAACAGCGAGATATCAGATTTTCAACAGAAAGACGAGTATTTTGACAGATTCTGGGTTGAAATAGCTGTGGGTTAGACTGGTGTGGCCCATCGGAGCCTTTTAGCTAGTTTTATTTTTCCTGCCCAAACAAATTAGTGATGGGTTGTTAATTTTAGGTTGCATCGTATGTTTTCCAGTGCTGACTCCATCCATTCGTTTTGTTAGTCTTGAAGATATCCCAGCTTTATGATCTCTATGAAGCTGAATATGGTTCACCGTCAGCTCTGAAGGTCGTGCTTGATTTGCGAACTGGCTCATTTGAACAGAATTTGTCAAAATTATTGGTTTGCTAGAAGGGGACCTTATGTCTTGCCTACAAGATCCCCAGATCTTACATGCTTACTTTTATTTCCTATGGGGACACTTGAAATATATAGTTCAGTTCGACAAAATCATAGATAAGAAGCAACTGATTCATAACTTCAGAAATGATAAAACTGCAGCAAATTTTTTCGCAGAAAAGATGGATATTTTCGAGAACAATTTATGAATCTTCTTTATATTTATTGTCTGATTTTTTAAAACTTATTACATGTCTTTCAGATACATTGTTTTCAATCCATTTCAAAATCCGTCTACATCAATGTTTTTTCGAGTTTTTGGTTCCATCTAATTTTACGTGAAATGTTTGATTATGCAACCATCTGTATGTCAGTCATTCGAAACTAGAATTTTCCCGAAGATGAATAATTTGTTATTGGTAATTTCTATCATTTTAAGCGTGCTCCTGAAATCAATGATTTGTTAAACTTTTATAGGTTATGGGAAAAGAAACCTGTAAGTTGGTGAAGTCGGTCGAAATAAGATGTAGCTCATTCCTGATGACTTGTTCTTGAGAAATTCAGTGCATTCAATATGAAATAACTCATTTCGAAGATTGACTGGTCAAAAGGAAATTGAAAATTTTCGATACTCATTTGTCGCATTCACCGAACGATGACTTCGCTACCGCTACCTAGCATAAATTGAAAGAGCTTCCAAAAATGCCCACTGCTCAAGAACGTGTTGAATTTGTAGCGTTTGTGCCACCGGACGATTCCGCAACAGTTGTACAGCTGCTAAGTTTGGTGAATGCGCCCAATGATAGATAAAATAGTATATAAATGTACCATTTTTGCCACTAGGCTTATTTGAAGGGTTTTCAATTCTTCCAGAGAGAATTTCGCTTCTTGGAAATTTGATGTAGGTACAGGTGTTTCACAAGATGTGGAATAGGAAATATAATTTTCACAGTCTGGACCGTCGCATTCCACAAGTAATCATGAGCGAAAGTAAGTTATTGTCCTACACCCATTTCTTGAAGTTTCTAAGTTTTTTTGAAATTCCATGGAGCCGATGAAGTCTTATGCCGATGGAAATACTTTGATATAATCCCCACATAACACATCATGTAATCCTTTATCTTTTGAACTAGTAGAATTAGCACATATTTCGAACTCTAATGCAGACTCCCTAAAATGTCCTGCATCTGCACTGAAAACCCTGTATTTACATATTATATACAGAGTACATCAACAGTTCTCGATCGGTAGATGGAATCTCGTAGAAATATTTTCAGTTAACAACAAAATATAAAGAAAAAGAAAATTCTTTGCCTTTACGAAGGCACATCGAGAGCATTTTTGAAACATAGATGAATTCAAAATAGTAATCATCGAAATGAATACCATTTTCAATTCCCAGGCTCAGAGATCTTTTATCATGAGGTTGGAGAAATGATATTAGATTTTGTCACTGAGATGAGAGATATACCGGTTTCAAAAATGTCCTCGATGTGCCTTCGTAAAGGCAAAGAATTTTCTTTTTCTTTGAAACATCAGGCTTCACAGTCACAAAAAGAATTGGGCGTTTCCATCACTTTGAGAAACTAGCAAGCGGGCCCTGAATAGAGCCACTGCTAAAATCTCATTCAGTGAAAGAGGAAGTACAGATTTCTTTTTTTGCATTTGATTGGAGATGTGAAACTTCATTTTGACGCAATTGGATGTCACCACCTTAGTATTTTGTAATATTTTACTCATTACTTCACAACCAATTGCTATAAATTCTGAAGTTTTTTATGAAGATTTTGTCCTGAGATGTGCGGGATACTGATGAGGCCCAACAAGGCCGAAACCGGTATATCTCTCATCTCAGTGACAAAATCTAATATCATTTCTCCAACCTCATGATAAAAGATCTCTGAGCCTGGGAATTTAAAATGGTATTCATTTCGATGATTACTATTTTGAATTCATCTATTTTTCAAAAATGTTCTCGATGTGCCTTCGTAAAGGCAAAGAATTTTTTTTTTCTTTAAAAACATCAGGCTTCACAGTCACAAAAAGAATTGGGCGTTTCCATCACTTTGAGAAACTAGCAAGCGGACCCTGAATAGAGCCACTGCTAAAATCTCATTCAGTGAAAGAGGAAGTACAGATTTTTTTTTTTGCATTTGATTGGAGATGTGAAACTTCATTTTGACGCAATTGGATGTCACCACCTTAGTACAGGGTGATTCATTTATCTTGGTAACCCCAATTTTCTCAAAAACGTCCGAATATTTTTTCATTCTGTGAATGGCGTTTTGAACACGTCAATGTCGACTTGAGATGCATATAAAAATCTGCGGAATAAATAAAGACGCCAGGCGTCGCGGCGCTATCAAAAATTTTTTCTCCAGGGACATAATTTTTTGATCATGTCATTCGAAAGATAATTCCATTCCGAATTTTTTATTCGAATACAATTTTAATCGATTTCTAACCGTTAGCGATCTGCAGAGTGTTTTATATTGATTCTATTCCATTTAATTTTTTCTGTATTGTGGTAGTATGCCTTTATTTAGAGACATAGATGTGATTTTGTGATTTGAATTCAAGAAGGCTAGTTTTCTGGTCAATGTGCTCCTTCAAATAAGATGAAATATGTGGCTACAGCAAGATGGGGCTTCATGCCACCACGCTGCCATTCTCAAGAGATATTTAGATCAAGAATTCGAAAAAAAATGGATTGAAACCAATGGACCCATCAGATATCGCCAGACCTAACGCTCGTGGATTATTTTCTGAGGGGTCCCCTTGAATATATGGTATACCAAACTGATTCTAATAACTTGGACTATTTGAAATTGAAGATAAGAAACGCATGTGCCCAAGTGGACCCTTATATTTTGACCAAAGTGATGAAATAACTTATGTATGGATCATAATGGCCGGTATTAAAAAAAATGTTTATTATTATAAGATATAATATTTAATGAATAAAATAATAGAAAAATAGTTACACAGCCTCCGTCATTTTACGGAACATAATCAAATTTAGGTCCTCTAGCCATTATGATCAATACACAAGTTGAATCATCTCCCTATTTCATCATAAGTCACTTCGGACAAAATATAAGGTTCCATTCATTTTCGAATTCTTAATCTCAATATCTCTTCACAATGGCAGCGTTGTGACATGGAGCCCTATCTTGCTGTATCCACATATTTGATCTTATTTAAAGAGGCAGATTGTTTAGAAAACTTGCCTAAAATCATATCTATGTCTCCAAATCAAGCCATACTACCACAATACAGAAAAAAATAAATGGAATAGAATCAACATAAAACACGCTGCAGATCGCTGACGGTAAGAAATGGACAAAAATTGTATTCGAAAAAAGAGTTCAAAATGAAATTATCTTTCGAATGACATGATAAAAATGGTATGTCCCTGGAGAAAAAATTTTTGATAGCGCCGCGACGCCTGGCGTCTTTATTTATTCCGCAGATTTTTATGCGCATCTCAAGTCGACATTGACTTGTTGAAAACGCCATTCACAGAATGAAAAAATATTCGGGCGTTTTCGAGAAAATTGGGGTTACCAAGATAAATGAATCACCCTGTACTTTGTAATATTTTACTCATTACTTCACAACCAATTGCTATAAATTCTGAAGTTTTTTATTAAGATTTTGTCCTGAGATGTGCGGGATACTGATGAGGCCCAACAAGGCCGAAACCGGTATATCTTTCATCTCAGTGACAAAATCTAATATCATTTCTCCAACCTCATGATAAAAGATGCCTGAAATGGTATTCATTTCGATGATTACTATTTTGAATTCATCTATGTTTCAAAAACAAAATATAAACCAAAAATTAGTATTGTAATTGATTTTGTTTGATAGAGTGGGAGTGACAACCCTGAAAAAATTCAGATTATTCAATTCCGTGGCTTTTGTTCAAAATCAAACCTATTGAAACTATTAGTTTTCAGAATATTGATTGTTTTATTTTACTTCTTCGTGGAAAAACATTGATTTTCATACACCTCATGGTGTTCATTCTCATTCTATTGTGTCACAAAACTCTCTTTTCCTGATAATGAACGAAAAAGCTTCGCATTTTCAATTCGAGAACAAGTTATTGTCCCATTAGGATCTATGCTACAGAACAAAAGATGAAGACAACGATAAGAAATGGAAGAATGATGCCAAACCCATATTATGAAGTAAACTGCTCTACTTGAATTCCCACTGATAAAATATTCCGTCTACACCTGTATAATTATCATGTCTTTCGTTTCATGGTATGACTTTGCCAGTTACAATATCCTCGAAGAGTTTAAAAATCACAGGAAATGGTAGACTGAAACAATAGTAAAGCGATACCTTCGGATATTTTCCTTCACCTTAATATAAACGAAGGTTATTCTCGCTCACTGCACATGAATGTGCTATTAAAGTGGGACTACTCATAATATAATGTATGCTTAAGTGAACGAAAATATGTGAATTTCGTAGCTAGATTTTGGAATGAAAAAAGTCTACAGCATATTTATCCCGAAGTTTAATTTAGGTAATTCTTCCAATTTGAGAAGAAATATCGCAGGTCTATGAATAATTTCTGCTACCTTTCACTACGTTATCCAAATACGACGCGGCAATAATTGCTTCTGGAGGTTTTTTTTTGAGCAACCTGCTATTAACGGAAAGGTTTGCTTCGGCCCTGCTCTGGAAAGATTTTTCAGAATATGATCTCTAGTTTAAATCATTATAACCGTGATATTTGTCGAAAAAAAAGTTGAATATCTCAGAAATGGAGTGAGTGAAGGAATTCTTTAGCAAGATCCGCTTATTTTCCCTTCAATAAGACTTCGAGGGTGTTACATGCAAAAAACATAACCTTGATAAGTCACGCTCTTTTCAATTACCTTGTATGGAAGAAATTATTCAAAAAAGTTCAAATCGACATACAATACATACATTTATACTTCACGAATGACTCTCTTGTGTTGACTTCGTTGTGCGTTTTCTCTTTCCATCTTTTCACCGTATTGATGAGGGCCGAAAGCCCGTAACACGTGTCTACGGTTAATATTCATCTTTGAGGATTATATCAATTGGAGGATCTTCTTTATGTATTCTACAAATCCCTCATCATGCACCTGTATTATATAAACATAAAGAGGGTGTCTTAGAAGTCGACGTCAAGCCGGAATCGGCTGAGTATGAGTCGTCATCAGTAAAATATTTGAAAAATCTAAGTCATGTATTTTTCAAATTATATTGCATTTTGCACTATTCGAGAAAACACACATACTGTGACGGTTCTAGAACCAATGTAGCTACAATTTTATATTTTTTTCAAATTTTATTCTTCCCATGTTATCCCAAATAGTGCTACCTCAAACTGTAATCTTCAATTCTAAGACAATTTTTTCAGCTTGAAAAATAATGTCAACAATTTCAACTGATTGTACTGGAAAAAAATTTACTACATCAGTTTGACGAGTTGCTTCAAAAGTTAGCACATTTAATAAGGTTTCTAAAATGCTATAACACTTACTTCATTCTTGCTCACATCAGTAAAAGAAAACGATCTTTCTTGAAGAAGCACAGTTTCGAACAATTTCTTCGACCTTTGAAAAAATTATTCTAGTGCATCTACTTTGAGAATTTGAATGAATAAATATTTCAAAAGAGTGGTGACATGAACCTACATAATTCATGGGATTTTCAACAAAACATAATTTATTCGACTAGCACGTAGAAATTCCGAGTTTAATGAGGAAAGATATATCTCAATATCGTTTTAACCTGAATATGTGGCCTGGAATTTCGAACAGAAGAGTCATAGGAACTTTTGAGTTGCCAGAGGTCTTTAATGCTGAAATTTATTTAGATTTTTCACAAAATCACTACTGAAATTCACTGAGAGATGTGCCAATTAGTATTACCAGAGAACCATGGTTCCAGGTTCCAGCAAGATGGCTGCCCAGCGCACTATGCCCTTTCAGTTAGAAAATATATAAATGAAGAATAACCAAGTAGATGGATAGGGCGATCTGATACAATCTAGTGGCAAGTCTGTTCACCTGATTCGAAAGCCTTCAAAATTTTTTTCTGGGGAATCGTGAAAAAAAAGGTTATTCAAAAAAAGTGGCACATCCTCCAGTAAATTTGACAAATGATTCTGTTAAAAATCGAACGAATTATGTAGGTTCATATCACCAATTTTTTTAAATGTTGATTCATCCAGATTCTTAAAGTATTGGATGCACTAGAATCATTTCACAAAGTTCGGAAAATTGTTCGAAACTGTGTTTCTTCAAGATGTAGTACAACTTTGTTCAGTAAAATCAGTTGAATTTCTTCGAAATATTAATTTCAAATTTTTGGTTCGGCAGAAAGTGACATTATTTCCCAAGCTGGAACAATCGGCTCAGAATTGAAGATTGCAGTGTAGAGAATCACTACTATTCGGGATATTCATATTCATATTCATATTCATATTCATTTATTGATCCTTTTTGACATTTACATGAATGTATAGGATAGGTCAAGAAAACAATTTTCCTAGTATAAACACTACTAACTACTAACAATATTATCGGAAAGATAATCGCCAACCGAATAGTAACACTTTTTCAACAAAAAGGCCTTCACAGTTTTTTTAAATGGCCCTAGATCAAGAGACCGAATACTATGCGGCAGGCGATTATACAATTTGATGCATTGATACATGAGAACAAAAATTTGAAAAAAGTAAAAAATTGTAGCAACAGCAGTTCGAGAATCATAACAGGTTGTGTATTTTCTCAAATAAGAGAATATGCCAAATAATTTGAAAAATAGACTAGTTCGTTTTTTTGAATATTTTCATGATGACCACTGTGGCTCAGCCTGTTATCTGATTCCGATATACCGATAGATGAAAAAAAGTGTATCCGGACCTCTGGTTGTTATGCGATGCATTTTTCAGTTCATGCTTGAATGAAGTCAAAAGCATCCAAAATTTTCAAAGAAACTTAACTTAACGTCTTAACGTGGATTAACCCCCAAATGAGTCTTTCAAGCAAGGGTGAGGCCTAGACTGACGGTTGTAGCAGAATTGAGTATGAGGCCAACTCAATTAATATATTTTCTGACTTTATGTCGTACCTACGTAGCGTCTAATTCATATGATCTGTTCCGTATGAACAATGATCTATGGTATTAGAAGATGAATTATTCCAATAATTCACTAGTGCCAGACCTATTATCCGAATTTCCCTCTACGTAAGACGTAAAATCGAAAAATCCTAAATAACTCATTTCAGGTGCAACAACATGTTATAATACTATCATCATTTTTCTTCGAAGAATCCAACGCAGTTATAAAAAAATACGGTTTTAGTTAGAAAAACGAAAGTTATAGGCTAATCGAGGCCCAAGATTTGACCCAACATCTGAAACACCCTGTGACGAGTATTGCAAATTTCTAGAAATGTATAATATTTCTCAGTCTTTGACTTCAAAAATGTTCCTAGTTAGAATAGGAATGACAATCATAATACCGAATACTCGTATCTCTCTGGATTATTCCCGTAGCCAAGAATTTTCGCTATAAATAGGGTTGCGTGAAAAAAAAAACGAAAATACGACTTATAAATGCTTGATTTATTGTAATTTTCATTAAAACTCAATCAACTTGCATATGAAACAACAACTAATACATTTACGGTTTAGTCCCACCACCATAAGAACTATAACTGCCAGAGGGCAGTTCTTTTTTCCACTTTTTTCTTTACCAAAATCCTCAAGGCCAATAAATTTTCTCTGACCCTTATCATAATATAGGTTTCCTTTTATATCCATTTCATCAAAGACCAACATGCAACAGCGATCAATATCCTCTTTGATATCTTCATATATGAGTTCAAAAACATTTTTATTTATGCCAGGATTGAACAGCATTTTTTTGAGCAAACTCCAAACGGTGTTGTAATTTGATCTAGGACTTTTCTTCAATAATGGTGGTGACATAATTCTGTCGTCTATATACCCTTTACTTTGGAACAACATTGCGACATCAAGAAATTCCAGGTTGTTTTCGGCATGTTTTCTTACAAACTTTGAACCACTGGCGTATCAGACAACTCGAAAACACTCCACAAAGTCCTAGACTTTTCCCTACACCTACACTGTTTTTTGAGCTTGGGTAAGTGGTCCTTCTTTTTGCTGAATAATCTTTACTGATTTCTTCTTTCTTGGTGAAGTGATACTTATTCTTCTTCTCAAGGTACCATCTCTAGACACAATCTCGGCAAGAAAGTGTTACTAATGGATAAAGATTCTTGGTCTGAGGTTATAACTCGACCGCTGAATTTCCGAAAGTGATGCTGGATTCGATCTGTTGGCCCAACTTATACCCTGATCATTGGCGGGAAAAGGTAGTGGGTTTACGCGCGCGATGTTGATTGGTCCATCGCCCCCACTTCGTATTGGCTTGATTTTGGTCTTTTCCAACTCCGGTAACCATGGGCTATGTACCCAAGGAGTTTCTTCGCTTCTGTTCATGTTGTTCTTATGTTTATATATCTCAATGGCTTCCATGTTCATCCTAAAATAGAAACTTTTGATGTTCGAAATAGCTTCTGCCTTTGAGAAAACAATATTGTGTCCATCTGTCAGGGCATGTTCCGCAAGTGCGGATTTTTCTGTTTGATTGAGTCGACAGCATCGTTCATGCTCCTCAATTCTCGTATTGATACTTCGCTTCGTTGTACCAATGTAGACTTTGCCGCAGTCACAAGGTATCCTGTAAATACCGGGTTGAGAGAGTGGGTCGACTTTGTCTTTGGTAGTTCTGATCATTTGGCCAAGTTTTTGACTGGGCTTATAGACAGTCTCTTCATTGTGCCTCTTTAGTATTCTACCAATTCTATCGGTGACCTTGGGGAAATATGGTAAGATAGCTCTTTCATTAGGGGTGAGTTGTGATTTGTTATCATCACGTGTAGAGAGTTTTGATCTTATTGCCCTCTGAATTTCCTTACCATTGTATCCGTTAGCGACGAATGCATGCTGTAGATATTCAAGTTCATCCTCCAGAAATTCCGGCTCGCACAATCGTCAGGCTCTGTCTACGAGTGTTTTTATAACTCCTCGTTTCTGTTGAGGGTGATGATTGGACTGCTTGTGTAGATACCTGTCAGTGTGAGTTGGTTTTCTATGAACCCTATGTCCTAGCTTCCCATTGGGCTTTCTAGTAACCAAGACGTCTAGAAAGGGTAGAGCACCATCCTTTTCATTTTCCATAGTGAATTGAATATTTGGGTGCCTACTGTTAAGATGGGATAGGAAAGCATCCAGTTCTTCAAGTTCATGACTCCAAGCGACAAAAGTATCATCTACATAACGTAGCCATGTGGACGGTTTCTTTGTTGCCGCTTCAATTACACTTTGTTCGAATTTTTCCATGAAGAAATTTGCAATTGCAGGACTTACAGATTTTCCCATGGCGCAACCGTCAATTTGCTCATAGAATTCGCCTTTCCACTAAAAATAGCTGGATGATAGGCAAAGTTCGAAGAGCTTTGTTATGTCATTGGGGAATAACTCAGACACGTAGTTGAGCGATTCCCTGATGGGAACTAGTGTGAACAAAGACACAACATCAAAACTAACGAGTCGGTTATTCGGTCCCAACTGAATGTTCTGCAGTTTTTCTACCAACTGAGTAGAGTCCTTGACGAAAGTGTCCGTATAACCACATAAGGTCTCAACATAGTCGTAAAAACTATGGCTAAGTCGTATGTTGGTGAATCGATGCTACTAACAATAGGTCTCAATGGGACATTATCCGCGTATATACGCGGAGCCCTTCCTTCACTTTTAGAAATCCTCTTTTTAAGTTCTTCATCGAGAGATTTTGAACATACCTGATGCAATGACATTTGAGCTATCTGAGTGGACTAACACATCATCACTACTTTCAGATATAATAAATCTGCTTTCTTCGCATTTTTCTGGCATTGAAGAAGTTCATTGTAACTTGGAACTGCATCTGTGAGTAGTCTATGATTTTTATCTGTATGTATGACTCTGGAGTAAAATATTTAAAGTATATTCAATAATTTCGGAGATGTTCCTCCATGAGTTTTATTCCTATTTTCTCTTGATTTTTGATATGAAAAAACAAAAAACAGGACTGTATTCAAAGCTCATTCTTTTATATAAATATTGCCAACTCACTTATTTATATTAGTTAAAAAACTTTGCATTTTTTATACTACATCTTCTCCATCTCCACATATGAATCATTTGCCTAATCATATTTGAAAAATTCTTTGAAATACATAAACACTCGCAAACTTCAAACTCTTTATCACTCGGTTGAAGCACGTGATGCTATAGCAACACGGAATATATTCCGTGTTGCCACAATGGTTTGAATGCACGTGAACTGATGAAGATAGAATAGCACTTTCGAAATAGAAGAAAGAATTTTCTCTTTCAATTCATTTATTCAATTTCAAGATGGAGCTAATTGTCAAATCTGCATAATGTCAATTTTCATCGTGTTATGGTATTTCATTGCTATCTACGATGAATAACTTCTTAGGCGTTTTGAGATGTACGTGCATCAGAGGTTGAAAATTTTTTTGGCTAGAACCGCCGAATTGTTCGAAGAATGAACAATATTAGAATTCATTCATTATCAGCAAATTATAGCAATCCACTGAAGTTAATATGTATGAACCGCCCATTTTAAGCTTGTTTTGGTTAGCAGTTTCAGGAGGTTCGCAACAGTGAAACGTGCGCAACTATAAAATTTCAGTTCAACGCAGAATCTTACAATCTAGGTATAGGATCCGATATATCCTTTCAAAGGAAATTCAGTAATTCTCAAAATGAACATGGTATTCCATTAAAAAAATTCACTTTCAACTGTTTTTGTATGTCTTGAAAAAACATCATATTTCGTAACACGTGCATGATGCTTAGTATCATGGCATTCTGCATACGAAATTTCAGCTTCGTAACATTCATTGTATGGAAGTTATGGATTAGTTTTTATTTAGTTTAACCAAAGCTATGTTTTGATGAAAAAGAGGAAGTCATTCAACTAAAAATAAATCACAGAAGTTGAGTTTGAGAAACAAAATAATCGTGTTACTACGATGTAGAAAAAACACAATAATATACAGGGTGATTCATTTGAAATAACAAAGTAGTTACTACTTTTTGACATAAGCGGTAACACCGCAGCACTGAAAATATTTAAGATCGATCGAGCATCTATTCTTGTGCAAGTAACCAAATTTCTTCAGGGCTTCTGGAATTTGAAAACATTTTTTACATTCATAAAAACATATTCACAGAATACAATAACCACACAAATTTTCTTTCTTTCTCTCCTTTCTCTTTCATCCATCCACTGGACCCATATATGCTTCTTCTCTTTTCCTCTCTTCTACTCGTCTGTCAACAGATAAGTATAAATCGAACTCGGTTTGTAAGTGTCAGTTTTTTTGTTTATCGGATTATTTTCTTTGTTGATATAATACATTTCATAGAATAGCCTCTTCTCCTAGTTCCTTGATGTTTTCAACACTTCCACTTCTTCAAAATTTATCGCATCATTTTCTCTGTCGCTTTTTTGTGTCAGAGCACATCTGTCTGGATGCATTTTGATATCACTTCTATGTAACGTTATTCTGTTTTTAAGTAACTGTGTTGTCGGGCCCACATATCTTCTATCGCAATCTCTGTATGGTATCCTATAAACTACCTCAGATCTCTCACCTACTTCCAATTCATCTTTCAGTCTAGTAAACAACTTTGTGTGTGTTTTTCACTGCTAACTTAACGTTTGGTCCTCTCAATTCCCTTAATAATTTGTTTCGCACAAAAGTTATGGGACAATCTTGATCCCAATTTTTGAACCAACATTTGGAACACCTTGTGACGGGTTTTTCAAAACTCAGAGAATGTACAATATTTCCACAGTCTTCGCCTTCAAAAATGTGAAAACTGTTTGTGCTCACGATATCTAGGTTAGGAATAACAAACCTAATACCGAATACTCTTACCTCCCTTTTTTCTTCAGTTTTTTCTCGATATTTTGGAAAGTATTCTGACGAATCCAACGATTTGAATACGGATGTATCCAGAATTGCATATTCTATCAAGTTCGAAAATAAAAAAACAGTAAAAAAAAATTTTTGAAAATTTTTTTTCTCTCCCTGTATAACTGAAAGTGGTCAGGCTCCAAGAATATTTTATATCGGTAGATAATGTCAAACAATAACATAATCCCAATTTTCAGATTTCAAATAGGTCCAGTTCTCCAGAAACGCTTAATAGGCCGTCGAACTTGGTACACCCTATATATATCCCAACACCAAAAAAGTTATAACATAACTTGTCATTAAATAATAGCAGAACAAAAATCGGACGACCATGTCTCACATAACTCATTTGTCTCCGAAATATGGAGAACCTTCAATTAGTAAATTAATTAACCTCAATTGGATGAATAACCAGTCATATTCCGTTTCGTTGGCACACCGATTGAAACTAATACTACCGCTCGCATTTTTTATCTCTTTCTTTGTGAAATGAAGACAAGAATGCTCATACAGGTATATCGACCTTCTGCCGAAGTGCAAATCTGAATAGATAGAAAATCTAATAGCAGAGTCTTCAATAGTGCACTGAGTAGGAATGCGAGTCCCCATCAGGGTCGCGAAACCTGTACTCTCTTTTATTTTTGCGTGCCACTTACACTCGTTAGCATTTCGCGACAGTAGCACACTTCGACTTCAAGTTGAAAATTCACCGTGGTGGCGGTTATTTTGGTGTTTCCAGATAAAAGGAAATAGAAAACTAATTGAATACTTTCTGATATAGAATAATACATAATTGTCATTTCTGCCATTCTCGGAATATGTCGTAATTTTTGGTTCTGAAAAATATTCTGTTTTCTTGTGTTATAAGATGTTCATCTATGGGAGATGATTTCCTATCTTTAGGGCCCCGTAGCGGTCTTCAAACATCTGAAGATCCGAAAAATCATCACTAGGATGGTCGTACCTGATTCGAAAGAACCCTCACGATCAGAGAGCAAGGCTGAGAATTTTAATTTGAATATTGGAGGAATATGAATGACAACGTCATTCAACGACGTGATTACGTCCCGAAATTAGCCACTGGACATGGTGTTGAGATCTTCTAAGAAACCCACATGGCAACAGAGGAACTTCTTCCTGAAGGAGGACAATTGAAAGTATGTACTCTTGATTTTTCACTTAGTCCCAATTACGGTTTAGCTTGTGGTGTTATAAGTTTTCTTAAGTTTAGCAATTCAAAAAGGGGAAATTGGGTTTTTTCATTTTTTTCGAACATTGTGAAATTTCTGTCATAACTAATTTATGAAGAAAGAATTTCTGCAATGGGTGGTTAATTCTAAAACCATTTAATTGATAGTAAATAAATAGTTGTTTTTTACTTTTGTCTTTTTTTCATTTCAGATCTATAATGTCGGGTAGATTGGTGAAGAGTCTGTTTTTCCCTGCTGCCCATAGAAGAACTATATGAAGATGTTCTTTTGATCACGTAGATGTTCTCAAAGATCCTTTGATATGATATTTTCAGTAAATTATTTCTAACACGGATGAGGTCAGGTTTTTTTTCCCTTTTCTCATTTTATCATACTACAGACCTGTATTGTTTTCCGTGTTGCACTAACCCCAGCTAGGTACTTTTTTGTTTCAATATGTATTGTATTATTTTAGCTCTCTCAATCAAAAGAATATATATATATATATATATATATATATATATATATATATATATATATATATATATATATATATATATTAGACTGTTTCAAAAAAATCGACATTTTTTGTTTTCATGAAACCCCCCCCTAATTATTTTCAGGGTATCGAAAAAAGACCTCTATGAAAATATCAGCTTCAAATAATAATATTTAGAGGTCGCTCATCAATTATTTCTATTTTCCCTACTAATAGCAGGGAAAAAATTTCTTTTTTCAATAAAAAATTCCTAGAGCAGGAACCAATAGATGGATTTCATTGTGTGATACATTTTCGTGTAGACAATCAGATACTCTACAGAAATGTTTCTTACGATATTTCGATAAAACGGCCCCTCCAAAAGTTATTCGATTCAATGCTAATATTGAGGTATTTTTGAATAAAAAAATTATTCAAAAAAATCGATTCTGTTTGTTTTCACGAAACTCCATTTCTGATTATCTTCAGGCTATCGAAAAAACTCGTCTGTGAAGATATTAGCTTTGAATATTAATATTTAGAGTTCGCTCAGCGATGATTTCTATTTCCGCTGTTGATAGCAGGAAAAAATTTTCTTTTTTCAATAAAAAATTTTTTCTTCACGAACTAATTGACGGATTTCACTGCGTGATACATTCTCGCGTAGGGAATTAGATGCTCTACGAAAATGTCTCATACGATATTTCGATAAAACCGCTCGTTCAAAAGTTATTCGAACTTTTTCTTCAAAAATATCTCTTCATTAATACCTTATATTGAGGTGTTTTGGAAAAAAAGTTCAAATAATTTTTGAACGAGTGGTTTTATCGAGATATCGTATGGAACATTCTCGTAGAGTATCTAGTTCCCTACACCAAAATGTATCATACAGTGAAATCCGTCTATTAGTTCGTGAACAAACAATTTTTTATTGAAAATTGAATTTTTTTTCCTGCCATCAGCAGCGAAAATAGAAACCATCGATGAGCGACCTCTAAATATTGATATTCAAAGCTAATATTTTCACAGACACCTTTTGTCGATGTCCTGAAGATAATTAGAAGGCGGGTTGCATGAAAACAAGTAAAGTCGTTTTTTTTGAATAATTTTTTTCTTCAAAAATACCTCAATATTAGCATCGAATCGAATAACTTTTGAAGAGGCCGTTTTATCGAAATATCGAAAGGGACATATTTGTAGTGTATCTGATCGTCTACACGAAAATGTATCACACAAAGAAATCCGTCTATTGGTTTGTGTTCTAGGAATTTTTTATTGAAAAAAGAAATTTTTCCCCTGCTATTAGTAGGCAAAATAGAAATAATTGATGAGCGACCTCTAAATGTTATTATTTGGAGCTCATATTTTCACAGAGGTCTTTTTTCGATACCCTAAAGATAATTAGGGGGGGGTTTCGTGAAAACAAAAGAAGTCGATTTTTTTGAATCAGTCTAATATATATACATGTATAAGATTTATTGGACACAACCCTCTGAAACTGAAATGAACCGTAGACAGCTGTTTTGGGCTTTCGGCCCGAGGGCCCAATTTTGGAGAAAGAGCTTGGTTTCTATCTGAATGGCTTTCCATTCTTTCCCCGATTTTTTCTAAAAGACGTTGCAACTTTATTGAAGACATTCGGAACCTCTCATTGAATTCGAATAATGTAGGAAACTGGCAATTCAATCTTTTTCGAAAAACTCGTCTACGCCTTGCCCTCACTCTTCTATTCAAAACGTATTCTTCTCCACTCGCAAAGAATCCCACATAACACTTTCATAAACTTTGACTAAATGAAATCAAGAATTTTTCAAAAATGTTACAGGTCAAAAATGACTTGTTGAGATATTTCTGATTTTTACAATTGTATATCTGAATTTGTCAAGAAAAAATAGCGAAACACTTAGATAATGTCAAATAGTTCCTGTAAAATTGATATTCACTAGTATCTACAAGTCTACAATAGTAGTTTTATGACACGCATAATTGTCAAAAAACTTACAACTTGTAGAAAATTTGCCTGTAAACTTGTAACTTGTTGGTTCATGAAACAGGCCCCTGGTTATTCATTGTAATTCTGGTAATTCTTCATTATCATCTTTCGTTATTTTCAGAGACAATATTTCTGGCTTTGATCCGTGTATTCAAGATGTTAAACACATCTGCGCCTTTTTTCCTGATCAAATTTTTTTGAGCCCTCATTCTGAATTCCGCCCCAAACGGTTCGAATTTGTTCTGGCGAGGATTCATAATCCGTTATTTCGTTCGAATGTTTTTTTACTTGAGACATCATAATTCAATAAATAAAAAGTTAAGTTTCTCTTCCTTCTATTGAATGATTTTGACGAATACGAATAGTCAGCAATTCGGGGATTCACAGCATAACAATCTTTCCGAAACGAGGCTTTCTACAATGCCATCGCTGTTGTTCAAATGAATAGTCTAGATGGCATTGCAAGCAGCTCATGTATAAATCATATTTGGCAAGTTACATTTGCTTGTGACATTTTGCTGTAGTTATTCAATGATGAGAGATCAATTTTGCGCCCTTTAGAATCTGCTCTGGGGGGGAGGCTCCCCTCCCTCCCCCCTGTAGCGACGGCCCAGCATTCAATCATGTATATTTCTTTATTCTATGGTATCTGCTTTTTTGTGAAAAATATTGTGTTTTAATATGCTTAAAATTTTGATATACCCCAAATAATGAAACTGAACTAAATCGAAAAATGAAACAAAAAGTGTGTCTCAAAGTTTCGAACATACTTCAAAGTACTCCTCAAAAAAAAAACGATTCCATAGAATAGAGAAACTCACATTATTGAATATTGGGTAATTGGAAAATCAACGTTAATTTTTCATCACTTTGATTCCCAATATTTACTCCTTTTACGGAATGAAAAGAATAGATTTTTCAGAAAAAATATTTTCTCTGATGAAAATGAGCCGCGCCTTCGCTCCCAGATTCCACGAAATGAAGAGAAGCTACAAAACTGAAGAAATAAACAAGTAGTGTTTCTCAAAGTTTCAAGCAAAATCAAGATACTTTTATGAAAAAAACAAACTCCATAAAATCTACTCAATTGAATGTTCGGTAGATGGAAAAAGTTAATTAAGTACTCCTCACTCTGTTGAAATTAATCATTCTGAATTTTTTTTTACCGAAACAAATATTATACAAAAAATATATAACGAATTCCTGTCAATTCAATGTCCAGTTGGAAAAGTTTCGATGGTTCCCCCCCCCCCCCCCAAAATTTGGCTTCGGCCCGTCCCTGATAAAAGATCATCGTTGCCTGCATCCTCTCAAACTGGAACTCACTCTATATGTAGAGCGTTTTCACCGGAAACAAGACAATAAATTATATGAAAGATCGAAAAATTCGTTTCACCGCAAGCTTACATCGTCTAATAAGGGCAATGGAGAAAAACAGCAAAATGAGCATTCGCATATTTCTGGAATAAACTGCTGTCTACAGAAACACAGTTCAATGCAAGTTTAGTCCAGTAACTTTATACGAGTACATCATAGTATGCATCAAATCTGGTAGTTCTCAGTTTTGCTGACTCTTTCATGATATTGGCCTTATGAATTCTACAATATGATACCAGAACTGTCTCTGTAGACCCCATAGTTTTTCATATACAGTCTCTCAAAGTTAATTTTTTTTTAGAATTTCACAATTATGTCGCTTTCACATTAATTATACTATCGAAGCCCTGCACTTTTATGATATAATTTTAAAAACGAATATGAGAACAGGGACGGGCCCAAGGGGGGGGATGGGGGGGGATGATCCCCCCCCAATGTTGAATGAAGTTGGCAAATTTTCAAAGCAGTCGGAAGATTTTCAAAGGAGTTGGAAAAATTTCAAAGCAGTTGGGAAATTTTCAAAGCGGTTGGAAAAATTTCGAAGCAGTTGGAAAACATCTCAAAGCAGTTGGCAAAATTTCAAACCAGTGGGAAAAAATTCCAAAGCAGTTACGGTAAAATTTCAAAGCAGTTGAAATACATAATTCCGAGAGAGATATGAAATTCGAAGAAATCTGAATTAGAAAAAACAAGTTTGCAATCAGTACTTGACAATATATTTATAGCCGGCAATAAATGGTATTCAACCCAATATTTTTACTATCAAGTATTGGGAGAGATGCGGCCCCAAGAAGTAGGTACCTAGTTGTAATTTCAGTTACGTCGCATGGACTGTGCCATAAAAAAAACCATCTGGTATCATAAATGGAATCATCTTTATGTACGCTCTTCGTATATTGTGTTAGAGTTTTGCGAATAAACAATATGTATAAACAAATTTGAATAATGAATCAAAAAAGATTCAAAGTGAAGTTTGAACAAAAATCGTTCGAAACACTAAATACATCCTCAATTCCAAACACTAATTGAAATAAACGCTGCAAAGAGATCGAAATCGCCAACTCAAATTAGCAAATTTTGTTCAAAATTGTTTCTTCAATATAACTGATTTAGGTCAAAATCGTTCCCCTGCTAAATTGGGAATCTGTTTTTTTTAGGAATTTTCTTGATTCATGAGACACACTTTGACATACATTTTCTGTTTTATTCCCTAGTTATGTTGCTTTTCTTTATTTCATGGAATGTGTAAGCTCATTTTTTATCAAACGAAATATATTATCAGAAAATTTTGTTCCTTTTATTCTGTAAAATGGACCCATGTTACGTATGAGCAGTTTCAATATTTTGAATCTCATCAAAGTATTCAGTAACTATCATTCATTTTTCATCTACCCAATATTCAATCATGTATATTTCTTTATTTTATGGAATCTGCTTTTTTCGTGAAAAATATCTTGTTTTATTATGATGCTTGAAATTTTGAGATACAACAAAGAATGAAACTGAACTAAATTAAAGAATGAAACAAAAAGTTTGTCTCAAAGATTCAAACATACTTCAAGGTATTTCTCATAAAAAAAGAGATTCCATAAAATAAAGAAACTCTTATTATTGAATATTGGGTAATTGGAAAATTAACGTTAATTTCTCATAACTTTTATCCCCAATATTTACTCCTTTCTCGTAATAAAAAGAATAGCTTTAAAAAAAAAATTCTCTGATGAAAATGAGCCTTGCCCTCGCTTTTAGATTTCATGAAATAAATAATTAAAGAAGGGCTACAAAACTGAAGAATCAAGCAAGTAGTGTTTCTCAAAGTTTCAAGCAACATCAAGATACTCTTCATGAAAAAACAAACTGCATAAGATCTACTTAATTAAATGTTCGGTAGATGGAAAAAAAGTATGTATAACGGTGTCCTGTTAATTCAATGTCCAGTTGGAAAATTTTCGATGGATTTCCCCCCCAAAAATTTGGCTTCGGCCCGTCCCTGTATGAGAAGTGTGATAGATTATGTTGACGCTAATCAACAAATAATGGAATGAAAAAGATAGGTAAATGAGTTAATTTTTTTTGGAATTTAGTAACATTCATAACTAATTTCGCCTTCTTGGAAGGTCACGAATGAGGCTCGTCCTTATTTGTATCGATGCAAAGAGATTCAGTGGATTGTGATGAATCGTGGACCTCTTGTGCCCACAATTAATCCCTCATTTGGACATCGGACAGATCGTCGTCTTCTACAACAATATCAGGTTTATTATCACAAAAAACCCCGCTGCAGTGCCTGCAGACTGACGAGTATTTTAATCCTGCTGTTCTGCAGCTGCAAGAGTTCCTACAACCCTTCGTGCAGACGCTAGAAATCATCTGCAGGAGATGTTGTGGGGCTGTATCTCTGGTCATCATTTTGGGTTTGATTCCTTGTAGCGTGGATATCCACCCCCAAGAAAGAAGGTTCAGTGTGACTCCCAACCACGGTAGTTTATCTCGGAAACTATTGTGTTCACGATTCATCACCATCCGCTGAAGGGGATATGCCATCGCAATGCGACGATACAGATATATACAAACCTCAACCAGCACCTTTCAAGAAGGCAAAATTAGTTATTACTAATAATAATAATAATATGTGTTTATTAACCACTGTAAATACAAATAAGAAATTAATTGAAAAAATTTTCGTTAATGAACATTTGAGACCACAAAACTGCCAAGCACTTGTCTGTGGTAAAAAAAATTAAGGTGTCAATTTTTAATGTACTTATCTTTTAAACTTCATTATTTTTTATCATCTTTCACACTCCTCATTTTCTTCTTAAACGTCATATTATAAAAGTACGGGACTTCGATAGTATAATTAGTGTATATGCGACCTGATTGTGAAAAATTGCAGTATTAGAAAAAAATGATAAACTTTGAACGATCGTCTATGAAAAACTATCCGGTCTACAGATACTGTTGTGGTATCCTGTTGTAGTAAATTTAGTCTTCTTTGAAAACGTATTCAAGAAGTTTTTTCAATAACCATTTTTTCAGGGTGATATTTGCGAAAATAAAAAAAAAACAAACTTTTTTTCACGGTTTTTTCGATTTTCGACAAAGTTGCGTTCAACGCTCGAGGTCACAAACTTGGATTATTCATTAAACCAACATTATGAACAAGTCTGAAAAAAATCAGAACTACTACAACAAACATTCAGGCGACAAAGTTACTGGACTAGTTGAATTACTTAAAAAAATTCCAATACCGATAGTCATGAAATAGTTCAACACGAGGAATTCACAATAAAAAGATGCATCAATTATTAAAGAATAACATAACTGAAAAACACAGGGACCAGATGAAGTACAAAACTTTTGGATCCGAAAACTTTTGAGCATGCATGATGCCAAAATTACAACGTGGTACAACATATTAACTAGCAATGGAATCGAGAATTACAAGAGATCCCTCAAAGTACAGGCGAATAACGTTTCTGTCAAGAGTAAACAAATTTATGACGTTATGCATATATCTATCAGCGAATTTACTGATGAAAAAAATCATTTTATTGCCACGCAACAGAGAGGCACTGATGAAATCAGAGGATGCAACGAACAAAGTATTATTGTCTGCAATCAAGCCTCCTGTAAATGTAGAAATATTCACACTGCTTAGGTACATCAATTACAGGAAGGCATTCGTTTGTCTCTATACTTCATAATCTCATATGTGGCTAGTGATGATTATGAAATGAAAATCTACAAAAAAGATCTCAGTTTCATTAAATTCTGGGAAAATTCTTCATAAATATTGTGTACGAAACTATAACACTTAATGGGATCTTCGAAAAGAGAGATGAAACAAATGCTTAAAATTTGTGGAAGAGTTTTCAGATGATATCAAAATGGAATTTTGTCATATTATAATACCACTAGAGATGCTTAGGCAATTTCCCAAATAACAATTATATTCTGGAAAAAATGTCATGAGCGAAATTGCCGATGAGCAGCAAACTTAAATATTACAAAAGAAAATCTCCTATATTTTGGGTTGCTAAGTCCTCACACTTACAAAGCATGTTGCTACATAGTACCCCACGTTAACGCAGAAACCACTTGTTCATTCCCGGGAAAAATTTAGATGGAAGACTTATAAACTGTTTTCTTTTCTATTCAAAGTTAATTTTTATGTTCGAACAATAAGAGGTGGGTGTCTATTATCGCATATTTGTTACATTATTTTCTGTGACTATTGTAGAATCTAGATACGTTTGTTATCTAGAGTTATTTTGCGTAAATGTTTCTAGGCGGTTAATGCCGGTCACAGTGACCTAGTGACCTGTATTATCCGCAAGTTAGACGAATACCTACATTTCTTTCTTTCAATTATGGTTGCACGTCGTTTCAAATCAAATATTCCATATACGAAACTGAAAAAAAAACAACGATTTCGGTAAAAAGCTGAAAAATCCATCCAAACCTTGGTTAAATGAACATATTCTGAGTGTTCCGCTAAATTCACACACCCCGGTTTGTGGCCGGCCGAATTTCTGCCGGTCGTCCAAATCGCACGCTGATTGGTGTCGGCGTGAATGCCAGGTCGCATTTACCAATCAGCGTGCGATTTGGGAGACCGGCATGAAACCGGCTGCCAAAAACCGGGTGTGTGGATCTAGCGTTATCCATACGAAAAGAAGTCTTGGCCGCGATACCTACGAAATGGAACTCGGAATGATTATGACAATCATCGCCGATGCTCTAGTCTAACCGTTTGTCTGCTCTCCTCAGAGAAGCCAGGAGGAGTTATGAGGATCGGGTTGCCTCCTCGAATAACCGTAAAAAATTTTTCAAACACGTACGCTCGATGCTTAATTCGAATTTAACTATTCCTTCGTTGCGTAGAGCACCTGATGATATTTGTCGCGATGACAATGAAGCGGCTGCTGAATTTTTCAAGTGCTTTGATGAGGCATTCACTCGAGAACCTCCTAGGGTTATGCCGGAGGTTATAGCCTCACGGTCTGCTGCTTCTTTGGACTGCCTCGATGTGACTGAGGAGGAGGTTGGAAGATTGTTAAGCCAGCTTGATCCCTCTGGCGCCCCTGGACCTGATGATTTTCCCCCAATGATTTAAAATCTTGTGCCCATCAGATTTCCAAGCCTCTGACTGAGATCATCCGTTCTTCTATCAATTCGGCTCGGGTGTCGACGTCATGGCGTTAGGCGAAAATAACGCCTTCAAAATGGGAGACAGACACTCAGCATCCAACTATAGGCCTATCAGTCTGACTTCTATTGTAGGGAAAATTGCTGAAAGGGTCATCTGCTCGCGCATGCTACCTTTCTTGATCTCCAACAAAACGATACCCGACTGTCAACAAGGTTTTGTTCCTGGCCGCTCGGTGATAACGAATAACCCCGTTGATGTGGTATATTTTGATTTCTTGAGGGCGATCGATCGCGTCCCCCTGAGGAGACTTCTTCACAAATTGGAATATCGGCATTAGGGGGGAAGGTACTTTGTTGGATCCAATCATTCCTGAGTGGACGTTGGTTTGCTTTAGAGTCGGGGCATCACTATCCCGGTACGAGCCTGTAACGAGGGGTGTCCCACAGGGCTCCGTCCTCAGGGCCATTCCTTTTTTTGGTATACGTGGCTGATCTCCCACAGTTTGTTTCGTCTTTATGTTCCTCTTAAGCAGATGACTTCAGGTTATTTACCGAGGCGCGTTCCCCTACGATTCAGAGGGATCTGAATCATATAGCTGAGTGATATCGTGAATGGCTTCTTCTTTGAATGTTGGGAAGTGCAAGGTGCTTCATTTGAATAGGAACAATCCATGGCGATGCTATTGCATCGATGATATTCCGCTTCAAGCTGTCGTGCAGCACAGTGACCTCGGGGTGATTGGGTCGTCGGATTTATCTTGGTCTGCCCCCATAGATGGGGTTGTCGCGAGAGCTAGTACAGTGCTATACTTGATCCGGAAGGCATTTCCTCGGTGTTCAGGAGGTTAGGCAAAAATACTTTACAACTATGTGCGACCTGGAGTACGCCGGTCCTGTCTGGGCGCCCACATTGGTGCGGGATCGTGAACGTCTTGAACGAGTCCAGCGTAGTGCAACGCGAGTGCTGTTTGGTGTTGTTCGGCCTACTTATCAGGAAAGATTAGGCCTCTTCGGTCTCCGTACCTTTATGGAGCGCCTCGAGCATGCCGACCTGATAATTACATATAGAGCGCTGCATGGATTGTTTGGTTGGGACCTCCGACACCTCTGTACTCTTAATACCAACAACCTTAGAGGTCATCAGCTGAAACTTTATCACGAAAAGTATCGCATGACTCACAGACAGAATTTTCTGACCAACAGGATATTCGACGGGTGGAACTCACTACCGAGCCACATTGCTTGTGCTCCTAGTCTGAATGACTTCAAGAACCGTCTGGATGTACTAAACTGCTAATTCTGTTTATTTTTTGTATTGTATACTTGATGTAATTCATGAGAGTTTATAAGTGTAGACCTCTTCTCTTTTCTTTTGAAATAATAATAAGAAGGTGCTTTAAGAAAAAAACAAAAGTGATTATAATACTTCGGACTGAAACGAATGACCTGCGTGAAGATTATATGCAATGCTTATGGGCAGAACAACGAGCTTTGGTATAGATGTGTACTGAGTGGTATTTAGACTCATGCCGAGTGCTCAGGATACGACTCTGCTGAATGTTATATCTGCGACTAATGCCTTCACAAACTGAGACCTAAGGTGTTTAATACCGGTCTAATATATATTTTTCTCAATTATTGATTATACCAAATTTCTTCAACCAATTGATTCCAATTAATGTGGTTTTGTTAGAATAAAAGCTTAAGTTCGATATGCAAAGAAATTAATATGGAAATATTGATAATCATCTGATTTGTGGTTATTCATTCTTAAGCGACCGGTAATACCCATTCTTACCCTAATATGGTCGCATTTAAGAAAGTACAAAAAATAACGAACAATGTTTTGAAATAATGAATTGGAACTTGTTTAAATCAATTTTTGAAGTAAAAGTTACAACTATTATTATTATTATTATTATTATTATTTATTATAATAAGAAGGAGTCATATAGCCTACCTATAAACTTTCAAAATACAGAGTAAAATCAAACAAATAGTGTGATACAAAAATATAGTATACAAGTATACCCAACAAATTTCGAACAGACCAAACTAAGAACAAAGTTCATCCCACACCAAACAAAAAATTTTCTCCCATTTCATCCCACACACACACACATCACCCCTGAAAATATCTGCCCAATAGGTTCTTGAAAATGTTGACCGACGGAGAACAAACCACTTCAGCGGGAAGAGAGTTCCACACATCGAAAACGCGGTTGCACAAAAACTCCTGTCTGCATCTTGACCGGAACACCTCATGTTTCAACTTTTACCGATGACCGCGCAAAGAATTATTGTTCACATTAAACAGAGCACTGAGATCACTGCCGAAAAAACTGTGCATTGCCCGAAATGTCACTATTAAGTCACCACGCTCGCGACGCTTCATAAAAGAGGTGGGGTTGAAAATTCGCAGTCTGTCTTCATAAGAAGGTCGTCGGGAGCCATAAGGTATTCTGGTTGCCCTGCGTTGAATACCCTCTAGGAGTTGTTGATCCTGAACTAGGGAAGGATACCAGACAAGACCCGCATACTCCAGATGGGGTTCAATATATGATGCATACAGGTTTCTGCAGGTCTTAACTGAACAACGGGGAAAGGACTTCCGCATGAGGTACAGGATCTTATTTGCTCGTGCACAGACATTCCGAACATGAGCCGACCAGCTCAAGTCATGTGTAATAGTCACTCCAAGATCACAATGCTGTCTGGCAGATTCAATTCAGACACCGTTCAGGAAATACTCATGCCGTGGATTGTTCTTGTAAAGATGAAGCACTTTGCACTTTTGTACGTTCAAAGGTAGTAGCCAATCACACGATAGTAAATTATTTGGGGAATGTTCCGTTCCTTTCACGTAAGATATTAAGAAAAATTGTCAGTCCGTCCCTTGATCTTAACACAAACCAATTCCGCATCAAAAAGAACGATGAATTAAGAGCAATCTATAACCACACAGACATGTACGTATTTTAATTTCTAATTCTATTATAAAACTTCATATTATTTAGAAGAGTTCTCAGGTAACTGCCCATTATGATATACCATGGGGATATAATCAAAAGATGGCAATTTTGAGTCAGAAGAGTGCAAAGTAATATATCACAAAACACTGCATTTTTTTTGAGATCCTACAGAGTATCAATTTCACCCTTTTTTGGAACCTCTCTTTTTTAACGATGGAACTGAAGAGCGAAGAGCCACAACTCTCATCAAAATAGCCACAGGTTGACAACACCTGCGATATACATCTGCAGCAAGCTTTGAAAAGTAATTGATCACTGTGAATATCCATCATCCAGTTCACAATGCAGTTGCAGTCATTTCCATAGGACCATTTATTTATAGAGGGCCCTTTCTACTGAGATTTTTCCATGAGCTCTTTTATGATACACAGTACGGTATGGCACCCCATTGCACCAACCCAGCTTAATTTATTTTGTGCCTTTATTTAATATGTATTTGCTCTTAATCGAGAAATATATTGTATCGAGTGCTACTTCTTTCAAAAGAGGGCCCTTTATTATGGAGGATTTTGTGTCCTATTTAAGAAACGGTCAATGATAAATGTGAAGCATATTCGTATTCAAGATGTCGAATAAGAAAGTCGGTGCGAGCGAATCTTTAAAGATCGTAATTTCCGAATGTGGTTACTGTAGGCGTCCAACTGTGAAAAACAGTGTGAAGTGTAATGTTTGCACAAAACTTTACCATCCTAGCTGTGCAATAAAGGCTAAAAAATGTTGTGAGGAAGAAATATCAACCTCGATCGAGTATTCTTCTGATGTATCTCCGATGTCGGAAAATATACCTAAAAATATAAGTGGTGAATCAACCCATCAAGAACTACTTTTGAAAATTATATCTGAGTTAGAAGCGAAAAATTCTCTGCTGATCGAGAATAACTCCCTACTGAAATTCAAAATTTCCACTCTCGAAGCGGAATTAATTGATAAAAATGTGATAATAAACAATCTCTCAACAAAAAAGAATTCAGGCATACGTACTGAGACCACGGCAGATAAATCCGTTACTAATATAGAAACACGTAAGAATTCCGTAACTGTTGATCCCGCTCGTAATTCAAATGGATCCCACGGTGTTGTACATGCCGTAACCCTGGGTCTCGATCAGGTGAATTTATTGGGTGTGCCTGGTAGTAGTGAAGCAAGGAATTTTAATACCCCTTCCGCTGAATTATCAAATAAAATAGCTGTCAACACTAAAGTACAACAATCTATGAAAAAGCAGGAAAATGAATTGGAATGGAAAGTCGTTTCCCGTAAGCGCTCAACTCATGTAAGGAATCGCCCGTTGGTCGTTGGAAGCTTTTCGGGGAGTACATCTGTCGAGGGAGTTGAGAAATTTAAAGCCTTCCATGTATCGAATCTGAAGCCATCGACTACTGTTGAGGATCTCCAAAGTTTTTTAAATAAAAACTTCGCTATTGCGAAATGTGAGAAACTTTCATCGAAATATCCGGATAGTTATTCATCCTTCAAGGTACTCATTCCTGATTCTGATTATGAGAAGGCTCTTGACGGATCAAACTGGCCAAATAAAGCTAATGTCCATCGCTTTTTTCGGCCGAGAGTGGTGAACAATCAAACAACCTAGAAATTCTGAAAACTATTTCTACCATCAAACTACTACAAATTAACGTTCAGTGCATCAAAAATAAAATGGAAAACATGGAATTACTTTTGGCAGAACATGAACCCGACATTGTTAGCGTAGTCGAACACTGGTGTGATCAGGAAAACGTGAAAACCATGACCATTCCTGGTTATATACAGGCTGACAGCTATTGTCGCCCAAATAGAGCACACGGAGGATCGATGATATACGTCAAGACCGGGCTGCAAACGAAGAACTTGTTTGTGTCCAGATTTTCTGAAGAAATGGAGTGTGAAATAAGTGGAACTATAGTGACAGTTCATAACATTCGCATGAGTGTTCTAAGTGTTTACCGTCCATGTTCTGGTAACGTTGAAATTTTTCTTGATAGAATTTCACTTGCATTGGATCATTGTTATAATTCAGCTGACACTATTTTTCTTTGTGGCGATTTGAATATTGATTTTTTTAAGAACAAATGTCTAAATTGCAAATTATTAATCGATTTAATTGAATGCTATGATCTACATGTTACATCGAACACTCCTACAAGAGTATTTTCTGATGTTACATGCCGTACATCTGTCTCTAAGGTCGATTACATTCTGACTAATGCAGTTCTATCTAATTGCCATGTTGAGGTTTTTGAAGCCTACATAAGTGATCATCGGGCTCTCTCACTTGAACTATATATTGATCCTGGCCCAAAAACAAAACCTGTCTCAAGAGTAGTGAGAAATTTAAGTCAAAAAAACCTGAAGAAGTTTGTTGATCAGATCTCAAGTAGAAGCTTTGAAAATATTTACCTTCATTACAATCTTGATGATTGTTTTGAAACTTTCATCAGCATTATTCTGAGTACCTTTGAAGAATGTTGCCCACTTGTAAGATATACCGATCACGTTCAAATTGGTAAAAAGTGGATCACCCCTGAAATTATATACGCTAAACAAGAACTGAAGAAAATTCACTGGTTACATACTAATGTCAATAACACATCCACCCTTGATCTATATAAAAATGCCAAATCTTCTTATAATCACTTATTGAAAAAAACAAAATACAGCTTCTATAGTGCCCTTATCGAGAGATCAGATAATAAAAACAAAACAGTGTGGAATTTGGTAAATACCATGACAGGCCGTAAGAACGCGGAACTGAAGTCCATTTCATTAAAAATTAACAATGTTTTGTATGAGAAGCCAAGTGTTTTGGCGGAAATATTCGCCAACCATTTCACTTCTATTGCTGAGACTACCCTCAACCGGTATTACGAAGGTTCATTATCTTCTTCATGCACTACTCCGGGTATGCAACCACAGACTTTTTTTTTCCATCCAGTTTCAGAGACTGAAGTTCACGATGTTTTGATATCCCTCAAAAATAAAAAAAGTTCAGGAGTTGATGTCATCTCTACGCGAGTCCTGAAAACAATAGGAGCACAGGTAGAGCGGCATTTGACACATATTATCAATCTTTCAATTGTTTCAGGTGTGTTTCCTCGGTTTATGAAAAAAGCAATAGTTATTCCACTTCATAAAAAAAATTGTGCATTGGATATTTTGAATTACCGACCTATATCCATCTTGAGTATATTCTCTAAAGTATTTGAAAGAATAGTTTTCAACAGAATGATGGAATACCTGGATAAGTTTCGAATACTTGATGATGCCCAGCATGGCTTTAGGCCTGGCCGCTCAACTCAAACTGGAGCTTTAAAATTTATGAATTTCGTCTATGAAAACCTTGATGTCGGTAACTGTATCGCGGGAATATTTTTCGACCTATCCCAGGCGTTTGACAGCCTCTCCCATAAATTTATACTTGACAAGTGCTATGATTTTGGCTTCAGGGGAGTGTTCTTAGACTGGATTCGCAGTTATCTGAATGGTAGAACGGCCTCCGTAAGAGTTCAGGAATCTCTTTCTGGTGAACATGATATGAGGCTGGGTGTACCACAGGGTTCTGTCCTTGGGCCGCTCCTCTTCTTGTTGTTCATAAATGATCTTCCAATTTATTTAAGGAATGAAATTTTCAAGTCGTCTCATCGGCAGCAGTTGTCGCTGAAGACGGTCAGAATAATATTGTTCGCAGATGACGCTTCTATTGCTGTTTCCGCGAAATCTTTAGAGGAGTTGCAAGAATTATGTGAAGTCTTGGTGCGGGGCTTCATTGAATGGTGCCGGTTGAATGCTATTATGCTGAATTTCAACAAGACGGAGTGCATTCATTTCACACTTTCAAGTGTTGATTCCGGAAGATTTGTGTTCCGTGTTCGGGACACCTGCCTTCCATTAAATGATAGCATTAAATTTCTCGGTGTTCATATTGACCGACATCTGAAATGGAACACACATGTTGATGCTGTGTGCAAAAAGCTCAATAGTTCGTACTATGCCTTGTCAAGATTAAAAAATACTCTTCCTGTGAAATACCTCATTAGCACCTATTACAGCTTGGTGTATTGTCATTTGTCCTATAATATCTTATTGTGGGGACATTCCTCGGAAGTTAATAGGGTATTCATAGTACAGAAGAGAATATTGCGTATGATATTCGGTTCTGCCCCGCGGTCTTCTTGTAGACCCCTTTTTGTTGACAATGGTATTCTTACGTTGGCCTCTATTTTCATTTTGAGATGTCTCATATACGTGAAGGAGAATGAGAATTATATTGAAAAACTTTCTAGTTTTCATTGTCATAACACAAGAAACAAGGGAATTATGTCGTTTCCTAAGCATAAAACTTCTAAATTTGAAATGTCTCCGATGTATCAGGGTATCAAGTTATTTAACCATCTCCCTCCTAACTTACAAGCCTTAACTCTTGGTAGATTTAAGAAAGTAGTTAAGTCATTACTTTTGCAAAAATGTTACTACAGTGTGAATGAGTACTTGTACGATAATTTGGAAAATTTTGTGAATTGATTATTGCCTATTTATGACTTGTCCTATACATAAAATTGTTATGTCTGAGAGGATCAATAAATTATATTATTATTATTATTATTATGTTTGATCTATTCCATTTTATTCGTACGAACCTACTGTGGTTGTAATATTTAAATATTTTTTAAACTAATGAATTACTATACAGTCAGAATATTTTACTGCTTGTTCATCAGATCAAATAAATGAAATGTATATCTATAAAGCTTTCAGGAATTAACATTCTTGCTTATTAACCAAAACTTACTATTGCATTCAAATTATTAGCTTCTCTGTAACTGTTATTTATTTAAAATAAGTATATATTAGAAATAGAAATATTATGCACTCTCACAATCATATCACATACAATAATATCATGATGCAAACAAAGCACATCGAAAAACCTTTGAAATCATAAATCCAAAAACTTTTTTATATACAGGGTGTTTCCTTAACATGCGGCAAAAATTCAGGGGGCTGTTCCTTGGACTATTCTAAGAATATTTTGTCCTTTGATGATTTTTGAAAAACCTCTTTGTTTCGAAGATACAGGGCAAACAAAATTTTAGATAATAACATTTTATTATGAAAAATTACATGAAAATTTAACTTAACCTACAAAAACTGTTGAAAATGACCACCTCCAGCCAGCATACAAGCATCCAATCTTCTCTTCATTGACTGCCGAACCCTTTCAAAAACACCAGGATCATTTCTTATTAAGTTACACCCAGCAATGATCCGATTTCGCAAGTCTTCCACATTTTCTACTGGAGTGGTATAAACTGGCCGTTTTTTATAGTTGTCAAACACATTTAAAAATAAATTGTACCTACTTAGTAAACACAGTGCGGTACGCATTTTTATTTATACTATTATCAATTTTAAAAATATGAAAAATGTTGTTCGCCCTGTATCTTCGAAACCAAGAGGTTTTTCCAAAAACATCAAAGGACAAAATATTCTTAGAATAGTCCAAGTAACAGCTCTCTGAATTTTTGCCGCATGTTTAGGAAACACCCTGTATATGTAGAACTAGCTAGCCCGGCGAACTTTGTTTTGCCTCAGAGATACATAAAGTTGTATCAACAAAACATTGGTGAGTGGGAGGAATATTTGGCAAAATTGAAGTACAAAATATACAAAAAATTTAATTACATTGAAATAGATAGGTTTGTATATTGTTATTTACATAAAAAGACTTCACTTTATTTAAGCGGTACCTTATTATTATTTGAAAAATGTCTCATTGTACTACCTTTTTTTCCCGGGTGCGCGAATAATAAGAGCAGAAGGTTTGCCGACTCGTCAAAACGCAACATACAACTGGCCATGAGAAAAACAACTATTTTCTAGATTTATGCCACACACACTCAAGGATTGGCCTTGGGATTTGTTAATTGTCATAGCAAACGCTAGACGATTTGGAAATTGAATTCTCTCAAACTCAAATGGCATAACTCTTGGGATCATCGGAATTCTGGGAATAAGAACTTCCTCACCTTTATATTTTTCTTTGGGTATTGTGCTATGTGCAACTATCTGTTCTGGTCGAATTCTTTCTACTAATCAGATGAGAATGTGCGCATGTGGCAGGCCTCGTTTTTGCCATTCAATTGAATACATCCAGCATCGAGTATCCCCGAAGACATGATGTTTTGTAATAAAATTCATCAGTGACTTCACTTTTTGTTTGAATACTCGTGCAATGATGTCATGTCGATCAACTGATGTGTGTTCGGGAAGAAGCAGTTGAGTGATTTCTTCCCATTTTGGATTGCAGGTAAATGTAATGAATTAATCAGGACGACCATAATTTCGAACGTATGTCATTGCATCTTGTGCATATTCATGCATATGACGAGGGCTGCCAATATACGGCATGTCAATCTGCCTACATAAGCTGCATCTCGTAAATGAATATATTCCTCTCAACGTAGTTTAGATTGATTCAGTCTGATATAAGTGAGGCGCTTTGTTTCAATTTTACAATACATGTCCACACAATACTGCTGCAACAATCGAAGAAATCTCAGCAAATAGTTATCGGCATTTTGACAAACCATTAAACGAAATGAATAATAATTCATTGAGCTAACTTTCTTGGTGGTTTCTTGGCTTAAAATCAAATAATTCAAATTTGTATTAAGAAAACATTTTTAATTTTAATATAGGTACTCACCATTCAATGGATTTATCCATCATCAACCTCTCCAAAACTACAATAGTAGAGCATCCTATGAACAGTGTTTCATATATTCGTTACAATTCTCAAGTATTGCGACACGTAAGTTTTCACCAACAATCACAATTGCCACTTCGTCTATTGTAGGGGCGTTGAATTGGCGTTCATGTGCTCCAACAGGTCGTTTATCTGCTCTGATCTCAACCTTGTGATCGTCACTTGGGAGTTTTAAATAATCGAACCAATGCATGATGTTCATGAATTAGTTGCTGCAGATCTTGAAGAATTATTCTTCTCACATCTGCATTAATTGATTGACGTTGATCATCCATATTGCCTATGAAGATTATGAAGTACCTAAATTTGGAGGAATTTTTATTGTGTATCTTCAAGTGGTTGTAATGATCCATTTTTATGGTGAATCTGCTTGAATCTAAATAGCAGAAAGGGAAGACCTAATCAGTGATTTTAAATCTTTAATGTTAATATCATATTCGTACCTTGAATGTTAGATTGTATCCACGTTCTTGAATTGTATCTGCTCCAAATGAAGTAATTTGGAAACACCCATTGTATTTTTGTGATTCAGAAAATGCAATTGTTCAGGTGGAAGAGGCAATCAATAATGGCAATTTCATTTCACCTTGCCATTTCATTTTGACAGCACAATCAAGACGTTTAGGCAACTCAAAATACACAGTTCACAGTAATTGTAGACATTGATGACAAATGAGGGTTTGTTCAAAACATTTCGTCATAAAATTTTCCGTAGTGTTCGGAAAAAAGATAGGTGTAATAACACATGGACTCAGATGCATTAATACTATATTAGAAAATGTAGTTCACCGAATTAATGTCAAAAATAATACTTTCACGAAAACGATTTCAACGGGAGCGACATCTATTGGCGTTATTCGCAAGAAAAAAAATTATTTCCTATATTTTTTCTATTTCATCAAATTTTTCAGGGTTTTATGGTATTTTATGTTAACCTCACCGTAGAAGAATCCAACAAAAAACTTTCATAAAAAACAGTTCATCTAATCTTGAGTTATAAATGGTGTAACCAACAATATGGCCGACTGAGTTTTATATATTAAGATATTGTTCACAATTTTCTGTTCTGTTCTCCAAAATGAAATATAATGAAGAATAGGTATCTTGTCGACAAAGTTGTAAAAACTGGAGTTGTTAGCCCAATTCCCTGAGATACCCGTTGTTCATTATTCACAATTTTTATCAGCTGATAGACTCCCCTCTTGAAATATTCAATTGCCTCCATTCTCTTTGGCAGGAATTCAAATAGTCTAATTGAAATATACCTAGAACACAATAATTTCATTCAGGCTTCGGGTAAGTATGTAATCAATAGAAATACTTGAATATTTTAACTGGTTTCATTTTCTACATCCTTCAAAGTATTTATTTTGCTGAGTGAAGAAAAATTAGCATTTGGTAAACAAGACCAAATCATGTTGGAATAGGTATGTAGAGAATAATATGCTTCTCTTCGAAAACTCAACATCATGACTATTTGTACCTAAACCAAAACATATTGCTCTCATGGAAGAAGCATGGACCAAGAATACTAATTCAGTAGACTTACTTAGCACCAAAGGGAGAAACCATAATTAATTCTACTTTTAAAACTTAATACTATTACATAATTCTTCGCAGTGGTATCTCCATCTAGGTTGGTGGTGCACCATAACTCCCAGCACCAGGTGTAGTTTATTCATTGAAACTGAAATTTTTTGGGAATTCTGAGCTTGTCTTACTCTCAAAAATTATCCTTTGGGTTTAACGTTTATCTGAGTGAGGGACCATTCTATTAGCACTATTGAATTATGATCCCTGTGGCCTCAGTCAGTGTTAGAAATCAGATTAAGAACCTATATCTTTTGTAAATACTAAAACATAGTTATCATCAGCATATTATAATATAGGGATTCATAGATCAGCAAGAACGACACGTTCATATGAAAAGTTTCAAAGTACCTAACTTACCTGCGGTGGTCCTTAACCTTAACATTTAACAGCCTTATCTTCTCATTTGATTGTTTCTCTTTGTTGTCTTCCTGTGAGATGAATCTTCTAGTCTTATTTGTATTAAGTTAGCTATTAAGGTTCTGTTCCAAGAAAAAGTTCCTCTTGCATCAGAACTCCCTTCAACTAGGTATTTAGATTCCAATAGAGCGAACTAATGTCCCATCATTCTTGATTCTTGTAATATTTACTCATCAGTTTATCTAATATCTTTGGGTTGATTTTTTTTATGAATTCTTGATTAGAATTGATGTCGTCAAGTCTTCAACGTTCAGTTCAAGAGGACACGTATTGCGATATTTGACAAATAAGTATCTATTCATCATAGATTAACTGAGCTGAGCCTTGTTTGTTTTCTTCATGGTATTCATTCTCAAACTATATCAGCACCTCTGCGGTAAAGTGCGTTAAGTGACATTTTTTCAGACACGAACTATTTACAATATATATAGTAAATTTCAGCTAGTGGAACACGTTTTTGACTCCCTATTTATATAAAGTCGCCAAATAATAGCAGTAAACATTCTTTGAAAGAATAATCGAAGTGAAAAATCTCTCTTTTGTCTAATTTTGATATTGTAACTCAACATACTTTACCTCTGGGGTGCTGATATATGAATGTGAGAAATGTCAAAATACACTTACCAACTTTAAATTCGATCCATTCAAAATAATGATTTATTTAAAAATGCTATAACTTTCAAATGGGGAGGCTGATTTATTTGCATTTTTCAGCAACTTTTAGATAAAATACTGTAGTTTTAAGGTTATTATTCGGACGTCTAAAAGTAATTCAGTAATCGCCGCATCTACAGGCTAGAACAGTAAACAATTTTTTCCTCTACTTTTGACACACCCTGTAGGTTAATTCTGCTAATAGAGCTGCACACAATTAACTTACTGAGCTTCGCTGCACTCAGCGGTTTAGTGAGAATGTCAGCAACCTGATCATTGGTATTGATCTTCACAATATTAATTTTCTTGTTCCTTACATGTTCACGTATCAATAAATATTTTCGCTCAATATACTTCAGGCGACTTTTACTTGTGCTAGCTAGACAGTTTTGTCTTGCTGCTTCATTGTCTTCATATATATTAACAGGAAATGCTCTGAGACCAACAGTTTCTTCTAATAATTGTGCTAAAAATAGAATTTCATTAGTAGCATGAGTAAGTGCAATGAATTCAGCTTCTGCTGAACTTTGTGCCAATGTCGATTGGAGTTTCGAGCACCATAAAACAGGATTACCAAATGCATAAATCACAAAGCCTGTAGTTGACTTTTGACTGTTCTTATCAGCTTTCAAATATCTGAAAACTCTTTTTACTAATGTCCAATGATACTGTTGTGGATTAGCTTGGAATCGAGCCAGGTAACCATCTTCTTCTTTCTTATATAAACATGGTTCACGTAAATTTGATTCAAAATTAGAATCGTTCAGAAATTTATCAAGTGTCATAAACCAACATTTTGGTGCTATAGATAATCCATAGAGAGCTTTTCGTAACTTCAATATTACCTTTGTTTTGTCAAGATTGATTCCTTCAGGTACACTCACATATTTTGGTCTATCAATTTCTCCATGCAGAAATGCTGTTTTGATATCCAACTGTTCAATATGCCATTTCCTAGAAACTGATAATGCAAACAAAAGTTTAACAACTGATAGAGCTGGTGTAGGAGATGCAGTTTCCTCAGAAGTATACTTTTCAGTATCCTACAACAACTAAACGAGCCTTACATACACCATTGTCTTTCGTTGTAAATACCCATTTTAGAGGAATACTTTTCATACCTTGTGTTCTTTCCACGATTTCCCAAACGTTATGTTGGTTTATCGCTTCAAGTTCTGACTGAATTGCTGTTATCCACTTACTGCTTTCTGAACATGTTGTTGCTTCCAGATACGTTTGAGGTGTTTTACTTGTTTCGTATATTTTTGTATCATATCCAAAACCAAATGCATTTAAAATTGTAGCATTAACTGAAATTTGTGGTATATCACGGCCATTGGTTTCATCACCATCAAAATCATCTAACTGGGATATTTCTTCATATTCTATCTCATTGTTTATCTGAGAGTTAACTGAAACATTTTCTAACATATTTGTAGCACTTGTTTTATTAACAGAATTATTTGAGCTACTCTGTACTGGACTTCCAGTTTTTACAGAACCAGACTTTTCATTAACTGATTTCATTTCAATAGGTTTGTTTGCAACTGATAAAACAGAATTGTCAACAGGTGACTCAACAGATATGTCCGTTATGGACGGAACAGAATTGCCAACAGCGGGCGTTACAGAAATGTCTTCACTGGACTCAACAGATTCGGATGAAACTATAAATTCATCACTAGAGACTGATAACTTTGATTCACATGACTTGTAGGTCAACTTTTCATTTATTAAAACATTACAGGATGTAATCGTTTTACATGTTTTAGGATCATACAACAGATAGCCAGTATCGGTATACCCTACTAAATACATTGTGCTAGATCTTGCGTTCAACTTTCTGCCTTTTGGAACATTTTCGTTCTTAACTTCGGCCTGTGAGCCAAAAATTCTTATATTTTGCAGATCGGCTTGTTTTCCATACAGTTTTTCATATGGAGTCAGAAAATCTACTGATGAATGAGGCGTACGATTGTATAGATAGCAAGCGGTCAAAAATGCAAAACCCCAGAAAGTAATTGGAAAGCCTGATTCAAATAACAAGGCTCTAGCTCTTTCTTGGAGTGTTCTATTAAACCTTTCAGCAGTTCCATTATGTTCGTGTTGATAAGGTTCTGCTAACTGAATTTGAATACCAAACTGATCGAGAACTTGTTGACACGATTCGCTGATGAACTCTGTTCCATTGTCACAACGTAACTTACTGAATTGACCAGGATTAGGAAATAATGACTGAAGAACGTTCAATGCTTTCTTTAAAAATTTGAAAGTTTCAGATTTTTGTTTCAACAGGAAAATTTGTGCATATCTTGAATAATCATCAAGAACAACTAAAACATACTTTTTCTTAGTGAAATGTGTTGGCGGATTGATAACTAACAGATCTGAATGAAGAACTTCACAAGCTCTGGTGGCTCGATCTCTTTCTTTTGCACATGTTTTTTTGGTCATCTTTGCTTTCGAACAAATTGTACAATTACCAGTACTTAGATTATATGTGAGTTCTTTAACTCCTTGAACAACATTAGGTAATTTTCCTAAATAAGAGGATGATATATGACCCATTCTACGATGCCACATACTACCTTCTTGAGCCAACCGTTTCAATTGATTATGAGTTAATCTTTTACGTAATTTTCGAGCTTCCCTCCTAGTATTACTAACTATTTTATTGGTTTTGATAACCGAGAGTTTCATTTCACACAAGGAATTTTCTTTCAAATTAAACTTTTTATTTATTAACTTCTTCTTATCTACATTTACTTCTCCGCAGATTTTACTTGTACAACTAGAATTTACTCTTGCCGATAATCTATACACGCCATCCGATACATAAAGCAGGGAGATTTTTCTTCTTAATTTTCTAGATAAAATAAACCCATTATAAGCATTTAGCACAAGACTTGTCCCAAACTGAACATTAAATGCACGGACACTGAGAATATTATCCCTTACTACTGGGACATACTGAACATTAGCTAGATGTACAATGTGCGAACTTTTTCCAAACTGTACAAGTAATGGAAGAGTTCCCTGACCCATTGACATTATGCACTCAGTTTCCGATGCCAGCACAACAGATATGGGCTCTTTATAAGCCTGATAGTTCAACAGAATATTTTGTACATTCACTACATGGTGAGATGCACCAGAATCAACCAGAAATGTTGCAAACATACCAAAATTGCTCAAATCAAACAGTGACTTACTAGATTTATTTTCTTTCATTCTTCTGCAGTCCTTTTTTTCATGACCCTTCTCATGGCAGAAATAACAGAATCTCTCTGAGTTCGTGCATGTGTTAGCCTTATGGAACAGCAAACCACACTTTCTGCAACTTGAATCACGCTTCTCAGCTGGTGTCATTTGCTTGATTCTTTCTAATTGGTCAACTGTGTATGGGCTGTTTTCTGCTCTTTTATCCTTAAAATAAGGAGTTCGCTTTGAAGGGAATTTTCCTTTATTGGAATTGGCCTCCTTGAGTGATCTATCTGATCTACTCTCTAAACAGAAATCACATATATTATTATCATCATTCTTTCCACATTTAATGCAGAGTACTGAAATGGAATGAGGATTAGTAACGATAAATTCTCCAATTGGATAGTCAATACAAGATGAACATCCGGTGTGTACTTCATTGATCTCAGTGTTGAGATTTTTACCTGGTATATCAAAACATTCAAAACAAATATCAGAACAATCATTAAAATCATTTTCATACATACTGTTTTCGACCTCTCTGTAATACTGACTATTTGCCACCTCTAAAAAGGCATTTTTCACAAACTCATACGTCCTAGTTTCTTCCGGTAGGGTCGCCATCGTTGTAAAGAACGCCATGAACCCTCTTGCATCCTTCACCTTGTGTAGAAAATAGCCCACCACTATTTTTGGTTCCAGAGGGCATCCTAGCTCCTTGAAGTCCTGCACCCCTTTCTCGAATTGGGAGACAAAATTTACCGGGTTCATTTTTGGGTAGAACACCGTTTTCCCGAAGTTGTCCAAAACTTCCACCATCTTCTGCACATCGTTTTTCCCAAACATTTGCACTAGTTTTTGGAAAGCTTCCGCTGCCGACTCTTGATTTTCTATCACGGTTCTAGGGGCATGCTGCAGTGACGCCTCTAGATATTGCAGCACTTGAGCGTTATACATATTTTTCTCTTCGACAGTCATTGTACATTCTGGTCCGCCTAAATCAAAATGTAGGAATTGCGAACGTCCTAGAGCTCGCATGTCTCGTTCTACTCTTTGCTTCCAGGAGCGGAAATTCAAGTGTCCTTTTAGTTTATCACCACTTTCAAAATGTGGTATTATGAAAGCTGGTAGATTTACTTTCTCTGTAGGTAGATCTGATATCACACTCGTTGATGGAGATCGGATGTTTCCAATTTTTTCTGCCAACATTTGTACGAAACTTGGGTTTGTTAGCATGGCGAAAATATGTTGTGGAACATCCATTGCCGACTCACTAAGGTTGGATTGATCCATTTCTTCGTTGTTGGAATTAATTGACATCGTTTTTGGTAAAAGCACGTGGTCTTCTTGTAACACGTGGTCGACGAAACGGTTATTAAAATACTTTCACTTATAATGTCTTCACAAGCTCTGCTACCATGTGAGGGTGGATATCAATATGGCTTGTGCACAGATTTTAACAAAGTCTATTATATGGATATTTAAAACAGTTCACACTTTACAATAAATCAATACACAATCAAGGAATAGCAATACTCAACTACTACTTCTAGGACCCCGTTATCTATCACACGTACCTGACAGAATTGGCGTCTATAGAAACTAGTACCTGAGCATGCTTTTGTTGCGCATGCGCACAAGGCCAAACATAATACATTAGTTGTCATCAGGTTGTTTTATAGAAGTGGCCTGGTCCCAAATTTACTTTGGCCAGCAGTTCTTACTTCAACACCTGAAACAGAGGGTTTCATCGGTGTTATTTTTAATTCCGAATACCTAAAGGTGCGTACAGACATGCTCCGAATATCGTACCGACCGAACAGCGATCACACTGTAAAGTAGTGGCGTACCGTCCGTTGTCCCTAAAGAGCTATCACATCAAAGGAAAGAGGAACGAAACGCTGTTGCACTGTGATTTCATATCTGGGCTAGCTTGCGAATCTTTCTGCGTTCCAATCGCTAAAATTCATTAAGGATTCTACTCAATTACTGATGGAATGACAAAACGTACATTGCGAAGTTCAGAACGGTTTTATTTTCTCAATGTACCCTGCACGCGGTTCGCGCGGGTATTCGGAGCATTTCTGTACCCACCTTTTCACCAGCAAGGAACTACTTAAAATTCATATATCATGAAGGATACCACAATAGCCGATCACAGCAGTCAGACATAAGAACCCATCCAGTACTACCGGCATATGAAAAATTCTGAGTAAGAACAGACATGACACTGTCACTAAAATTTCACATTAGGAGATGGCAATAAAATTACAACCACTCAAATCAACTAAGGTCTCTCATTATAAACACTCAAGAATCTGAAATGATAGAGACTTTCGTAGCCAAAGTTCACTGTCGCTTGTTCTTTCGTTCGTCGTGCATTAGTTCTCGACTATTTCAGGAGATTTTCTCGCTGAATTGAGCTGCCTGAGTACTCAGCGAGAAAATCCACTGAAATATAACTCCTGAAGATGCCAGACACCCGAACAAATCTACGACTATGGCCGAAATGTTCGAAAGAACAGGTGACACTAAAGAATCTGCTTCAGAAAATAAGAGAAAGATATCAGACAGTAGCCCCAACCTCATCGAATTACTCCAAAATGAAAAACAGCCATACTCATTGACGTGGCCGTCTCGAATAAAAACAATAAACTCGACAATCATGTAGAAAGAATATTCAGATAGAGAGATCTTGAGGAACAACTGAGGAGACAGTGAAAATTGGCAGATATGAAAACATTCCCTATTTTTGTTTCTTCTACAGGCCTAATACCTGACATACTTTCAGAAAATTTGAGACAACTTTACTACAATAGGCATACATACAAAATCATTCGGTAGGAACGGTACGCAAATACATTTGTAATTAGAAAAAACACTGAAAAGATCACAGTGGGCTTCAACGGAGCTCAACTCTCCTGATATCTAACAAATCTTTGATGAGTGAATGCTTCTCTAGACAAGAATATGACATCTGCCAGGCTAAAGTCATAAAAATAATGTTTTTTCCAACCAAGTCAATTAGTTTTATTCAAAAATCGTTAATAATTTTGTAATAAATTTGGGAACCTATTAATTATAACAGCGATAGCAAGTCAGTTGTTATGGATATCTGGTATTGTTGGTAAATATTTTTTCTACGACCGTGCATTTTAACCCACTTTCCCGTACATATTTTAGTTTAGAAAGTGTCACTTTCCCGCACAAGTGCGCGAAAGTATTAACAGGGGTTTTTCCCGCACACTTTCATTAAAGAATTAACTGAATTATGATATGTCCCAATGCATCGAACGTCAACGATGAAGGTACCATGGTGACGACATGTAGAATTCATGTGTATTATGGATTTTCATGGAATGTGTTTTGTATGTTGAAATAAAATATATGTTTTCAATGTGGAGTCGTAGAAAAAATAATGTTCCTATCTTGTGCAGAAAGTATCTTTCCCGTACTCGATTGCAACAGCAATCTCGTACGGAAAGGTAAAACTTTCTGCACTTGATAGGAAAATAACTATATTGTCAAGCAGACGTCAGTAGACGAACTAATCATATAATTCTTGTAGTAGTTTTTACTCTGCTTTCAGAATGAATCCCGAACAAGATGAAAATATACGTTCTAATATATTGGAAAGTTGGAAATCTTCTGCCACCCAAATCTCACCAAGTTTATTAACTTGTATATAAGCGATTCATGGATTGGTGGAAAGAAAACAATGTACAAAACTATGCGGAGAGTGTTCTTATGGTCTATTTCTCAAATTTAACGAATATCGTCAAGCCTCTCTTTGGTCACAGTATTCAATGTTGCGATCCACACTGGATATTAAAAATGGTGTGGATATTAGTAAATATTCAAAATTACGATCATTGTTGATGGATATATACCTAAAAAGTCTGGGGTTTTTACATAGGAGGAAGTGGATCGGTTCCTGGATAATGCACCTGATAATGTAGATTTGATGATAAAAGTTGTTCTAGTATTAGAAATTGGAGGTGCTATGCGTTGGGACAAACTAGTTCATTTGAAAATTGATGACACTGAAGATATGGACTCGGTCCTGGTTGTAAAAATTTTGCAGACAAAAAACAAGAAACCTCGTTTGTTTACCATTATAGGCGATAATTATTTGTGTTTATTTCGAAAATATGTTGCAATACGGCCATCAAATATAGAGGAACGTCGTTTATTTTTGAAGTATGATAATGGGAAGTGTCAAAGAATTTTTGTTGGTGTTCACAAAATTAGTGCCGTGCCGCAAGAAATTGCAAAATTTTTGAAGTTAGAAAAATTGGAAGGAGTGTACTGGACATTCGCTGAGAAGAACATCTGCTACACTTTTTATTGATGGTGGCGGTGACCTCACTTGTCTTAAAAGACATGGAGGTTGGAAATCTACACCATTTCCAATTGTAATTCAGAAATCGTCAATTGATATTCAGAAAACATCACTTGTATTTCAGATAAGACAATTGTATTTCAGAAAACATCATATGTTATTCAGATTTGTCAATTGAATTTCAGAAAATACCAAATGAAATTCAATTGAGTGATCCGAAATACATTTGATGTTTTCCGAAATTCAGTTGACTAATCTGAAATTCAATTGACGTTATCTGAAATTGAAGTGACTAATCTGAAATACACTTGACGGTTTCTGAATTACACTTGGAAATGGTGTAGTAGGGTAGCAGAAGGATATATTGAAGAATCACGAATCAACAAAGAGGATACTGACAGAAAAATATTGCAACTTGACAAAGAAGGTACAAGTTCCTAATGGCTAATCATTTTCTTCTTCACAAAACCTCAATACTACCATCGAATCGAATAACTTTTGAACGAGCAGAAAATAAAAAAAACCGACTTCTTGAATTAGTCTGATAAACCAGAGTGACGCAGTCAACCCATTCCAATCAATTATCTTAGCTATTTCAGAAAATCAAAATTTGAAAAATTCATGTACTTTTTCAAGTACATACTATGGCCACGAAAGCCTCAACCAAGTCAGATTCTTGAATGTAGTGGCGTAGTGGCAAATTTTCCAGGGTGGTATTTGTACCACCCTGTATATTTTCTGCAATTCTTGAATTTTACTCAGGAATTTTCAACTCTGCAAGACAATTGAAAGGCTATAGTCGGGATTTTATGGAAAATATGCCACTACGCCACTACATTCAAGAATCTGACTTGGTTGAGGCTTTCGTGGCCATAGTCATCTGTCACCTGTTTTTTCGAGCACTTCAGCCGTCGTCGTGCATTAGTTCTCAACTTTTTCAGGAGATTTTCTCGCTGAATGAGCTCCCTGAGTACTCAGCGAGAAAATCCCCTGAAATATAACACCAGAAGATGCCACAGACACCCGAACTGGCGAAACGTCGAGAACTAAGCCACGACGATGACCGAAATGTTCGAAAGAACAGTTGACACTCAAGAATCTGATTCAGAAAATGAGAGAAAAATATCAAACTGTAGCCCCAACCTCATCGAACTACTGAAAAATGAAATGAAATTGACGTGGCCGTCTCGAATAACAACAATAAATTCGACAAGCATGCAGAAAGAATATTCAGATAGAGAGATCTTGAGGAACAACTCAGGAGACAGTGAAAATTATCAGATATGAAAACCTTCCCTATTTTCGTTTCTTCTACAGGCCTAATACCTGAAATACTTTCAGAAAATTTGAGACACCTTTACTAGGATAGGCATACATACAAAATCATTCGGTAGGAACGGTTACGCAAATCCATTTGTAATTAGATCACAGTCGGCTGCATTTCACATTTGATTTGATGAAGAAAAAGACAATGAAAATATGCCACTACGAATTTTTCGATTTGAACTTGAGGGGTCGATTTGACATCCAATGACGAAATAACAAGATTGAAGTCCTTATTGGAACATGTTTAGTGATAAAACAGCTAATTCTTCAAATAAATTTTACACGGAGATCCCAACGATATAGCTAACAACTTAAATAACTATCTTGTTGGAATAGCCGTCAATATTACTAGTAAAAATCAGGTTTCTAACGAGCAGGTAAAGAAGCAGGTCTTCCATAAATCATTTTTCATGTTTCGAATTCAAGAATAGAAAATCATATCTGGTATTATAAAAAACAAAGCATCCTGTAGTCATGACCAAATAATCATATCGGTTATGAAAAAATTTATAAATAACATCATCGGTCCACTATGCGTCATTTTGAATAACTCCTTCATAACTGGAGAGTCTCCTGACGAATTAAACATAACAATAGTTACTCTCTTTACCTCTACACAAAAAGGAAGACACTAGCGATATCAAAAATAACGGGCCTATCAGTTTGCTGACCTTTGAAAGGTCTCGAAGTACAGAGACCGCAATATTTGCACTGACACGGTCTGTCCTTGCAGCCATGATTTGGGGTGGGATACCAACAGGATTGTTCCTGGATTTTTTCAAGGCCTTTGACTTTGTAATACATGAAATTTTATTAGAGAAACTCGAAATCTTAGGATGAGAGGCACACAACTTGATGTCTTCAGGATCTACCTGCAAGGCAGAAGACAATATTTATGTCTGTTAAAAGTCTAATTACTTCAGGTATAATATTTATACTATTTTCATTATATACATTAATAAGTATCGTCTGTTTTCTTTCTGCATTTTTTTATTTATCGATGTTTGTAATTATGAAGAAAAATATTCCGTTCATATGTTTCTCCAGTTAGTATGACTTTTTTCAGAAATTTCAAATGGGCAATACCAGACAGCAACAAGGTAATGAAACCATATCATTTAACAATATTTGCCGAATATCTGAATATTTTAGTATCTAAAATTTCATTGCATTTCACCGTACCGTGCATTACTAGAACAATGCATTATAAAATTTGATTACATTGAAAATAACGTCCGGTTCATCAAGAACATTCTCAATATTGCTGCGATCAATTTGAACGTTATTACTCTGGAGTATTGATCCAAAATCGAAAAATGTTCTGTTCACAGTAATTTTCTCTTTTTCAGTAACGTAATGAGTTCATTACAGTACTGAAAGTAGTGCTGTAATGAAACTCATTACAGCATTGTTTTCAGTTATATTTTTCGTTTTGTGGTTGTCAGTACTGACCTCCGATCCACTCAATTTTCGAATCAAATCAATCCTATTATTATTATCATTATTATTAATTCATAGTAAGAGTTAAGATACCTATAAACTCATATAACAATTTAGTAAAAAAAAAAAATATACTAAAAGAAAAAAAAATGTAACACTGAGAAGAAAAAGTGAAAGTTATGTCACTGAAACAGTTCGTCGAAACGGTTCTTGAAACAATTAACAGATGGTGAGTCCACTACGCGCGCAGGAAGACGATTCCACTCATCGAAAATGCGGTTGGAAAGAAAGTGTTGCCTGGTCGTAGTTCTGAAGTTTTCCTTGCACGCGGGTCGTTATTCAGCGAAAAAAGGGGCGACAAATCTATTCCGAAGAGGCCATTTAAGGCTATATACGTGATTATCATATCACCGCGTTTACGCCTTTCAGAAAAACTGGAAAGGCTCATAGAGGAAAGTCTTTCACTAAAAGAGGGTCGTGTAACGCCATAGGGGATGCGTGTCGCCCGACGTTGGACTTTTTCGAGAAGATCCTCGTCGCGCACTAAATTAACACTCCACACAGGTCCAGCATATTCGAGAATTGCTCGTACGTAAGTCTTCAGGAGTGTGGAACATGTTGACGACTCACATCCTCGGAAAGACTTTTCTAGCATATACACTAGTCGATTTGCTTTCATAGTGATATTGGTGATATGCTCCGACCAGGAAAGATCTTCATTTATGGTGACACCCAAATCAAGGTGACTTCTCTCGGAAGTAATGATTTGGTTTGCCAACGAATAACTGCGTCGTGGATTATTTTTACCCAAGTGAAGCACAACGCACTTCGTCAAGTTGAGGGGCAGTAGCCACTGTTGGGACCACTGAAACAAATTGTTCAGATCATCTTGCAAATCTTGTCCGCTGTGTAGTGCGTTATTGAAAATTTTTGCATCATCGTCAAATAATGCAAGCTTGGAACTCACGGTACAGGGCAGGTCAGATGTGTAGAGAAGAAACAAAAGGGGCCCCAAAACCGAACCTTGGGGTACACCACTAGTCACCTGCCTCGAATCAGAAAACGAACTCCCTACTCGCACCTGGAAACTTCTAGAAGTAAGGAATGCCTCTATCCATTGTAACAGACTTCCCCGCAATCCAAGATGTTCCAGCCTGAGGAGAAGACGCTTGTATGGTGCTCGGTCAAAGGCTTTAGAAAAGTCCAAGTATATGACGTCAATGGGTATATTCTTATCCACCATGCGTGTCCAGACATCAACACAACTCAGGAGATTAGTGATCACTGAACGTCCTGGCAGGAATCCATGCTGGCTTTCCGGAATCAAGTGATTCTCAAGAGCAAACTCACGCACTCTCTCCAGGATTATACGTTCGCAGATTTTTGAAATAATGGAGATCAGACTGATGGGTCGATAGTTATCGGGACAGAGTTTATCTCCCTTTTTAAAAATCGGAGGAACCAAGGATTTAAGCCAAGACGCTGGTAGGGAATGGGAGCTGAAAGATTCTCTGAAGATAATTGACAGTGGGTAGGAAATGGTGTTTGCACAGTTTTTCAAGACTGTAGCCGATATAGAATCAGGACCCGGAACGGACGAGGTATCAACTCCTCGGAGGTGTCTCCTAATGATTTCCACAGGAAAATCAACCTCAGAAATCGAAACAGGCGACCGAGGGGTGGCCAGAGTCGGGATCAGATCATCCTCTAAAGTAAACGCCGATGCGAAGCTATCAGCAAAAACATTGGCGCTATCTTTCTCGCTTGTACACGACATACCATTGCTGTTACGAACTAAGGGTGTTCTTACTTTGCAACATAAGGATGATCTGAGGTACTTGAAAAGGCGTTTTCGGTTCCTGGAGCCAGCAATTCCGTTCTCATAATCTTTCTTGGCCTGCAGCAGTACACTGGATGGGTGATTGCTATAGTTTCTGTGTGAGATATAATCAGATACTAGTTTATGTCGAGTATATCTCTGCCATATAGACTTTTTATGTCTTATCATTTTGAGAATGTTAATCCATGGTTTAGAGGGAATATATGTTAGAGTTTTTGTGGTAGAATATTGGGCAATAGCGTCGTTAAAACAATCATAAAACACTTCCCACATTTCGTCTATAGTTGCACAGGAGGAAAATTGCTCGTCCCAATCTATTCCTCTGAGAAAGTCGTTCAAAACTTGGAAGTTTGTAACTGTAATAGACTTCTTCTGCTTCCACGGGGGTCCAGGAATATTTAGTTGAAGCTCGGTGAGTAAGGTGATGTGGTCAGATCTACCGAAAGGCGGGAGGTGGAGAATATCCGAAACGAGATCCGTGTCACTGACAAGAACGAGGTCCAGAAGAGAAGGATTTTGGTTAAGTCTGAAACGAGTGGGAGAGTCAACAAGCTGGGAATATGCAGACGACTGAAAAAGCCGTAAATATGGTTCCGAAGAAGGGTGGCAGCCAGTAGCTGAAGAAATTGGCCAGTGGATATCCGGAAGATTAAAATCCCCAGCAATGAAAATGGTTTCTCTAGTTTTTTGAAGATTACTTAAGTAATTGACAAAGTGAGGGTCGTTGGCTGAAGACCGCGGTCTGTAAACGCAACCAATTGTGAGAAAAGCACTCCCACCAATAAATATATTGTCAATTCCAGGAAAAAGGCCTGAAAATGAGGTAAGTGAACACTGGTCAGCTACAGCATTTTCACTTGAATTTCGAGAGTATTTCACGAAACTTGACTGAAATAGAGAAAATATCGTCTAATACTCGTTGCAGAAGACAATTCCAACACTCATGCTTCCGAAAACTCGCTCCTTCGTAGCATTCGTGTTGTATTAGGAGCTCGTTCTGCAATTTGTTTTAGAATATACTATTTTAGAATTTGTCTGCCACCGCTTCACCAGGAATGAAAGTTACATAGCACCTCATCAGCTACAGGTTATAACACATCACCTAACGATTTCTATGAAAATTCAAAAGCTCGCAAGACTCGGAAGAATTTGATATTGCCTGAATACGAAATGTTTCTTTGAATACCTGCATTAACAGCATTGCCAGTAGTAGGTGGAGAGCTTGGCTATCGATAATAATTATCAAAATTTCACTTTATAGGTTCATTATAAGAAATGAATAGGTACTTCAATGTCACAGAGATGCGATGAACATAAGAAGCATTGAATAATATTGCATATTCCCGATCCCGAGAAATAAACAATGAAGGGAGAATCGTACAAGGTGAAAATGTTATTTTTCAGGTTATTCTAATCAGCAAAATACAGATTATAGAAAAAAAAATGAATGGATCTGAATACGCATGTCTCACGAGTTACAGCTTTATTTACGTCGGTCCCGAAATTATTTATTTTTCGACCCTTAATATTATTTCAGAAAAGTTGAAATTCATTTATTCACTCGAGATGAGCAAAGGATCAACCAATTCAGGGCACTGAATTACAGAAATTGAATGTACGAGTTTGCAGAGGAACTCGAAAATTTCAGAAGAGAATGATTTGGTTGAACTGTTCGCAGGGATGGTGACCGGGACGAATTCATGGACAAAATTTTCTTTTTTTGAAAAGTCAATCCGCAAATCCGTGGAAGATATCAAGCAGGACAAAGGTATTCCCAGGGATAACATGACAACGAATGTCATGTCCAACAATGAAAATGTAATTTTGATACACGGCCCGGATGTTTCGGAGAATGTTGATGTCAATGATGGCGTAGTCGAGTTGATATCAACAAAAATTGGAGTGAAAATTTCTAAACCTAACATAAATTACTGCTTCAAAATGCGGAATGAACGACATCAGGCTGGACAAAAACCAGCACCGAGTATGGTTTCATTCTGTAACCGCTGGCTCCGTGATGAAATATTCTAAAAAAAAAATTCTCAAAGGAAAAAGCATTTTGTTCGCCTGAAAATTTTCAAGGAGGCCAGGAAATTATTCCAAATTTTTGCTGGACTATGAAGGAAAGGATTCTTCTACAGGTTGATGGTAAATAATACTATGTAGATTCGTTCGAGAAACTGAAGAAAATTTTCACTGCATTATCATAATAGACTATGTTTTTTTTTTATTTACGAGGTTTTTTGTATGTTTGGTCCTTCATCAAGCTCTATAAATGTTATGGTTATAACCATTCACATTGTAGGGTACTAGACTAATTTTTAAGAACATTGAAATTATTTTAGTAGGGGTCCTTAAATGCACGCAAAATTGTTTACCTGCAGAAAAGTTTGCCTTCTGGTGTGATATGTTTCATCAGTTTACTCGAACAAAAAACTTTATATGGGTAGTTTATTCGAAAACTAGTTTTATCTGGAGATTTGCGAGAACTGGGATTGTGGATATTTATGTTTTTGCTCTACTCATTATTTCACATTACATTTTTCTCTAATTTTAAATTTTTCATGCTGATTATGTGTTTGTTGTTGTGCTTGGATGATTGTCGCGCGCTGGATTGTTGGGGTTATGGCTTCGATGACAGATAATACCGGTCATGCGCGTGCGGGTACTAATACCTACTGATTTTCTTTCTGCTGCACATTTGAACGTCCGTTCTTTAAACGCAAGTTTTGGTTAACTAGTTTCTTATTTGGATGATAATCATTTCGATATTTTATTCGTTACCGAAACCTGGCTCAGTTCATATATTGAAACTGAACAATTTAATATAAACAATTTCTTAGATCGGTAAAGGAAAACGCACTAATATTCAGAAGTTTTTATTCTTCTATCGATCGATTTCGGCTTACTAGCCATCATCAGGCCAGCTGAAATACATTATTATTACTTAAACAGTCATACATTATTGAAAAATAAAAACAATAAGGGGGGTATTTAATCCATAGCCTGAGAAGCAAGTGAAATCAAGGGGAAGGTGAGTGACCTCGAATGCATCAATCAGGACTTACCGTCAATTCAAGAAAAAACATTGTAAAAAGTCATCGATTATCGGAATTCATAAAAGGTTGTTGGATGCTGAATATATTCCTTGAAGAAAAACGTATTTTAAACAGCAAACTCAAAAACTCCCCAAAGGAACATGTGATCTGCGATGTGAGGTTAAATTGTTAGATGACAGGACAGGACACAGAATCAGGTACAGGTAAGTTGTCATAGATAAACGTGAGAATGATCTTTCGATGGTGTGATAAATTCTCATAAGTCTTTAAATAAATGTCTCCCAGTGAACTCCGAAATATCATTTAAAAGGTGGCTATTATCCTTGTTTTTAAGGATCTCATACTGTTCCAGGAGAACCAACTTTTTATAGTTATTTTCTTTTGGTATTAGCGTCAGATTTTCAATTGTGGTCTTGTGTTTACTTTCGATTAGATGAGTACCTAACGCAGATTTAGGTTTATTGTTTATATGTTCTTCAAATCTCAATTTGGCGGCGCGTGTTGTCATGCCTATGTAAAAGGCTGGGCATTCTTCACATGTTATCTTGTAAATACCGCTGCAACATTCCTGGCTAATCTTAGATTTATTGTTTACTAAAATGTTTTCTAAGGTTGGATGTCGTTTATTGGCAATTAAATAATTTTGTTTCCTCAAAAAGGAACTGATTCTATCATTAAACCCTTCGAAGAATGGGATGGAGATGTAATTTGGCCTGCCGCAAATGTGAGGGTAAATTTTCTTGAGTAGCATTTTCTTTTTAATCGATCTTAAGATTTTGTCAACATAATCTCTAGAATAGTCATTAGATTCAGCGATTTTATAAATAGTTTTCAATTCTCTGTTAAAGTCTACTGTAGATAGAGGAATGTTCAGAAGTCTATAAAATAAAAACATAAAAGCGGAATTTTTAATGGGGGGTGAGTGATACGATTTATAAGGGATGATGACATCTGTTTGGGTGGGTTTTCGGTAAATATCGTATGTAAACGTATTATGTTCATTTAGGGTAATTTTTAGATCCAAGAAATTTAATGAATTATTATGCGCTTTCTCTAAAGTGAATTTTATTTTGAATTTTATATTTAAGGTATCAAAGAAAATTCTCAATTCTTCTTCAGTCACTGCCCAAATACAAAAAACATCATCGACATATCTTTTCCAAAGCATTATATATTTAGCTAAAGGTAAAAGCATAATCAATTTTGCCACATAGTCAAGGTATATTTCTGACATTGGACCACTAAATGGAGAACCCATTGGTAAACCGTCTCTCATCATATATATTATATTATGAAAGATGAAAAAATTTTGCTCAGTAGCAATTCGGGCAAGGGACATAATATTTTCTATCTGTTGTGTCCAGCTCAAATTCACCGTTGGTCTCAAGATATTCTTTTAGGCGCTCATTCAGTAGCAGAAGTGTATCCTCAACTGGTATATTATTATATAAATTTATTATATCAAATGAAATCAGAAGGTATTGTTTATGAGGGTCTAGGTTGAGAGATTTCAAATCTTTTATAAGTTCTAATGAGTTTTTAATAGAAAATTGGGATTTTATCTTAAAAATTCTGCCAATCAATCTATTCAGGAATTTGGAAATCTTATGAGTGGGTGATCCGATTGCCGAAGTGATGGGTCTTATACTTTTTTCGCAGATCACATGTTCCTTTGGGGAGTTTTTGAGTTTGCTGTTTAAAATACGTTTTTCTTCAAGGAATATATTCAGCATCCAACAACCTTTTATAAATTCCGATAATCGATGACCTTTTACAATGTTTTTTCTTGAATTGACGGTAAGTCCTGATTGATGCATTCGAGGTCACTCACCTTCCCCTTGATTTCACTTGCTTCTCAGGCTATGGATTAAATACCCCCCTTATTGTTTTTATTTTTCAATAATGTATGACTGTTTGAGTAATAATAATGTATTTCAGCTGGCCTGATGATGGCTAGTAAGCCGAAATCGATCGCCGAGAGCATAGAAGAATAAAAACTTCTGAATATTAGTGCGTTTTCCTTTACCGATCTAAGTTATTGATTGCACTAATGGAAGAGTTCGTTAATAAAATAAACAATTTCATTTTTCTAGGATAGGATAGGAAGAGGGGGATTGGGAATTTATATTAGACGGAATTCCACTTTCAAGAAGATTTCGTTGGATATCCAACTTGCAAATATAGAATTGATATGTGTGAGAGTTGACATCGGTAATAGGAGATTAATTGTTGTGACATATAGTCACAACTGTGACTATATATAAGTATATATATATATATATATATATATATATATATATATATATATATATATATATATATAATAATAAAATTTATTGATCCTTTTAGACAATGCAGTATAGGACAGGTCTTTGAAAGAAGAAAAAACAAGAATAAATCAATACATTCTTAACAATAATAAATGAATCACTCCCCAGTACCAGAGCATGAGGCCAATGCATCATCTCTGAGGTAATCAGATACCGAATAATAACTCTTTTGTAGTAAAATTTGTTTGATCGATTTCTTGAACTTATTTAGATCTAATGACTTCAATGAAGCTGGTAAATGATTATATAGCCGTATGCCCTGATAAGATGGTGAGTTCTCATATTTGGATGTTCTATGGATTGGCACAGCCAAAACGTCTGTATTCCTGGTAGAATAATGACATCTATTATTATATAAATTTATTATATCAAATGAAATCAGAAGGTATTGTTTATGAGGGTCTAGGTTGAGAGATTTCAAATCTTTTATAAGTTCTAATGAGTTTTTAATAGAAAATTGGGATTTTATCTTAAAAATTCTGCCAATCAATCTATTCAGGAATTTGGAAATCTTATGAGTGGGTGATCCGATTGCCGAAGTGATGGGTCTTATACTTTTTTCAGGTTTGTGTAGTTTTGTTAAGCTATAAAGTCTAGGTATTTGTGGATTTCTTTCTTTAATATTGAATATTGTTTCACCAAATTTGTGCAAGGTTGGGAGTGATATTTCGGAGTTCACTGGGAGACATTTATTTAAAGACTTATGAGAATTTATCACACCATCGAAAGATCATTCTCACGTTTATCTATGACAACTTACCTGTACCTGATTCTGTGTCCTGTCCTGTCATCTAACAATTTAACCTCACATCGCAGATCACATGTTCCTTTGGGGAGTTTTTGAGTTTGCTGTTTAAAATACGTTTTTCTTCAAGGAATATATTCAGCATCCAACAACCTTTTATAAATTCCGATAATCGATGACCTTTTACAATGTTTTTTCTTGAATTGACGGTAAGTCCTGATTGATGCATTCGAGGTCACTCACCTTCCCCTTGATTTCACTTGCTTCTCAGGCTATGGATTAAATACCCCCCTTATTGTTTTTATTTTTCAATAATGTATGACTGTTTAAGTAATAATAATGTATTTCAGCTGGCCTGATGATGGCTAGTAAGCCGAAATCGATCGCCGAGAGCATAGAAGAATAAAAACTTCTGAATATTAGTGCGTTTTCCTTTACCGATCTAAGTTATTGATTGCACTAATGGAAGAGTTCGTTAATAAAATAAACAATTTCATTTTTCTAGGATAGGATAGGAAGAGGGGGATTGGGAATTTATATTAGACGGAATTCCACTTTCAAGAAGATTTCGTTGGATATCCAACTTGCAAATATAGAATTGATATGTGTGAGAGTTGACATCGGTAATAGGAGATTAATTGTTGTGACATATAGTCACAACTGTGACTATATATAAGTATATATATATATATATATATATATATATATATATTATATATATATATATATATATATATATTATATTAATAATAATAATAATAAATTTATTGATCCTTTTAGACAATGCAGTATAGGACAGGTCTTTGAAATAAGAAAAAACAAGAATAAATCAATACATTCTTAACAATAATAAATGAATCACTCCCCAGTACCAGAGCATGAGGCCAATGCATCATCTCTGAGGTATTCAGATACCGAATAATAACTCTTTTGTAGTAAAATTTGTTTGATCGATTTCTTGAACTTATTTAGATCTAATGACTTCAATGAAGCTGGTAAATGATTATATAGCCGTATGCCCTGATAAGATGGTGAGTTCTCATATTTGGATGTTCTATGGATTGGCACAGCCAAAACGTCTGTATTCCTGGTAGAATAATGACATCTAGATACCTTGGTGAAATATTTCAAATTGTTCCTGATATATAACAAACCTCTAAACAAATACAGACAAGCAGCAGTCATAATATTGTGTTCTATAAAGTAAGGTCTACATGATGATCTTGGATGAACATTGAAAATCATTCTAACAATTATTTTCTGACAAATCATTACTCTGTTCAGTTCTGATGAACTACCCCAAATTAAAATATTGTATGCTATATGTGGATAGCATAGACAGTAATAAACGTCTAATACAGATCTTAGAGGAAATAATTTTTTGACCTTATATATCGCGAAATAAGAGCTATTCATCTTCTTACATACAACATCAATGTGTTGATTCCAACGCAATCCGTCGTCTATATAGATCCCCAAGAACTTAGTGAATTCTTTCGATGATATTATTGTGTTTTCATGGGATACTATGATGGGATTTCTATTAACAGGTTTCAAACCAAAACGAATGCAAATAGTCTTTTCAATGTTAACTATCAACCTGTTTTTAGTGCACCAATCAGTGAACACTCCGATGATCGTATTGGATAATACCGTAAGCTCCTCAGGGCTCCGAGCCGTGACCATAATCGAAGTATCATCTGCAAAAAGCGTAAGCAAAGCCATGACTATATGATCAGGTAAATCATTAATGAATAACAAAAACAATAATGGTCCAAGCACCGAGCCCTGAGGAACCCCCAGTACCAACCCACACTCATCTGAACTCCTGCCATTAACTCTGACAGACATTTTGCGTTCAGAAATAAAACTTTCCAACCAGTCTAGAAAAATGCCACGGAATCCCAAATAATAGAATTTACTCAACATGAAAGCAAAAGTCAGAGAGTCAAAGGCTCTAGAAAGATCAAAAAACAATCCCGCAACGCACAGACCCTCGTCTAAACTTTTATAGACACTTTCTACAAATGAAAATGCTGCTGTTTCTGTCGAATGACCTGGTCTAAAGCCATGTTGAGAGATAGTGATAATATTGTATCTATTTAAAAATGTGAGCATTCTGTTAAGAACTATTCTCTCAAACACTTTCGAGAAATTACTCAAAATTGTAATGGGTCGATAATTTGCTATGTCATGTGGGTCCCCCTTCTTATGAACAGGAACGACAATTCCTTTCCTCAGAATAGCGGGGAATTTGCCACTAGACACAGACAAGTTGATCAAATGAGCAAAATGTCCTGCAATGGAATCATTGATTGCTTTCAGAACCCTTGTTGATATTAGATCTGTTCCTGTACTTTTCTTGTTATTCATCAGTTTAATAACACCCATAACTTCATCATCCGAAACGGGATAAAAAAAGAAATTGGCATTTATCAGCTTAGAAGTTGAGCATGATTGGGACAGCGACAGTCCGAAATGTCCTACGAGTTGAGTTGAAGCTACCGTAGAAAAATATTGACAGAATGATTCTGCAACTTTATTTGAATCCGCACATATGTTGCCATCGACAAGCAAAGAAATTTCATCATGGGTCTTATTTGTTTTTCCAGTTTCCATATTAACTAGTTTCCACACCGTTTTATTTTTCAGATGAGAGTTCTGTATTAAATTTGCATAAAAAGTTTTTTTAGCATCAGAAAGTAGTCGAATGTACTCTAATTTTGCAGTTTTGTATATCTTCAAGGATACATATATATATATATATATTATATATATATATATATATATATATATATGTATATAACAGGCCACCTTCTGGTTCGGTTGACGATTTCCTCGATATTTTGGAGGATATTTTGGCAACAATTGTACCTTTTTATGACCACATTATTTTAACGGGTGATTTTAACATGATGTTTCCACGACAACGCCATCAAGTGGGAAACTTTTAAGACTGCTGAATTTTTGGGATCTAAAACAATACATCACTGAACCTACACGAATAAATTCATGCGTTAGGTCTTCCACCCTGATTGCTTTAATTATATCAGAAATAACAATTTCCGTGATTGACCATTCTTCCACGTCAATTTCTGAGACGATATCTGATAATTTTTTGGTGTTTGCGAGATTTAAGTTGGAGAATCGATGGAACAATAAGCGGAAAATTATAGAGTTCAGAAATTATTTCAATATTAACTATGAAAGTTGCCGAGGTGGGATGAAAATATTGAGAAAAAGCTCAAGTTATTTATTCGAATATAAAATTTTTGATGCTCTTCCTATAAAAAAGTAAGTTCAGGATAGACCATTTATGCCCTAGTTGACACAAAATATAAACTATTTAATGAAACTGCATGACAAAGCATACCGAAATTATTTGAAAAATAAAACATACAGCAAACTGAAATATTATGAGCGATTAAGAAATTTCACAAAACACGCTTTTGCATGCGAGAAAGTTTTTTATTTCAATATGATCTCATCGTCAACTGGGAAATCATTCTGGTGCCATATGAAGAAGCTCAACTTAATTTCAAATCTTTCTGCCGACATATCCTCCGATTTTGCGGATGCTACGAGGTTAAATAAATATTTTCCTGAGATCAACGGCACTTTGAGTTGTGTCTCTGACGAAAGCTTGGATTTTCATAATAATGGTGGACACCCTTATGCCTCGTACTTCTGAGTTGGAATTTCGATTGATGAATGAGACTTCATTGCTGAGTATTATTGATTCAATTCATTCAAATGTGGTGGAATAGGATGAAATCTTAATAAAAGATCCGCTATTGAACATAGTGAATTCTTGTATCCTGGAGAGTTTTTTCCCCGAAACTTGGAAAAGCAATAATCAAGCCACTATCTAAGACGACTAATTGTGGAACCTTGGAAGACCTCAGGCCAATCAGTATTCTACCTATTACACTGCGCAAAAAAATTAACGCATTATGGAAATCTCAAATTTATTCTACAACTGATGGTGTTCTCAATGATATTTTTTTTATTGGAATTATGCATGCATATTTTATCCACTTTTAATGTTTTTCTTCAATATAGATATTTTTTCCCAGCAGGAATAAACAAAGATGATATTATCAGATTTTGAATGTATTGGCTTTATTCTAAAATCAGTTGTTCTCGATCAATTCTAGTGATCAATAGTTTTTCTTTCGTTTGATTTTCATCACTCGATCGCTATGCAACACGAAATACGCAATTTGACCCAAGAGGAATGTGCACAAGCGGTAGTTTTGCGAGAAGAAGGGTGGACTAACACAAGAATTGCAGAAAGGTTTGGAGTTTCCCATACAAGTGTGTCCAGAATGTGGCAGCGATTCAGGGAGACAGGTATGAATGTCCGAAGACCAGGACAGGGTAGACCACGGGTAACAACTAACATTCAAGAACGTTACTTGAGAGTTTCTTCGTTGAGACAACGGTTTGCAACCGCTCGCCTACTTCAAAATCAGCTTGAGCAAACTCATGGGGTGCAAATTAGCACTCAGACAATAAGAAATCGGCTCAGAGAATATGATTCAAGGCCTCGTGTCGCGGCAAGAGGCCCAGCTCTCACCCCAGCCCATCGAAGGGCGCGTTTGGATTTTGCGAGAGAGCATTGGGAGAGCCATTGAAAGAGGCCGATTGGGAAAGAGTTCTCTTCACAGATGCGTCTAGATTCTGCTTCTACCATTGTGATCGACGTTCCCTCGTATACAGACGTCCACATGAAAGATATGCTCAGTGCAATTTCCTGAATACTACTGGTTTCAGGGGAGGATCGATTATAGTATGCGGTGGAATATCTTTGACTGCTCGCACAGACCTAGTGGTCGTTGATAATGGAGCTATGATTGCTGGTAAGTATATAAGGAACATTCTTGAAGAACATGTAGTGCCATTTGCCCCATACATTGGTGTAAATTTCATTTTTATGTACGATAATCGTTCAGGAGTACCTTAAAGAGGTTGAAGTCTCTCGAATGGAATGGCCAGCAAGAAGTCCAAATCTCAATCCGATTGAGCAGGTTTGGGACAACCTCAATAGAAGGCTGAGAAGTTCAGAAAATCATCCAGCTACTCTTGATGACTTAGGAATCCAAGTCGGAGTAATCTGGGAAGGATTAGATCAGAACATTTTAAGATCACTCATTTTGAGTATGAACCATCGTTGCCGAGCAGTAATTAACGCAAGGGGTGGAAATACCAAGTATTGAATCACTCATCAGCATTTCAGTATTTTGAAAATTGTTCATTTCTCTTCTTTCACATAAGATTCGGTGAAATCCTGAATTTTTCTTCCATTTAATGTGTCTTGTTTCATTCAAAACCTTTCCGAGAGAACATAAAAAATAAGTTATAAAGTCAATGTAGAGTTAACTTTCATTAAAATTGAGATTGAAATGTGAGAATTGCAGGAACTGTATAGTTCAAAGGGATACGTTGAGATTTACTGGAATTTTCTTGTATTGAACTGCCAGTGTGGTTCGATTCGCAATTCATTTTTTACTCTCAGTCAGTATTTCGTTGGTGATCATGCGAAAGACAACTCATTCAGTGAAAGGACGACTTCAAATTGCGCGTAAGAAGTGGAGTCGGAAGTGGCTATTATAATGTGGATGCTTCTTTTGATTTAGACTATTTGGAGGTTGAATAGGAAGATATGGCTTGATATCCCGGAAGGTGGAAATTGAAAGACAGCATATCGACGTATTCAGACGTGAGTTTTGGCCCGATATATTCATCATATAACCATGTCTCAGTAACCCAATTTCAACATTTTTAGTCTGATTTTCAGCAATGACAAATTGATTCTTCTGAAAAAAATTAGCCAAATAATCGCAATGTGCAATCCTCTTCCTCATGATCCCTCTGAAATACTTCAATTATTTTGTTTGCCAGTACTGAAATGTATGAAAAAAACAACACTTTCCTCAACATTTGAAACATAAATTTATCATAAAAATATCGGGTGGGATCTAAACGAGAGAAATACTATTCATCTATTGGTAATTTTCAATGATAATTATCATTTGCTGGAATCGACAAAACTTTTCAGTCTTCCTCATTCCAAGGAAGCTCATTCATATTCCTCTTTAAAAAATGGAAGAAGTATAGGTTTGTCGGCTACACCAAAAAATGAATGTATTCGTATGTAGGGAAAAAAAGACGAAAAGAATTCACCAAGTTGATTACATCTCAAAACATAATTAATATCATTTTCAGAAGCTTCTTTAACACTGAGGGGGTAGTAATGATGGCAGAGCTATATTGGCTGAGCAGAGAAAAAAATTTTGGGTATCATACAATCTGAGATATTTCTTTCAACTCTACACCGCACCATTTGACACATGCCTCCAATGCTGATACCTACAAGTTATATGAACATTACATAGTATATGATAATGCTAAATTTGTTTTTGTAAAAGAAAATAACACATACATTTTTTTCATACTATGGTAGTGTTATTTAATTGAAGATTATAGAACACAAATTGTTTTCATTTCTACCCGAGTGAATATTTTCTTCCATGGTCATGCAGGACTGGAAAGATCTGCTATATTTAATAAATGTATTGTATATAATAACAACAAATTTCAGTGAATCGAATAAAATTTTTCTTTTGAACTCGATAGAACATATCGTCTTTCCAATGCCAATGTGTATAATTGGTGTTTGAGAAAAACGTGTTTTAAAAATTCAAGACATTGTTAAAAATAGAGATTTCATTTTGTTGCACTCACCCACTATATTAGTTGAGTATAACAAAATGAAATTCCTGTATTTGCAACAATTCATTTCTATTGTAACAAGAACTGTTTCTACTACAGGAATTGAGGTACTGCTATCGTTCATTGCATAAAACAGGAAATTACTTCTGTGCCTTATTTTATTAGAATTTCCTGTTCTAGACAGTATATTTTTTTTATGGTTACAAGATTATTTTTCTGCGTGATTAATTGCAAAAAGTAGAGCCTGTAACTCAAGGAATCCTAGTTGAACCGGCTTCAGAAAATGACTATATACCTTTATACAGAAGCCTGAACGAGGAAAAGCTTGTACCTATATTACGCTGACGAATTTGAAAGCGAAAAAAATTTGAAAGCGAAAAAAATTTGAAAGTGGTGTTTCGAATAATCAGAGGAAGAAATAAGAGCAGCTGTTAAAGGGAACCCGCTAACAAAAGTCACCAAAATGAATTAGAAAAAAGGAATACCAACTTCTGCTACTTGTCAAACTAAGCAACATCTCAGAGAACGATTTAGACAGCATAAAAACTTTTGTAAAAACGTTATAGATAAGAACAAAATCACTTCTACCTTCCAAAGTGGTCATTAGTTTGATTTTGATCACACAGAAATACTCGACATACGCTTACAAACGTATCTAATAAAAGAGAGTTATCGAAACGCGAATAGAGGCCTAACTTTAATAAAATCTCTCTTATTTTGACATTTACTGATGCGTATTTACAAAAGATTTTAAGGTAGCCTTCAATAAAATACGGGCCTCCTGTACCTGTACTTAATTTAAATATGAGAGAGCCATGTGTAAATAAAAGATCCCTCATTTTGACAGTCCGCCCAATCTTCTAGGTTAAACAATTTCTAACCACTGTCAAATAAGGGAAATGTCATAATAGAGTCATAAAAACATTTGAGGGATCTTTTATTACAGGATCTTCTGATAAAGTTAGACCTGTATTTGTGTTTCGATATCTCACTAGTAGCAAAATTATTTTCTTCAAACTAAAAGAGATCAGTATATTCTAGGGAAGATGTGCGAGGTTTGAGCATAATATATACTACTGTTTTGACGACTGATTCAAGAATATATAGTATTTCAAGATGGCGCTTACGTGTATGAAGTGTTCTAAATCAGTGAATAGATGTGACGATTCAATTTCGTGTTCTAGGAATAGTTTACATATTTTTAATATCAGTTCTATAGGAATAACTGTGGAAAACTTGGGAAAGTTGAAAAAAATCAAGCACATCTCAGGAATGTCTTTGTAGTATTTGTTCAGAACAACCGATTTCTGCTATGATCAACAATTAGTGATTCAATCATTGAGTCGATGAAAGAAACATATTTTTCGATATTCAAATCCCTAAAATTGGAAATACTTAACCTCAAAACTGAAATCATAAATCTGAAGCAAGAGAATGAAAAACTTGCTCACAATTTCAAAAGAAATGAACAAACATCATATGCTTCACAGTTGAAGAAAAATATCAAACCAAAAGGTATTAGAAATGAATCTAGGAATGTTGATATTATGAATAAAATATCGATGTCTATAAAGGCAAACCAAACAGCTTCAGATTGTTCGTTAGTAAGTTATACTACTGAAAGCAAAAAAAGAGAAAAATTAACACTTTCTTTAAAAAAAAAGCCATTCATCAAACTTCTCATTCAACTGAGTCAACTACTGATACTGATTCAGATGAACCAAGTTCAATGACAGATGATGGTTATACCCTGATTGAAAACAAACAAAAAATCATCTTAATTCGAAGCATTCAAGAATCCTGATATATGGCCAGCGGGAGTGCGAAAAAATAATTTTTTCTTTCGTCTCATGAAAATCAAAATGAGGAATTAACGAAGAGGAAATACACATGAGTTCACCAAAATGTGCAGTCCGTTGGAAACTGTTCCAGTCGAGGTTTCAGTCAACTGGAATTATTTTTAAAGAGAATTGATCCGACATTTGTGACAGTTACGGAACACTGAAAAAGTAAGGAAGAACTCTTTCTTTACAAATTCCGCTGGTATGCAAAATTCATGAACAATGAACCTACTCGAATAACATCAAATATCAGGAAGTGTAATAAATGAACACATTTCAGATCATACCGCACAAACGTTTTGTTTTTTTTTGTGCTCACAGAATATCAATAAAAACCATAAAATTAAAATCCGTTCAATAAATGAGTCGACCACTAAGGCATTCGTGACATCCTTGTCACGAATCCTTGTACATTTTTCTGCTTCAAGAAACACAAGTTGCCACAGAGGAAGGTCTTCGTGAAAGAGGAAATTTGAAAGGTTATGTACTAGTTGATTTTTTACTTAGTAAAATTTACGGTCTAGCCTGTTACGTGAAAAATTCTCTAGTAGATAATGTCGAACTGATCCAAAAAGGAGAATTCGAAGGAGTTTTTTTCATTTCATTCAAATTTTGTGACATTTCCGTCATTAATATCTATAAACCTCCAAATATTTCATGGCCAAGAAATTTCAATGTAAATGTTCAACACCCATCCATTTACTGCGGAGATTTCAATTCGCATCATGTCATGTGGGGTTATGATGTTAATGACAGAAATGACATAGCTTTAGTGGACTGGATGGAAGACCATGATTACTTTTTAATTTTTGATGCTAAAGATAAACCTTCTTTTCATTCGTCTAGATGGAATAGAGGGTATAACCCTGATTTATGTATCGTTTCTTGCGATAACTCTGAACCTGTTGCAGTAAAGCGTAAAATTTTAGTTAATTTTCCTCGCAGTCAACATAGGCCCATGTTATTAACTTTAGGCAAAGCGGTTTTTCTTGCTCCATGTCTACAAAAACCACGCTAGAACTTCAATAAAGCTGATTGGGTTCAATTCTCGCTGGTACGTCATGGGGTGCTGACCCGACTACACTTCGCACAGCAGCCCTTGCCCTGGTTTTTTCCACCGCTGAATATTGTTGCCCTGTTTGGCTCAATAGTGTTCATGTTCAGAAAATCGATGCACAGCTCAATTTTTCAATGAGAATAATTACTGGAACCATCCGATCTACACCTATCCAATGGCTACCAGTGCTATCGAATATAGTTCCTCCCCATATTCAGTCTGCAACTTGGAATTCTTGCAATAAATTCAATTCACTTCCAGATTTCCAAGACTGAAATCTCGTAAACCTATTTAGTCGAATAACTTTCTGAATTCGAACTTCAGCTACAACGAAATCTGGAAATCCGAATGGGATGTATGTTCTTTATCTAATAAAGATCTAATATCTGATCCATCGAATAAAGTTCCTGGTTTTAACCTTCCCAGGAGAATATGGTCCCTTCTTAATCGAATAAGAACAGGTCATGGTCGTACCAACAGCATGCTTTTCAAGTGGAATTCGGTTGATAGTCCTAATTGTGAATGTGGTGAATCAGAGGAAACAGTTGAACACCTAATTAATAATTGTTCGATTTATAAATTCCAAGATGGCATTAGAGCCATACACAATATATCAAACTCATTTTTGCAATGGGTTGAAAATTTCAGATCAATTTGATGAAGTATAAATTGAATTCTCTTGCTGTTCTGGCTTTTTTTATTTTCAGGTTGGAGTTTGTGTTTGGAAATCCTTCCTCCGAAGAGCCGTCCCGCTGATCGTGATGTCCTTCTATATAGAATATTCAGATAAAACAATTTTATTTTATTTTTTTAACGGGGAGACAGGTTTTTTCGGCTGAGGTTTTTTCCCCTGGCTCTATAGTATCGTATGATACTGTTGATGATAGTATCGTATGATTCTATAGTATCATACGAAGAATGTTGTGGTACCCCGTTCCTTTTTTTACCTCAGCTTAGGTTCTTTTTGTTTCAACATTTATTGTATCATTTTAGCCCTCTTATTCAAAAGAATATATATATATATATATATATATATATATATATATATATATATATATATATATATATATGTATATATATATATATCGATGTTTTTGTGAAATTTTAAGGGTCGTTCATTTTCAGTACCCTGATGATGGGAATATATGTTTCCGAAACGTCGGCAAATATGGGAGTTTAAATTCCCGTAAATCATCGATCTTCATCGACCTTTTTACCACTATTTCCTTCACCTATTTTGTCGATGTAAGATCACCAGTCTCTATAACGTTCTACCCAAATCTTGTTGACATTACGAGAGTCTTCCGGGCTTACTGGCCGAGGTCTATTAGGAATTATTTCACCTAACGTTTCGCCCACAACTGCGGTAGGCATCTTCAGAGGATTCTTGGTCGTAGATTGTAACTCGACCGCTGAATTTCCGAAAGTGATGCTGGATTCGATCCGTTGGCCCCACTTATACCATGATCATTGGCGGGAGAAGGTAGTGGGTTTACGCGCGCGATGTTTATTGGTCCATCGCTCCCACTTCGTATTGGCTTGATTTTGGTCTTTTCCAACACCGGCAACCATGCGCTATGTACCAAAGGAGTTTCTTCCCTTCTGTTCATATTGTTCTTATGTTTATATATCTCAATGGCTTGCTTGTTCATCCTAGGATAGAAACTTTTGATGTTTGAAATAGCTTCTGCCTTTGAGAAAACAATATTGTGTCCATCTGTCAGAGCATGTTCCGCTAGTGCGGATTTTTCTGTCTGATTGAGTCGACAGCATCGTTCATGCTCCTTAATTCTCGTATTGATACTTCGCCTCGTTGTACCAATGTAGACTTTGCCGCAGTCACAAGGTATCGTGTAAATACCGGGTTGAGAGAGTGGGTCGACTTTGTCTTTGGTAGTTCTGATCATGTGGCCAAGTTTTTGAGTTGGCTTATAGACAGTCTATATATTGTGACCCTTTAGTATTCTACCAATTCTATCGGTGACCTTGGGGATATATGGTAAGATAGGTCTTCCATTGGGGGTGAGTTGTGATGTGTTATCATCACGTGTGGAAAGTCTTGGTCTTATTGCCCTCTGAATTTCCTTAGCATTATATCCGTTAACGACGAATGCATGCTGTAGATGTTCAAGTTCATCCTCCAGAAATTCCGGCTCGCACAATCGTCGGGATCTATCTAAGTGTGTTCTTATAACTCCTCGTTTCTGTTGAGGATGATGATTGGACTGCTTGTGTAGATACCTGTCAGTGTGGGTTGGTTTTCTATAAACCCTGTTTCCTAGCTTTCCATTAGGCTTTCTAGTAACCAAGACGTCTAGAAAGGGTAGAGAACCATCTTTTTCAATTTCCATAGTGAATTGCATATTTGGGTGCCTACTGTTAAGATGGGATAGGAAAGCATCCAATTCTTCAAGTCCATGACTCCAGACGACAAAAGTATCATCCACATAACTTTTGTCGTCTGGAGTCATGGACTTGAAGAATTGGATGCTTTCCTATCCCATCTTAACAGTAAGCACCCAAATATTCAATTCACTATGGAAATTGAAAAAGATGGTGCTCTACCCTATCCGGTCGTGAAAGCCTGAAACTATTTATCCAAATGTTGTTACTAGTTTGGCTGAATATGGAAAGTTTGGAAGTCGGGTTCTCGATTTGATTTTGAATGTAGAACCTCACTTATTTAAGGAATTCTTAGAATTTTCGTTCAAGACTTCCTAACTGTGATTTGGAAGTTCATTTTGTTTTGCTGACGTATTCTCTTTCCTTTTTTTTATAAAATGATTTTGAGAATAAAGAGATTGTTATTGTTATTATTGATTGAAGAAGTTGGTGGTTACTTTGGATTGTGGATTGAATATGATGATGTAGTTTGTTGATGTTTGAACTGTAGTATTGTGACAATAAAGAGAAAAGAAAGATTACATATCGTTCACCATCTGATATCTTTTATGCTTATCTTATAACCATAATCGGGAACTATCATAACACATTTTTTTCTTGTTATTATCATTATTATTAAATATAAATAAAGGCTGGGGACATAGTCCCATATAAAACTAAAAAACCAAATAATTCAACATGGTTGATACAATGCATGGAAAAAAACACAAAAATAATCAATATTTGCACATAACACTAAACGGAACAAGCACATGTCTATTTTGTTCTTAAAACCATTCACCGACTTAGAATTCACAACATCACCAGGCAAGCCTTCCACGCACCGAAAACACGATTCACCAAAAAATTTTGTCTCTGTCTTTTGGCAAATTTCTCCTTTTTCAATTTGAGAGTGTGATCTCTCAACCGCGAATCATTGTTGAAGATGAAAAGTTCCCTCAGATTAGCATAATTATATTCGGCTATACGGAAAGATATGATGAGGTCCCCACGAAGTCTACGTTGGTCAAAAGCCATCAGCTGTGCCATCCTCAGTCTTTCGGGATAGGTTGGACGCACCTCATCAAAAGTCAGCTCTCTGTTGAGTGGTGAATGTTGAGTGGTTCAGCTGGTTGTTAGATGTAGTTGTTTTTGTTCAGAATTATCAGCGATAATGAAAAGGAAATTGTTTCTTGACAATATTTTTGAGATGATCATTTAGTATTTCATATTTCACATGTTCTTATTTCTTTTAACGCGTGATTTTTCAGATGAAACCGATTGAATATTGTTGATCACCTTGATTATTCTGCTTGATAACTCGATTGAAATTGGAGTATTAAACCGCTTAATTACTTGACTCGGTATCTATGAATCGTAATTTACTAGTGCAATTTGTATGTATGTTTTTTATAGTTTTCGTGTAGTACATTAGGCATCTTTAATTTTAGCCCTGATGAAAGAGGAAATTTTTCCGTAACGTCAAGAGTGATATATTAAATTGCCCAAGAACCCATTAATCTTTTTCCTCAGAAAATAATAGAAAAACCTATCCATGACAGATTATCAAACTTCGTAGATGAAAACAAAATGGTGCTGGATCACCCATTTGGATTTCCAAAAAACATTCCACAATAGATCAGCTGGCGAGGTTAACAGATGACATGAAATAAAAACTAAATCTATCCACAAAAACCGGAGCTGTCTTCTTAGCTACAGAAAAAGCCTTCGACAAGTTGTGGCACCAAGGATTGATTTACAAAATGCAGGAACAAGTTTTCACCGAAATTTATTGAATTCATACAGTCCTTTTTGGACAGACGTTTCCTCAAGCTGGTAGAAGTGAGCGCATCGTATCATTCAGTTTCACAGGCTCCAAGGCTCTTTTTCACTGATATTTTACTTTTTTTCGGTTAGTTCTGATTAAAATTAATCCAAATCCACATGAAAAATTAGGTTATATATCCAATCATTTTTTTAATCTCTGTCTTTTTAACAGTACCATACCAGATAGATGGTATAACGCCATCGTGATCCTTATTCACAAGAAGGGAGATAAAGCGGAACTGGAAAACTATCGGCCAATAAGCTTACTCAGTCACCTATATAAACTCTTCACGAGAATTATTACTACACGGCTAGAAAGAAAATTAGATTTTTACCAACCCATGGAACAAGCTGGGTTCCGCAGAGTATTTGGAACCAATGACCATCTTCAGAGCATCAAAACTGTGATCGAGAAATCGAATGAATACAATAGACCACTAGTCATTGCCTTTGTGGATTTCCACAAAGCCTTTGACACCGTTGAGCTGGGTGCAGTATTAGACTCCTTACAAAAATGTCGTGTGGACTATCGTTACACAAAACTAATATATAATATATATAAGAATGCAACCATGATAGTGAGACTTTGTTGGCTGACAACCTACACGATATCAAGAAAATGTTGGAGGATCTTCAGGAGGTATGTGCTCAGGTCGGGCTAAAAATCAATGTACCGAAGACAAAATTTATGACGAATTTGGTACCTAGTTCAAATATAGCCATGGGTGACTGTGAGGTGGAGTTGGTGGATAGGTACACATATCTGGGTCATGAAATACGAATCTCGAGAGATAACCAAACGTGTGAGTTGAAGAGAAGGATTATGCTCTCTTGGGCTACGTATGGTCGACTTGGGGGCGTGTTTGGAAGTAATATTCCCGTTTGTCTCAAGCGAAGGGTTTTCGATCAATGTGTTTTACCGATTATGACTTATGGCGCCGAAACTTTAACTTTGACGGTCGCATCTGCTAGGAAACTAAGAATTGCGCAACGCAGGATGGAAAGATCGATGCTCGGTGTATCACTTCGTGACCACGTTAGAAATGATGAATTACGAGCGAGAACTGGAGTCACGGATGTTATATACCAAGTGGCTAAGCTCAAGTGGAGCTGGGCTGGGCATGTAGCCCGCATGGCAGATGGACGATGGACGAAGAGGCTGCTCGAGTGGAGACCAAGAGCTGACAACAGAAACAAGGGAAGACCTCCCACGCGATGGACGGACGATATTAAGAGGATGACCACAAACTGGATGCAGAGCGCCCAAAATAGAGGACCGTGGGCAGAAATGGGGGAGGCCTATATCCAGCAGTGGATGCAAAGGGCTGATTGATAATGATCCAATCATTTCTAGATTCGAGTTAGAAGTTCCGGCTATCTAATATTTTATTCCAACACTTTTACTTGGATGATGACTAGGACAATTTTAAAAATAATAAAATTTTTCGAATAAAATATTGCTTGTGATTTCTACTTAAACTTAATGTTCTCTGCCACAACTCTAATCCAAATGAATTCGAACCTACTGTCTTGTGATACTACTTGTTTCTCAATCTCTACGGATTCATATTGCAGTCACTGATCTGATCATTTCAATCTGTTCAATCTGTTGTCCAAAATAAGATATTTGAAAAAATATTTTATGGTTTTGCCTCATTGATTCATCAAGACTAATTTATTTTGAATATATTATCAGATGTCACATCTATCCTATATTCTTATGAACAGTCACCCAATAGTTTGGAAATAATGTTGAAATACTTTGTCTTCTCTAACACTTTTCTGAGGTTCACTCATATTCAAACAGTTCAAATATTTCCGTCTATTGAAAAAATTCTGGTGACGCTAAATATACAGGATGACTCAGAATGAATGGATAACCCTGAGACATGCCATATTATTGTTGATCGGTGGTTTGAATAAAATTAATGATTCCCTTGTAGCAATTTGATTTTTGTTGTTAATTAATGATTCCCTTGTAGCAATTTGATTTTTGTTGTTAAATAAGGGTAAACGCGCACATGCGATTTTCTGTCCCGCAATCCTTTACTCGCGTAAATGTAACACATACATTTAAATGGGAATGCACGCACATGCAACTAAATAATTGCCGCGACTGAACAGTCGCATTTTCAAGCCACGCGATTGTTCCAGATCAGAATGAGTCAAACTTGCGACAATTCAATCGCAATTCAGTTGCTGCCAAAGTCCGAACTTCTTTGTGTGAGTGTGAATTCATTTTTTGTGGGGGACTTTACAAGTTCCTATTGTTAATATTATTTGGCTCGTAATAGTAGAGTTACAACGCAAGCGGCTTCTTGTTATTACTGAATGTAGTTGCGATTTATTAGTCGCAAGTGCGCGCATGAAACATTTTCGAATTTCTTTCTTGGCGATTGCGATTATTCAGTCGCGCGACAAGAAATCCCTAGTGCTCGCCTAGGCTTAGGATCTCTGCGAAACTAACAACTTTGAGCCCGGTGGTCCACTGGAATCGTATTCAAGCGGCTTCGCGCTCACGCGAAACAGACGTTTGTAGCTGCTGAAGCACAGGCGGCAGGCGGCAATGAGCTGCAGGGTTCGTCCACTGGCAGCGGCGACGGTTGCGGATGTCTTGCGTTCTATTCAGCGATATAACCGATTGCCCGATATAAAGACCAAAGGTCCTAACGTAATTGGATGCACCCACATTTCAGAGCCTCCAATTCTTTTGGAGAATTCAAACATCTCCACAATCAGTTATTGTAAAAATATCCTCAGCAATTTTTTAATTACTATGGTAAGAAGCAGAGAACATTTCTGAATCACTTTGAGAAACGATTAAACTTCAAAGAGACAACACTTCGAACTCTCAAGCTTTGTAACGTTTCGGAGGATTTGTCAGACTTCCTCTTCAGACAATTTCTCAACATGGGCTTTACGGAATCTTAAGAATTTTTCATTTCTCAATCGACATTTTCCACCCTCGCTACAAAAGTGACACAACTCAACATTCACTTTCTTCGATTTATGCTATGAAATAGATCAGAAAACGAGCCTAGCTAGAATCTTGGAAACCACACCACATCAGTGGGTCCTCCATATATCATATAGATACCTACATATCAAAATTGGTGTCTATTCCATGTTTCCAAGTAATTAGAAAATATTTAGCATTTTAATATTTGCGACTTTTGATTTTGGGTTGTGCCACTTCAGTAGAGAGGGTGGTATTTGTTAATACATGATGACCATAAATTAATATTAATAACTATGATGATGACATTGCTACTTCATTTCAAAATTCCCTAAAATCAGTTCCATTTTCAACAAATCATCCCAAATACGATTCACACCCACCGAACAGATTATCAGTTTCACCCAACGATATCCAAGCCGACTTGTTGATTTTTCCTTAATAACTGTCAGGTTCCATCATTAAGGTGCGTACAGACATGCTCCGAATGGCGTACCGCACCACGTCGCGTACATCGACGCGATCAACAAAAGATCGCCAATATCTACACCTTGATCGCGTCGAGGTGCAATACACTGTTGCACCCCGCCGTCCACATTTAGGTACGCGACGTGGTGCGGTACGCCATTCGGAGCATGTCTGTACGCACCTCTATATTTTTCGTGTTATTCCAATCCATGATGTGATCGCCGGTATTGGAAGTCACATGATTGCGATCTACCAACATCTCTTTTTTTTATGTTATTCTAATTTTCTAATTTCGAAGGGTCTTGATGTTTCTCCTGTATAAGTGTTGTAATGAAGCTCGGTTTCTTATTTAATTAAGTAACCGATTTTCATTTAAAGATATTTCATAAATTTTCTGGTTCCGGAATTATTTCCGAATGTGTGGAAGAAGGCCGTTTATTCCTGTTAATGTTTATTTCATTTTTTCTACATATTAGAAAAACATCCGGTAGTAGAAGATCGGTCCTGAGAACGGCATTTTTTTCACATATGGTCTAGTTTGAAAACGCATTATTGGAGTCGAAAATTCCAGAAATTTTCGACGACGCAAGTACAAAACGCTTCCCCTCCCCCGAGGTTATAAAAGACGGGGTTCTCTTCAGCCAGAATTAATTGCGTGAAATTCCGTTTTGAATCGCGTATTAATTACGTTTAGATGATAGATGTTTAGATTCCGAGTTTTTGAGTTGAGATTAAATTAATTGCGTTTAATTCCGTTTTGAATTGTGTTTAGATTCCGATTTGAATTCCTAGCTTTTTCTTTGAGATTCCGAGTTTTCTTTGAGTTGAGATTGATTCTTACTTTGAATTTTCGAAGTACCGTAAGTAAACCAAAGAGACCGATATTTGACTGGCCCGGTTGTGTAAAACCGCATATCGCCGTTCTCTCGTTAACCACCACGAGTAGACGGACGAATTTTACTTACCTTCAAAAAGGAGGCGAAACATTTGAACCGACGAACACTAAGTTCTGACCGTTCAACTTGGCCATTCAGATTCTGGGATCAATAAGTACATATTAATTCTGGCTAGTTCTGATCGGGAAAACGTTTTCAACCGTGTAAGGTGCTCACAATCAGACCTGTTGTATCACTTGTATTTATATTAGATACTTTGTTCTTACTTTCTTTTATCTGTGTCATAAACTCTTAAAATTACTGGTTTTATACTTCACCTTTCTCCCGGCATTTCCCGATTAGGAAAGTCATAGTTTTCCCCTTCTGGGAAAACAGAAATATATTAACAGAGGCTTTACTCTTGACTAGCAAATTATCGCTAACATCCTAGATAAACTCGAATCCTGTCTTCGACTAGAGACTACCCAGGTAGGTTTGCTATTTTTCCCTATTTAGCCGTTTCAGTACCAAAAATAGCTGGCGCCCAAGCAACCCCGTTTTCCGAGAGAAACTCAACAGAAAATTTGGTGGCCAGACATAATTAGAAGGATTGATAAATGGCGGCGGCACCGTCATACAAAATGGCGAACAGACCGTTACAAAATGGCACCTCTGAGCAGGGACTTTCAGAGTGAGTTTCTTTTTTGATTATTTTCTACACTACACCTGAACTTTTGGAAACCGCAAGAAATAAAGTGATTACAGTTGTTTTGCCGGTGAAATTCTACTGACTATTGTGAATTGTGCATTTTTTTTGTTCTTTGATTTGACATTCATAACCATTTTCTTTAGTGCTTGCGTTTTCTGGTATAAGGAAGTGAAAACCTGAGTGAAATAAACTTGAATATCTGTGTTTTATTACCTTTTTATCATCTCATGAACTGTTTGAATATTTTGATTATTGTTGAACTGATATAGTGAATTGAAAATCTATTGAAACATATTTTCAGAAAGTTTTCAGTTTCAGGGTAATTGTTGAATAAGGCAATTTATTTTACAGTTGTCAAGCCATACCTTATTAGTTTTGAATTTCAGAATATTATTTTTGTGTTTAAACGTTAACTGAGCTGACATTCCAAAATTGCCCTGCAACCTCTGAGAATTTTCCAATTTCAAGAACTTTATTACTGTTTTCTGATTAAATATTTCTTTCACAACCGAAGTTATTTGATAATTTTTTAAAATTTCAAATTTTTTATTGAACCGTTATCATAATCCAAATTTATATTGTGATTGGCCTGTGTTTTCTGATACTGTTTGAACTTCAGGAAATTAATTGATCCGTTAACCGTTCTGAGTTGTTAGATATTTCAGTTTTCTTATATTTTCAATATTTCCTGGAATTCTCAGATCACTTGACACTGGTCAGACTGATAAAACATTTTCCTTTTGAATTCTGGTTTCTCCTTTTATTTAATAAACAGTATTTGAGAACTTTAAACTTTCGGCAAGAAATAGTTATTTGTGTGAGAATTTATTGAACATTGGTAGTAGCACAACTGGACACCGAATTGGTTTTAGAGACATATTGTGCGTGTGATAGGCTAATTATCGGAGTGCGGATTATACCGGGATATAGATAATTACAGGGAATTAAATATGGATGTATATCGATTACTCAGCGACGAGCTGACATATGAGTTGAACCTGCGGGGCCAACCAATTCCCAGCACAGTCATGGCAAAGCGGAGTCTGCTACGTCAGGTCCTTCAATCCGAAGTACCAGTTCAACCACCGATTATCGATAACCCAACACTGGAAATGGAAACATGTAAGAATAAACTTACCGACTTGGTAGAATCCATTCAGAACTTCAACTACAGTAACGCGGTCAACGAATTTCCACGGATTTTCACGAGGTTAAGACACATACAAGGGAGGTTAAGCTTTATTAACACGGAAGATGAAACACAGATACAAACGGTGGAACAAATGAAGAAGACAACGATCAGAGCCTTGGAGGCTCTGGAAGAGCTCCGTACTGCCAGCGATCAGGTAGTGCAAACGGAAGCTGATCCCCAGAGTGGATCCCTCTTGGATACCGAAGTTCCGCATTCTCCTGGAATGTCTCCGATTCAACCACAGTCAGGAACCAGAGTGGAATCGTCACTGATCGACCTTGGAGATGGAATCAATCCTCCACCGGTAGTCCAGGTTCCCCGTCCAGCGACACCTGAAAGAAATGTTGTATTAGAAAGAGTTTTAGATGAAACAAAGCAAACATGTAAGGGATTATTACAACAACTACCCACTGTTCCTGTTACGCAATTTCAACAACCGAAAATGAGATCTGAGGAGGATACACCGAGACGTTGGACAGGCTCTGTCAGGAGGGTATCTTTCCCTGACCTACAAATACCGATGGGTAACCTTCACCGACCTGTGAACCAGACATTTATTCAACCGGAATATGAAGTCCGAACACCCCCAGCACCAGCAATACCGGTGTATAAATGGACAGTGTCATTTGATGGCACGAGCAGCGTGACAAATTTTATAGAGGAAGTGGAAAGACTAGCTGAGTCACGTAAGACCCCCTTGGAACAAGTATTTGAGTCAGTATACGAACTACTCAAGAGCGACGCTAGAGATTGGTTCATTCCCAGACGAGGTTCGTTTACGAATTGGGAAGACTTCAAAACACAACTGAAAGAGGCTTTCTTACCTGTGAACTATGAGGAAACTCTGCTGGAAGAGATAAAGCGACGAACACAAGGCCCGAACGAGAAACTTCTATTATATGTCACTCGCATGCAGAATTTGTTCCAGAAATTAACCGAAAACAGACCGTCTGAAGAGGAACAAATACGTCTAATAAGAAAAAGGTTATTACCATCTTTGCAGCAAGCCTTGGCCTTCCAGGAAACTCGCACGTATGACGAACTTCTGCGAAAAGGAAAAGTATTTGAATTAGTACAATGGCAGATGAATCAATATACTGGACCACCCTCCAAACCAGGCTTAATCGATGAACCTCATCTGACCTACAGTTCACGCACTACAAGCCGATACCAAGCAAGCTTCCCAATACATGTCGATAATCAGAATCAGGAATGGAGAACCCGATCAATTTCTCCACAACCGAGATCAATCCAAACCGAGCAAATTCAACAAACTTCCCAGAGTCGAAACAACGATCGTCACCGACCATCAACTCAGGAAAGACAAACCGAACCGAATGAAAATCAAACCGAAGAACGACCGAGAAGGAGAGTTTCCTTTCAGACCCAGTGTTTCCGATGTGGTAGATATGGCCACATGCGTCGAGAATGCCGAGGAAAGGCAAGACTGTTTTGTTCCAGATGCCAGAGGGAAGGAATATTGTCAAGGGACTGCCCATGTTCGGAAAACTATAGGTCTTCGGAAGCCCTGACTCCGTTGGCACTGACGATCATCAACGACAACCGCCCTTTAGTAGAGATCTACGTAGCTGGTGAGCCATTCAGAGCTCTAGTAGATACAGGAGCAACAAGGAGCTTCTGCAGCCAAGCAGTGGCAGATCTATTCGAGGAACGAGGAGTTCCAGGAGAACCAGTAGATCATGGAGTAGTTATGATTGCCAATGGCACCACAACCATCACGCCAAAACGTTATACGGCCCTCGTAAGAATAGAAGATTATACACTAGCTGATGTAAGATTTCTGCTGATTCCTGAATTACCGGTAGATATTATATTAGGAATGGATGTTCTTTCGACTTACAAATTTTCAGTTAACCTCAACACCGCAGAATGTTACCTGGAGGGAAGATTGATTTCAAGACCGAGACCAGTCAAAGAACAGGTTCTGGAAGCTCACACCACCGAAAAACAACTGTCAGAACTGACCCCAGAACAGCAGAAGAAACTTGATACTTTTCTCGCCAGAGAATTGGAAGGATTCAAAACACTACATGGTACTACTGATTTGATTGAGCATAAAATCAAATTGAAACCTGGTACTGAACCTATCAAACAGAGATACCGGCCCCAGAACCCAAAAATGCAAGAAATCTTCAACGAAGAAGTGGATCACATGTTAGAGGAAGGAGTTATCGAACCCTCTAAATCACCGTGGAGTTCACCTGTGGTACTGGTCAGGAAAAAGAATGGTAAATATCGTTTTTGCATAGATTTTCGAGCTGTCAACCAAGTATCGGAGAAAGATGCCTACCCCCTACCTTACATTTCTGGAATACTGGACAAACTGCGAAGAGCCAGGTACATTTCGACCATCGACCTGAAGCAAGGATACTGGCAGATACCATTGGAGAAATCGAGCCGACCGATCACTGCTTTTACGGTCCCCGGAAGAGGACTGTTCCAGTTTACCGTGATGCCCTTTGGTCTGCATGCCAGCCCCGCAACGTTCCAACGATTTTTGGATACAGTAATTGGCCCAGAAATGGAACCAAAAGCTTTTGCCTACCTCGACGATATAGTAGTACTGGGAGAAACGTTTGACGAACATCTTGACAACTTGAGAGAGGTATTTCGTAGATTGAAAGAAGCCAACCTTCGTCTGAACCCAGAAAAATGCGAATTTGTAAGGAAATCTTTAAAATACCTGGGACATGTCGTTACGTCCAAAGGCATCTGTACTGATCCAGACAAAGTTGCTTCGATAGTGTCATTTCCTGCACCACGAACCATCCGGGAGTTACGCCGATTTCTAGGAGTTGCAAGCTGGTATCGCCGCTTCATTGAAAACTTCTCAGACGTAACATCGCCATTAAATCAGTTGCTGAAAAAGAAACATCGGTTTAGATGGGGAGAAGATCAACAAAAGGCATTTGAATTGCTGAAAAAGAAGCTAACCGAATCCCCAATATTGGCCTGTCCCGATTTCACGAAACCATTTGTGGTACAGACAGACGCCAGCGACATAGGACTAGGTGGAGCCCTGACACAGGTGATAGATGGAGAAGAGAGAGTAATTGCCTACGTTAGTCGTACCTTAAACCCGGCAGAGAAGAATTACTCTGTCTCCGAGAAAGAATGCCTGGCAATAGTATTCTCGATAGAGAAATTGCGACCGTACCTGGAAGGATTCCATTTCACAGTGATTTCGGATCACATGAGTTTAAAATGGTTAAATTCCATCAAATCACCGTCTGGAAGAATTGCACGATGGGCCGTTTTCCTGCAACAATTCGACTTTGAAGTACAATACCGAAGAGGATCTATGAACAAGCTTGCAGACAGTCTATCTCGCAACCCATTGCCATCTGTAAGTTCTGTGTGTCTAACAGAAGTGGAAACCCCATGTAAATGGTATACTAAAAAGCTACAGGAAGTACAGAAGGATCCTGAGAACTTCCCGGATTACTCCATAATGGAGGGGAAACTGTATAGACACTTCTGGGATTATTCTGATTTCACCGAAGATGGAGATGGCACACCATGGAAGATGTGTGTACCCAGCGACCAACGACCGGCTGTCCTGAAAGAGAACCATGATTCTGAATTAGCAGGTCATCTTGGAATTGCAAAAACTATCTCTCGAATAGCTAGAAATTACTACTGGCCAGGAATGTTTAGAGAAGTCGCGAAGTATGTGAGGAACTGTACGTTGTGTCAACGCTACAAGCCACAACAACAAAAACCTGCCGGAAAAATGCAACCGCATAGAATAGTAGAAGCACCGTTTAGAGAAGTATCAACCGACATAATTGGACCATTGCCACGATCAAAGAAGGGAAATTCCTATATCGTTGTAATGCAGGACCGGTTCACCAAATGGGTTGAATGTCGCGCACTTAGGAGAGCCACCGCGAAGACAGTGTATTCTGCCCTATATGAACAGGTTATATTGAGATACGGCTGTCCAAAAGTAGTTATTTCAGACAACGGAGTGCAGTATGACAGCAGGTTGTTCAGAAACAGCCTCCAGGAATTGGGTATAGCACATAGATTTACCCCACCGTACTCGCCCCAGTGTAATGCTGTTGAAAGGGCCAACCGAACGTTAAAGACCATGATAGCGCAATTCTGTGAATCGGATCAGAGGGAATGGGATGACAAGTTATTAGAGTTAACCTTTGCCTTAAATACCGGAAAACAAGAATCGACCGGATTCACCCCAGCATTCCTGAACTACGGCAGGGAACTAACAATCCCCAGGGCGATTTATTCAGAAAACTCCCACGGTGAAGGAGTAGAAGAGGTGAATGGTAACACCTCAGAAGACCGAGTTAATCTTAATTACAGGACTCACCAGGTTCAGCGCCTACAGGAGACGTATGAATTCGTCCGGACCAGATTACAGCACGCATTCAATCAGCAGGCAAGACACTACAACTTACGTAGGCGAGAAATTCGATTTTTTGAAGGTGATCGAGTACTACGACGGGACCGTCCATTGTCATCTGCTGTTGATGGATTTGCAGCCAAATTGGCACCGAAGTTCACTGGTCCATACACCGTGGTGAAAGTAGTGTCTCCGGTCGTTTATGACCTGAAAGATGAGAATGGTAAGAGATGGTCGAACATTCACGTCAAGGATTTGAAACCCTTCCACGCCGGAAACCAAACTGGGCCCAGGCCCTAAGTACCGTCATAATGGAAAACCACCGATGAAACAGAGGGGACACCGGTTCAGGTGAAACGTATACTATCTAACCACTTAACATTTCTAACCTGAATAACGGAAGAAAAAAAAAGGGGGGATCGTCCCACCTCTAACAAAAATAACATTATACTAAGTTTTGGAAATGCTAATTACCTTGATTTTCACAGAAGTGGCCAAAATGGAGAAATATAGAGTAGACTTTGTACGCATAGGGGACCGAGTGGTGACTTTTAACGTCCCCCTGGAGGACGGTGTACCGGAGAGAGCCCCTCCTGCAGGGAGCATGACGCCGGCACGGAGACCACCCCCGACCACGGCAACGCCGGGAAAGAGGACTACCTCGCCCCCACGGACAAGAACGGTAGGCACAATGGGAAACCACGTTTACCTGGATGTCGGTCCAGGTGAGTGCTGGAGGTGTGGACACGGATTCCACGCAAGGTCCGCATGCACGGGGAAACCCATCAAATTCTGCGGCCATTGTGGCAGGATTGGGACCCTGACCACGGACTGTCGGTGCCAGTTCCAACATTGAGAGGTGAAGCCTCACCTACTACCGGCCCCCACCGAGAACTAAGAATGCCCGCCCATCTGGGCAAGGTCGGATTCAACCAACTCGTCAACACCGAATTCCAAACTGAGAATTCGAAGGCCAGGCCACTTAGTCATCTGTAAAACGAACGGATCAACGAATGAGAGACCGGTACCGGACAAAATCAAGTAAAAATCACTAATAATCCTCATTAACTGCCCCACCTTTTACGGATCTAATCTGACTAACCGTATCAGCCTATAACTTCTACTCTGTGTCAGAGTTCCAACAGTCAATTCATTCAGATTTATCTTACTGGAGCATGACGCACTGTACCTGAAGATAAGTGCTACCCAATCGGTTTTATTACTAATATCTAACCCGTAACCTCTCATTCACATGCTGTTCTGATTGAGTGCACTTAGATTTTGGTACGGGTTGAACTAACTGAACTAACCACAGAGAAATCTAATACTGTAGTCCATTAACTGTAACATTGAAGGGACAGAGACATGTCTGGGTACTGGAACACAGTTCCATTGCTACATTTCAATCTTAAGAAAACTCAGAAACCGTCCGTAGACATGTCTGTGTATCCTTAACTCAAATCTAACACCTTTGTCACACTAAGAGAAGTCAGAAATCATGTATAACAGGAATAATTGAGATTCAACCTTAAAGAACGTTATTCAATGGCTGGATCAATTTGGGTCCAGAGAGAAAAAGAAAAGAGAGACTTTTTGAATTATATAAAGTGGTCTTTTTCCTAATAACTTCAATGTTGGCTGTTTTCATATAAAAGAACATTTTATATACTCTGAACTTTCATTCAAGTAATTTCCGGTTAATTTATGTAGAGAAAAATTTTGAATTATATTGAGTCACTGTTTTCAAGAGAAATTTGTGTATTGTGTATTTTCATTGAGACGTTTCACAGTAAATTCATTGATGGTAATCTTTTGAATCGTAAACTGTTATCTTTCATGAAATAATTTTGCTATTGTCTGGTTTGCTTTGAATTATATTCCGTAAATGTTCATTGAATTATTTTCATTTCATTATTGGCTATTTCATATGAGAACTTTAATTACCTTCTGTACTGTATGTAAACTCTCATCAATGCTATTTCCATTTCTATCTGTCATTAGATAACTGAAACCTCCACCGAATGATTTCACCGATGGATGTCATGGTATGGAACTATCTCCCACTGGTTGAACTGCCTCCCCTGGTAAACTCTCGTTGACTCATCTCACGCCCTGTAAATGGAATCATATCAAAGCTACCCTGGTTGTCAAAGATATGCTGCCTGTAAACATCTGGATCAAGCAAAGTATACCTGGTCAAGTTCGAAGTTATGCTTCAGTGTTAACTACCTCTCTACGACGAAATGAACTGTACTTGACAAATAATTTGTATGTTTAAGCTACCACTCCGAAGCTGAAGATGATAGGGGGACAAATGCAACCCATCTGCAAGAAATCTCGTCCATGGTCTGGGACAATTTTTCCAACTGGAGCCCCTCTACAACCATCAGTCAAAGAGGTGCCCTGTGCCATACTGCTTCGTCCAACCACCTGAAAACCGAGAAGTTGAAACTACGTCGACATTTCTGGACCGAACTCACCATGAGAATTGCATTGTCGATCACCGATCACCGTTGGGGCCCTTTTTCCTGGTTCCACCTGCGTTGTCGCTTCGCACACAGTTTTCCGAGAGAAAATTCCACCACCCACGAAATGACCCATTCAAGGCACGAGTCACGAGAGGTTAAGAAGGCCATAGAACACCACCCAAACACAGTACGCCACATCGTTGCGTTCCAGCAGTACCGAGTTATCTCTGCGTTCGAGTCAACCTAGAAGCGCCACCTGACGGCTACCACTGGGAGCATCCGGAATAAAATTATTTGTAAGTCTGATTGTGAGCTTTCGAACCGAACTTGATAGGACGCAAAAGAAAAGGGCTTTGTCAGCCTTTTCTTTTACCGACGAGGAGGGGATGTAATGAAGCTCGGTTTCTTATTTAATTAAGTAACCGATTTTCATTTAAAGATATTTCATAAATTTTCTGGTTCCGGAATTATTTCCGAATGTGTGGAAGAAGGCCGTTTATTCCTGTTAATGTTTATTTCATTTTTTCTACATATTAGAAAAACATCCGGTAGTAGAAGATCGGTCCTGAGAACGGCATTTTTTTCACATATGGTCTAGTTTGAAAACGCATTATTGGAGTCGAAAATTCCAGAAATTTTCGACGACGCAAGTACAAAACGCTTCCCCTCCCCCGAGGTTATAAAAGACGGGGTTCTCTTCAGCCAGAATTAATTGCGTGAAATTCCGTTTTGAATCGCGTATTAATTACGTTTAGATGATAGATGTTTAGATTCCGAGTTTTTGAGTTGAGATTAAATTAATTGCGTTTAATTCCGTTTTGAATTGTGTTTAGATTCCGATTTGAATTCCTAGCTTTTTCTTTGAGATTCCGAGTTTTCTTTGAGTTGAGATTGATTCTTACTTTGAATTTTCGAAGTACCGTAAGTAAACCAAAGAGACCGATATTTGACTGGCCCGGTTGTGTAAAACCGCATATCGCCGTTCTCTCGTTAACCACCACGAGTAGACGGACGAATTTTACTTACCTTCAAAAAGGAGGCGAAACATTTGAACCGACGAACACTAAGTTCTGACCGTTCAACTTGGCCATTCAGATTCTGGGATCAATAAGTACATATTAATTCTGGCTAGTTCTGATCGGGAAAACGTTTTCAACCGTGTAAGGTGCTCACAATCAGACCTGTTGTATCACTTGTATTTATATTAGATACTTTGTTCTTACTTTCTTTTATCTGTGTCATAAACTCTTAAAATTACTGGTTTTATACTTCACCTTTCTCCCGGCATTTCCCGATTAGGAAAGTCATAGTTTTCCCCTTCTGGGAAAACAGAAATATATTAACAGAGGCTTTACTCTTGACTAGCAAATTATCGCTAACATCCTAGATAAACTCGAATCCTGTCTTCGACTAGAGACTACCCAGGTAGGTTTGCTATTTTTCCCTATTTAGCCGTTTCAGTACCAAAAATAGCTGGCGCCCAAGCAACCCGTTTTCCGAGAGAAACTCAACAGAAAATTTGGTGGCCAGACATAATTAGAAGGATTGATAAATGGCGGCGGCACCGTCATACAAAATGGCGAACAGACCGTTACAGTGTTTCCACAAATAGAGGGAATATTGTAAATACAATTTTTTTATCATCGTTTCTTATTCAAAGATTTGGTTTTTGTAAGTACAGATCTTGAATGATTTCGTGTTTTTAAAACGGTTCTCATATTGAATTTAGAACCAATTCTTTGTCCATGAACAGGAGGAATCAAATTCAATGAAATTGTTTATTCTTGACGGTTTCTTCTTGGTACCTGATTATTATCATAATCTCTAAATTTGAAATGGTTTTTTTAATGAAAATCGTGGGATATTGATTATCCTCAAGAATATTTTCAACGTGATTAATTTCATTGTTTCTTATTTCATTTGTAGGTAAATGAAATCAAATGAGCCCCACCCTTAAGTGTTTTTATAATACATGTTTTAAGACTCATTTGTCTAATCAGAATATACATTTAGATATCAATTGTTGTGTTTTTTTTTCTGAACACACTTGATTCTTCTTTGGCATGTTGTCAAATCACGAAAACATCATCGACATAACGTCATGAAGTCTTTAGGCATTGCACCATAGACTTTTCATCACACATAATTCGATATCAAGATTTCCTTTAATTTCATTCATCATTTGATAGACAAGTGTGTTCAGAAAAATAACACACACAAATCGATATCAAATGAGTGTTAAAACTGCTTTATGATAAGGATCATTTATTCATCTACAACTGAAAAAAGAAATGATGAAATTAATTTCATTAAAGATATTCTTGAGGAGGATCCATATCCAACGAATTTCATACGGATTTCTCTACGCGCAAAAGATTACACTTCGTAAATAGAGTAAGCGCGTAGCGTACACGCGCTGCAGATCCCATTTCAGGCGGATCGAGCGGCCAAGCTCGTAGCCGCTCGTATACGCCCGCTCGAAGTCGCCTGTAGTGGACTCAGCTGCATTGAAATACATTGCTTGGGATTTGTAGCAACTTGCCGCACGATTACGCCCATTTGACGATGCTCGAAAACGCTTCCAGTGGAAGACCGGGCTGAATATCTATATGACCCGGTTACAAATATATCGGACGTGGAATGTAAGTCGACCTCGAAATTATGGTAAACTAGCTGACCCGGCAGACTTCGTACTGCCCCAATCGTTTAAAAAAAGCAACTTTAATATTACAATAAACTATTATGGTATAATACCTTGAAAGTGGATTGTACGCCAAACGATGTCGTCTTGAAGCTGTTATATTCTTGAATGTTGGCATAGAAGTGTTTAGATCATTTCCTATCCCAGAAACTAAAGAGCGTAAGGGATCTGGTGGTGGAACCAATTGTGGCAATTGGCAATTAGATAAGCTAGCTGACCCGGCGAACTTTGTCTCGTCTTAGAGATGAATAAAGTTGTATTAACCATTGCTTTTCATTTAAAAAGGAAATATATTGGGTGAAATGCATATTCATATTCATATTCATATTCACATTCTGTACAAAAGTACAGAATATACAAAAAATTTAATTGCATTGCAATAGGTATTTTACTCAATAGCTATTTCAGTTAATATTGGTCGTACAAAAACGGTTGAATGGGCAAATTTGAAGTATTTTTATGGGCATTCAGAATTCAGTACTAAAAAATTCATAAAGGCATCGAAAACCTGAAAATTTTCTGTGAACTATTGTTATTTAAATAGTACACCCTGTATTTTATTTTTCTAATCGGTAGAGTTCTGTCTTCTGATTTCAAATATATATACTTTATTGAGGTTGATTTCGGCAGTTTTTGAAAAATATAGATAGTTTCTTCTAAATCTATGGCAGCTGTGGAATGCCACACGATTACGATGCGATTTTATTTATATCAAAGGAAACGTGGATAAAAAAACTGATTATTATTTTATTTATATATTAACTAAAAGTTGAATTGAGTGTTCGAATGATCCTCATACAGGGTGTCCGGGGAATAACTGTACATACTCTTACCAGAGGTAGAGTTGGACTAGGTGATTACTGATTGACTACAAAAAATTAATTTCTAGATTTCCCTAGAAAGCTACAGGGTGATTTTCCAACTTCATGGAAATACTTAGACCAGCATAAAATCCAATCTTTTCGATGGATATTATTGAAACTTTGGAGGTTATTGGCACATGCTAAGGTCGAGTCAGAAAGATATCAATCATTTCATTATTCCAGGGCCGGACTCATTAATCTTCATTTAAACTGTTCAGGGTAAAACAAACACTTAATATTTTGAATTACAAATAATTGATTCGCTCTTTAGAGAGAAGCTCAATTATGCTTCAATTTGTGATATCGTTTTAAGTTGTCACATCAACAATTATTTTTTTATGACATTTTGAATTTGGATAAAGTTCGAGAAATTGAATTTATTTACCTGAACAGGGCTTAGTCATTTTGTGGAGGTCGAAAATAAATAATAAATTTTCTTTAAAAAGTTACTGAAGGTGAGGAAGATTAAAATAATTTGTTTATATACTGGGTGGCCACCCCAGACGCGGATCGCATTGCTATGGAGTAAATGACTGTAGTGTAGAGGGTATACATTAACATATTTCAAAATCATTCGTATGTATACCGGGTGTTCGACAACAAAGATATAGACCAAAGTGACACTTCTTCCAATGTAAAAACCTCTAACTGAATTAGTAAATCGGGGAGTATCTCCAGATTTCAACTCGCTAGATTATTTTTCATAGGGAAAATTGAAGGATATGGTAAATTTTGAAGAAATCCAGTCAGGAGAACAGCTGATGAACAGAATTATCAACTGCTGCGATATTTTAAGAAATAATGACGATATGATTCGCAAGGCTGTATCCAATTTGAACATTCGGCAAAAGAAATGTATACAAGCTAATGGTTTTCATTCCGAACCACTTCTGAAAGAACGTTGACTCAGCAATTCATTCGTTCCTATTTTCATTTTTATTAGGTACGCTTTACTGTATTTGAGTTTCTTTCATATTTCATTGTTTCGTAATGGAATGTGCTCATTAAAGCTCTGAACTTTTTTGAGAATTTTATACTAATACTTTCGCATTTTATATTCAAACATGAGATTTTCAGTTCTTTTCATGATGAAAATTTGAATTTTTCGCACTTTATCCTAATTCAAGAATTCATAAAAAAATAATTGTCGATGTGACAACTTTGAGGGATATCACAAATTGAAGCCTAATTTAGCTTCTTTCTGAAAAGCGAATCAATTATTTGTAATTCGAAATACAAAGTGTTTGTTTTACCCTAAACAGTTTAAATGAAGATTAATGAGTCCGACCCTGGAATAATGAAATAATTGATATCTTTCTGACTCGACTTTAGCGTGTGCCAATAACCTCCCAAATTTCAATAATATCCGTCGATAAGTTTCGATTTTATGATGGTCTAAGTATTTCCATGAATTTGGAAAATCACCCTGTAGCTTTCTAGGGAAATCCAGAAATTAATTTTTTATAGTCAATCAGTAATCACCTGGTCCAACTCTGTCTCTGGTAAGACCATGTACAGTTATTCCTCGGACACCCTGTATACGTCTATCCACAGTCGATATCTTTTGATTAATTTTTTAAGGGTTTTCCTTACCATTTATGTAATATATTGATGCCCACTTGCACCGTTTTCTGGTTAAGGCACCCTTAACTAAGGCGCCCTTAAATTTTGAGTCATGCTTTTCCCCGCCTTAACGCATCAGATCTTGCACCGCATATCTAATAGAAACGACTTCGTTAAGCACGCGCTAAGCAATGCCAAATCTGGCAACACTGTATAAATCAGTGAATTTGTTTGTTTTGGCATAGAAATGCGACATGACCATATGGTTTTGTGTCGGCACTGAGCACAGCGAAGTAAGAAGAACACTTGAATTCATAGACGAACAAGATGATTTGTCTACACATTTTCATTTTCAGTATTTTGATTCACAGAACGACATATACTTTGGGCCGCTGAAAAACTGGCATAGTACAACCAATGTTTTTTTCTTTTATTTGAAGCAAATGATTTGATTTGATTTCAACAATTCTTTATTCGTAACTTGCATGACATAATTCTGCACCTGTGGAATATCATCGAAGTAATACTTTTCATATTCACAAGATTAAATAGTATACCTGCAGAATTAATAGTTGCATGGGTACAATCAATTGCTCCAATACCACGGGGAAAGCCAGCAATTTGGTAAAATTGGATAAGGAAGGAACGTAATTCTGCTTCTGTCTGAGGCATTTTTATGAATACTGAAACTCGAACAACTATTCTTGATACTGTAGATTGGTGGATTTTCATCAAATCGGCTACAGCCAATAAATGTCCTGCTGATGCGTAGAGTCGGAGGCACGTAAGGAGTTGACTCATCGGTAAAACACTCTGATTCCTACAATCGAGGCTTAAACTCCCTTCTTTGAGGTTTGACATCATCATACATAAGATATAATAAGATATGTACTTACATATCACTTGGAAATTCTGAATCATCCTCAATTAATCTCAGCAGTTGCAGAGTAGTTTTTCTTGGTCAAACGAAATCTCCGAAAAAATGCGAATTCGTCCATATCATGGTAGTGATCGGCCCTATTAAATTCTAGACTTCTAGGAAAACCATAGTCAATGATATCTAATATGTCGAAATCATCCTTATATAGATCATCAATTTCATTTAATGAAAATCTATCCATAATAATTATTAAATTCACGCAATCAAAAACAACACGTCAAAACTGAAGTTCGTTTTTGACGTTTGAATATTTGAGACGGGGTAAAGTCTTGTTTAAGCCATAAACATTCGCGGCTCAAAATAGTCATAACTTATGTGGCACTTAAACTGCGGTGCAAGAGAATCGGCGTCTCAAACCTGACTTAAAATTTGAGTTGGACGTAAGTCAGACATATATTTGACGGTGCAAGTGGGCATGAGACTTTCAATTATTCCTTCCTCCATTCTGAAATTATTCTCTCGAATATTTTGCGGAGGGGCCATAGGCCATATACACTTCTTATTTCAGATATCCCCATAAAAAGTGTCCAAGGAGATTAAGTAGGGACTGTCAGGAGGCCAAAGAATAGAACTTCGATATAAAGAAATCACTTATTCTAGAGTGGCCTTACACAGCTGCCTTAGATTAAGACGAATAAATCTATATGTTCCAAACACTGCCGAAATTAACCTAAATAAAGTATATATATTTCAAATCAGAAGAAAGAGCTCTACCGTTAGAAAAATTAAATACAGGGTGTACCATTTAAAAAACAATAGTTCACAACAAATTTTCAGGTTTTCGATTGCTAATTGTTCATTTTCAATCGGAACGTATAGGCAACGCAAAATACACAGTAACTGTTCACATTGCCGATAATAGTAAAATGGAGATTTGTTCAAAACATTTCATCATGAAATTTTCCGTATTGTTCGGAAGATAGGTGTAATAACACATGGACTCAGATGGGTCAATATTATTAGAAAATGTAGTTCACCGAATTAATATCGCTATTAACCGTAGCGACACCTACTGGCGTTATTCGTAAGAAAGAAAACTATTTCCAATTTTTTTTCCTTTTCATCAAATTTTTCAGGGTTTTATGGTATTTTACGTTAACCCCGCCGTAGATGAATCCGACAAAAAATTTTTTGTAACAAACAGTTCATCCAATCTTGAGTTATAAATGGTGTGACCAACAATATGGCTGACTTAGTTTTATATATTAAGATCTTCAATATATAGCTCTCCTAAGGAAGGTTGCTGTGTCGATTTAAAAAAAAATTCGCCTATATTAGACATTTCCGGATTGTTTGTTGCTGATTAAAAACAATTTGTTCTAGTATTTCAAAGTGGAAACTTGGGGTTGTTTATGTGCACCAGTTTCTATGAGCACTAACTTTACCAAGTCAAAAATGTCGATTTTCGATCCAGAATTCATATTGAAAGATTAGATTGGACTCATTGATGAAAAGTTCTTTGTCGAATTTGAATCAGAACGGCTGTAAGTTTTGAAATATCAAGTGTAGGTACATTTGATATTCTTCCTCTTCCTACTTCTACATTGAAAATTTCCTAGTATCATTTTGATCATTCATCTGGACAAACTGTTGCTCCATTTCTTCATATCTCTCGATATTCTCACTATTCAACAATTGAACATTCGGCCTTTATAATGATGATTCCATTCTATTTTGCTTCAGCTGCATGAAAAAGAATTGGTCTTATTTTAGTTTGATCGATTCCGAGCATTCTGGTGTTCGTTTCTTTTTGAACATATCTGTTTCGGAAAATGTTCGGAAATATTCAAGTCGTTCCATTGAGAAAATGATTTTACTTCTTGTTCTTAGCCTTCTAATCAGGGCCGGCAAACCGGGCAGTCTGCCGGGGCGGCAAATTCTAGGGGCGGCAAAATCAGTTTCGTCATACTAGATTTTTTTTCCTTCGAAAACGAAAACCCGCCTGTTATTGAAAGTGAAAGCAAAAACACGATCAAACTCAGGGGCGGCTTTTTGAGCCTAGTCAACCAAATATATCACACGTGTTTACAAATAAACACAGATAAAAATACAATTAAACCAATGCAAGAGTAATACCGGCAGAACGAAAATGATCGAAGATGCAACATTTTACTCCTAAATACGCCTCAGCACCTCTCATCCTAGTTATACTCGCTTGTTTACGAGTTTATTATTAAGACGGTCGGTCCCTTTGATTAACATCTGGGACTGTAAAGTTTTTGGGAGGATAATTCACTAATGATTCTTAATTTCAGTTTGCCAATCGGAAATCTAAATTTTGATATTCGGGAGGGGTTTATAATACTCGAGAGATAAGGGTATCAAATCGTTAGTCCTCAGTGTCGTGGGTCGTCACAATATTCAATATTTTTGCTAACCTATATAGTGCTACATAATAGAAATCTTTTATCTATCTTCGGAGTTGTGATTTTCGAACTGAATTACCCTACAAAATTGAAGGTGAGTTTTATAATTCGGTATTTTTTTACCGTCGGATTTCATATTTAAACGATAATAAGTATAAAGCGGTCTCTGCTTATTAACAGTGATGTAGGTGATTTTTTGTGAGTCTTTCATCGGTTCCTCAGATACGCATATTATTCATAATGCGTCGTTCCAATAATTCGAAAAGGCGCCTTTAAATGAGTTGGAAATATGCCTCGCTGAAATTTGAGGCAGATTCTTAATTTATTGGATAATGGTCATAGTAAAAGAATATATCAATATTATTATAATAATCATTGTTAGATACAGGTGAATACTTAAGATTTATATTGACCTCTTTTCATTTACTTAATCAGATGTTAGAGTTTAAGAACATGGCAACAGGTAATAAATGTCATAAGGTCAAATCGCAGAACGAAAACAGTGAGAATAACATGTACCTTATTCTGATCCGGATATAATTGTCTAGAATTTTCCTCACACACGAGAGCTGTGTTGCCTTGGAATAGAATAAGTAATAATCAAAATCCAAGGCGCTCAAATTTTTTTCCTTTAACATGAGTTCATTTAGTTTCGTACACTGAAAGCAGAGAACGTTTTCATTGTTTCTCGATATTTTGTATGTGAATGCATTTCAGAATTCCGCATTTTTATTTAACATATCTTATACAAATGCATTCGTACTTGAATTGATTGATTTATTTTATTATTATTTTTATGATACCTTACCGCCTGATTGAAAATTTCTACATACGCATTTATATTTATCGGTATCGTGTATCGTAGAAACTGTCGAATAATGATTTTATCAAATATGGAAAATACTTTTGGGATACTCTTGGCGAGAGAAGCTTGTCAAAGTTGAAAATGAAAAATTTTCTACGATCATCTGATCTAACCATCATATCCATTGAACATGAGATAGTCAATAATCTCGATATATTTCAAACAATTCATGACTTTTGCGAGATGAAGAAGAGAAGGAAGAAATTTATTTGAGTTCGAACATTTTAGTCTGATGGTTCTAGTTTACTTTTATACATGCGGTGGCCGGTATATATGTTTCTTTTTGTTACTTTTTATTTAATATATTTTTTGTATGTTGAGTCTCCATAATCATTTAATTCAATTTGATACAAAAGTAATTTCAATTAGTTCCATAATAATTCATAAATCGAAGATTTATATTTAGACCTAACGCACACGACCGACAATCGGTGAGCTACAATTTTGTCGGTCGAAATGCAGAACACGTATGTGAATGCACCAACGCACACGAACTACTTTTAGTCGTACCTACAAAACTGTCGGAGCGCGCTCCATTTGGTTTTATTCGTAGACTGTCGTCCGTGTGCGTTAACCTCCTACAAAATAGTCGGTCACCGACAATCGTTCGTGTGCGTTAGGTCTTATTCATCAGAACACCCGTAAACACGTTCATATGGTTTGGTTTTTACAAGCGCGATAAGCAGAGGTTCCCGTGAAATATACATATGATATTCATTGCGACAAAGACTTTCGAAATAATACGATATTGTTAAATCACGATTTATAGAATAAGAAAAATTGGAAATAAAATTCAAAGGAAATTTAGTGCATCATTTATGGTCAAACCAAACGACTCATCTATAAGCTCAAATTACAAGGACTCATAAAAACTACCACTGAACACCCCAACATTGTATAATACATATTTATAGTTATATTTTCTTCATTACTTGATCAAATTGTGGAAGAGTTTGTTATGAGTCCCAAACTCAATACATCACAGCAAGTTGGCAAAATATAATTTTGCCGGGGCGGCAAAATGTCTGGCGGCGGTCCTGTGCTTGGCTGCGGTGTCTATCAAACCTTGGCCTTGATGTCCTAAAATATTGACTTGAATGATTGGTCTTGAACGAGGAGCAATAAGCGTATCTAAACTGAAAAATTCCATTCAGGCCGTTTCCGTGCCGCTACAAGTTGGGCAATTGGAACGAATGTATCCTGGTTTACTGCATCCATAGCACGACAATGGAGAACCACCAGGTTTGGCCGTGTTAGCTGACGATGTTGAATTAGACGAGTTCAATCGAGAACCAATTGAATCCCGTGTGTATTCCTGCGCCTGTGGAGTTGACTTGGGCCATTCATTGCTTCTCGAGTTCCTATTCAAGAGTTTCCTGCACTCATCCTTGGTATGTCCAACATTATTGCAATATTGACAGCGAGCACGTTTTTGAGCGTCTTTAGTGTCTCTTGACACCATTTCGTGTTCGAAAGTTTCTTCAATGAATTTAGAATTCCTCAAAAGTTCATTGAAAGTTTTTACTTTGTCACGTGGAAGTTTGTCTCTGATTCTGCGATTGAGTAGTCCGTAAACCATGTCTAATTGCACTGTTTCGTTCAAAGTACCCGTCGGAAGTTGTGCTAAAATCGAACGCATTTTACAAATGAAGATATCAGTTGGAGTATCGGAATCTTGCTCGTTTTCAAATAGTTCGCGATAAACTCTATAAGGAGGTTTTTGTGGTCCGAATGTGGTTCTCAAGAGAGCTACTGCCTCATCCCATGTGTGCACTGTAGTCTTTACGCCTTGATACCACTTCGCGGCGAAATCGTCGAATAACATCGGAAGTCCTTTGAGAGCATTCGAGTCAGATATCTGAACACAATCCTTGTATATGCTAATCGCGTCAATGAAAGCATTCACGTCCGAATCTTTGGAGCCGTTGAAACGCGACGAACACTTCGAAAAGTTCCCAGCAGCAGCAACACCCTGTGTACTGCTACCTGTCACTGATATGCGAGCCATAAGCTCTGCGAATTGTTCATTTGTTAAAACCACGTTAGCCATTTGGTTACTTTCTGGTTCTACCACTTGAAGTTGTTCACTCGAACGTAGAAAGTATCGGTGGCCGCCTTGACCTTCCGTGATTGTCTTTGGTTTCCACTAATTCTGGTACGTAAAATGATAAGTTGTACTTACAGTTTGCAGCAAAAACGATAAGCTTTGCTATACTTCCTCTTTTTGTTCCTTTTGGAGAATCACACACAACAATGTTCAAATCAAGCGTTTGAGTGGAAGGAATGATTCCACAATTAACGAGTCATCAAAAGCACAGACAAGCACGTTAAAAGTTTCAGTTTCCGAAAGTTCACAAATTATTTCACGTCCTAAAATCGGTCACTAACCGGGAGCGAAAGAAACAATTTTGCAGTTGTGTCAACACTCGAATAAACGTTAAAATCCCATAAAACACGCGAATTTTAGAGTTTTCTGGCCACTAGTTGGAGCGCCACTATAAGAGGGTTTTTTTCTTATAGAAAATTTAGGTTCTCAGAAATAACTCTAAAACACGTTCACTGTAAGATTCGTTTATTTCCTGAGAGTCAGGTCACACGTAAAAATGAAAATGTTTAGATTTACGAATAAATAAATGAGTTACGCGTAGGCGGGTTGACTCTCGGGTTGACTTTTTTCCACTGAACAAATTAGGGCATTTGGTTTCTTTCTGCCCCGCACTTAGATGTTTCAAGTAACACTATCCATAAGAGTCTCCAGGGCCGGCGTGAGGAATGGTTTGTTACAACTGTTAATAATAATAATATTTCTCTCATGTCTGAAATATTTGGATATAAACAGAACGAAAAAACAAAGTGTAATTCCAATCATGCTACCTAATACAAATGACATGAATAATTACTTCAACGGATGTCGGAGACAAGTTGATGTAATTTTCTTCTTTCCATCGAATGCGTTCATTTTATATTTCACAAAAACGAGTACAGCGAAAGAAATTGCCCTCAAAAATTCAATACCCACCCTGTAAAATCACCGTGTATATCAATAACAGAAATGTAGAAGTGTAATATGAAATGTAAATCAGCACCCCAGAGGTAAAGTGTGTTGTCACAATTTCAAAATTGGACAAAAGAGAGATTTTTCAGTTCGATTATCGTTTTAACGAATGTTTACTGCCTTTATTTGGCGACTTGATACCTAGGTATTCAAAAATGTGTTCCACTAGCTAGAATTTACTAATGTGAATCCAATATTGTAGATAGTTCGTGTCTGAAAAAATGTGACTTAACACACTTTATCTCTGAGGTGCTGATATGTATTACCAACATATTCGTATAAACGAAATTTCAACCTGGTTGCATAATTCTCGAACGGAGTTTAGTATTCAATTAGAAAAATAGTCCTTAGTGCGCCGGGAGATATCTCAAGGGTGTCCAGATTATATTAGCCGAAAGTTCAATATGTTCATTCATGATAACCCACGCATGTGCAATAATATTTAATTTGGTATTCAAGATGTTAAATGTTGTCGTACCGGTCTAGTAAATTCGTATCGCTGCTAACAACCAATCGCGCGAAGCGCCGTAAATCAATTGTCACCATTATAAATCGATGTTCAACTGTTGACTTATACAGCTAATGAGACCAAAGTACCTACACGCATTCCCATGGATTCGTTTACCTTGGTCTATGTGTATGCAAGGCAGTCGAGTGCATTTGGTAGTAAAATTGAAATAGTCAGGGACGGGCCCACGGAGGAGGGGGGGATGTCCCCCACCCCCCTTTGAACGAAGTTGGCAAATTCCCAAAGCAGTCGAAGGATTTTCAAAGGAGTTGAAAAAATTTCAAAGCAGTTGGAAAAATTTCAAAGGGTTTGAAAAAATTTCAAGGCAGTTGAAAAAAATTCCAGAGCAGTTGGAAAAATTAATAGTTTAAGGCTTTCACGACCGGATATACTTGTACGAAAAGAGTCTTCCGGGCTTATTGGCCGTGGTCCATTAGGAACACGAAGGAGCACGAACGATGCGTCGACTGAATCAAACAGAAAAATCCGCACTAGCAGAACATGCGCTAATAGGTGGACACAACATAGATTTCTCAAAAGCGGAGATCATTTCCAATATCAAAAGTTACTATCCCAGGCTGAACATGGAAGTCATTGAAATTTATAAATTTATAATTTATAAACACAAAAATAACATGAACAAAAAAGAAGAGACCCTATTCTTGCATAGGGCCTGGTTACCGACCTTAGAAAAAACAAAGATCAACCGATGCGAAGCGGGAGCGATGGGCCAATCAGCATCGCGCACGTAGACTCGCCACTTCTTCCTGCCAAAAACCGGCGCGCAGATGACGCTTCCTGTTCGAACACGGCAGTGTCAGAAATTCAGCGTTCGAGGTACAACCTTAGACCGAGAATCCTCTGAAGATGCCTACCGAAGTTGTAGGCGGAACGTTAGGTGAAATTAACTATCTTTTATATCGGGTATCTGGACAATGATAAGATGTACTTCTCTAAACTATATTCATTACATTGCCGACGTTTCGAAACTGTATAGTTTCTTTCTCAAGGCTGAAACACCAAAAGATAGATGAACATTTTCTTGGCTAGATATTTCATTACAAACCTCATAATAAGTAGCTTAGTTGATATTTCCTAGTTGTTATAATATCTCGTATTTTATCTTCTATCATTCAGAAATCTTTAAAAAACAAATAATACGTAAATCGTTATGGATACACATGTGGCACACAAATAAGATAGGAAGGTTAACTCGTCAAGAACACATAAAATCGACTTTTCTTCTTCTTCTTTTTTTAAACATATATCAGTCTTAACTACCGATCAACCAAAACAGAGCAACTTGAACAGCCTACATCGTATGAATAACAAACTATCAAAAAACAGACACCTCAATTTCGTGTTAGCATAATACTACTTCATATGATATTGTTGTAAATAATACTTAAGTTCTGTATATCCTCTCTGTAATTTACAGTATTGTGCTTTCTTATCTGTAACATCTCGCTGATCAATCTTCTGTTATAATTAGGTTCTCTGTCTAAAACCTCTACATTATTAAAATCAAATTTATGTCCTTGATCATGTGTATGTGCTGTAAGCGCTGTTTTCTGTTTTTTTTCTAGATGTTTAGTGTCATTTTTGTGTTGTCTTATTCTATTATGTAGCGTTTGTTTGGTCTGTCCCACATAACATTTATCACAATTACCACAAGGAACCATATACACCACACAAGACTGGTTTAACAATGGGGTCCTTTAGAACACTGAAAAAAGTTCTAGTAGTCAGAATATTGTAAAACGCTGCCGTACAATTGAACTCTGTGAATATTCTATTTATCTGGTAGGATAATCCAGGAACAAAGGCCAGTCTACAGAACTTCTTGGCATCACCCTCCACAACTTCACCGGTACTCACAACATATTTCTATTTTCAGTATTCGAGTTTTTTTGTCTTATATAGTTATTTATTATTGTTTTAACATAGTAAGCGGGAAAATTATTCTTTATTGATATATCTTTTACCTTTTTTAAATTTTCTGACAAAAATCTCTTATCACCTAATAGGTATGCTCTATTCAATAAGTTTTTGATGACATTTTTCTTTTGTTGTGCACTATGGTTAGATAGAAAGTTAACACATCGATTAGAGTTAGTTAGTTTTGTGTACCAATTTGAACATCTTCTCTGTTACCTCCCTCCAATAGTGTGATATTTCTATTTTCAGTATTCGAGTTTTTTTGTCTTATATAGTTATTTATTATTGTTTTAACATAGTAAGCGGGAAAATTATTCTTTATTGATATATCTTTTACCTTTTTTAAATTTTCTGACAAAAATCTCTTATCACCTAATAGGTATGCTCTATTCAATAAGTTTTTGATGACATTTTTCTTTTGTTGTGCACTATGGTTAGATAGAAAGTTAACACATCGATTAGAGTTAGTTAGTTTTGTGTACCAATTTGAAATCAGGGAGTCACCATCCCTTATTACAGTCACGTCCAGGAAATTTATGCTACCGTTTTTTTCTACCTCAAGTGTGAACTGTAGTTTACCGTGGAAGGAATTAAAAACGTCTAGTGTTCTATCAAGTTGTGTTTCAGGTATAAGTAGCAAGGTATCATCAACATAAAGTTTCAAAAGTGGAATATCAAAGTTTAGCTTATCGATAGCATACTCAAAAATTTCTTGCATTATTAAATTGGCAATGGTGGGACTAACCGGTGATCCCATTGCGGTACCTTCGACTTGTTTGAAAAAGCATTGGTCAAAAGCAAACTAACTGTTATCCAAGCACATATCAACGAGCGCCATAAAACTTTTCTTATCAGGGTTTGTGTAACTTTTTATGAATTTCCATCTAACATTCAAAGTCTATGCAACTCGCAATAGGTCTTAAACATAAGTTCTGTTTGTGTGTCTTCCTAACACAATATAACTTAGGAGCTATACTATTATGCCTAATTAACAATTTATATTCATTCTCTAAAATTATTGATGAATCTTTTAAATTTTTCAGAAACTTATTCACCAGGTCCTGTATCCTGTTTGTTGGATCCGTATGCGTTTTTTGAGTATGCTATCGATAAGCTAAACTTTGATATTCCACTTTTGAAACTTTATGTTGATGATACCTTGCTACTTATACCTGAAACACAACTTGATAGAACACTAGACGTTTTTAATTCCTTCCACGGTAAACTACAGTTCACACTTGAGGTAGAAAAAAACGGTAGCATAAATTTCCTGGACGTGACTGTAATAAGGGATGGTGACTCCCTGATTTCAAATTGGTACACAAAACTAACTAACTCTAATCGATGTGTTAACTTCCTATCTAACCATAGTGCACAACAAAAGAAAAATGTCATCAAAAACTTATTGAATAGAGCATACCTATTAGGTGATAAGAGATTTTTGTCAGAAAATTTAAAAAAGGTAAAAGATATATCAATAAAGAATAATTTTCCCGCTTACTATGTCAAAACAATAATAAATAACTATATAAGACAAAAAAACTCGAATACTGAAAATAGAAATATCACACTATTGGAGGGAGGTAACAGAGAAGATGATAATGTTGTGAGTACCGGTGAAGTTGTGGAGGGTGATGCCAAGAAGTTCTGTAGACTGGCCTTTGTTCCTGGATTATCCTACCAGATAAATAGAATATTCACAGAGTTCAATTGTACGGCAGCGTTTTACAATATTCTGACTACTAGAACTTTTTTCAGTGTTCTAAAGGATAGGACCCCATTGTTAAACCAGTCTTGTGTGGTGTATATGGTTCCTTGTGGTAATTGTGATAAATGTTATGTGGGACAGACCAAACAAACGCTACATAATAGAATAAGACAACATAAAAATGACACTAAACATCTAGAAAAAAAACAGAAAACAGCGCTTACAGCACATACACATGATCAAGGACATAAATTTGATTTTAATAATGTAGAGGTTTTAGACAGAGAACCTAATCATAACAGAAGATTGATCAGCGAGATGTTACAGATAAGAAAGCACAATACTGTAAATTACAGAGAGGATATACAGAACTTAAGTATTATTTACAACAATATCATATGAAGTAGTATTATGCTAACACGAAATTGAGGTGTCTGTTTTTTGATAGTTTGTTATTCATACGATGTAGGCTGTTCAAGTTGCTCTGTTTTGGTTGATCGGTAGTTAAGACTGATATATGTTTAAAAAAAGAAGAAGAAGAAAAGTCGATTTTATGTGTTCTTGACGAGTTAACCTTCCTATCTTATTTGTGTGCCACATGTGTATCCATAACGATTTACGTATTATTTGTTTTTTAAAGATTTCTGAATGATAGAAGATAAAATACGAGATATTATAACAACTAGGAAATATCAACTAAGCTACTTATTATGAGGTTTGTAATGAAATATCTAGCCAAGAAAATGTTCATCTATCTTTTGGTGTTTCAGCCTTGCGAAAGAAACTATACAGTTTCGAAACGTCGGCAATGTAATAAATATAGTTTAGAGAAGTACATCTTATCATTGTCCAGATACCCGATATAAAAGATAGTTAATTGTATCTACATGGACGTTAATTTGAGCTCAGTTAGGTGAAATTATTCCTAATGGACCACGGCCACTAAGCCCGGAAGACTCTTTGCATAGTTGGAAAAAGTTCAAATCATTTGGTTAAATTCAAAGCAGTTGAAATACATAATTCCAAGAGAGTTATGAAATACGAAGGAATATGAAGAAGTTTGCAATCAGTACTTGACAATATATGTATAGCCGGCAATAAATGATATTATTATTAAACCCACTATTTCTACCATCAAGTGTTGGAAGAGATACGGCCTCAAGAAGTAGGTACCTAATTGTAAATTTTTCAGTTATGTCGCATGGACTGTGTCATATAAAAACCATCTGATATCATAAATTCAAGATGTTACTTTCAGATGAGAAGAATCATCATTAGGTACGCTTTTCGTACATTTTGTCATGGAGGTAGAAGAAGGGGAGGTAGCATATCTTATGTTTCCCGTGCTATGGAAGTGTCACTAGAAATCCGCCATGTTTCGGAGCCAAATTTGTGGCGGGAATTTTGTATATTTGAATTTTTACAATTCAATGTTTTTTCCATTCACATTTAATGACCAAAAGATGTATAAATAATGATCAAAACAAATCAAAGAGTCAAAGTATCATGAACTATTGCTTTTAATGAATTGGTAAGTTGAATTATATACGGAATGAATAATTTGTTCCTGTTCTATATTCTTTTTTTTTTCAATTTACGTACATATAAATTCAAAGAAACAAATAGGTATCACAACAGAATTATCTCGTGTACCCCTATCATTTGAAATTGTATGCAACAATAATTAAACAATGTCGTACTTCCAAACGTCAAAAAATTTAGCTTTTCACCATTAATTAGCGAGTTAGATCAGCATATACTTTACAAGAAACCATTTCTTATATGTTTATCCGCTACATACAACTGCCAAAGCCAAGGAACGAATAATAAATAAGGCCAAAATTGCAGAACCTACAGTTTAAAATACCTCGAGGTCGGCCATCTTTGGCTGCCAGATCCAGATTTGTTTAGGTGACACTTCTCAAACGTTATGCCTCCTCCACTTTCTTTACCTCCATGCATTGTGTTATAGTTCTGCGAATAAACATTATGTGTAATTTAAATAATGAACCGAAAAAGATTCAAAGTGAAGTATGAGTTATGTGGTGCCTTGAAAAAAAAATTATGAACAGAAAATGCACGAGAGACAACAAGTTAGGAAATTTTGTTCAAAATTGCTTCTTCAATATGACTGATTTAAGTGGAAACCGTTTCCCTACCAAATCGATAATATGTTTTTTTTTGAGAAGTATCTTCTGTTTTCTTCAGTAGTTATGCTGCTTTTCTTCATTTCATGGAATCTGCAAGCAAAAGTAGGTAAGGCTCATTTTTTATCTAACGAAATATATTATCTGAAAATTTCATTCCTATTATGGACCCATGCTGGGGATGCGTACTTTGAATATTATGAATCTTTTCAAAGTAGTAAGATTATGAAATCAACGTTAATATCTCATCACTTTGATTCCCAAAATTTACTCGTTTCACAGGAGCTACAAAACTGAAGAAAGGAACAAGTAGTGTTTCTCAAAGTTTCAAGCAACATCAAAATACTCTGCATGAAAAAAAAACAAACTGCATAAAATCTACTTATAATTGAATGTTCGGTAGATGGAAAAAAGTTAATTACTTCTCATTCTTGAAATTCATTATTTTGAATTTTTTTTTTATAGAAACAAATTTTATACCATGATATGTATAACGGTTTCCTGTTAATTCAATGTCCAGTTGGAAAATTTTTGATGGATATCCACCTCCCCCCCCCCCAAAAATTTGGTTTCGGTCCGTCCCTGGAAATAGTTGTCTTTTCTATCTTCTCCTTTAACGAAAAACGAAGAGATATGACCTGATGAGCTAACGAGTGACCTCCGTATTTCGTGTTGTTGGTTTCTTTTAATTGTAATTAAAGCTACCTCTCGATAAACATGATCCCATACGGAAGTTTAGAATAAATAAAGGTCATTCCTTGGATTACACCGACTATAAAAGAAATGTTTAAATTGCGAAATGCATGGCATTGCGGGATTATGAGTGAACAGAGCCATTAAGTAATTGGACATTCTATAAGAATCATTCAAATTATATAACTGTTGCAATTCCTCACGAAAAGAAGGCCTAACTTCAGTAAATCATAAGCAGTGGGAACACAAGGTGTAAATTTGGTCTCTCGATATTCTTTGGGTCGGTATTATAAACGTCAGTTCACTGAATATTTTTATTCGATCACAATTTGAGGGCCATTTTCTGTATTATGAATCATAACCCATTTGAAAAAATCGAGTTTTTGGATTTTTTTGAATTTCACTTGAATTCAACTTTGACACTCTCATTTTACTTCCTAGTATATCAAAACTTTTTTTCCTCTACAGAGTTATGTTGAATATCTTGTCATTAACCCATTTCAGAAAACAGATCTAAGATTGTGCTTTGCGCTTTCATTGAATTCTCAGTGTTCTACAAGCCTCAATTTGTAAATTTCTTCGAAAAACAGTGAATAACCCGAAAACGGCTTTAGATGGCGATAGGGGGTGATTCATTGAATTAATGTGGCATTCGAAGATCTATCCAAAAAAGTCATAATATACCAGGTGTTCCGTTTGAAATAGGAAAGTTGATACCACTTCCGCAGAAAGCGGAAGTCATTGATACTCGAAAATATATCACAAATGAAGCTCTTCTTATCTTATACACAAATTTTGAAAATGATCGAATTATTATTTCCTCATAAACTTCTGATGGGTACTCGCGGTGGGACACCCTGTTGATAGTTGATAGTTAAAAAGGGGTTACAGTCCACTGCGACGTTATGGTCTATTGTGCCACGTGTATGACAAAGCTTTACAGCTCACCTTTCAGTCCCAGAGATCTTATGAAATCCAATATCTCGGAAGGCTTCAGTGAGGCCAATTCCTCACGTCTCTTGACCAAAGGGGACACCCTGTATATACATACCAAATTTTTTTTCGTTTTCACCATTTTTTAGTTAATATTTTGAGTTAATGTTCAAAACAGGATAAAATTAATGGGTTTAGGTCACATGACTTTTCGGAAAAGTAATGATTGAATGCGTGTGGATATTGATTAAATGCGTGGGATATTTTTTTCAACTGAAATTTATTGAAAGTTAGGTTGTGATACATCAATGTGTTCAGGAAAAAATGCAACATTTTGACGTTGAAATAAACAGGGTGTTCCATATGAAAAATTCTATTCCGGTTCAATTCAATCTCAAAAACAGTGCTTTGAAAAAAAATTTAAGCTGAGCCACTGACCTCTACCTAACAATATCATAATAAGCAGTTTTCATTTTTTTCTTTCTCATACAGGGCCCGAAAAATAATTTTCATAAATAATGATAACAATTTTAAAAAGTGTACATTTTTCGCCCTGTATTCCAGAAACAAAAGTACTTGAAAAATTTCCGTTTGTGGATTTAAAAGTTTTACAAAATAGTGACACAGGGTCGCGAAAACTGCAATCTTCATTTTCAATAATAGCTGTGATATAGTGCAGTCTCAACTAATTCAGGACACAGTGTACTACGCTTGAAACGACTGTACTATATGATGAAGAAATTAATGATAACATATCAGATGATGATGAAGATTAATAATAAGACTCATTTTCAGACGAACACATATATAAATTTCAGCCTCACAGAAAAAAGTTCATTTTTGTTCATATTTTACACCCGTTTAGATTCGCCTTGCAGGTACTTGTGCTCGTCGAAATCGCCTGTCAACTTTTTTTGAACTTTACAATGAATGAACAAAATGATATGAAAGTTTCAAGCTCATAGGAACAAGTTTATTTTTTTTACACTTTCAAAGATATGGGATTGATGACTTGCAGGGGTGAGGGGTGCCAGGCGATGATTTCCGTCCTCAGCATGCTATGAACCAGGGATGTTGCGGATATTCGCATCCGCATCCGCAAATGCGGAGCTTCCGCATAGATTTCTACTTCCGCATCCGCATCCGAATCCGCAAAAACCAATGCGGATTTTCATGCGGATGCGGATGTAATATAATTTGTGAGTTGTGCAGTGTCGCCATCTCAGGGCCAACAAAATATGTTAGTGTTTCGTTTAAAAATGCTAAATATATACTTTTTCAATTTTGAAAGTGTCAGAAAGATGCTAGTTTTTCACTGTTACTTCTTTCTGTAGCTATTTCTGAAACCGAAACATCTGCATCCAAGAGGGTGGAATTTCCGACGCAACCCTCTATTCTGTTTATATTCATACTGGTAATTCTCTTTTCGAAACACTTTCCAAATACATATTTTATTATACCATCTGTTTTTTTTCCGGTGTGTCCAAAATTCCAATCCGTCTCCTTTCTAACGACCGCCTGTGGTCCCAGTCCCAAGATTTCTTATCGCCCGTGAAATTGAAATGTTATATTTTTGAGATAACTGTTGTTTCAGAAGCATTTGAAATGTTGAAGGAAAGTTCAGGGACCAAGCGTCTTTGAATATGAATTATGATTCGCGAATCGGGGGAAACATTTTCATCTGAATTGCGTATTTTTTGGTTTTTGCGGTTTTTTTTTTGATTTGACAGAGATCTCCCCAAGAAAAAGAGCCAGATGTTCGTCCGATCAGTGAGAATTGTCTACGTTTGTTTACCTAAACCACCCGGGTTGTTGCAAGCTCATAAAACGTTTATAGGGGCTATAAAATTCGCCTAGTTTGACGATTTCTGGGCATCTGTTGATGATAAAGATTAAAAAAAAATCATTTTTACTTTCGGAATATGGCATATTGGAAAACGTGAGAGTTGCGATAAGAAAAAAATGGGCGTGTGCTCTTCGCACGAGAATTTGAATAATGGGAACGAAGAAATTGGTGAAAAAGTTCCGATGCGTTTGTTATGGTGCAATACTTATTTATTGTAAATGAACCATAACGTGTTTTTTGGCCTTGTGGATTACTTGTCGAATAGTAAATTTTTGTGAGATTTTGAATGATATTGTGACTATTATGATACAGTTGATCATAGTGAGGAGTGCACGTGTACTCGAATTATTGTTTATTGGGAAATATTAAGGTAAATGCCGTTATATTTCTCCGGTAGTACGTTTCATTGTTTACGATATTATCACCGATAGCACGAAGAATTTTGTCCACTCCACCAGGCAGTGTTCCAAGCGAGCAATTATCAGTAGCGCGGGTTTAATTTACGAACCTCTGCGTAACCGCCCTGAAGCAGAAAAAACGGCAAAATTACTTTTTAAAAAGTATAATGCTCCAATTTTTAACTTCTCTTACTAATATAAAAATAAGTTAGTGAAGTTAAAAAAAACATGTAGGTAAATACTTACACTCGATATACTTAATACTAATTTACTTCAAAAATGTTAATAACTGCTTTATCGTTGTTTTAATTCTTTACTCGTATACTATTTTTAAATAAGATCTTAAACATCCGCATCCGCATCGCATCCGCATCCGCGGATGTGAGTTTTCGAAAATCCGCATCCGCATCCGCATCCGCGGATGTGAAAAAATCGACATCCGCAACATCCCTGCTATGAACTACCACTATAACAATTTCTAGCCTCACAGACAAACCGTAACTAGAAGGGTTCACTAGCTTTTGGACTTTCACTAGTCACCACAATATTACCGCATGCGCGGAGGTCGAGCATCGAAGGAGCGTTGGGTCAGCATGAATGTGAAGGGCAGGCGTAAGTGAATGACAACTGATTTCAACCGGAGAATCGAAACCTATAGCTTTATTCGGGTTACAATTTTCAGGACAGTCCTAGAATCGTTTTAAAACTGCGCCGGACAGATGCTCATTCGTTGCGATACCTAGGACCGTTCTAGGACTGGTTCAAGTTTTGAAAAACCCGAATGCATCAAACGATCCAAATATGAAAAAGGGAAAATGAAAGCATTTCAGTTTTCAGCACGAGAAATATATCTTATCAACGATATTTTCATTGAAAATAATCGATGACATCAAAATTCCGGCCAACCACCATCACGTAAAGCCCTTGAAAGCATGCACCCAGAATAATCCTAAAACAGTACCTGCCCAAGAGCGGGGACAGCTTTCGGACTGTTCTCGGACTATCCCAGGATTATTCGTAAAAACCCGAACGCAAAACAAGTCAGTCCTGAAACAGTCTCCAAAAAACCCGAACGCTAACTATCGCGAACAAATTTACTGCGCAAACTCCTGACAGTCCTATAACAGTAATTATGTGAACCCGAATAGAGCTTATGTTTCCATTGGTTGGAATTGGTTTTCTCGATTTCAGTGATTTCAGAGTTAGCAACTTGATGAATTCGCCCTTGGATTAATACGGCCATGCTCAGCCGACGATAAAAGATTCGGTGGCGCACCTAAATTCATTTTTTTTCATAGTCTACTTTGCTTGATAGTCTCGTCATCGGTTCAAATTCAACCGGCAGTGTTACCAACCGACAATCTCAATCTTCGGTTGCCGATCTATAATAAAGTGTTTTTTTTTATAATACCTACGAACGCTGACTCAAACGCAGGTCTAGTCTCAAGTCCAGGTTCCTCAATCAAAGATTGAATTCAACATTGTAATACTGGCCCTTAGAGCCTCTAGTTCTGAACTTCCAACATGCCTTGAGCATTAGGGTGGAGTGAAAATAAAGGAAAAAAATGTTTTGTTTGAAATTGTTTCTCCTGTATGCGGAAAAATGGTCTCACCTCAAGTATAAGAAGCTTTCAAAAAATTAGTTTCATAAGACAAGTTTTTCCGGTGCCGCAAGCGAACTGAAAATTGTGAAAGAGTAATTTTTGCTCTTTGCTTGTTTTAGTTGAGAACAACCCAGAACTCACTCACTACGAGGTTGAAAATGTAATTCCAAACGCCAACCTAGTCTTGAAATATTTATAAATATTAGTTAGGATACCTAAAAAATCATTTTTTGTATCAAATTCAGGCAATGCTTGTCGAGAAACTAGTTGGGCCCTTATCTCTTGCTTCAGGCCCATATACTTTTAACGATGCCTCTGTTACCATTTTAACGCAGCATTCTACAGTTTGAGAGTGACAGGGAAAAGGTAGTATTTCCACTTCTTCAGGATAATCTTGATCATCTGTGTCAAATGTGTTCTAATTTATTTTTCATTGGAGGTTCACTTATCGGGCCTTGTTAGTCGACATCCTTTGGGTCATATTTTGCTAAAACATTTGGTATTGCTTAACATGTAACTATAGGAAGATTCTTGCAGTCTTGTCAATACATGGTGCCACTAGAAAGAGCGACTTTGGTAACTTTCAGCAATTTTTCATCCCTCCAGGCATAGGTTACCGTTCCAATCCTCCTCCGGGCTTATGGGTAGTTGATGTTGGAAAATATCGGCGAACAGAGTGAGGGTATTAAATTTGCAACACTTAAGAGGTAATATGCTGAAACGGACAATGATCTGTATATTTTGAAAGAAAATGTTTATGGTTTTTATTCGATTATTTCATCCGGTCAGAATAAAAGTGCACAAAAGGCTCAGTTTGATAAATTTATTCGAGCAAAAAAACTTTCAAAGTACGAGTATCATCCATCCTTATCTATTCAAGAATTGAAAATCAAGTATCGTGACATAAATGAAAATAAAACACTTCTCATTCTTCGCCCCCCAGGGGACCTGCTTTGTATTTCCTAGTAATATTGAAGCGTTTCGGATCCTCAGCAGGGGTATGAAGCTTCGGTACAAATTTGGGAGACAGCGAAGCCTCAACTTCATTGGATCAAACTGTCCTGGGCACCTAATATGGCTGCCAGTCATGCGCAAAACTTGAGGTGCCGGCCGGTGCCCGGTTTGTTTACATTTGGTAAGATGTGAGATCTGTCCTGTCACTGTCTGTCAGTCATTTTTCATATCATAACAGTGAATGTTATTGGTCAATGTATGGTTTCTAGTTTTATATTCGACTTAATGGAGGAATAACAAGCAGAAGGTATTAAAATTTGTGCAACTGTTCATGAACGAAGTAGTACTAAGGAAAATGCCTTGAACACGTTAGTTTCAGATGGTATAAATGATTAACATTCTCCGTTCTACTTCGTTCTCAATGGACATCAAGTTTTCACTATATTTGATGTCCCTCATCTTTTAAAGGGTACTCCAAAGTTTATTATCCATGGGAAATTAGAATTCGTGAAGGGAAAGCTTTCCTTTATGGTAAGCTCTTCGATAATTCTAAGAGAACGTATGCATGCTTCAAGAAGTCAACTAAAAATTATTTTAATTTCTCAGTTCCCTACATGAAGACGACGGTAAGTGAGGCAACCCGACAAGCAGACACACTGTAGCAGCAGTAATACAAGCATTTTGTGCTTCTTGGTTTTTGGAGACGAGTGCCTCATATACTTTCTGAATTCGAACTTCAGCTACAACGAAATCTGGAAATCTGAATGGGATGTATGTTCTTTATCTAATAAAGATCTAATATCTGATCCATCGAATAAAGGTTTTAACCTTCCCAGGAGAATATGGTCCCTTCTTAATCGAATAAGAACAGGTCATGGTCGTACCAACAGCATGCTTTTCAAGTGGAATTCGGTTGATAGTCCTAATTGTGAATGTGGTGAATCAGAGGAAACAGTTGAACACCTAATTAATAATTGTTCGATTTATAAATTCCAAGATGGCATTAGAGCCATACACAATATATCAAACTCATTTTTGCAATGGGTTGAAAATTTCAGATCAATTTGATGAAGTATAAATTAAATTCTCTTGCTGTTCTGGCTTTTTTTATTTTCAGGTTGGAGTTTGTGTTTGGAAATCCTTCCTCCGAAGAGCCGTCCCGCTGATCGTGATGTCCTTCTATGTAGAATATTCAGATACAACAATTTTATTTTATTTTTTTAACGGAGAGACAGGTTTTTTCGGCTGAGGTTTTTTCCCCTGGCTCTATAGTATCGTATGATACTGGTGATGAAAGTATCGTATGATACTATAGTATCATACGAAGAATGTTGTGGTACCCCGTTCCTTTTTTTTACCTCAGCTTAGGTTCTTTTTGTTTCAACATTTATTGTATTATTTTAGCTCTCTTATTCAAAAGAATATATATATACGGTAGCTTTCTGTCATCAAAATGAATAGTTCACAGTTTCACAATTCAGGAAGGCAGGACGCTTGTTGTCTTTATTTTTTGAGTAAAAGATCAGTATTAAAACCGTAAATATAAGCGCACAGGAAATATTTAAATTTGATTTGAATTTCCCGCCTAACCACTACCACTTCAGGCAAGTAAGATGGCGGCTAAAACTGTCGCCAACGATTAGTAGGGAGTTAGCATTTCTTATTATTCGTGTTCTGTGATCCTCAGTGCCGGTCGGTGCAGCGAGTGGTCGCGTAGGCTCCTTCCGACTGTTATCTAGCATCTACGCAGCATCTCCAGTACGCAACCGAGCAGAAATGCTGTTTAATATTACGAGAAGGAATCAGTTTTTCCTACTCTCGTATCCTAAACGATCTAGAATATCTTCCACAGAAATAATAGGGGCGCCATTTTTTTTGAAAAATTCTTCATAGTCAATCGGGTAAATGACACGTTCACCAATTCATCACCCTTTCTTATTCATAAAGCCTCATGTTGAATTTCAGGAGAGGTTGAAAACATAAGGAAATCAAAAGCGACAGCTCTTTGTTCGTTGAAGTCAAGAATAGCAGACAGACCGAAAAGCAGTGGCGTAGCAGAGGGCCCCGCAGGGCGCAGACCCTGCAGCGCGGGGGGGCCCTGGCAATTAGGGGGCGCCCCGAGCCAAAAGGGAAGCTTTTAATGGGGCCCCAATAACTATTGAACTTACCAATTCGCGATATTTTTCTGATGATATAACGAACAAAACCTAAACGATGAAGATACAGTAATTATTCTCGAAAAATATAGAAATATTCCTGAATTATATTCAAAAAACATAAAGGGTTACATATCGATTCGACATATCACTAAATAGAGAGTTGAAGTGCGCACAGCACGTAAGCCCGATCGTGAACGTTGACATGAGAAATAACGTCAACTATAACGTTCACGTGCTGCGGTGAAAAGAGAGTTGAAGTGCTGCCATGTAAAAGCTAGGCTACGAACTAGCAAAGCTAACTAGGTTAGAAGAAAGTTATGTCAAAACTCAAACGTTCGCAACTCATCGGGCAGATTCGTTTAACGTTCGGGTAACGTAATTTGGCGTTTAGGGTATACGTGAGAGGACGCTAGTTCACGTCGGCCGTTAAGCTGACGATGCCGTTAACGTTAAATCTGATGAATGCGCATGTATATATGTCAATTATAACGTCTACGTCTACGTTCGTGAAAGCACTTCAACTCTATATTCACACCGCGTGCTTCCCTATTTTTAAGAGTTTTTTATATAGCAGCAAGCATTTCTCTTTGGACGTCGCCACATGATCGTTTTATTGGGGGCTCGGCGGCTTATTTGACGTTGCGGCTTATCTGTTATTGCAGAAATTATTGACAATTCTCCAATCAGATTATTTTAATGAAGAATGGAAAAATATTATGAAATCTTTTTATTTCCATTTTCATTCTAGTAGTGAGAGAAACAAGTGTGACAAGTATTTGAATATGAAACCACGTTGTGAGTTTGTTTACATTCAAAGACAAAGTTTTCAATATTCTGACTTTTTAAGTGCTTTTAGTTTCAGGATTACTATTTCATTGAAGGTTAGTGCTAGAATTAATTGCGTAGCTTATTAATCCGTTAACAAATGTCTCTCGTATTTTTTCATTATTCATTCATTTCAATATTAAAAAAAAGAAGAGTTAAGAATGCGCAAATCAGAAACGGCAGTTTGAATATCTTATAATTTTTCAAATATTAGAAAAAATGTCAGAGCGGAAAAGAAAATATTCGAGTTGGGCTTGCAAAAAGTCACTCTTAGTATTCACTGATAGAAAATTGAATTAATTAAGATATCTTCACACTCTTGATATATCATTTGTAAAAATATTGAATTATTGAATTATCCTCACGTTGCAGTTAGGAAGAGAGGGAAGATCACACCCGACGTCGTTCGAAAACGATCGGCAACATTTCAAACAACTGAGTGCGCCCAGCGTTCGACACACGCACTTTATCTGAAGTTGATTCCGAACGCCGCCCTGGGACTGCAGGCCGCCGGATCGTGTATAGGGACCATTACGTTATTTTAGCAAACTTCATATCAATGTCAGGTGTACTATGACACCAACCGTAGGTGAAATGGGGATTCCAAAAACGTGAAACGTGGCTTTTTCAACGTGATAGTAGCATGTCCCTTTTTTTATATTGAAGTATACACTTTTCTCTATCAAACAATTCAATGACATACATTTATTCCAAAAGTAATTTCTAGGTTCATGAAAATCGAAAATTTCATAATAAATAACTTTATTCAAGCTAGGCTGAAAGTTATGTATGTTATTCAAATAATTATCAAATACACATATATGACGAGGGAGACAAATGGGTCTTTTTTAAAATGCAAGCAGATCCCACAATACTTTTGCTGTCATGCTGATGAGAGCCAAATATTCTTTTTGTTTTACTCCCCATTTCATTATGAACTAATATTTAAGCAATGCTGCAATTTAGACTTGGTATTCATTTTATCATCATGTATACATATTGAAATAAAACAGACAGATATATCGGTTCTAACATGTAGGCAGTCCTCATAATACTTAGGCAGAAGTGCTAATGAAAGCTTGAAATTTTCAACATCGAGTGTTTCAAGAGATGCGGCTTCAAGATGTAGATACTCAGTAGATGTGAATTTTTCAGTTACATTGCATAGACTGTGTCATGAAAAAACCATCAGGTATCATAAATTTAAGCTGTTTTTATCAGATAAGAAGAATCATCATTATTTACGCTCTCCGTACATTGTGTTATATTTTTGCGAATAAACAATATTATGTGTAAATAAATTTGAAAAATGAACCTAAAAAGATTCAAAGTGAATTTTGAGTTATGTGGTCTGTGGTGCCTTACAAAAAGTTACTAGAAAAAAATTCGTGAACATAAAATGCACAAAGGACAACAAGTGTGAGAGAAAACTATGGGTTTTGACCATAGAATATAGGAGGGGCAATTTATTTATATTATTTTTTTAAATATAAAAAGTGAAATTAGCTACGAAGCATAAATCCAACATAACAAAAATTGTTCAAAACACTATATAAATATCTCCTCAATTCCAAACACTAATTACAATAAACTCTGCAAAGAGTTCGAAATCGCCAACTCAAATTAGGAAATTATGTTCAAAATTGTTTCTTCAGTATGACTGATTGAGGTCGAAACCGTTTCCCTACTAAAGTAGGAATCTATCTTGATTTATGATGTTTGCAACTTTGACACACATTTTGTGTTTTATTCCTTAGTTATGTTGCTTTTCTTTATTTCATGGAATCTGTAAGCAAAAGGAAGGCTCATTTTTTATCAAACGAAATATATTTTCTGAACATTTTGTTCCGATTATTCTGTGAAATGGGCCCATGTTAGGGATGAGCAGTTTCAATAAAGAATCTCCTCAAAGTGGTAAGTAATTAACTTCGATTTTTCATCTACCCAACATTCAATCATGTATATTTCTTTATTTTATGGAATCAGTTTTTTTTTGTGAAGGATATCTTGTTTAAAGATGCTTGAAAATTTGAGAAAGACCAAAGAATTAAATCAAAGAATGAAACAAAAAGTGTGTCTCGAAAAAAATTATTCCATAAAATAAAATAACTCTCATAATTGAATATTGGGTAATTGAAAAATCAACGTTAATTTCTTACCACTTCGATGAGATTCATCGAATTGAAACTGCTCATGTCATTGCCAACATTTACTCCTCTCACAAATTAAATAGAATACATTTTTCAAAAAACATATTTCCTCTGATGAGCCTTGCCATCGGTTCCAGATTCTATGAAATAAAGAAAAGCTACAAAACTTAAGAAACATACGAGTAGTGTTTCTCAAAGTTTCAAGTAACATCGAGATACCCTTCACGAGAAAATGTTCGGTACATGGAAAAAAAAATTAACCCTCGGACAGGCGCACCTAATCTGTCAGATTAAGTGCATGGTTTTTTCTAGTTTCTCCCGGCGGTGTTTATCGCTCAGGGGTGGGACTTTCTGTAGCTTCTTGATTTTATATCGCGATCTTGTATGTGCAATATCAACCTCCTCAGAGCCTTGATGTTAGTCGAAAAGAGTGCAATATTCTCTTGGATCGATTCCGCTCGATAACGTAAGTATCATCGAATTTGATTTTTTCAGTATTTCTGGATGGAAAAGTCGTGTACTCGCACTCCCAACACCATAACAAAAAAACAAGTAAAGATATATTTCATATTTATTGCAAATCTTGACATTATCTGTGAGTTGAAATGAGCTTGCTTGAGTCTTCAAGTAATGTTTTTTTCCGGGTATAATGGCTTCAAACTCAAGAAAATGCAAGTAAATTAAAATCACCGTATGTTTCAAATACATATTTTCGGGAAGTTTTCTAGAAATTATAGTAAAATATATGAATATAAATATAAAGATGAAGGGAAACAAAACTTCACTAGAGAAAGGAATGCTAAACCGATTGATATCGTACAATATAAAAGTTCCATTGTTCTGATATACCTGGCAGTGGTTGTCAGAAGTAATAGACACTTGATTTTGTTTCATATGTAATCACATCTACATTTTGCTTTTCATACAAATGTCCTTGTTATATTGAAATCCGCAGAATTTATCTTTCTTGAATTTCTACCGTCAATTTTTATTTATGTTTTGGAATTTTCTTTATATATTATGTGTATTTGAATGATAAAACTATTTTTCAACGACCTCCCCATTTTCCAGCAAATTTTTCTCATTAAAACTTGAATTTCCCGACTTAATCTCACAGATGAGTTGCGCCCGAAACCGTTAGGATTAGGGTTGCGCCTGACCGAAGGTTAATTACTCCTCCACTGTTGAAATTCATCACTTTGAATTTTTTTTTACCGAAAAAAATATCATACCATAGTATGTATAACGGTTTTCTGTTAATTCAATGTAAAGTTGGAAAATTTCCGATGGATTTCCCCCTCCAAAAATTTGGCCTTGTCCCGCGCCTGTGTCTGAGATGTTGCGATGACCACAATATTCTTCTACTTTTTCACCATACTTTCATGAAATTTACAGCCTCAGTATCGACGGTTGTAGTTTTGAGTCAATCTCCTATGTCTTTATGAAATTATGCGATTTTTTTCCAGTGCCTCAAAAAAAAAAATAATTCAAAAATTTAAAAAGTTTTAGAAACTGCATATTCCTCCAAAAAAAATTTCAATCGAAATTACCTTCGTTTTTTGGTTTAAATCTCGACTTTCATTTTTGACCACCTCATGACGTTTATCGTGATCAAGATGTCGTCGAGCGAAGACGAAGATTGTGATCGCTCCGCCAATAAACTGAACTCCGATGAAGTGAAATAAAATTTGTGTAATCACTGCAACAAAAAAGTTGTGGACGCTATGAATTGCATCAAATGCAATGCAATGTTACATAAATCGTGTTGGAATGAGGCAAAAAAGCAGTGGCGTAGCGCAAAATTCGGGGGCTCCCGTCAGATTTTAGTCGGGGGCACCCTCGGATCTATGTTATTTATGATAAGTTTCCATTGATATTTTTCAAAGAAAAAAATTAAAGAAAATGTGATAAAAATAATTTTTATATTGAATAACAGGAATTTCTAAGCAAAATAATATGGTTTCTAGAATGAAATCAATGTAATAAAAACCTGAAAAATTATTTAACAAAAATGCATTTATCTAATTTTTTTGTTCAAATATATCTATCAACCTGTCGATGTCCAAGCTTCAGGTTACTTCTTGTTCCACGCTGGAATAGGCTCAAAAGTCTGATAGACGCGTTTGCGACATTGAATTCCTAAGATAATTCTTGATCATCTTAAGACCGATAAAACGATCATTTGGCGATGTTTAAATAGAGTCCCGAAAAGCCTAGCGGTATTTTTAAAAACTGTTGAAAACACACAGGAAGTAATTGAGTGATAATTCCAATTTCGAATGGAATTATTGGAAACCTTTTATGTTTTTTCATACCATTCAGGAATATTTCTCTACTTTTCGGGAGTAGTAATTGTATCTCCATTGTTTAAGTTTTGCTCATTATATCATCGGAAAAATATAGCGAATCTGCAAGTTCAATAGAATGAAATTATTGAGGACCCATTCGAAGCTATTCGTTTGGCTTGGGGGCCGCTTTAGTGCCGGGCTCTCTGATTCGCCACTGTGCTGAATGATTGATTGTGATTCAGGCATTAGCTTATTAAAATATGGAAAAAACTTTCGTTGCTTAGAAAATGCATTTTCTTTTTCTCTCTGGAGTTTTTTTTTGCTAGCTTCACTCTAATATTTTCTTTTCCTCTTTGACATTTTTTTTAATATCTGAAAAATTTTAAGATATTCAATCTGCTGTTTTTAATTTGCGCATTTTATAACCTTTCTTTTTTTTAATATTGAATATGAAAAAAATACGAGAGACGTTTTTCAACAAATAAATGAGCTACGTATTAATTCTAGAACTAACCTTCAATAAAATTTTAATCCTGAAGCACTAAAAATGTCAGAATATTGGAAACTTTTTCTTTGATTTCTAAACGAACCCACAACGTGGTTTCGTATTCAAACACTGTTGAATTTGTTTCTCTCACAACTAGAATGGAAATAGAAATGAAAAGATTTCATAATATTTTCCCCTTTTTGATTAAAAAAATTCTGATTGAAGAATTGACAATAATCTCAGCAACAACAGATAAGCCGCAAGCCGCCTATAGAACAACACGTCAAATAAGCCGCCGAGCCCCTAACAAAACGGTCATGTAGCAATGTTAAAAGAGAAATACCCAAAAGCTTGACACTATATGAAAAACTCTTAAAAATAGGGTAGCACAGGGTGTGATTGAGTGATACGTCGAATCGAATTACTGTAAACCTTAAATGTGTTCTGACTATAATTAAGGAATATTTCTCTATTTTTCGAGAATAAACTACCTTCATTGTTTAGGTTTTGTTCGTTATATCATCAGAAAAATATCGCGAATCCGCAAGTTCAATAGTTATTGGGGGCCCCATTCGAACCTTTTCGTATGGCTCGGGGGCCCCCTTAGTGCCGGGCCCTCTGCTACGCCACTGCAAAAAAGTCAACATCATCGACGTGCATGCACGTATTAAATTTGGATAATGTTGAAGAAGCATCTACAAGATCTGTAACAACCCCAATTAATGACCATAATATGAAAAATGAATATTGGAAAATGCAGGTAAAACTCTTGAATTATTTACTTGCTGAAATGAAGAGCAAAAATCAAATTTTGATGCAGAATAACGAGCTCCTTATCGATAGAATAAAATATCTTGAAGAACCAATACAGTACAAAAAACAAGTAAACAAGCGCTATCTTCAAACAAACCGAAGTTGGCGCTCTCCATACCGAAAACGCAGAATGAAACTTCACCTGTCTCTCCGTCAATTTCTGTTTCGGCACCGTCAACGTCAACGCATAACACTTTAGAGGTAAACAAAGACGTAACCAACAATGGAAAGGAAAAGAACGAGCATTTATTGTGGACTACAGTTGTGAATAAAAAGAATAAAGGGAAATCAGGACAAATTCAATCAGAGGAAATTAAACTCACTTCTATAAGTCATAATCATCGAATGAAAACCGTAACTTGTACTGGAACTGCAAAAAAAAAAATTCAAATGTCAAAGGGGCCATAAGGAAAAAGTGGATTCACGTAGATAGAATAGCTGGGGCAGATGTTTCCGAATCAGAATTAGGCAGTATCTTTCAGATCAACAAGGTTGCGGAATGATTGAGGTGAAAAAACTACCCACGAAGGGAGCGAACTCATCCTTTAGTATTGGTTGTCCTGACGATTCACTGTTTCATACACTAAATGATCCGAAATTCTGGCCAACTGGCGTCATCCTGAGAGAATTTAATTTTCGAAATTTTTTTCAGAAACCGCTGGGACAAATGTCACGATAAATAAAACAAAGTGCCAATTACATAAGGAGTTTTCGAATTCGTCAACATATATAGACAACACACAAAACATGAATAATTTGAATCAAGTGAAACAAGCAAATAAAACACGAAGTAAATCGAATAAATCAGACCATGGAGGAGTTTCAAATGACAAGAACGAGATTTGCATAATACATCAAAACATACAATCTATGGGTACAGCTTTTAACAAATTGGAAGTTTTAATCGCCCATGAAAAGTGTGATGTTTTTGCAGTGATGGAACACTGGAGAAGTGAGGAGGAGCTTGGACATTACAATTTCACTGGTTACAACCTAATCTCGAGTTTCTGTCGGGATTCTGGACGTCACGGAGATAGTGCCATTTACTGTCGTTCTAACATTGATGTAAGAGAAAGAACTAACTTGAAGTCACTTGGCATATTAAAAGTTGTAGAATTCTCTGCTGTAGAAATGAAAATTGGAAATGATAAATTCATAATTGTCTGTATATATAGACCAGATACTCCACCATATGCAGATATAGATATTTTCTTTGAAAAATTAACTTATATATTGGAACAGAGTTTACTGGAATCAATGAAAATCATTATCATAGGTGATTTTAATATTAATGTATTAGAAAATAACAAGTTAGCATGTGATTTTAGGCTTCTTCTTACTTCTTTCAATATCAAGATGACAATCAATGCACCAACAAGATTGGCATCTAAGTCTTGTCTTGATAATATTTTAACTAACATAGATGGTAGATCTGGTGTACTTGAAGCTCACATATCTGATCACTCAGCTACAAAATTTATTTTTAACATCATAAGAAATCAAACAGATCGTACTGAAAGTATCCTAACTAGGCAAATTAATGATAGATCAATGAGTAATTTTTTATCTAATTTGGAAAATATTAACTGGGATGAACTTTACTCAATTGAATCGGAACAGGTCAATCAACAGTGGAATTTTTTCTTCGGTTTGTATACTTTCCCATGAAGAACTTATTGGACAAACTCTTCATTCTTCAGAACTTTAAGCCAGAACTAAAAAAATATTATAGTATATACTATCAAAAAACTCTATGACAATGAGCTTACTTCAATGAAGAGAAAATTCTATAATGAACTCATTGAAAATTCCAGGAATAAATCCAAGTCGGTATGCGATATAGTTAACAAGTTTACTAATAACAAAAAGAAAACAACTGATCCAAAAAATATGATGAAGAACCCTGCTCAGTTGGTGGAAGACTTCAATAATTATTTTACGGATATTGCTCCGAACATCTAACTCTGTCACAACCAGGAGACTCATCCACTCCTGAATTTTCCTTTTCCACTTCTATATATATGTTTGATGTGGATGAGGTTGAATTATTAGCTGGTGTCAACTCTTTGAAAAACTCTAATGCAAGAGGATATGATGACATTCCTCTCAGTGTAATAAAAAAATCCTTTCACACAATTGCACCGTATCTTTGTCACATAATTAACTGTGCGTTTAAATTTGAAATTTTTCCTGATTCCCTTAAGATTTCGATTATTACACCCCTACATAAAAAAAGGGACTACAATAACTTGGAAAATTACAGACCCATCAGCTCTTTGTCGTCCTTTGCAAAGATATTTGAAAAAATTCTCTCAAATAGACTGTTGAATTTTTTCAGAAAGTTCCAAATACTTAATGATTGTCAACATGGTTTTATCAGGGATAGAAGTACTGAAACAGCCTCATTTGATCTGACAAGGGCAATAATCCGGTCCTTAGAGTCGAAAGAGGTACCAGTAGGTCTATTTCTCGACCTCTCCAAGGCCTTTGATTGTGTAGATCACAACATTTTACTTTATAAATTGGAGAAATGAAGAATAAGAAACAATCTGATCAGGAGCTATTTGCATGGTAGAAAACAAAAAACAACTTTAAAAATTGATGGTACTGTTTATGAATCAAACGAAAGACAACTTCTGATGGGAGTGCCTCAGGGCAGCATCGTAGGACCCCTCTTATTTGTGATCTACATCAATGATTTTGCTAGAGCATTAGACATGAACCAATATCATCTGGTTATGTACGCAGACGACACAAATATCTTAATAAAAAAAGAGACCCCATCTTCTTCGATTGAAACTACTAAAATGTTCTAAATCTTGTGATTCAATGGTTTGCACAAAATAAGCTCGCTTTGAATGTAAAAAAAACCGAATGCATTATGTTCTCACCAAGTGGTCGGGATTTTGGCGTTCAAACTTTGCAACTCGATAATGTAGAAATAAAACTTAACAGCTCCAGTAAATTCTTGGGTGTAATGTTGGATTCGAGGCTTAAATGGGAGGAACATACAGATTATGTCCTGAAGAGATTGTGTTCAGTAGAGTACAGTTTGAAGGTTGTGAAAAGACAAATAGAGGGAAACATCCTAAAAACAGTTTACTACGCAAACGCTCAGTCAATAATGTCCTACGGTATAATCTGCTGGGGAAGCTCTAACCTGAGTTCAATATTTATCATTCAGAAGAGAATTTTAAGGCATATGTTTGGATTAGCATAAAGGGAATCTTGTAGAGGTTTATTCAAGAAAAATAACATTTTGACCATTTACAGTTTGTATATTTATAGATTACTCATATTTTTTCACAAAAACCAAGAACTCTATAGATCTTTCCAGAATATAAACAATTCAAGACGCGTAGAACCATATTTCTATCCGAAACATTCACTGTCTTTAACTGAAAAACATCCAGAGTATGCTGCATTGAAATTATTTAACGCATTACCTAGAGCTTTGCAAATGACAAAAGTACACAAAGAATTCAAGAAATATCTATAAAAACTTATAATTGATTGTGAGCCCTACAATATGGGAGAATGTTATGAATTTTGTAAAAATATAGGTCTAAATTGATTTATTTGTAGATTTCCTTTACTGTTCATTTTATGACTCTGTTTATGAAGGCATCAGTTGCCAACCTGTTAAAATTTATTACTCTATTTTTTGTAATTGACCAATTTCGTAACTTTGTCATGTACTTTGACAATTTGGGAAATAAAAATTATTATTATTACTATTATTATTGTTGACATTATAGGGAGTTGTGCGACAATGATAGGGGTCACAAAGCATCTTTCCAGATCGCTTCAAATGAAAGCATTTGATGTTTCATCGTGATTGTCTTCTGATGAAATGATGAAACAATATTTATGTAGTTAATTGTTTACATGTGTTTTTACCATTTACCGGTGTCCGTTGATGAACGCAACCCGAATAATCCCAACAAATCGATAAGTCGCGAGGAACTCTGTCTTAGAAAGATTGATTTGTCGAAAAGACAGTACATATAATGGACAACCTAATTTTTATGAATAGTAGAAGAGAATACAAAAACCTGAAAGAGTTTCCTTTAATTACTTGTTCATTTGAATTTGGCGATTCTCTAATGAAAATGCGTGAGTAACCAACTCTAATGTTCTTTGTTGATACATTATTTGGGCTATTTCCATTATCTATACTGTTGGAATTTACCGACGTTTCGGCAAGCATTCGCCTGCCGTCATCAGGGTGTTGTTGGTCCTGAGAAGGACCGGTCTTTGCCAAACCTGCTCCGTTTGGACTTTTGCGCTCCATACTATCCAACTGAGTTGTGGGAATGCAAACGCGAGTTGTCAGAGGTGCCAACTCCGCAACTCAACCCACTCTGACTAACAGTCTACTGAAGTAGGAAATTCTCATTTAACTCGAGTTGTTCTGACACTTGGACATAAATGTCATGAATAAATATGTCCAAGTGTCAGAACAACTCGAGTTAAATGAGAATTTCCTACTTCAGTAGACTGTTAGTCAGAGTGGGTTGAGTTGCGGAGTTTGCACCTCTGACAACTCGCGTTTGCATTCCCACAACTCAGTTGGATAGTATGGAGCGCAAAAGTCCAAACGGAGCAGGTTTGGCAAAGACCGGTCCTTCTCAGGACCAACAACACCCTGATGACGGCAGGCGAATGCTTGCCGAAACGTCGGTAAATTCCAACAGTATAGATAATGGAAATAGCCCAAATAATGTACCAACAAATATTCCATTCACAATCTAATGTTCTTGTTCATTTAAAATTGAAGAATATTAAAATATTCTCTATTCGGGGAATCCACAATTCCCGCGCTACGCTCGGCGAGATAAATTCATCAGTGAGTAATTGAGTGCAGGTTTTGTACACCGCCACAAGCCGTAGTAACTTCGCTTTTTCCCCCTGTCAACTATTAATAGGGACACATCCATTCCAACATCCGAATCAAGACGCTTTCGACGTCGTCTGTCTGCTCCACAATTAACGAACTGGGGGTGGCAAGTATTCGAGAAAATTCTCCATATACAAGCAATATCGGATCGTTCAACACACAACGTCAATACTTCCTTTTACAGCTGATGGAACAAGCTATCAATTTCCAGAATCGCACTCAATTTTTTAGAAGGTGCTATCGTAAAACATAAAGGAAATCTCCTTGAACATAATACAGGGTGCGGCAGAGAGGACGAACGGTTTTAAAAAAATCACAAAATAGTTAACTTTTACTCAAAAACAAATTTATTGATGAAATCAGGTTCTCAAGAAAAAAGAATTTCAGACAGTCAAGTATGGAAAATCACATTCTGCATGTGGTGGCCGAAATCGTTGATGCAGTGCTGGAGGCGTTCTTGGAAGTTCACACCAAACCGTTAGTTTTGGGATGTGCAGGTGTTTTTCGTGTAACTGTTGTAGATTTTCGTTGGCCCAATGAAGGAAATTTTGCTTGTTAACCATGTTGTTTAGGTGAAAGGCTAATGAAAATCCACAACAGTTACACGAAGGACCGCTGCACAGTCCAAAAGTAACGGTTTGGTGCGAAGAACGCCTCCAGCACTGCATCAACTATTTCGGCCATGCCTGATGTGATTTTCCACACTTGACCTTCTGCAATTATTTTCCCTTGCGAACCTGATTCCATCAATAAGTTTGTTCTTTAGTAAAAATTAACGATCTTATGATTTTTTAAAAACCGTCCGTCCTCTCTGCCGCACCCTGTATAACAGTGAACAAGCTTCTTATGAGAGTTCAAACTAAATTGAGTGTGCTTCAATATTTTGAGAGAAAAAATATTGAAGTTGATTACTCGTATGAAAAGTTTTAGGATATTCTAAATTAATGGACCATACTGAAAAGTTGTAGTCATAAAAATATTATTAGTTAAGATCTTTTCAAAATGAAATTATTTCAATATCTATAGGAAAGGACCGTTATTTCAGATTCTGTTTTCCAATTAGCTAATAGAAACAAATTTCTTAGTTTTTATTCTCTGGCAAATCAAATGGATATACAATTCTGGAAACTTCGTTTCAATTTTTGTGGAATATATGTTTACCAATGTGGTGAAAATAAAATAAAACTCATTTTCAGTTTTTCGGTACCATCCAGAAAATTTTTATTTCGCCACGTAATTTTTCTATATTGTCAGTGCATCAAAATATATTGAATTAATGTTTCTTTAAAATAAAAAACTATTCAATTACATAATGAGTCCGAACACAAATATGATTCTTCGATTTCCATATCACTTCCAGATAATTCCTTATCTCGTCACAATCTGTTTCAATTCTTCATTTTAGATGTTCCCTGGAATCAATATTAACCTTATTAACTAATTCTCGCATGAAGCATCATAAGAAATGGTCTAAGAGTCTAGGGATCGGTTTCACAAAACTTTGATTGTGCGATTAAAAAACCTTACGTGAATTCGAACCAATCGTATAAGTTGATTTGAAATTTCAACGAATCGCGGTGGCTCCAATTAATTTGTCGGTGCAATCAAAGTTTTGTGAAACCGGCCATAAAATATTTTTCCTTCAACCTAAAGCCCGGCCCCCATATCAGTATGAAAAAGTTCTCATTCATAATATTCTTGATACTTGATTTCAAAATAATCTGATTGAAAGAATCGAGGGAATATTTCGTCTGTTTGAATCGAAATATCCCTTGAACTCATTCAAACCTTCAGTGAAAATTCGAGTGCTAATGGTGATAGAGACATAGGTAAATTATTTGGTCATTTACATAATGCGTAACTCAATTAATTTTTTTTGTGTGAATGGAACTGAATTCAATGTGATAAAACTTCATAACTTTCTCCTTTTTTCAACCAAGTCTGATTGAAGAACTCTCAAATCTTCTTTGCTATTAGGTGTACTATAAAAAATTATTTTTTTGTTGTAAGCTAGTATTGATGTCTTGCCTCAGTTGTTGCGTGAGGGATTTCTTCTACCTGAACGTGGCTTTCGTGAGAAGCTTGCTGCACCTGTAACAGAAATTTATGTTTAGAATGCATTTTTGCCTTATCCATTTGCAGAACACTAGTCAAAATCGAAAGTCTTTAGATGAAAGACCTTGAAATTCTGATTGATCATGATTAGAGCAATCACAATTCGTTGAAATTTCAAGTGAAATCGGTTTGATTCTACGTGAGAATAAGATCCATTAATGAATCAACTTTTCAATTTTGGAGTTGATGAAAAATAACATTCGATTTTTACAGAGAAAATTCTTGTTTTTCGCTTTTTCTGACCAATCAACATATTGGCTGGCATTGTTCGTAAAAGCGTCATTTGATGACGTTTCATGGAATTTAGAATGCGATCTAAATGTAATCAAGCCAACGACTGAATTCATTTGAAACAATCAGAGCCTGAATTGAGCTATTTTTTCAGAACCAAAACCACGTCGAATGTAATGAGGACATTTTTTTCATTTCGAAAAAATTTCTTTGTTTTCTCAAAAGGAACACATTCCTAAGGTATAGCATCGATATCTATTGAAATCTTCCGTAAGAATAATAAATTTTTTGGTGCCAAGAGATTCACTGTGTTTGTTTGCGAGTGAACGCGGTCAATTCGGCGAGCAGACTCTACATAAAATGTAATTTTAGATTGAGTTTCCTGTGAATTTCATTGGTATACAATTCAACCTCGGTCAAGCAGGTCTATTTAAAATGCCATTTGATAAATTTTTGATGTAAACAGACGGGAATATTTCAGTAAGTATTTCTTGATTGGTGCACCACAGGGAATATTTTTAGGTCAACGCCGTTTTGCGTTTCTGTCGCTTCTTAATTTTATACATCATGAATCGCGATTGTTGTTCACTAGACGATATAACGCCATCTTCTAGTTTACGGATATTCTGAAAGAGTGAGCGACGTGGAGACTATTTTGGTTGAAGTGATGAATAGCTTTCTATTCCGGTTGGTTTCTTGTTTACAAATTATTATTAAAATGGATTTATAGCTCCGAGATATATTTTAAACTCGCACTTTCAAGTCTCGGGTCGGTTAAAATAAATTTAACATATTCACTTATTGTACGATCGGAGAGGACCCTCTGCTCAGTTCAGCTGTTAAAGACCCGGGAATGATCACGCACAGTAATAGACCCTTTGTGTTTTTCACATCTGCCTCTAAGAAGTGGGTCTATCGGAAATGCATAGCCTTCCTCCCTGTTAGTGCACGTGTAATATTTCCATTACACGCCGCAGTAGAAAATCAGTCTGATGACAATATTGGTCAGTGAAGGACGGCTTCATACATTATTTCTTGACCGGCCAATATTATAGTGCGGTAAAATAACTATGACATCTATTTTCATTCAATTCTTAGTAAAAACATGTTTCTAACGAATGTAAGGAGAAATCTACTTTTGAACAAAAATATTGTATACAGCGTCATACAGGGTATTTCATGGGTAAACGTACTTCAACGATGAATACGGCTCACCAAGGCGGCTCTAGACGTACACACCATATTTATTAGGTGAACAGCTTTTATAACCGAGATACAGGATATGCAATCAGTTTTGTCAGTTCATCCTTTATATTATAACTCCCGATCCCCTTTTAATGTTTTTGCTACTCCATACTCCCTATTATCATTCAAAACACAACTAAACCCTCTACAGATGTACGAATTATCAATAAAAAATATCATTTTATCATAATCTTGATTCGTGAAATATTCGTAGAAAAAAACAACACCTTACAGAGGGACGTAATTATTTCTAAATGAGACACCCTTTCAATTTAACCAGAGATTGTTTCGGATCTCTCTTTCTTCCACTTTTTTTTCCCGAGTAAATTTTGAATGATTTTTGGAGGGGCAGATTCTGTTTTTGGTTTCTGGTGAAACTTATTCGGGAAGTCGGAAATTCTTCAATTTTTTCTGTTGATGTTGTGGAGCCCCCTTGCCACATCATGGTGATGCATATTGATTCAATTTGATCTTCTTCTCTTCTGCTCCACCTCTACCTTACTTGTCTTATCGCCAAATTATATCTTCATTCATAGAAATAGTACTACAAAGTAAATAATTCTAATCTTGTAACACTTTACATGGGACGACATGTTGAAAATTTCGAAAGATACTGCACAATTTTAGATAGGTTGATGTTTTAGTCGATTGAGTTTTCTAATTTCACAATATAAGGCCATATGGAATCAATTCATACATTATAAATCTCATACTATACACACATATCACTGTTTTTCTCAATACTTCAGTGGGGTTCACAATACTAAGTGAAGTTCTCTTCTGCAGTAATTTTGTCGTTGATTCATTTCCATCGTCGGATTTCTTGTTTTCAGTTTCCAAAACCACTTCAACATCTTCCTTCTTGTGGTAGGTACTTCGGTGAAAAGTTGGAAATTACTATTCGAGGATACTCATTCTGTGACTTGCTGTGATACAATGGTGCAGGTCGTGACGAAGGTAATCGCACCCTTTATGCATGCATCCATTTTTCCCTGAACATTCTGATTTTCCAGGAAATTTGTTTTGAAGTCATTAAAAACATTCTTGTTGAGTGAATTTATGTAAGATTCGAAAATATCTGAACATATTTCTGATTAGCTTCCCACTGATTACCTATAAAACACAGAAGATGAATTATTGTTTCAATATTGAAATCAATTCTTTCAGACTTCATGAATAATAATGGTCTTTGGCAATAAGTGTTCAAGTATGATATTCTTATTTTCGATGAGTAGTACTGCAAAATTATTGAAATATAATTTTCAGTTTTTACTGAAACAAATATTTATTAATTCATGCAATATAACTTGAAACGATGAAGTTTCTGAGGTTTTCATCCTAACGTGAACTATTTCGGAGTGATTCTCGATAACTCCATTCGGTTTACATTTTATCTGGAAATATCTGAAAGTAACACGGATATTTTTATTGAATTTTCGGCGTCTGATCGGGACGGCGGAATGCCAAATTTAACACTCACCCTTCCTACTCTGCCCGAAATAGCTTTCTGAAAGAGGGCACTACTCTCCAAGAATAGTATACTCATGTAGTTTCATCGCCCAGTTCAATTTTGGATATGAGAGTGCAGTAGCTATTGATGATATTCCTGTGACTCAGCCCTCGACGCTATTGAATATTTGTGGGGAAGTTATCGGGGTTAATGCGGAGCTACTGCTCCTTCTGTTGTTCATATAACCCCAATCATAACGTAATTGTACGCAGGGTGGTTTCGAGTGTAACAACTCATTGAAATAATTCTGTTGAAATTTTTACCCGTTCTTTTGGCCGTGTAAGTTTCACAAACGAGCTTTTGACACAATTTCATTAGTATTTCACGAGAATAAATAGAAAAATTCATGCAAAGAAATTATATCGATATCAGGAGATTTTAAGCGCTTTCTCAAACTCATAGGCAGGTGCAGATCTCGCGACCCATTTTGTTTGGCTTGAAGACATAGGTATTGAATTCAAATTGATGCCTGATGAGATAACTCATGCTTGCTGTTCGATTTCCTTTCTTTCGAGTTTAAATTTACCCACCTGAGTATAACCATATTGAGCTCTGGTAACGTAGAATCAGAAGCAGGACCGCCGCCAGACATTTTGCCGCCCCGGCAAAATTATATTTTGCCAACTTGCTGTGATGTATTGAGTTTGGGACTCATAACAAACTCTTCCACAATTTGATCAAGTAATGAAGAAAATATAACTATAAATATGTATTATACAATGTTGGGGTGTTCAGTGGTAGTTTTTATGAGTCCTTGTAATTTGAGCTTATAGATGAGTCGTTTGGTTTGACCATAAATGATGCACTAAATTTCCTTTGAATTTTATTTCCAATTTTTCTTATTCTATAAATCGTGATTTAACAATATCGTACCATTTCGAAAGTCTTTGTCGCAATGAATATCATATGTATGTTTCACGGGAACCTCTGCTTATCGCGCTTGTAGAAACCAAACCATATGAACGTGTTTACGGGTGTTCTGATGAATAAATATAAATCTTCAATTTATGAATTATTATGGAACTAATTGAAATTACTTTTGTATCAAATTGAATTAAATGATTATGGAGACTCAACATACTGCCCCCTTGAAGCATACTGCTTCAATGACACTAATTTACTGGAAGCGGACAGAGCTTCGTGATAGGGCGAACAAATTTACCGGATTGTGTTCTCAATTCAACTACGCGAACCCTACCATCGGAACCTGGAAGCGCCTTGACAATTCTAGCAAGCGGCCATTTCAAAGGTGAAAGATTGTCTTCCTTGATGAGGACCAAAGAGTTTTCTTTTAGATCAACTACAGGCTGATGCCATTTGGCCCTAGTTTGAAGTTGATGTAAGTACTCAACTGACCATCTTTTCCAAAATTGTTGAGTAATTTTTTGACATAATTGCCAATATTTCAATCTATTATCTGGAATTTCTGTGAGGTTTCTTTCTGGTAATGCCATTAACGGTTGACCTATCAGGAAATGACCTGGGGTCAAGCAATCAAAATCATTTGAATCACTGGAAATGGCACACAATGGTCGCGAATTTAAGACAGCTTCAATCTGAGCCAAACAAGTGAGCTGTTCTTCAAACGATAATACTGAACCGATAAATACTCTTTTTAGATGGTTTTTCATTGATTTATGGTTCGCTTCCCAAAGACCCCCCCAGTGTGGGCTGTTAGGTGGTATGAATTTCCAGGTTACCTCCCTTAAACTCAAAAAATCAAAAATCTCCGAAGAGGTTTTTTGTTTGAAAAAATTATAAATATCCTTCAATTCATTAGAGGCTCCTCGGAAATTACTACCATTATCGCTCCATATTATTTCCGGATAACCCCGTCGTGCAATAAATCGTTTAAGAGTGTGCATGAACGCAGATGTACTCAAGTCCGAAACAAGCTCGATATGCACAGCTTTGGTAACCATGCATATGAAAAGGGCAATATAAGCTTTAGAAATAATTGATCGTCTTTAACGAGATTCTTTTATTAATATAGGCCCAGCATAATCAATTCCTACTCTCTGGAAGGGCTTAGCAATTGTTACTCGGTCTGTTGGGAGACAACCCATTATTTGCTCACGAGTTCGAGCTTTGAATCTAAAACAAGTAACGCATCCTTTGAGCGCAGATTTAATTTCCCTTATCCCATGCATAATCCAAAATTTAAGTCGCAAATTCGGTAACACTGTCTGGGGCACTGCATGCAGTAATTTAAGATGTTCCGATATAATTAACAATCGAACTACATGATTTCTGGAAGGTAAAAGAATAGGAAATCTCCGATCAAAACGGAGTGGGGCATTCGCAAGTCTGGTGTTCAATCTCACTAGCCCATCGCTATCGATAAACAAATTGGGATTCGAGAGGGGACTTCCTTTGAGTTCTTTATTGTTCTTTATTTTAAGTATTTCATTTCTAAAATGTTCTCCTTGACTAATTTTGATTAATTCTATTTCTGCGTGAATTAGTTCGGAAACAGAAAGAGGGCCAAGCTGTCTATTGGTTTTATCACCACAATTTTTAATAAATCTCAGGCAGAAAGACATACATCTTATTGATTTGAAATATTTAGAAAACCTTTTGTAAGGAAATTGTTCAGTCTTTACGTTGTCTGCTCTTAATGTTGTCATTGAAACCTTTTTAACTTCGGGAATATTTTCAATGGACTCTGTATTCGAATTAATCTTGAAAGCTATTTCATCTATCAGGTATTCATCCTTCAATATTTCCGGACCGGTCCACCAATTAGAATGCTTATTCAAATCTTGTGGAAATATACCACGTGATAAATGATCTGCCGGATTGTCTGCTGAGCTTATATGTAACCAAATACAATTACCGGTTAGTTCTTGGACTTCAGCCACCCTATTTGCAACAAAGGTCTGCCAACGTGTCGGCGGTGATTGCAACCAACATAATACTATTTTTGAGTCGCTCCATAAAAATATGTTCTCTACTGGATGTTTTATTACCGATTTTATTTTATTAATTAATTTAGCTAGTAAAACCGCTCCGCATAATTCAAGTCGGGGCAAAGATATCGTTTTTAGGGGAGCTACCCTAGATTTTGAACACAACAAATTGCAAGAAACGTCCATATCATCATATAGTGCTCTTATGTACACGCATACGCCCTGGTAGACGAATCTGAGAAACCGTGAAGCTGCAAAGAAGTAATTTTTTTATTTTTAAAAACACATCGTGAAATAGGCAATTTTGATAAGTATGTCAAATTATTTGCAAATCTTTGCCATCTTTGCAATAGCTGTGGACTCAATTCTGAATCCCAGTGAAGCTTCTCTAGCCAAATCTCTTGCATAATTATTTTTGCTATAACCATGCAAGGCCCTACCAATCCTAACGGGTCAAATATCTGAGCGATGGTTGACAAAACTTGTCTTTTTGTTTTTGAATCAGAGAAAGGAACCGACGGTGTCGTAATCTGAAGATTATCCAAATTTGTGTTCCATGTAGTCAATCTATTCAAGAATAGGGGCAGTGCTGCTGACTGTGGAAACTACAGGGGTATTTCGTTGCTCTCTATATGCGGAAAGATTCTCACAAAGGTTATGGCAGCCAGGCTGACAAAACATGTAGACCTCATTCTACCGGAGGCCCAATGCGGATTCAGACCAAATAGAGGTACCACAGACCTAATTATCACCCTTAGACAGCTCCAGGAAAAGGCAAGAGAACAACAATCATTACTTTATATGGCATTTATAGATCTGGCAAAGGCTTTTGATTCCATCAACAGGGAGGCTTTGTGGAAGATCATGGAGCGCTTTGGTGTACCCCCGAAGTTCTTAAAAGTATGCAGAAGTCTGCACGAAAATAACTGGGCAAGAGTTCTGATACAGGGTGAACCAACTGACCCCTTTCTTACACAAACGGGAGTCAGGCAAGGATGTGTACTTGCCCCAATCCTTTTCAACATTTTTGTCACTGCGCTTGCCATGATAGTAGACAACAGGCTAAATGAACGCGGTATAGCAGTTAAGTATCGATTTGACGGAGGCCTCTTTAATCTCAGAAGACTCAGAGCCAAGACTAGATCGAAAAATATCGCAGATTTACAATATGCTGATGATTGCGGTTTATTAGCTGGGTCGTCGGAGGAGCTGCAGATTATCCTCGAAACCTACACGTGGGCCTATGAGGCATTGGGTCTCAAGATAAATATTAACAAAACCAAGATAATGACCACGCCCCCAGTGCAAGAGGATGTAAATATGTTTATTCAAGGCAACACGCTAGAAACAGTAGATCACTTCAACTACCTTGGCAGCATAGTGAACAATAAGGGAAACATTGATGAGGAAATCCAACATCGCATCAATTCCGCCACTGCATGTTTCTGGAGACTTAGAAGCAGAGTCTTTGATAATCATGACCTTTCTTTATCCACCAAGGTCGCTGTGTATAGAGCAATAGTTATTCCAGCATTAACATATAGCTGTGAGACATGGGTGCCATACAGGAGACACATCAAAGCTCTGGAGAGACTTCAACAAAGACAGCTTCGACAGATTATGCACATAAAATGGTTTCATAAAATATCAAACATAGAAGTACTCCATAGAGATATGTGTAAAAGTATATCAGACATGATTGGACAGAGCCGCCTCAGATGGGCGGGTCATGTGACACGCATGACCGAAAATCGTCTACCCAAATGTGTTCTATATGGCGAGCTAGCGGAAGGTCGACGAAAGCAGGGTGGTCAATTGAAGCAGTATAAAGATGTTTTACACAACAGTTTGAAATCTTTCAACATTCAAGAAAATTGGGAAGAGCTTGCGCAGAACCGTAGCGAGTGGAGGAGAATTGTGGCTGCATTCACTGAAAACAGACCGGATAGGCGTCGTCGGAATAGTCCAGCGGAAATTTATGAGTGTCCAGATTGCGGACGAAGAATATCTTCAAGAATTGGCTTGTTCAGCCATAGACGTGTTCACAGAACATGACGATGACTTATAATATTACTTTGTCTTTTATGTTGTATATTCGGCAACGAATAAAGCTAATGAATGAATGAATACCTTATTCGAGAAATTATCATCAGATATTGACAGTATCGACTCCTTTGTATTTTCGTTTAGTTTGGAATAGTTAGAATGCATTTATGTAATTTAAATCCATATGAATCGAGAAGTTCAATCAGTTGTGATTTTAATTCACGCAACTCTGTTAAACTTTCTGTACCAGTTAAAATATCTTCCATATAGCATTGGTACAAAAGTGATTTAGAAGCCAAAGGGTATTTCTCTTTCTCATCCATAGCAATTTTCTTGAGGCAACGGGTTGCCAGAAAAGGAGCACTTTTGGAACCGTAAGTGATAGTTTGCAATTCAATGCATTTAAGAGGATCTTCAAGTTTTTCGCGACACAAAATATTATTTTCTGTGATTAGGACCAATGCAAATCATTCGAAACATTCTTTGAATATCCGTCGTTATTACACACTTAAACCATCTAAAGCGAATAAGAATGTCGAACAAGTCTGGTTGTGTGGGGCACCCCTTGAGCATTATATCGTTCAACGATAACCCAGAGCTGGTTTTCATTGAAGCATCAAACACTACCCTTAGAGGCGTAGAAGCGCTGCTTTCTTTTACAATACCGTGGTGAGGCAAAAAGTTTTTGTCATGATATGACTCCGGATTGTTCGAGTCGAATTCTACATATTTTGCATGTCCCAAACTAACATATTCTTCTATGAAATCGAAATAATTACTCTTATATGTCTCATCCTGCTGGAATTTTCTCTCTAAAGATACAAATCTCCTTTTTGCTGAATGAAAAGAGTCACCTAATTTATTTAAATTTTCAGGAGATGAAAATGGAATGTCAACCTGATATGAACCATCTTTCAATCTAGTAATTGAATCTAGAAAACGCGTTTCGCATATTTTATCTTCAGGTGATAACAAACGTGTGGTTGATAATTCCTCTAACTGCCAAAATTTAGGTATGAATTTATGTAAGTTAAATTCCTCTGATTGTGATGGCGAATCAGCTAATTCTGAAACTGCAAAATAGCAACTTTAATTCAAGTTAGAGTCTGTTTGACCTGCTACAAGCCAACCCAAATAGTAGTTCTGTAAAACAGGTTGCCCTGCACCTAATTTAATCATTTCAGGAATTATTAGTTCGAAGAATAAATCTGCACCGATGAGTAAATCGATGTAATCGGGATCATGAAACTTGACATCAGCAAGATTGATGTCATGTGGAATACTGAAAGTATTTCTGTTAATCGGTAATTGGGGTAGTTTTGTAGTTATATTATCCAGAATTGTGTAAGTGAGATCAAAGCGTTTGGAATAATGCATCGATTCAAGACAAACGTTCAACATTCTGGAAGCCTTAGTTACTGTTCCCGAAATACCACTTATATTGTGGACCTTGTAAAAACTCCTTTGACCTAACCTTTGAGCTAACCTGGATGTAATAAACGACATTTGACTTCCACAATCTAGTAATGCTCGGGCTCCTATTTTCTTTCCATCGCAATCAACAATATTTACTCTGGCAGTAGCTAATATCACATTTTGAGTATCATTTCCCAATTTACTAGCATGATTAAAACATATGATAGCCGGGTTTGCGGAAATATTCACCTGAGATGGTTGTTCATTGGTACTGGTACTTGGTCTGTCATCATTAACAACATTGATATTTAATTCACTATGGTTGGAGTTCCAGTTTTGACTAGGATTTGAATTGTGACAAAGTAATGTATTATGTCTTCTATTACACTTTCGACAGCCACTAGACATACAATTAGCGACCGCATGTTTGGAACCTAAGCAATTATAACATAGTCGATTCATCTGAACAAATTCTCTTTTTTTCTCTAACGATATGTTCTTGAATTTATCACAATTATAAATCGAATGACCTCCCATCTTACAGAACAAACAATTTTCACGAGCTCTATCCCCACCCGTTTTACGTGATGTTTGTGATTGAGCCTTGGACGAGAAATTTACTTCCTTCGAACCAACCCTTGTATCAAGAGTTGAAATGTTCTCTAAAGCACGGCATCTCCTTTCGACAAAATACATGAAACCCTGAAAAGTAGGTAGAGCAGAACTATTTCTTTCCAACTCATAGGCCTTTTGTGTCTGGAAATCTAATTTTTTAGTCCAAAGGTGAACTAGTATAATATCCCAACTGTGAACTGGCAAATTTAGAGCCTTTAGAGAATTAAAATTTTGCCTAACCTTTGTAATGAACTGCCTCAATTTTCTTGAATCCCCTCTTGTTATTGAACTGATCTCGAGCAAACCACTTAAGTGCATATTTATTGCAATTAGTTGATCATCATACCGCTTGCTAAGAATATCAAGTGCCACTTCGTAATTTTCATTGGTCAATAACAAATCCTGAATCAAACTTAAAGGTTCATTTTTCAAGCTAGATTTCAAATATGTGAATTTCTGTACGTCACTGAGACCTTCGTTATTGTGAACAATAGCGTCAAATAGATTTCTGAATGAATTCCACTCTGAATGTTTCCCGTTAAATGAGGGTATGTTAATGCTTGGTAAGTTAATCCTCAAACTTGAAGATTCATTAATAGAACTTTGAAGTACATTATGAAAAATTGTGCTTTCTCGTTTTTTGAGTTGCCCACTAAGGTTTTTGATTCTAGCCAAAAGCGACACGTATTTACCTTCCGTATTTTCTCTATCGTTATCTTCCGAATCTAACTCCTCTATATCTTCCTGTATTTGACTGTATTTTTCATAAGCCTGTATAAGCAGAGTTTCCCGTGTGAAAAATTCATTAATATCAACATCAGTATATATATTATCAATTACATAATTCTCTATTCTAGTTATAGTTCCCTTTACAGATGCACGTTTCCTTTTCAGTCTATCAATATCCATGCTTTTTTTTATGTGAATTTTGACTTTGTGTTATGAATTAAAATTTAAAACACAAGTTAGATTTCAGAACTACTAATCATATAAATTCAACAATTCAAACAAACTCGGATTCTAGCGGACTGTTTAGCATCAAATGAGTTTGATTATAAGTTACAATATGAACTCGGAGAAAAAATTTTTTCAAATGTGAAATAAAGATCTTAGTAGTGTTTTCCACCTTTAATAACCAATTTTCAGTGAGAATATAGTCCGGAATTCCTTCGGTGAAATCAGCCTATTGGATCGGTAGAAGTTGATTGAATTTGAAGTGTGCCCAGTAGATCCTATGCCTATCCCAATGTAGTTGTGAATGTCCCTTGATGAATGAACATTGATTTCCTTTCAATACGTGTGGTTGTCCATGAATTGTGGTCCCTTTTTGCAGAGATGAGTCCTAATCCTTGGAATCCCTTGTGTTTAAATATTCTTGTCCAAATCCAAATGGTCAAACACGCAGTTTCCCGGCCGATGCACCAAATGTTGGGGTGTTCAGTGGTAGTTTTTATGAGTCCTTGTAATTTGAGCTTATAGATGAGTCGTTTGGTTTGACCATAAATGATGCACTAAATTTCCTTTGAATTTTATTTCCAATTTTTCTTATTCTATAAATCGTGATTTAACAATATCGTATTATTTCGAAAGTCTTTGTCGCAATGAATATCATATGTATATTTCACGGGAACCTCTGCTTATCGCGCTTGTAAAAACCAAACCATATGAACGTGTTTACGGGTGTTCTGATGAATAAGACCTAACGCACACGAACGATTGTCGGTGACCGACTATTTTGTAGGAGGTTAACGCACACGGACGACAGTCTACGAATAAAACCAAATGGAGCGCGCTCCGACAGTTTTGTAGCTACGACTAAAAGTAGTTCGTGTGCGTTGGTGCATTCCATTACGTGTTCTGCATTTCGACCGACAAAATTGTAGCTCACCGATTGTCGGTCGTGTGCGTTAGGTCTAAATATAAATCTTCGATTTATGAATTATTATGGAACTAATTGAAATTACTTTTGTATCAAATTGAATTAAATGATTATGGAGACTCAACATACAAAAAATATATTAAATAAAAAGTAACAAAAAGAAACATATATACCGGCCACCGCATGTATAAAAGTAAACTAGAACCATCAGACTAAAATGTTCGAACTCAAATAAATTTCTTCCTTCTCTTCTTCATCTCGCAAAAGTCATGAATTGTTTGAAATATATCGAGATTATTGACTATCTCATGTTCAATGGATATGATGGTTAGATCAGATGATCGTAGAAAATTTTTCATTTTCAACTTTGACAAGCTTCTCTCGCCAAGAGTATCCCAAAAGTATTTTCCATATTTGATAAAATCATTATTCGACAGTTTCTACGATACACGATACCGATAAATATAAATGCGTATGTAGAAATTTTCAATCAGGCGGTAAGGTATCATAAAAATAATAATAAAATAAATCAATCGATTCAAGTACGAATGCATTTGTATAAGATATGTTAAATAAAAATGCGGAATTCTGAAATGCATTCACATACAAAATATCGAGAAACAATGAAAACGTTCTCTGCTTTCAGTGTACGAAACTAAATGAACTCATGTTAAAGGAAAAAAATTTGAGCGCCTTGGATTTTGATTATTACTTATTCTATTCCAAGGCAACACAGCTCTCGTGTGTGAGGAAAATTCTAGACAATTATATCCGGATCAGAATAAGGTACATGTTATTCTCACTGTTTTCGTTCTGCGATTTGACCTTATGACATTTATTACCTGTTGCCATGTTCTTAAACTCTAACATCTGATTAAGTAAATGAAAAGAGGTCAATATAAATCTTAAGTATTCACCTGTATCTAATAATGATTATTATAATAATATTGATATATTCTTTTACTATGACCATTATCCAATAAATTAAGAATCTGCCTCAAATTTCAGCGAGGCATATTTCCAACTCATTTAAAGGCGCCTTTTCGAATTATTGGAACGACGCTTTATGAATAATATGCGTATCTGAGGAACCGATGAAAGACTCACAAAAAATCACCTACATCACTGTTAATAAGCAGAGACCGCTTTATACTTATTATCGTTTAAATATGAAATCTGACGGTAAAAAAATACCGAATTATAAACTCACCTTCAATTTTGTAGGGTAATTCAGTTCGAAAATCACAACTCCGAAGATAGATAAAAGATTTCTATTATGTAGCACTATATAGGTTAGCAAAAATATTGAATATTGTGACGACCCACGACACTGAGGACTAACGATTTGATACCCTTATCTCTCGAGTATTATAAACCCCTCCCGAATATCAAAATTTAGATTTCCGATTGGCAAACTGAAATTAAGAATCATTAGTGAATTATCCTCCCAAAAACTTTACAGTCCCAGATGTTAATCAAAGGGACCGACCGTCTTAATAATAAACTCGTAAACAAGCGAGTATAACTAGGATGAGAGGTGCTGAGGCGTATTTAGGAGTAAAATGTTGCATCTTCGATCATTTTCGTTCTGCCGGTATTACTCTTGCATTGGTTTAATTGTATTTTTATCTGTGTTTATTTGTAAACACGTGTGATATATTTGGTTGACTAGGCTCAAAAAGCCGCCCCTGAGTTTGATCGTGTTTTTGCTTTCACTTTCAATAACAGGCGGGTTTTCGTTTTCGAAGGAAAAAAAATCTAGTATGACGAAACTGATTTTGCCGCCCCTAGAATTTGCCGCCCCGGCAGACTGCCCGGTTTGCCGGCCCTGGCAGCGGCCCTGGCCAAGCAGAGCGTTGCCAGTAAATCATTATATAATATTTTGAAACTTGAGGGTCAAACATTCCTAAAGGAGCATATTATGGTAAAGTTTGCCGATGGTCAAGGTAGAATGGAAGATGTTCTTGTTACAAACGTCGATGTCAAGATTAAGAACAAAACAGTACCTACTAAATTCATAATTTTTCCGGACGCTCCTAATAGAACACTTTTTGGAATAGATTTTATACATGATGCTAAACTCATCTTAGATGTTCATAACAGAGAATGGTTCTTCTCTGATGAACATTCATATCGATATGAATTAACATTTGAAAGCGCAACCAGCGTTCCCGAAATCGCTTCATATTCAACTGCCAGAATAGAAAATTGTGATAATTTGAGAATAGATGAAGAAACTATGCTCACAGATGATTAACGTTATCGACTCAACGTGTTCTCGAATGAGTACGAGAATAAATTCAGTCTGGGGGGAGACCCAACTCCCTCAGTGCATCACATTAACAAAGGTTATCATCCTCCAATTGCATTGCCTCCATATCGAATGTCGCCAGCTAAGAAGTCAAGGCTGAAGGCTCAAGATCGACAGAAGCTTTGCGCTGATGCAAGAAGAAGTGATGTGGACCCTTTCAACATTGGTGATTTAGTATGGGTTCATACACATGCCTTGAGCAACGCTGCGAAAGGGCTAACTGCCACATTCAATCCAAAACGGGATGGACCGTACAAGATACTGAGACAGGTATCTCCCGTTAGCTATGAGGCTGCAAACCCCGAAGATCCCAAGGTACCCCTAGGAGTTTACCATATCTCATCCCTAAGCCCTGCCCGAGCCAGCGAAGAGCAGAAACCGGCCATTGGGTTAAGAAGAAGAGGACGACCATCGAAGAAGAAGGCGTCAAGGTAACTGGTCCCTCCTCGAGGCGAGTTCGAGACCAGGGGGGGAGACTGTAACAAACCATTCCTCACGCCGGCCCTGGAGACTCTTATGGATATTGATACTTGAAACATCTAAGTGCGGGGCAGAAAGAAACCAAATGCCCTAATTTGTTCAGTGGAAAAAAGTCAACCCGAGAGTCAACCCGCCTACGCGTAACTCATTTATTTATTCGTAAATCTAAACATTTTCATTTTTACGTGTGACCTGACTCTCAGGAAATAAATGAATCTTACAGTGAACGTGTTTTAGAGTTATTTCTGAGAACCTAAATTTTCTATAAGAAAAAAACCCTCTTATACAGTTCTTTATTGCCTACGCAATTGGCCAACGACCAAGGGTCCTTCAGCCTGTAATTTCACAATCTTTGATATATTTAATCATTGCTTGAGTAAAAATAAAAAATTAAAATGTTTTGAATTTTCTTAGTTTAAATTTTTTATTTTAGTTAGGAGTGGAAGTTTCCAGCGGCCAGATTGACGAACGGCGAGATCAGTGGCGTGCAGGCAGATCGAAAATTATAACTGAAATTTGTGAAAATTAGATATCTCGGAGATATGTCGGAGCATATTGGTATTTCCCGTGCTAGATTATATTTCCAATATCGGGCTTGTTTTTCAACCCTCATCTTTGAAAATTTCATATCTCGGAAAATATTCTTCGGAACACATACAGATTTCGCATGAGGGTTGATTATATCAATATCTACTGAAAAAATTATCGACCTTAACTTTGAACATTGTATATCTCGGAAACTATAAAGATTTCGCATGTGGGTTCATTATATGTATACTTATATCCACTGAAAAAATGAAAGACTTCCCGTGGGATTACAGGGTTGTTTTCTCAACCCTTAACTTTGTAAAATTTACATCTCGGAAACTATTCTTCGGAACACATACAGATTTCGCATGAGGGTTGATTATATCAATATCAATATCTACTGAAAAAATTATCGACCTTAATTTTGAACATTGTATATCTCGGAAACCATTCTTCGGAACACATGCAGGTTTCACATGTGGGTTTATTATATGGATACTAGTATCCACTGAAAAGACGATCGACTCCCAGTGGGATCACGGGGTTGTTTTCTCAACCCCTAACTTTGAAAAATTTACATTTCGGAAACTATTCTTCGGAACACATACATATTTCGCATATGGGTTCATTATAATAATTATAATAATAATAATATTAATAATAATAATAGTTCATAAGCCCCAGCAATCATACATCATAAAGAATCAGAAATTGAGAACAAGTCAATTAAAAAATAATAAATAACTTATAGTAATATTCTCAATGCTTTTTACAAAATTTAAAAAACCCCTCAAAAGCATAAGGTTCACATGTTATGAGGAATCTGCCAATAGTTTTTTTAACCCACATGTTACTACCGTCCTTTTAAAAGGCATCGTAAGTAAAGGGCTCTAGGTTTTAATTCTTACTATCCATAACTGATGTTAATACATCATCTCATTACCAAATAATATAACAATCGTATAATGCCAGTATTTGTATTTGTTGGAGTAAATCTGAGCGCCAATCGCTATTTGAATAGTCAAATACATTTCGACACGAAAATGGCTGAGGTAAGTTTTTCGGCCTCTTGAAATAATTTTTTTCTCCATCTGGCGCTATTTTTATATTATCTAAATACGTAGGAAACTATTGGCAACACCAATATTGAGGTCATAGTTTATGTCTTCTGAGCAGATGGTGGAAAACTCAACCGTCCTTTTAAAAGGACGGTAGTAATATGCACTACCAACAGGGTTACCATAGTAATTCATTTTGTTTTTAGAAGACTATGAAAGTTTCATGAGATATAAGATGAAATAAAAAAAATATATGCCGCCTACCTAATCTTCCTGATGATATTGTCATTTTTCCATCAGAAAATGCGTACTATGATGTTACAGATTGTGATTCTGGAGATGAAGATTTTGTAACCATGAATAACTTACCCGGTAACCAACTAAAAACGAAACCGAAAATGATTTTTGATAACTGTGATATCGAAAATCATGAATCAGTTGATCCTATTCCAAGAAATGAGTCAAATTTTTTATCTGTATTGCCACTGAATCGCGTCAAATGATTTTCCCTGAGAAATAAAAAAAGCAGACCAACCTGTCCTAACCAAAAAGCACAATAGGTATGTATATTTATGTGAGGTGTAGATAGGGGAGATCAAAATATAAAATAAATATAAGTTTGTAGGGAGTACCAGTGACAGGAAAAACATTTTTTTTTCCACTGTTCACCCAGTGTATCGATATGGCCGTCCGTATTGCTTGGCAACTCCATCTCATTCAAGGAGACAATATGGACCAACCCTCGTGTAGAAGTTCACCAGGGGCGTAAACTAAGGTGTGGATTTCGTAAGAAAAAAGTATAATTTCGCTGTGAAACAGGTGATGTTCCATTGCATCCCGAGGCGTGCTTGAAAAATTATTATTTGCGATAAGAAAACATTGTATATTCATTGTTCATATGATACGCACGCAGTAAACACGTACCTGAGACAGGCTCCACTGAATATTAATAATAGATAATTAAAAAGTACATTTTTGATACTCCTGTGAGAATGGGTACAAGAAGCCGACAGGAGTTGAAGCAGGTCATCAAGGAAACTATCATTGAAATATTCAGTGATGAAGATTTTCGTAAAAATTTGTTCGGTCCAATATACGAAGTATTCAACATTTACAGAAGGAAAACATCTGAAGTGATAAGAAACTTGCAAGATAAGGTTGCGTCACTTGAACAGGAGATTGATAAAATTCATCAGATGGAGAAACAAAACAATATATTTTATGTATACATGGAATTCCCGACGAAAATGCTGAGAACATTTTGGGCAAAACGGTGGATATTTTGAAATGTTCAATCCCAAATATATCTGAGATTGATATAAACGTTCCTCGAATTGGAAGAGAAGTTAGGTCTGACAAAATACGACCTGTTATTGTTAGGTTCAAAAATATCGACCATAAAAAGCAGGTTCTAGGTGACCTGAAGAAATTTAAAGGAAGAAAAATGTTCATTTGCGAAGATCTAACAAGGTTACGACTTACTGTCATGAATGAGGCAGAAACTAAAATATTACACATGTAAATATAAGAAGCCTTAATAGAAATCTTGATGAATTATTGATTTACTTGCATGATTTTGGTATTGAAAATGTTGACATAATCGTTCTATCGGAAACGTGGAATCTCTATGATGTAAATTATTTCGATATTCCACATTTCAGTATTGTGTACAATAACTCGAAAATAAATCAAAACGATGGTGTCGTAGTATATATAAAAGAAACAATTAATTACGGACAGTTTATTTTTGAGCTAACGGAAACCAAGATTTTGAGATTGACCTTTTCGGTGAGTGGCACTACATTCGGTATTTCGGCCTCATATAGACCACCTTCTATAGATAAAAGTCTTTATATATCAGAATTGGCTGACTATTTTTCAGAAATTGCTTGTCAAAAACAAATAGTTGGACTTTTCATAGGCGATATTAATATTGATTTATTGGAAAGGAATGATAGAAACGCGGTGGCCTGTCTGAATGAATACTTGGGCTTTTTGAGCGAGTTTGGATTTCGTTCATATATAAACAAGCCTACGAGGGAGTTAGAATCTCAAAAGTGGTCCATTCTGGACCACGCTTTTGTTAGGGTGGATCGTGTAAATATCCAGGTCAAATCTGCTGTGATAAAACTTGATCTAACTGACCACAATATGCTTTTTTGGGTAGCAATTCTGGTACAAAATCCGAAAGGAAAGAGTCTAAACCACCCACAAAGGCTATGATTGATTTTGGTGGCTTGAATCGGGCTCTTGCTGAGGAGAATTGGGGGGATATCCTTCATGAGATTGATCCTGAGTTGTGTCATGAGCGATTTATTCAAAAATTCAATATGTATGTAAGAAGGAATACTGAAATGAAAGTTATCTCAAACAGAGACCGAAAGCTGAAGCCTTGGATTTCGCAGGGACTGATCGTTTCAATTCGTCACCGCGATTTAATGAAAAGACGATTAAGAACTGACGTAGATACAGCTGGAGCTTCAGAATATAGGGTATACAGGAATCATGTTATCAAGTTAATAAAAATCGCGAAAAATAATTTTTATAGAGAGCGGATCAAAGGTGCCAATGGTAATGTGAGAAAAATTTGGCAAACAATCAGCCAAGCTACTGATGGCGGAAAAAAGGGTAACAAGACAAAAATTATATTGGAGGATGAAGGGGGTGATACGTTGAGAACAGATAAAGAGGTAGCAAACTGTTTCTGTAGATTTTTTGGTGGCATTGGCAAAAAAATGGCTGGCAGAGTAAGCAGAGAAAGACAAATACCAGTTGAACAAGGTTTTGCGGATGGCTCGATCTTTCTAAATCCCGTTTCTGAAAATGAGTTGATATCCATAATTAATGGTTTGAAATCTACATCTGCTCCAGGTCCGGATGGTGTATCGGCATGTTTGATAAAAAATGTCATGTATACCTATTAAAGCCTATTACTTGCTTATCGGTGGGCTTGACACCACGGCATTTCAAGGAATCAATAACGACCCCTATATTTAAGAGTGGCTGTAGAAAAAAAGCAAACAATTACAGGCCTATAACGCTGATGAACAACTTCGCGAAAATGTTTGAAAACTGCCTCAAGTCAGGACTTGTTGCCTATTTGACTAGAAATAAGATCTTGAGTGAAAATCAGTTCGGCTTTCGACAGAATAGGAGCACAGAGGATGCGATCCTTACACTGCTTAAGTCCATCATTACGACTAGTCACGGTGGCAAGAAGTGCCATTTTCCTGGATCGTGCCAAGGCATTCGATACTGTGAATTTCAGTATATTACTTTATAGATTGGAAGCGATTGGCGTTCGTAGAAGTGCCTTAAATATTTTCAGGACCTATCTCAATGGACGACGCTACATTGTCAAGGTTGGGGATGAAATGAGTGACCCACTACCTGTTTCCATGGGCGTTCCACAGGGCACAGTGTTGGGACCGATCTTGTTCTTGGTCTACATAAACCTATTGATAAAGTTGCCTGTAAATGGTGAAATAATTTCATATGCCGACGACACTGTTGCCATTATTGAGGGACAAACTTGGGCTGAGGTCTTGTTGAAGGCAGAACTAGATATGCAGATAATCTATCGATTCTTAAATCAAAGGCTTCTGAGTCTGAATGTATCCAAGACCAAATTCATCACGTTCTCAGCGACAGCAGCAGATGAACCAGACATTGAAGTCATCAGGGTACCTACATGAGGGCCAATGCACGAAATTTTCAGAATGTAATTGCCAAACTATTGCCAGGGTAAAGACTGTGGGATATCTGGGTATCGTACTGGATCAAAATTTAAATTGGAAAGAACAGGTTTATAACATGGTAATTGTGAACGAGATATTCTTGATAATGAAATATTTGTTGGTACATTATTTGGGCTATTTCCATTATCTATACTGTTGGAATTTACCGACGTTTCGGCAAGCATTCGCCTGCCGTCATCAGGGTGTTGTTGGTCCTGAGAAGGACCGGTCTTTGCCAAACTTGTTCCGTTTGGACTTTTGTGCTCCATACTATCTAACTGAGTTGTGGGAATGCAAACGCGAGTTGTCAGAGGTGCAAACTCCGCAACTCAACCCACTCTGACTAACAGTCTACTGAAGTAGGAAATTCTCATTTAACTCGAGTTGTTCTGACACTTGGACATAAATGTCATGATTAAATAATAAACATCAATGTCACAAGAAGGCTGATGACAGAATTGACAAGACTCAGTCTCACTTCAAGAAGAAGAAGAAGTCATAAATCAACTGTACTTATCTCTTGTGTAGTTGGTTTGCACAGTAGGTTAGGCTACGTCAGGACTGGCTCATGTCAGGACTAATTGCTTCTTTGGGCCGCGTTCGTCCTCCTTAACTCAGATCTCAGTACGGGCATCCAGATATTTTTCATTTCCAGAGAAGGCGCGCTGATTGGGTTGAGAGTTATCGCAATGAAAGCCGCTTCTTTCAATTTCTTTCTCCTCCATCCTTCTTCCTTTGATATTATGGAAGCTTCGTCCCATTTGACGTTGTGGTCCTCGTTCCAAGCACGTTGGGCTAGCCTGGATTTTTCTGTTTCTCCTAGTTGAGCTAGTCTTTGATGCTCTTTGATTCTTACTTTCAGGGCTCCCTTGTGTTGACTCCGTTATGCGTTTTCGAATACCAGCTTCTCACCGTACTGATGAGGGCCAAAAGCCCGAAACAGCTGTCTACGGTTCATTTCAGTTTCACAGGGTTATGTCCAATAAATCTTATCCATATATATATATATATATATATATATATATATATATATATATATATATATATATATATATATATATATATTTATCCTGCGTACCATATTGCGTCCATACAATGGGCGCATTCAACAGAGACAACTGTTGCGGAACTGTTACCAAATTTCAATGATCTTCTGCTGAACGTTGAGATATCTATGTAACATGTTGGGTAGCGGTCGACAGTTTTAGTAGCGTACCTGACTTGCGCTCCTTTTCGGTAACGTGTTGTGTGGCTGACAGTTATGACAGTTTGTTACCGCTCTTTCTGCTGAATGCGGCCGATGTCAACCGATTTCGGCTACCAGTACCTATCAGAAGCGCAAACAGTTTTGTCATCGCTCTTTCTGCTGAATGCGCCCATTGACATTGGGCCATACACAGTTGCGTCCTCAATGATGCAGCTTTTCGGTAACGTGTTGTGTGGCTGACAGTTATGACAGTTTGTTACCGCTCTTTCTGCTGAATGCGCCCGATGTCAACCGATTTCCGCTACCAGTACCTATCAGTAGCGCAAACAGTTTTGTCATCGCTCTTTCTGCTGAATGCGCCCATTGACATTGGGCCATACACAGTTGCGTCCTAAATGATTCTGCTAAGAGGGCGCTTTGGATGGTGAAAGTTCATATACATCCAAATATACATGTTTCATTTAAAGTATGATGTTGCGTCCCCAATCTGGCATCAATGCACAAGAATACATGCGGTTCGGTCTTCATTCACATCTAAAATCTAAAATATTTTAACTCCCCCCGATTCAATATCGCTTCGGCTTTCGGTGCACCGTTTGAAGAAGAAATACTGTCATCGTGTCCCAACCGAAATCGTTGGTGAGCATTGCACAATCTGAAATATGTTAACAATTTCAATCACTTTCTTTGAGAATTTGGTTTTTCGATATTTGTTTTCAATCCTTTCAAAAAAGTTTATATTTTCCTTCTTTGAGTTTTGAACTGCTCATAATTTGAAGTTGGATTCATTCAACTAATGAATATCAATATCATGAACTCATATTGGTATAAGTGTGATGGAGGACACAATGAAATTTCATTTTTTAAGAACCAGGATTAGACTATCGATATATCAATTACTCACTAAACCTTTGTGGTAGTGAATAGAATGAAAACGATATATTTCATATTTATTCAATGAACATTTCATTACGAACCAATTGATTATGAAACATCTGTTTTGAGAGGTAGGGATATCTCATTCATTATCCTCGATTGACACAATCAATTTTTGCCATTGAATTGAAAAACATGTCTTTACTGAGCCAAATTTAAAATTGGTTTGCACCGTTGTGGTTTCGGAAATGAAAAAAATATTTTTCTTCAGAACAACAAATTCAATATTTACAGGGTAATGCATTTCAACATAGAGCGAATTTTCCAAATTTCTACAAAATCCCTTTCTTGAATGCTTCTATGTTCAAAAGTAGAATCATCCTTTCTGATCCATTCAAATTACACTGTATGATGATTTCAAATTACTTAATTGTAAATAGGTTTTGTTTTTGATTTTCCATTCACGATACCCAACTGGACTCAGATCTGGGATTCTGGAAGTCATATTATTGGTTCATTTTGTTGATCATTGAATCATTGAGGAATTTAGATTCATTGCTCATCGATCTGGGCTCTTATACCAAGGGCGGTCCTAAGGGCGGGTAGAGGGAGTATTTACCCCCCCTCCCCCAGAGACCTCACCCATTTCAAATTTTTTGGTTTATCCATTAAATTAAACTAACAAATATATGAAATACTTATTATAATTGAAAAAAATTAAGAAACAAATTCAATAAATCAGTGAAAGATAAATGAAGCATTCCCAAGAATTGACCCAAATAAATGGCGTAATCTCGTCATCTGAAGTGTTGAAATTTTACACATTGACTAATATCAAGAATATGGACCGAATGGTTTGAGTGCATTGTTTCATATCAAACATAAGCATATCATTTTGGAGGGGCCTAAGGGTATTCTTAGTGTAAATTCTTTCAACTTTCTTCATTTTGAACAACATTATACATCAAATCTATTTATTTATTAATTGAGACTACAAATCACCATATAATATCATAGAATGAATTTTACAAAATATAAGCTATATGAGTTCGTAAATATTTATCCTTGTATATATTTTTTTAATAGTTCGTGGAACTTTTTAAATGTTTTGGCTTCTTTAATTTCGTCTGGGAGATCGTTGAAAGTTGTGATAGCTTGAGATATGGGCGAGTTTTTTTCCTTTTGTGGTTCTTGGCGTCTTGAAATCGTGATAATTTGCTAAGCGAATGTTGTGACCATTTACTTTTATGAATGAGCATAGCTCTGCCTTCATTTTACTTATTTTTTCAAACTTGGGTATATCGAAGCGTTGAAATAGTGACTGGCTTGATGTCATCTGTAGCAGATTATACAGGTTTTTCAGTGCTTTTTTCTGAAGTCTTTCCACTCTTTTCTTGTTTGCCTTAAGAGTCCAGTACACATTGGGCCATGCTGGCCCACTGCCGGCCATCACTAATGTGTACAGGGGTACTTGGCGTAGGATGGCTCATGCTGGCGTATGATGGCCAGCGATTTGTGAGTAGTGGCGCGCAATTGTTATGCTGTCTACCAGCCATCGCCAGTGTGTACAGGGGTACATGGCGTATGTTGGCCGGTGGAACATGGCTAGTGGCTCGCAATGGCTAGGTTGTCGGTTTTGGCAATACACATCAAAGGAATCGTGGCGTAACCTGTCCTGTCTTGTTCGCACACTGGGATGATGACCCAATTCTCAGTTCGTAAACCACCGCTAGCGGGGTAGGTGTACCTTGCTTGCGGAATTCACGGTTGTTTATTATTTTTTTAATCGTTGAATGAATTGATTGGAAAATCTCTAGAAAAGATGAAGAAACTCTCAAGTTTCAATTTATACTAATCGGAGGTTATTTAGGACCGATAAATGAAAGACAAAAAAGCATAATTAATTTCCAAAGACCTAGTTGCCACTCATAATTCTATAGTACTAATGTGGACAGTAGAAAGCGGTCAAAAGTCGTTGGCTACTGAGGGGATCTCCAGTAGCTAGAAGAAAATGGATGACACACTTTTCTCGACAAATTCAAATTTAAAAACAGAACCGTCTTATTATATCTAGATTATTTCATAAAGACAAAATTTGTACATTTGTACTGGGTGGGCAAAATTCGTCCTTCTGAGGGTATCTCGAAAACTATGACTGCAAGAAAAAAAACTGATCAATCTCTAGCTCTTGTTTTCCCGAATAATGGAAATCTGTCAACAGAAACAGCCCCTCATTTCTAAATTTTGAGTTGTGAACTAAAATTCAGTGAATTCCATTTTCAATAATGCTTAATAATTAAGCAGTAATTATTACTCGCTTGACTTGACTCGTAATTGGAAATTATGTTACATTCTACAAGCCCTTTTCAGGAGTAATTTGAATATGATATATTTGAAATTTTGTATCCAGCCAATATCAAGATATAAAATATAGATTCCTGATTTTTTGAATGTGGATCATGATTGAAAGTTCTCTCATCTATACATTCGATGCTTCGATAAATCTATCATATGAAACTGTTGATCTGAATATTTCATGAAAAAAAAAACTTACTTTTTTCTGTATCCAATTTACCTTCTGATTAATAAGTGGGTAGGGACCGTTAAATATGGTTTTATTATTTATTTATTTGCTGTTCTGTCTTTTTCTATTTTCAGGTTGGAATTGTTGTTTGGAAATCCTTCCTCAGAAGAACCGTTTCGATAATCGTGATGTCATTCAATATAAAATATTCAGATACAACAATTTTATTTTATTTTTTTACGGGGAGTCAGGTTTTTACGGCTGAGGTTTTTGCCCCTGGCTCTATAGTATCGTATGATAATAGTGATGATAGTATCGTTTGATACTATAATATCATACGAAGAATGTTACCCCGAAGAACGGTACCCCGTTCTTTTTTTACCTCAGCTTAGGTACCTTTTGTTTCAACATTTATTGTATTATTTTAGCTCTCTAATTCATAAGAATTCATCATCTGAACTCGACAGATAAAATCAGATTTTGTCACTGAGAAGGGGGATAGACCAGTTGGACCACATTTGGCCTCGTTAGTATCGCATATCTCTCAGAAAAGAATTATTCATAAAACCCCCCAGCCTTGAATTTACTACAGAAGATCTTTCGAGTAATTCGATACGATAGATAACATCTAGTAGCGTCCAAAGTGAGTTCTATCTTTCCAGTTCTCAAGCTGAAAAGAACTGCTTATATACTCTTTGAAATATCAGCAATGAACCTGAATCAGGGCTCTCATACAAGTTTGTCCGAGTGATGGAGACTCAAAATTTTTTGCGAGAGCACCTATGTATAGGAATTTTTGTAATTTAGAATATTTCAGGCCATTGATAATAATGAACAAATGAGTATTACTCCTCGAGAACAACAGAAAATAAATTAGCCACACATGAATTAAATCGGCAATAGGCGATTCTCATCTCAGGATATTGAGTTCACCAATAATTTGAATGCATTTTGAAGGTGGCATCTACTAGCTTATTATTTAAAAGTGAAATGAAAACGAGGTATATTATATTCGAATTACTCCTGATAAAGTGCTTGTGAAATGTAACAATCGTTTTCAACTAAGAGGGGAAACAAACGATTGAAAATGATGATTACTGTATTTTTGTTCATAACTCAAAAAGATAAATGAGAGTTTTTTCATTATTTATGTGGTTGGCTTTTTACCGACGTTTCGGCACGCATTCGCCTGCCGTCTTCAGGGTGTTGGTCCTGAGAAGGACCGGTTTTTGCAAAACTTGTTCTATCTGGAATTGTTCCATACTTCTTCAATTTCGCGATTATAGTGTGGGGATTCGAACACGAGATATCAGAGGTGCAATTTCCGAAAATCCACCCACTCTAACCACTAGTCTACCGAAGCAGGAACAAGTCCAGACATAACAAGTTTGGCAAAAACCGGTCCTTCTCAGGACCAACACCCTGAAGACGGTAGGCGAATGCGTGCCGAAACGTCGGTAAAAAACCAACCACATAGAATAGAATAGAATAGAATAGAATAAAAAAATAGAATAGAATAGAATAGAATAGAATAGAATAGAATAGAATAGAAGAGAATAACTTTATTCGCTCTGAAATATACATAGTACATAATTACCCGTATAGTGGGCTTAGAGCCCGTCAAAAAATAACCTTAATAGAAAGATATATATATATATATATATATATATATATATATATATATATATATATATATATATATATATATATATATATATTCTTATGAAAAAGAGAGCTAAAATAATACAATAAATGTTGAAACAAAAACTACCTAAGCTGAGGTAAAAAAAAAACGGGGTATCATAACATTCTTCGTATGATACTATAGAATCATACGATACTATCATCACTAGTATTATACGATACTATACAGTCAGGGGAAAAAACCTCAGCCAAAAAAACCTTTCTCCTCGTGAAAAAATAACATAAAATATTAAATATCAGGAAAATCTTGAAAGACATCAGTGTGATCATCTTCATATTATCCGTCGATGGGCTTGGATAAACAGATTCTTCCCAAAACGACTCGCAATTCTTAATCTGAAATGGAAAAAGACAAAAGGAGAAAAGAAACCGATTATTCAGAATGAATCAAATGCATTTGCTACTTAAAAAAACATCAACATTCAGATTTCTAATAATAACACATCAGAAACCTAATCATATAACAATTATGTAAAACTTAATTTGAACATGAACATGAGATAAACAGAATAATTAGAAAACTATTTCATCATCCATGAATTCATGAATAGTATAATAGGCTTTAGAAATTAGAAATTTTTTCATTTTTTGTTTGAGCTTCTTAGCCCTATCATTCAATCGACTTTGTAGCGGTTTTTTATTGAAAATGGAGATAATCTGGTACTCAACGTTTTTGTGTAAATAGGAGAAATTAATTTTTGGTGGTTTCAAATCAAGTTTACGCCTTGTGTTGTATTCATGATCCCTTTGAAAATTAAAAAACAAATATCTGTTATCGAGTACAAAAGAGATCGCTTCCAATATGTATATTGAAGGAAAGGTATATTGTATCTTATGAAAAATGGTTCACATGACGTAGTTCTCTGCAGTGCAAATATGTTACGTAAACATCTCTTTTGTAGAATAAAAATGCGGTAGGCCTCTATTGAATTTCCCCAGAAAATAACACCGTATTTCATCCTGGAATACCCATACCTATAGTACACAGAGAGAGCAGTTGCCTCATCAACTAGTTGTGACAGAACTCTGGCAACAGAACAACAACCTCCGAGTGATTTTGCGACTGAATCGACATGATTTCTCCCATCTAATCTGGAATCAGATGATGGAAATAGCCCAAATAATATTTCAACAAATACACCCTTATCAAGAATATCTCGTTCACAACATAAATGAGAGGGTGGTTTTGTTCAGAGATTTCGTTTATTCTGGAAAAAAGCTCGAGAATGAGTAATCAGTTTTCTTCTGTCTGCTAAGGTTCTCAGCCTCAGTAGACAACGAATTTTTCCCACCCATTACAAATTTTTTTTTTCTGAAATATAATATATGATGTTTATGGATTTCAATTCACTATTCGGAATCAGTACTAAGTTCTTATGAATTCGGACTTCCTAAACTGAATTTGAATTAGGTTTTTTTTTTCTGAATGTGAAGTAACTATTCACGAATCCCATTTCTCTTCCCTAAATACAGTTTTGCAGAAGTATCAGGTCATTCTGATGCGCTTGTGTAATAATTCAAGGGAATGTTTCCCGAAATCTCTATGGATACTATCGCAGGGATCTTTCCCTTTCTACAATGCAATAAATTGTAAATAATTGCACAAGTGCATCAATATTACCGATAATTTTTCATGACAGCGTGCTGTCTGAAAGCTGCAGGAGTTCATATGCTTCCAGAATGAAAACAACTGAATGCAGTTTTTCGAGAACAACTCGCTGAAATGCAGAATTATCAGGTCATTTTGATGGATGAGTATAATTCGGGGGAATATTTCCCGAAATCGCTATGGATACGAACAGTGCAGGGGATCGCAGGGATTTTCCGCTTTCCACAATGCAATTACCGCTGCAATGTTTCGAAAACTGCATTGTATTATATATTTGAACTTTTTGACAGGAGGGAAATATTCGAACATAGACACTTGGTCTGTGTTCTCAACCAATATGCGTCATTCTGTCGATCGGTCAAGCTAGCCGATGGTGGCTCAGGACCAAGCATGGACCAATGTGTACTGGCACCTGTACAAATTGGCGATGGCCGGCAGTGGGCCAGCATGGCCCAATGTGTACTGGAGCCATTAGATGCTGAAGGCCAAACGACTGTGAGATATGACAATACCGAGTGGACGTAGGCGTAATATGTTGCTCGTTTGCTTCTCTCATCTGCTGCTGAATTTAGTCGCCGAAATGCACTTATCAGTGGTGTTAGTTTCGCAATTAGTTTGTCAATATGCGGTGACCATTCTAGTTTAGAATCTGTTGTGAGTCCCAAATATGTATGTGTATGGACATGTTTTATTGCTTGATTTTTTATTTCAATAGTGATTGGCATAATTGGTTATTTTTCTGACGAAACAGCAGTGTCACTATTTTATCTAGGTTCAGTGATAATTTGTTGTATTTTAACCAGTGCTCTAATTTTGTTAAGTCGGCATTTACCAGTGTTTTTGAATCTAGTAGATCTTTGCCTTTATTTATATAGGATACCTGTGTCATCAGCAAACATGTATGTTTCCCCTTATAGCCTAGCTAGTCTTCGTATAGCAGATAGAGAATAGGCCTTAATACAGAGCGCCGAGGCACTCCACACGTCATCGTTGATTCCTGACTGCTATTGACCACTGTATATTGTCTTCTACCTGTGAGGAAAATTTCAATTAATTCATGGACGGATCCACTGAAACCCATCAATTAATTGTTTTTTTTCCAGAAGAATAGAATGGTCTATGAGATCGAAGGCTTTTCGGAGATCTATAAATATCACAATCACGTATATATTTTTGTCCAAGCTCATGTATATATTTTGTACTAGGTCTCTAACTGCTCCCGCAGTAGAGAAATCAAGAAAAATTTCTTGATTTCAAGAAATATTGATGTTCGGATATTGTTATGAATTTGGTAAGCTCTTGTTTCATATATTTTTCAACCAATTTTGAAAATGTCGAGGTCAAGGCTGTTTGTCTGTAATTAGTTGGGCTTGCTCTGTCACCTTTTTTGAACACTGGTATCAATTTAGATATAAGACACTGTGCAGGTAACTTCCCTGTGGGTAGTCAGATGTTAACAAAATCAATTAAGTGATTCTTAATGCATGGTAGCAGTTCTATCAAGTCTCTGGGTAATATATTGTCATGTAATGGTACTGCATATGTCTTCATAATTCTTATAAGTTTTTCTATATGATGTATGTTACATGTCCGTATTAAAAGAGATTAGTTTCTTTGTATTTCTGGGAAGTCTCCTTAAGTTGTGCTCCTGAATTCATTAGAAATATCAGCGTGTTTCAGTTTTCTACTGGTATCATTTTTCTTTGTTTTCTTAATTGGTTCGTTAGTATCGTTTTTTAATTCGAAAAATTTTTGTTTGAGTTGATTATTTTCTGGTAGTTTCTTGTGTTTTACATATGCCTTATCGCGTTTTTTTAATAGATGTTTTAATTTTTCATTGAATCAGTTTCTATTTCTTATAATCCTTTCAATCTTTGTCCGAGTAGCTTCCATTTTACAGTCGACAATTTTGTCAATAAATTTTTCGCAATCTTTTGTGTTCTCAAGTTTGAGTGTTCTCACTTTTACATCCAGATTATTATCATAATCAATAATTTTTTTTTCGATGAATTTTTTTGCTTAGTTTTTATATCTATTAAAAAATTTTTTCATGATCTGAAATTGGTGTTTCGAATACCTGCATCCTTCCTTCAAATTTTTGGGGTAGTATTATATGATCAATAATTGATTCCTTCTTTATGATTGAACCTCGTTATTTGATTTTTGTTGGTGTAATATCAATGAAATAAGATTTTCAAGCTTTTTCATTCTGGGACCTTGGGTTCTTAGAGTCACGGTTGACAAGAAATGATTATTTAATATTTTCTTCACAAATAACCTAAATTCACGCTCTTCAACGTGAGGTTTGATGTATGTTTGTAAAATTGGCATTTTTTAAATGCTATCCTCTTATCCATGCTATTCAAATAATCAAAAGTGTTTACGAGGTTTTCCATTTTGCAAAATTAGTAACTGTTTGAAATAAAAGCAACTTCAGGATAAAATTTTGAAAAATACTAGCAAGAACTGAGAGCTTCATTTCATTTCGATAAATTCGTAAGTTGATGAACTTTCTAACGGTACCTATGCTTCAAAATTGATGAAAAAATTATTTCTGTTTCGAAATACCGATATTCCGTGAGGAAAAAAAATCGTTCAGAAGTAATAACAAGAATAGAATACCTCAATATTGGTATTCTTGTTATAAATTTTACTGCTACTATTCTCCTCTGTTCCTAATGCGCCCTCGACTCTTTTTTCCTTCTTCACCCGTTATGGTATATATACTCATTTCATCTCATTGCTACCAAAAACGGCGTTTATTCTTACGATTAACACCCCTCTCGGCACTTTTTCAACGAAAAATTAGAGACAACCCAAACAACTCATTTTTTAACTCTAAAATAGGTAGAAGCGGTCCGATTTCTGGGCCCGCACCATCTCCAGACCTAACTCTCTTAGGTTTTAACTTATGAGGACAGCCAAAGCATTAGTTTAAGCTGAGGAAGTACCCACGAGATAGGTGTTAATCGAAAGAATAGACGCTCATTTATTTCAACTAATGAGAAATCTAAAATCAGACTGAAGGTCTTGGTAGTACTCTGTTCTATCGCTTTTCAAAAGTCTTAGCAATGTTCTCATTGTATTATTCAGGAAGCTCTATAATCGTTATGTAGCTTTTTCAGAAGTGATCAGTTGTTGTTATCTTTGCATTTTATTTTCGAATCTTGCTCTTCATCATTGTATCTCGTCTAGATTGATCTTCAAAATTTACTTCCTATCTTAAATTTTATATTCTTATACTGGTGGAACGGAGTCACTTCGTCTTAGTGAATGACATTGATCACTTCTTCTTTCACTACTAGTGTGGATAGTTATGGACATCGACTTTGGAGCACTAAAATATTAGATGATTCAGAGGTAGGTTTCTGTAAATCATAATCCATAATCGTTGTAAACTCACCAGTCCACAATTATGGACAAATAGAGTCAGGGGAACCAAAATTTGTCCAATGTATTCGTACAAAGGGGAGGTATGAAAAGAGAAAAGAATCATATATAATCATTCGACAAACTTCCGATTTATCAAAAAAATCTCAAATAAAATGGAACAAACGACTGGCTTTTTATTTGACGCTTGGGTAGTGGAGGGGAGAATGTGAAGAAAAACTAAATGATGACTTTTCTGTACTGAATCCAATCGAATATTTTGAGAAATATATCTCATTTCATGTGCAAGAAATCGAAAATTCACTTGTGCCTTAGGCAAAGAAGGTGATTTCTTCAATACCATATTTATTATAACCGTTATTTCGAAAGTTTTTTGTTTTTTTTTGCATTTTATCATTGTAATTATTTCATTCAGAATATTTATTGTTTTTATTTTCTTATATTTTCTCATTGAAATGAAATATTCGACAAAATGGAATTAATGGTTTGTATTATGAAGCATTACCACTGCATCAGAGGATAACATTGAGTGTATTTGTCCATAATTGTGAATAATTTTACTTTTTTCTCGTGAACCATATCTCATATTTGGGGTCTGGTAGTAAAAGGGTTTATCAGAAACAGATTCAACAGGCACTAGATCGCCAAAACTATCATATCAGAAATGATACTTGACATTCTTGAAGTATAACGAATACTACTAATCAATTTATAAATCGAATACACATCTCCACTAAATACATTTCCATCATCAATCATCTTTCAATACATTAGTTTTCTCAATTGCATCGAACAAATCTTCATTTAAAACCATATTTTCTTCTTGAGTTCGAAGATTAAAACAGAAAAATTTGATTTGTTTCATATATAAATCATTTCCAATGCAAAATACCGATAAAATCCATATAAATTGACTTCAGAATAAATGCGCTACGTTTCAATATTTCAACTAGAATTAATTCACTTGAAACTATCTGAATCTGAAAGTGAAAAGAAATAGAAGAAAACTCTATTTCAGAATGTAACATACGGTATTTAAAGTTTCCACCCTTGAAATATGTAAGGTAATATATGTATGGAATTTGGAGAATTTAATTGAATTATATACTTTTCCCCTAGAATTCATTTATTGCAGAATAATGAACGTTATCAATTAGTATTTTTACTAACTTTCATGATACTTCGGAGCAAAGTTCACATTGTATATGTCCAAAATACAAAAAAATATTAAACATCGAAATCTGAGGTATGAGGTACAAATATGTCAATTTCTTTTACCTAGAGTGTTCAATAACTCATCATTATTTGAGGTTGTGCTAATTATTGTCAGTGTGTTGGTTTATTCAGTCAAAAATGTATCGATATATATTTTACTTTAACAACTACCCAAGTTGTTTCACTCAATATCAACACTCGCGAGGCGATGCTGAATGCAGATTCGAGCTTTGACCTTAATGACCATGAATATGTCATTAAGGTCGAATATTCTTATGTAAGAATATTCAGGAAAAATGATAAACTTGGCAACAGCGCTGGACGCCATAACATGCTGAGTATGAAGGAACGAAAAAAACTTGGACGCAATATTGCACTGAATGTGAAAGCAGTATATTTACTGGACGCAGTAATGGTTGCAAGATGAAAGGACGTCATATTGTACATGTATATTTCGTTATTGTTTCTGAAGATACAGATGATTTGAAACGGGCGATCTACTCAATTTTTTGCGTAGATTATTGTACTTCGATCAGATGTTTCCTAACTAGTGTATTTCTGGTGGACGCAATAGGGTCGTTTTATGAAAGGACGCAACATGGTACGCAGGATGTATATATATATATATATATATATATATATATATATATATATATATATATATATATACATGGAAAAGATTTAACGGACATAACCCTCTGAAACGAAAATGAACCGTAGACAGCTGTTTCAGGCTCAGTGTCAGAAATTCAGCGTTCGAGGTACAACCTTAGACCGAGAATCCTCTGAAGATGCCTACCGAAGTTGTAGGCGAAACGTTAGGTGAAATTATTCCTAATGGACCACGGCCAATAAGCCCGGAAGACTCTTTTTATACCTGAAATCAAATTTTTGAACCCTCAATTGAGATAGAGTCTAGGCCAGGAAAACTTTCTAAATTTAAAATTCTATAATTTTTTTATAATTTTGGTTCCTTAAAATTAAAATTAAATTAAAAAAATTTTGAATATAAATAAAAGGAACCATAACAGTATATACTTAATACAGGGCTAATTAATTCACTGAAATTGTTGCATCAGACAAATCTAAGTACTGCATTTATATTCCTTCCAGAATGATTTGCACAATGGGTGTTGTGGGGGATATAGGTGTGGATATAAGCGAGGAGGATTTGTTAAATTATGGTGGAGGTGCTAATCCTAAGTGCAAAATTTCAAGAATGCGCAGGTTCAATAAAAGGGTTAGAACAGATGAGGGAATCTCATATGTTCCCACAACTACCTCAGTTATCACCTTTGAGGGTAATGTTCTTCCTAAAAATATGATACTCTTTAATACCTCTATTTACATTCAACCTGTTATTCAGTGCATAAACTGTCTCCGTTATGGCCATGTCAAAAATCTTTGTAGAGGAGACTTCAGATGATACAAATGTCGGACCTCCCACAATAGGGATTTGAAGTGCGGAAGTCCAATAAACTGCATCAATTGCAATGAACCCCACTGCACAAACGACAGGTCATGCAAAGAATACGACCCTCAGAAAAAACCAAAGAATGTATGACTTTCTATAATGTTTCATTTTCCGAAGCAGATAAAAGCTCTAAAGGTTCTCTATCACTGGCTTTCCTGAAATAAATGAGCCACCACTTTCATCAAACTCTACTTCACCCCAGCACCAACAGTCCTATTCTTCTGCTGTTAAGTCGAATGTTGCCCGTCATATAACATTCACCCCCTCAGCCACTAACATAAACTCAAAAGGGCAGAAGAGAAGAGTAGCAGTAGCAAATCCATGTTATGATAAAAAAGAAGATGAGAACTGTCTCCTGACATACAAACCATCACATTTGGAGTTACCGTGTTCCCAACCACTTCCTGCATCCCCCACAGAGGATGCTGTTCCCTGTTTCTGCCGAAAAATGGGTAGTCACAGCTGAAGTCCACCACACCGCAAATAATATCCCAAAAAATTTAGTAAATAATAATTGTATTGTAACGCAAAATACTAAAAAAACAGTAGATATTGAGATGCCTACGCTAGAAGGTTATCCTTCTCCTTTATCCTTTTACAACAAATAAGTACAAATGGATAGGCTAAACCTAAACCATCTCACTATTATTCAATGAAACATCAGATCAGTTAACTCCAAGTCTTCCCTACTTCCTAAACCGTGACAGACTTTGGGTGTTTGCATAGGTGGCCGCATATCAGTCATATTATCCGATTTCCTCCCAGATATTTTTTTCCGGATACCTTGTGGCATACTATTCTTCGATATTGTACCGGTGGTCGAACAGTGTGTCTGGGAGATTTTAACACCAGCACATTTCTTGGGGATCAGGTACCTCGAACTTCCGTGGTCTGAGCTTCTACAATTTCCTTTTAGAAACTGACCCTGTCCTCCTAAATCTACATATCAAACACCAGTGTGAAGATAATGGCCGCTTTTCTCAGAGATAGCGGCCATTTCACCAGTGGCGTCGGGTGAACTATAATGTATCACAACTTTTGACTGGAACCAAGTAGCGATCTGAAATTTATAAGTTATTTTTTCGGAGTAATTTTCGATATTATACCGAAATATGAGATTTTTCTCACCCGGTACAAAGAAAAAAAGCCATAAAAAAACAAAAATTATGATTATTCGGAAATCACCGAAGAAAATGGCCTCTACAGATGAAACTAACAAAATAAGTATTTTATGATCTGGAGAACGAGTGCTATCAATCTCATTTTCTTCGGAAGGGGCTGAGGGGTGGAAATCGACACCGCCTCCAACAATCCTACTGTCATTGAGAAAACACCGAAGAAAATGGCCTCTACAAATGAAACTTTCAGGAAATATCCATTATGATCTGAGGAACAAGTGTTATCAATTTCATCTCCTCCGGAAATGGCTGAGAGGTGGATATCGACACCGCCGCCTCCACCAATCCTATAGTCATCCAGAAAACACCGGAGAAAAGGGCGTTTACGAATGAAACTTTCAGGAAACGTTTATGATGATCTGAGGAACGAGCGCTATCAATCTCATCTCCTTCGGAAGGGGCTGAGGGGTGGATATCAACACCACCGCCTTCAACAATGCTATTGTCATTGAGAAAACACCGAAGAAAATGGCCGCTCTACAAATGAAACATCCAAGAAAAGTTAACTATGATCTAAGGCTAAGGAACAAGTGTTATCAATCTCATTTCCTTCGAAAGGGGCTGAGGGGTGCATATTGACACCGCCGCTTCCAACAATCCTACTGTCATTGAGATTCATTGAAAAATATACCCGATCCTTGACCCGTTCGCACCGAATTGAATCAAATAATTAGAGATATAGAAAAATATTCTGCGAAAGCAAACGATGATGGGTGGTACATTGGTCGAGTTCTCGAGAAAAATATCAATTCAAATTCATACAACGTTAAATTTTTAAAGCGGGATCTTACAAATTTTGTATGACCTAGAAATGAGGACATCCAGAATGTGAAAGAATTTTTTTCATCTACGGCCCTATCAAAATTGAAGGAACGGATCCACGGTGTGTCTTCAATGAAATTAAAAGATCTTTTACTTATTTTAAAAAATCGGTCTAGTTTGTTCGAGAGTTTATCACTTCAGTATAATGCTCTTCAGTTTACTTTGATGTATCATTCTGAAACAAGAGTACCTTTTCATTGCATTAATTTTATTTTACTAATAACCTTTATAGCCTCGTTGATATCGATCGAATATTATTTTCGTTGATAGGTTTGTTTTTTTTTTTTTCATAACATATTTATATATTTACATATATTACAGTCATAGATATCAATGTGATGGAAAGAGTTCCGTATTTTATAATTTATTTTGTTATTTTATGTTTGAATGTTGGTTTTTATACAAAGTGTTTTGTTCTAATAAATCCTATTAATTTTACATTTGAATTTTTATTGTTTTCAAATACGCTCTCATTGAAGGCAGTATACAGCACTCCTATTTTTGGTTTTCTACTCGAATCACTGAAGCACTTTCTGATGTTCAGTTGGGAAACCTTCTATAGTGCTATAGGTGTTACAGACACATAAATATCTACTTACTTATAAAAAATATAAGTATAATTAGTTGTTTTAGATTATACCGAGAAATATACCTCAAGTGAAGTTTAAATGAAACTTCTGAGGAAGGAGCTCAGGTACAAGAGTTGTAGTGCATTTCACAATCACATCACTGAAAAAAAATTTCAAGTGGTAGAAAAATGTTATTTTTTGGTCTTTTTCTGGATGGGACCGTCTCATTCGACAAAAATGGATCTTATCGGCTTGTGAAAAATATAGAGTATTCCAGAGAAAATTCAGTGAAATATAAAGAAAAGGTCTTTTTCATAAATGTAATATTTTCAATTTATATTCAAAAACTGTTGTTCTAGAAATTCATATATAATATTCTATGTCGATAGATGCTTATATTTTTTTTAGTCATTGTTATGACAGATAAATATTCTTTTCAATCAATGGTTGTATGCATTCTCGTATACCATTTTTATTTTTTTTCCATGTTCTTCATAAACGTATAAAATAAAAATAACGCATAGTTTCATGTACGTATTTCATAAAATATTTTTTCACGAAACTGTGGAGAGAATTCTACCTTTGGATCTTGAAAATAGTTGTTTGAATAATGTAAGTGTGAAAAAAATTAAGGGGCAACGGGAGGAAATGGGAGGGTAATGAGGGAAATGGGAAGGCAATAAGGGGTAATGAGAAGACAATGAGAGAGAGGAAATGAGAGTCAATGAGAGGAAATGAGGGGAATTGAAAAGAAATGAAGAGCAATTAGGAGAAATGAAGGGAAATTAGGAGAATTGAAGTTAATTTTTAGGGAAATATGAGGAAATTTTTGGGGAAATGAGAGGAAATTTTTCTCGATGGGGCAATTTAGTATACAAATTTCGTCTGAATTCAATTTTCAGACGACCTTCCCATACTTATGACTGGCAGGGACCTGATAAGAATGAGAATGACACTCAATGAGGTTCTCAGCAGATAGATATTTCTCCGGAAAAATCGTCAGCCATGATATTGGCTAAATCAAGGTTGCCGATTCACCCGACACTTTTGACCATTCACGCAGTGGAAGTCGGAAGTTAGATATTTGGGTGTCGTGATCGATCCCAAATTGAAGTGGAAACCGCAATTTGAAAAGGCCGTTTCAAAAGCCACGAATGCCCTCAACTTGATAAACCCCAAATCGGGTATTTATTGGGGTTCGCACCCGGATAATTTGTAACATCTATATAAGGCACTAGATCGTCCACACCTCGACTATGCTTCCATTCTTTTCGGAAGATGCGCAAACGCTACTCTTACAAAGTTCGATAGAGTACAGTTTGATTCCCTCAGGGTTGTCTTTGGGATGATGCGCTCCACACCAACAAATATTCAGGTGCGTCAAGTTGGTGACTCACTAGTGGAATTTCGATATGAAAATATATTGGGAATATTGTGCTCATTTTGTGCCGTATGTTACGAATTTTGTGCCCATTCAGTTTTCGAGATATTTCGAAATTTCAATATGAGTCACCAACTTGACGCTGTGACTCATATGTGGAATTTTGATATGGAAATATTTTAGGAATTTTGTGCTCATTTTGTGCCAATTTGTGCCATATCTTACGAATTTTGTGCCCATTCAGTTTTCGAGATATTTCGAGTTTTCACTATGAGTCACCAAGTTGACGCTGTGACTCATATATGGAATTTTGGAAATTTTCTTTTTTCGATGAATTGTGTATATTTTGTGCCAATTTGTGCCGTATATTATGAATTTTGTGCCCATTCAGTTTTCGAGATATTTCGAGTTTTCTTTGAGTCAAGCGTCAAGTTGGTGACTCACATATGAAATTTCCGAAATTTTCTTTTTTCGATGAATTGTGTCTATTTTGTGCCAATTTGTGCCGTAAGTTTCGAATTTTGTGCCCATTCAGTTTTCGAGATATTTCGAGTTTTCATTGTGACGTCACCACCTTGACGCTGTGACTCATATATGGAATTTTGGAAATTTTCTTTTTTCGATGAATCGTGTCTATTTTGTGCCAATTTGTGCCGTAAGTTTCGAATTTTGTGCCCATTCAGTTTTCGAGATATTTCGAGTTTTCATTGTGACGTCACCACCTTGACGCTGTGACTCATATTTGGAATTTTCGAAATTTTCTTTTTTCGATAAATTGTGTCTATTTTGTGCCAATTTGTGCCGTAAGTTACGAATTTTGTGATCATTCAGTTTTCGAGATATTTCGAGTTTTCACCACGAGTCAAGCGTCAAGTTGGTGACTCACATATGGAATTTTGGAAATTTTCTTTTTTGGATGAATTGTGTCTATTTTGTGCCGATTTGTGCCGTAAGTCACGAATTTTGTGCCCATTCAGTTTTCGAGATATTTCGAGTTTTCGCTATGAATCAAGCGTCAAGTTGGTGACTCACATATGGAATTTTGTAAATTTTCTTTTTTCGATAAATTGTGTCTATTTTGTGCCATTTTGTGCAGTAAGTCACGAATTTTGTGCCCATTCAGTTTTCGAGATATTTCGAATTATCACTGTGTGTCACTAATTTGGAAATTTGATGATTTTTTCATGTAACGAATTGTGTGCTCCTTCAGTTTTCGGAATATTCCTAGTTTTTCTTGTAAAAGATAGATGAATACTCGTTTAGGAAATCATTCACGAACGTTATTTGCATTTCTCAATAATTAATATAAAAAACGTTAGTCTGATATCATAATATTCGGTTGAGGTACAGAAAACCCAGTTTCGAATATTCGACGTTTCAAATCTTCTTCATATTCAATATGAAATAGGATTTCTGAAATATAAATTTTTTTCGACTCACAACACTTGAATGTGAATGAATATTGGGGTTCTGAGTTTTCAGATTTCAAAATATTCCTAGGTCCTGGGTTAAATTTTCATTTTTTTATTGTAAGAACTGTTTTTCTCAAACTTGAAGGAATTGAAATACCTTTATTTGATGTGGTATAGATATAAATAAAATATGTTCAATCTTAATATTCACAATGGATATGCAAATTACTGAAAACTTCTGAATGCGGAAGAACTGTTCGTTTAAATCCAAACTTGAATTTGAATCTCGGTGATTCAAGCTTTGATACTTCACAAAAACCAATGTTTCACATTCTTCATTTTATGGTTTCTCAGTTCCCGAAAAAATATTCGATAAAAAAGTTACGGTACATGGATTTTCCAAAGCATTTGAAATTTTGAGTCCGGGCGGATCGACTAAAAGTTTGTTTACATATTCTCTGTTAATATATCGGTTGTTGCAAGCTCATAACTATTTATTGGGGCTATAAAATTCTGCGCGCTTCCTTCGTTCGTTTCATTGAAGAGGGTAACAGTGAAAGAATCATGGAGGTGAAGAAAATGGAGGGGGCATACCGTTTGAAAAGTGTCACCGAAACAAATCAGGATTTGGCACCCCAAGATGGCCAACTTCGAGGTATTTTAAACTGTAGTTCTGCAATTTAAGCCTTATTTATTATTCGTTCGTTGGTTTTGGCAGTTGTATGTAGTGGAAAAACATATAAGAAATGCTTTCTTGTACAGCATATGCTGATCTTACTCGCCAATTAATGGTGAAAAGCTAAATTTTTTGACTTTTGTAAAAACATGGTTTAATTAATGTTGCTTACAATTTTAATTGACAGGAATACACGATATAATTCACCTATTTGTTTCATTGCAAATTATCTGAATTTGTTTGTACCTTAATTAAAAAAATAGAATGTATGATTAGTAACAGGAACAAATTATTCATTCCATACGTAATTCAACTCACCAATTCATTAGAAGCAATTGTTTATGATATTTTGACCCCTTGATTTGTTTCGATCATTATTTATTCATCTTTTGGTCATTAAAAGAAAATCGATCAAATTCGAATTGTAAAAATTCAAATATACAAAATTCCCGCCATAAATTTGGCTTCACAACATGGCGGATTTTTGGTGACACTTTCATAGCAAGGGAAACATAGGATATGCTACCACCCCTTCTTCTACCTCCATGGAAAGAAGTACCAACTCAGTGGGTTCTTGTGCATTTGTTGATTGTGAAATATTAGAAAAGTCCGTCAATAATTTGTTTCTCTTTTCCCTTCCGAAAATATGCTCAATAATATACTTTATGCTAAACGCTAAAAATATATGCTGAACATGAATCAAATATACCAAATTTAGCATTAAAAATGCTGAATTGACAACCATGAGCATGGCTTTCACTTGGGGATTGTTTAACTATCTTGTGAGTCACATAAAGTTGATGATTAACATGAAAAACTGGAAATATCTCGAAAACTGTATGGGCACGAAATTCGAAGCTTACTGTACAAAATGGCACAAAATAGACACAATTTATCGAAAGAAGAAAATTTCCAAAATTCCATTTGTGAGTCACCAACTTGACGCTTGACTCGTAGTGAAAACTCGAAATATCTCGAAAACTGAATGAGCACAAAATTCGTAACTTACGGCACAAATTGGCACAAAATAGACACAATTTATCGAAAAAAGAAAATTTCCAAAATTCCATATGTGAGTCACCAACTTGACGCTTGACTCAGTGAAAACTCGAAATATTTCGAAAACTGAATGGTCACAAAATTCGTAACTTACGGCACAAATGGGCACAAAATGAGCACAATTTATCGAAAAAAGAAAATTTCCAAAATTCCATATATGAGTCACAGCGTCAAGGTGGTGACGTCACAATGAAAACTCGAAATATCTCGAAAACTGAATGGGCACAAAATTCGAAACTTACGGCACAAATTGGCACAAAATAGACACAATTCATCGAAAAAAGAAAATTTCGAAAATTCCATATGTGACTCACCAACTTGATGCTTGACTCAAAGAAAACTCGAAATATCTCGAAAACAGAATGGGCACAAAATTCATAATATACGGACAAATTGGCACAAAATAGACACAATTCATCGAAAAAAGAAAATTTCCAAAATTCCATATATGAGTCACAGCGTCAAGTTGGTGACTCATAGTGAAAACTCGAAATATCTCGAAAACTGAATGGGTACAAAATTCGTAACATACGGCACAAATTGGCACAAAATGAGCACAAAATTCCCAAAATATTTCCATATCAAAATTCTACATATGAGTCACAGCGTCAAGTTGGTGACTCATTTTGAAATTTCTAAATATCTCGAAAACTGAATGGGCACAAAATTCGTAACATACGGCACAAATTGGCACAAAATGAGCACAAAATTCCCAAAATATTTTCATATCGAAATTCCACTAGTGAGTCACCAACTTGACGCACCTCAAATATTCTTCTTTCAGAATCCGCAGAAAGATTTCTTGACTGTGGGTTCCGCGACATGCCCACATTTTTGGAAATAAAATGGCGGACAGGCTTGCTAATGAGGACAGGGCCCGTATTCTCGACAAGTGAGCTTTTAAACGTAGGTATACGTCTCAAAACGAACGGTTCATGTGCGAGTTCTTTTCCGGATCGGTATTCTTGACGACCATTCGTTCCATGAAAGGTATACGTTTGAAAACGTGTGATCGAAACAGCCGGCAACACTGACACATTTCACAAATGGCATAAATTGTTCATTGAGGATTATGAATTCTAATTGAATAACTACCACGGATCTTCAATCTGATAAAAAGATACCCAATAGAAATGGTCAGGAATAGGTAACATATCTAACAGCATGCGAGGTGCAATAAGAGATTGAAAGAATTTGAGAAAGATTATGATCCACAAACCCATTCTGTTTAATCATAATATCATATTTGTAGCTTTTGCAAGACCTTAAGTCAAGAATGAAAACGAAGGTTAGCAATGCGAAAAGGCCTACCAGAGGAACAGGCAATGGGCCTCATGAGGAGTTTTGTTTTGTTTACTATAATTGTGTGATGTACTTTTTATTTTTTTGGAATCAATCTATAATGAGAGTGTGTATATGTTAATTGAAATAAATGAAATATCGATAAATTTATGAATCATATATTCATGAAGTGTTTTACATAGGTATCTTGATGAATTTGCAAATGATTTGAATTCGAAATAACATGATATCCCGCGTTAACGCATCGGACGAGTATACCTACGCTTCGCGTTCGCATACGGCGTTGCCAGATTTAGTTCCAGGCTATCTCTATAGACGGCTGTGCCTGAACCTCCTTGGACGCTTATTAGAGGAGAACTGAGGAGAGAGTGGACCTCTGATTTCCGGGAATTGGGTGAGGTTAAAGGTAGGGGCTACACGTTGATGGTCAATTCTTCCCCGTACAACAAACATTGGCTTCCAAGGCTAGACAAGCCCAGGGGTTTATTTCCACCATATGCAGGCTATGTTCAGGACACTTTTGCTTCCCTGCAGGCTTATATAGGTTGGGTATTGTGGAATCATCTTTCTGTTGTTTTCATCTTTTCTTTTGTTGCCCTAAGTTTGCTTCCTAATCATCATTATTATATGACCGTCTCGCTGGAATGAGCTTCAGATTTCCGATCAACATATTTGATGTTCTTCTTTCAGATAACTTGAAAGCCTATGAAGCTGTAACAACATTTTTGAATACTTGTCAGATTAAGATATAATTGTTTTTTTTTGGGCTCACGCTTTTGATGCGTGATACGCAGCATGTATGACAACCTTTTGTGCGACACCTTATGTTTCCTTTCCATCTTACCACTGTTTAGCTGTAAAATAGTTGTTTAATGTAGTATTTTCACTTTTTACTGCAATCATACGTTCTATATAGGTTGATGTAGGTTCATCCTAGACTCCGCAGTCCCAGGAATCAACCCATTGCAAAGTAGACTATCATTTGGAATCAATGGTACAGATTTTGGGTACATATCATCATTGCTGAGCCCAGTATCCTCTCTAGTTATTGCAAGGGGACTGCTTGCTGGCCAGAGTTTACACATCGAACAGAAGAAGAAGAAAATTTCAATGAAATCTTTTAGTTTTGTTCAGGATTTATCACATGAATATTATTGATTTTGATTTTTCTTGCACAAGATAGGTATGTAAATAATTTTATTTTTTTTTTGTTTTACTGAAATTATTTACGATTTATCAGATGGCAGGGTTGCACAAAATACTGAGCTATAATGACCATTTCAAGAATGCTGGTTGTTTTCAAATCAAAAATCATAAAAGATCAACCACCCGTCCAAGTCTGCTCAGGAACTTGTGGATCTTGAAACTGCATTAGATAACTTGAATATCAAATCGGCTTTGGTAGGTACTCCTATAGGTGGAATGCTTGAAAAGTGATATAAATGACAAATTCCGAATTTTTGAGTTATACCGATATTTGGGTACATAAGTTGCATGTCATTCTTCTAATTAGTGGTATAAGTTAAATCATCGTTTTGATCGGAGTATGTAACAATCTTTTCCATACCTATCAATGCAATTTTCAATCAAATTGCAACGTGAAATCTTAATTTCCAAACATTTCACTTAATTGGAGATATACCACTTTTCCACTCATATGTGTATGCCGATGAATTGGTCCGTGCTATATCTTAGGTTATGTATTTTTACGGTTTTCAGGTCGAAGAATTATTCTATGCTGGTGGAGGTAACTTGAGGAAGTCGAAAAAAGGAGATACCTAGTAAATGACGAAGTATTGAAAGAATATAGTTGGGTTGGGGGAAAAGGAAAAACAACTTTTCATCCCTCATTGAATCTTCCAATATTTTTAAAGATATAGTATAAATAATAATGTCAGTGATGATAAAACCCAAATTTATATTATAATAATATTTTCAGAGGTTTTCAATCAGAAATAAAGTACTTAATTCATTACTGAGAAATCAGTGAGCAACTGATTAATGTGTGGGAAGTTGGCCCAGCACTTTTGGATTTTCGAAATTTTTTTGTTGTGCTGAATTGTGTAAGGTTTGTGCTGCTTTGTGCCGTTTAAATTTTTTCTCAATTCCATGTGGTTCTCGAGATATTTGAAAAACCAAAAAAATTGGCCAGCCCAGCACTTTTCGAAAAATTAATTTTAAATGACGAAAAAATTGTGCTATACATGTACTGAGTTGTGCCGTTCGAATTTTTCCGAAACACCTTCTAGTTTTCCGAAAAATCGAAATTAAAAAAAAGATGGCCCAGCACATTCGTTTTTTGTTTCACAAATGAATGGAAAATTTGTGCTACATTTGTGCTGTCTTGTGTCGTGAATATTTTCAAGAAAATTCTTCAGATTTCTCGGAAAAATAGGAAAATCGAAAAAAAGTCAGCAAAGCACTTTGCTTTTTTTCCAAAAAAAACATGTTCAAAAAATTGTGCTAACCTTCAGCAAAATTGTGCCGTTGTTATTTTCACGAATTTCCCGCTATTAAATCCAAAAATCCAGAAAATTAGAAAACAGTCAGTTCGGCATTTTCGTTTTTTTTCGACGGAAATTATTTTATACGATTGTGACGCAATTGTGCCAATTTGTGCAGGTAACATTCTCAGACAAAATCCACAATTTTCTTCTTAAATGGAGAAAACAGGAAAAATCAGTAGAATGTGGGAAAATTTGTAAACCTGGCAACAGTGTGTGTGAAGTTGGCCCAGCCCTTTTGGATTTTCGAAAAAAATGTTAATGAACCTAAATACACTAGATTTGTGCTGATTTGTGCCGTTGAAATTTTTCTTTTATTACATACGGCTTTCAAGATATTTCACAAAATGTGTTGTTCGAATCAGCCTAGAATTTTCTATGCAATTGATTTTTGACAGCTGAAATAGATTTTGGTATTAAATATGAAAGTGTCACATGATAAATTGTTGTCGTCAAATGACTACACGACTTGTCAAAAGTAAACATTAACAGATAAGGTAAAATATTAATCAAATCCATCACATAAATACATTCTAGACAAAACAAGACACGTTAAAACTCTTCGAGGGTGTATATTGTTTTTCTTCAATAAAAGTTCTTTTACACTTTTGCGGAATTTTTCTTCGTTCAGTCTCTTCACTGTTTCTGGCAATTTGTTATAAAGCCTCAACGAGATATGATTCACACCTTGCTGTGCTTTCGCAATTCTGGCAAAAGGAATACTCAAAAGTTGTCTGTTTCTCGTGTTGTAATCGTGGAAATCTGAGTTACATGGGAATTTCTGGAGATGCCGGTGAACATAAACCACAGCCGTGAGGATAAAGACTGAAACACAGGTGAGTATGCCCTCCCTCTTGAATACACTTCTGCAACTTTCCGACTGATGCATTCCAAATATTGCTCTTATAGCCTTTTCTGTTTCAGCAGAACCTTCTGAGCCGCACCACTGTGTCCCCATCCATATAACCATATATCATATATACCATATATCATATATCATCTTGGCATGGAATGCTGAATAATATATTGGAGATCATTCTTATCCTCTTTATTAGATAGATCGACGAAGAGAGTTTGCTGCATAAGTCATCCACGTATGGAGTCCAGCTCAATGAAGAATGAAAAGTCAAACCCAGGTAGGTGAGCGAATCAGTTAGATGTTCTTTATTAGTAAATAAGAGCTGCTGAGTTTTATCTTCATTTAATAAAAGTCCTTTGATCTGAACCAAATTTGAGCACTCGACAGTGATACCGAGGTCTTTGATTTTAGGGGTCTCTGCTTCCTGATCTATTTATTAATGCAGTGTCATCTGCATCTGCGTATTCATGTTCTGTGTTGTGTAATGAGTTGTGCCGTTCGAATTTTTTCAAAAACATCTCTCATTTCCAAGAAAATTGACATAAAAAAATCGTATTTCAGCAATTATGTTTTTTTCCTTCCCGAATTTGTGAAAAAATTTGTTCTATATTCGTAGTGACTGGTGCCGGTGAAATTTTCAGAAAAATTCTTATTCTTCAAAAGGTGAAAATTGCATAAATCAGTATATTGTAGGTAAATCCGTACACATGGCAACACACCGTTAGAACTACGAAATTCATACAAACTGTTGCATTCATATCGGCCGTCTGAATTTGCACTGTTGCCATAATTAATTGAAGGAGGTCATATAGGTACAAGACAATTTTGTTGATGAAAATATGCCCCCGAAAGATTTTACTATAGTTTCTCGTGAAAATTTAATTGATCATTCTTATTCTTAATTATGTCGGCGTTGGTATTGGTAAATTTAGTCGCGTTTAACTAAATTGAATTCATGATAGCATGATTTTCCTGCAGGATGAGTGGTAAACGCATGACCGTTATTGAATTTATTCTACCTATATATTCAGAAAACTTATGCGAATTAGACGTTGGCATCGCATCTTTTTTTCATCAGTAAAAAAAACCTCAAATGCTCAAGATTTTCCTCCTACGCCTGAGAACACGGATATGAATATGGAAGATTTGTCGGATCGAGAGGTATGGAGTGGAAGAACGAGAATACTGCTATCCTTTCAGGAACTTAACCTCTAGCAGTAAATTTTTAACTGTTTTGGATTTGGTGAATTTCCTCAACTAGAAATTCCAGTTTGGTGAGTGAAAATTGTCATTTATGAGTTTTCCATATGATATTTTACATATACTGAAATAAAGAATTTGTCTGAATATTTGTTTTCTTCTTCATCCTGAAGTATTTTAATGTGACGTAATTTTTCTGTTCAAATTACACATACATTACAAAAATGTATCAGCTATGAGTAAGTATATGTAGTAAAAATATTTCAAGATATATAACATGTGAGATACATGTGATTTAGATGTTATATTACAATTGCGTGACAGATGCTCTGTACCAGAGCTATACACATTTGGACATAGCATGTAAGGTACATACAGGGTGGCCATTTGAAAACGAAACAGACGAGAATACAGACGAAATAAATTTTTTCGATAGAAATGCTCGGATAGGTCGATTTTTGTTTCGAGGGGGACAACTTAAGATGTAGGTTACGGACGCATAGCGCTTCAACCCTTGCTACTACAACCCTCACCCCCAAATTTTTAAATAGGGAAGATGGGGTGAGTGATACCTCATTTGAAAGGTATTTTTATACTGATTTCAGCACAGTAATTGTTTTTCCATTTCATGCATTAGTTCTCGAAAGATTCATGCGTTAGTTAATTTTATCACTTAAATTAATTTTTTGCGAATAATTGACATTTCGTGCTTCCGAAACACCAAAATTTCCGTACTTGTATTTGAAATTGCAAAACATCTACCACTGGGCAAATGAAGTCATACCGTACGTGTTAATGCAATACTAGGGTCAGATGTTCGACTAGCTGTTATATTCACTGAAATAATTCTCCAACTGTACGGTATCAGAACGATTTGAAGTATGGATCTAAGAAATAAGACTCTTCAAAGTAAAGTAAATAATTTATTAAAAACTCACATCAATTAATTAAATATTCAAATTGTTCCCCATTAGCTTCCATACAATGAAATAAGTTTTGTTCTAAACGATGGCGCACATTTTTCAGCATTTCTGGAGTGATTTGACGACATTCGTTCACTATACGTCTTCTTAAATCTTCTATGGAATAGGTTGTGTAGAGTAAATTTTACTCTTCAAGTGGCCCAAAGAAAGAAATCTAGTGGTGACAGATCTGGTGATCTGGCTGGCCATTCAGTGGGACCCCTTCTTCCAACCCTCCGATTTGGAAATCTTTGATCCAGATAGTCTGGAACTGGTAAGGCGTAGTGTGGAAGAGCTCCATCCTGCTGAAACACAATCCGATCTTCCACATAATTTCCAGCATTGTTTTCAATAATTTCCGTCAAAATTGGATCAATGTGATTTTCCAATGAGTCCAAATACATATCTCCAGTAAGATTACCAGGTAAAAAGAACGGGCCGACAATGTTGTCACCAAATATTCCAGCTCAAACATTGAGTTTTTGTGGTTGTTGAGTATAAACTTCGTGGAACAATCTCGGATTAGCATCGGCCCAATAACGACAATTGTGTCGATTTACTGTGCCGTTTAGAAAGAACGAACACTCATCGGAAAAACAAACATTGTACAGATAATTGGGATTAGCAGTTACTCGTTCACTCATTGTATCACAAAATTCAACACGACGGTCAAAATAATCTTCGTTTAGTGCATATGAAAGATGGATTTTTTAGGGATCGAATTTATGATGCTTCAAAATATTTGCAATTCGAGTTCATGTAAAACCAGATTCATGTGCTAGCTGACTCGTACTCGTCATTGGATTCAGAGCAATCTGTCCAAGAACAGCTACTTCAGCTGCTTCATTTCCGTTTTTTATTAGTCACGGACCCGGTTTCTTGAAACTTTCACACTAATTCCAAAACATACGTCCTATTAACATGTTTTTCTAAATGTGGTTAATTGAAGAATTCTGCGGTTCTTTTCGCACATTGATTGTTTGCAAAAAAAAGTGAAATTATTTCCACCCGCTCTGCAATTGAATAAACCATGTCGAACAATGAATTAGAACTCATACAAGTCTCGATTCAAAACTAAGAATAATTCACATGTCGAAGAACCAGTAAGCCAAAGTAATGATTTGTTCGTAATAAATAAAAAATTATCGATTCTCATTTTTTTGAAAAACATATGAATTCAATTATCAACAAAATGAAAACATTATTGAAGCCAACTGAGAAAACACTTCATAATTAAGTCGGAAATCGTTTCACGAATTGGGACTGGAATATTTCTGTGGCATCATTAATGATTTGATTTTCTTACCTGGTAATCTCATTAGAGATATGTACGTATTTGGACTATTTGGAGATTTCTATCGATCAAGTGTTACCGCATGTTATTGGAAATACTGCAAATTATATCGAAGATAATTTAGATTGAGTTTCAGCAAGATTGAGCTCCTTCGCAATACGCTTTGTTTGTTCGACATCTTGATTGAAGATTTCTATGTCGGTGGATTGGAGGAAGGAAGCCACAGTCATGGTTGTTTTGAAGCTCAAAATGTCGATTTTTCACAAAAAACACTACAAGTGCCATGAAAACACCACTTCATTTTCAAATGCTTAGTTAATAATATTTCGAGGACTGATGCATAAAATAAGAAAACAATTACTGTGCTGAAATCAGTATAAAAATACCTTTCAAATGAGGTATCTCTTATTTCTTAGATCCATACTTCAAATCGTTCTGATACCGTACAGTTGGAGAATTATTTCAGTGAATAAAACAGCTAGTCGAACATCTGACCCTAGTATAGCATTAACACGTACGGTATGACTTCATTTGCCTGGTGGTAGATGTTTTGCAATTTCAAATACAAGTACGGAAATTTTGGTGTTTCGGAAGCACGAAATGTCAATTATTCGCAAAAAATTAATTTAAGTGATAAAATTAACTAACGCATGAATCTTTCGAGAACTAATGCATAAAATGGAAAAACAATTACTGTGCTGAAATCAGTATAAAAATATCTTTCAAATGAGGTATCACTCACCCCATCTTCCCCATTCAAAAATTGGGGGTGAGGGTTGTAGTAGCAAGGGTTGAAGCGCTATGCGTCCGTAACCTACATCTTAAGTTGTCCCCCTCGAAACAGAAATCGACCTTTCCGAGCATTTCTATGGAAAAAATTTATTTCGTCTGTAATCTCGTCTGTTTCGTTTTCAAATGGCCACCCTGTATATCAAACATGCGATATTGCAGGTACACCACAATGGGCGCATTCAGCAGAAAGAGCGGTTACAAAACTGTTTGCGCTACTGATAGGTACTGGTAGCGGAAATCTGTTGACAACGGGCGCATTCAGCAGAAAGAGCGGTAACAAACTGTCATGACTGTCAGCCACACAACACGTTACCGATAAGGAGGGCAAGTCAGGTACGCTACTTAAAATGGCGACCGCTACCCAACATGCTACATAGTTAGGGATGGGAAATACTTGTTTATTCCAATACCAGGGATGACAAGTATGAGTATCGAGAAATACCAAGTACTGATACCAGGTATTGAAATACTTGCAAGTATTGGGCCTTGGGCGTCTTTCGAATACGGGTTGGTTAGGTATGAAGTAGCGGTGTTTGGAGTACGTAGACTAGAAGTAATCTTTACTTTGTGCGTTGTTGTATGATCATTGGTATATCTGAAGGAAATTGATATTCATATTGTTTTTCTTGTGAAAATAAATTTCACATTCTAAATTGAATGATACTTTCAAGACTACAGAGTTGGTTAACTAACAATTTATTTTCACGTGCTAAGATACCCTAATTGCTTGATTTTAAATCACAAATCCAGAAAAATTTGTAATCCTAATCTAGCTATACCATTTCGAATAAAGTCAGGTGCTCCACAACTATTCCTTCATAATTCGAAAAAAATGCCCCTGAAAGGTAACTTCAGTCAGGAACATGCGAGAATATACATCAATTAAAAATTTATTGATACAATTGCATGATGAGTAACGTCATAGTACCCTAAATGAAATTTAAAGTGTCCCTCTGTAACTTCCCAGTGGGAATTTCCCATTATTCCGGATTCCGGGAATTTATATATCTACCAATTTTTCTTTTTCTTCAAGGGTGCGGTATCAGGTAAAAATTACAAGTGCCGAATTGCGCCGATGACAATAAAGTTTGACTGTGACATAACAATAACAAGTATCCGATCCCCGATACTTGTGGTGACGTATATGAAAAGAAGTGCCGACACCCAGTCCCGGTAGGCATCGGGCGTTACAAGTATTTTAATACTTGTTTTGAAAGTATTTCCAAATACCACGTATACGTACTTGTCCGCCGATACGTAGTATCGATACCTGGTATTCGGAATACTTGCCATCCCTATTACATAGGTAGCTCAACGTTCAGCAGAAAATCATGGACATTTGGTAACAGTTCCGTAACAGCTGTCTCTGCTGAATGCGCCCAATGTATGTAGCGAAAGGCGGACATAGAGCGCTCATTTCAATGTTACAGGATAGAACATGTATGGTACCTGGCTATGTAACACGGAACATTGTAATATACAGGGTGAGTCTTTGACTTGTACATATATTTTAACCCTAGATTCCTGAGATCAAAAGAAACACTTTTTTCCTTTACTATTTTTTCCGATTCGACCTAGAAAAAAAAAGATAAAGCCATTTTAAAATTTCATAATGAGCTATGCCACTGCTGGATATCATATATATATATATATATATATATATATTTCTTATTAAAATAGAGAGCTAAAATAATACAATAAATGTTGAAACAAAAAGTACCTAAGCTGAGGTAAAAAAAGAACGGGGTATCATAACATTCTTCGTATGATACTATAGAATCATACGATACTATCATCACTAGTATCATACGATACTATAGAGCCAGGGAAAAAAACCTCAGCCGAAAAAACCTGCCACCCCGTAAAAAAAATAACATAAAATATTAAATATCAGGAAAAATCTTGAAAGACATCAGTGTGAGATCATCTTCATGTTATCCGTCGATAGATTCTTCCCAAAACGGCTCACGATTCTTAATCTGAAATGAAAAAAGAAAAAAGCAGAAAAGAAACCGAATATTCAGACTAAATCAAATAATTTTGAAATTAACCACCCATTTTAGAAATGCATCCGTTACTTTATGTATAGCCTCGAAACCATCTTGAAATTTATAAATGGGACAACTATTTATAAGATGTTCTATAGTCTCCTCATTTTCCCCACACTCACAACTAGGACTCTCAACCGAATTCCATCGGAAGAGCATGCTATTGCAACGTCCATGGCCTGTTCTAATGCGATTTAGAACAGACCATATTCTCCTGGGAAGGTCAAAACCAGGAACTCTGATGGAAGGATCAGAAATAAGATCTTTATTGAAAAAATTGGATACATTCCATTCAGATTGCCACATTTCTTTGTCGCTTCTATTCATATTAGTCAGAAAATTTGACCAAAAAGGTTTACGCGACTTCAATCTGGGGACCCTATTATCTGAAATATAGGTGAGTATGAGAAATGAATTTGGAAAGGAATTGAATTTTTTCCAAAAATTCAAAGCTGTTGTCTCTCTGCGAATATGGGGGGGGGCAATATTTGAGAGGACTGGTAACCAAGGAGTAGGTGTAGACTTGATAGTACCAGTAATAATCATCATAGAAAAATTCCGTTGGGCATCAATTTTTTTTACATAAACACTGTTCAACCAAACAGGACAACAATATTCAGCAGCAGAATAAACCAAAGCAAGCGCTGCTGTTCGAAGTATTGTTGCATCAGCGCCCCATGAGGAACCAGCTAGTTTCTGAAGAATATTGTTTCGAGTTTTAAGTTTCAAATGCAGATCATCTAAATGGGCGTTGAAATTCAGAGAGGAATCAAGTTTGATTCCCAGGTATCTAGGATTGAAATTATGTTTTAAGGGAGAAGAACCGAAAGTTACACTCAATTTTCTATATTTCTGGTGATTATTCAAATGAAAACACGAAACTTCGGTTTTATTTTTCATTCGGGCACAAACGCCACTTCAAAAAATAATTTTTCATTATGTCCAGATCTGCGGAAAGGGTACTTTCTAATGTTTGAAAATTAGAATGATGAAAAGCCAGAGCAATATCATCAGCATAAATAAATTTCTCCGAAGAAGTAGATGGAATGTCACACAAATATAAATTGAATAGAAGTGGTGCTAAAACTGAACCTTGTGGAAGACCATTATTCAAAGTTTCGAAATTACTACTATTATTATCGACAAAAACTCGGAACCTTCTGTCGGATAACATATTTTCCAATAGTCTTACCATTTTTCCACATTTCAAATGATTATATAGTTTGAAAATTAATCCATCTTTCTATACTGTATCATATGCAGCTGATAAATCCACAAATGCTGTCCCTGTTTTTAAGTTTTTATTGAACCCTGATTCAATAAATGTGGTGAGGCTAAGAACCTGATCGCAACAATTCCTATTCTTCCTGAAACCGCCCTGACAGTTCTGTAATGTTTCTTCAATAGTTGATTCTATTCTAAATAGAATCAATCTCTCTAAAATTTTGAAAGGGACGCTCAATAAACTAATAGGACGGTAGCTACTCGGATCAGAAGAATTTTTTCCACGTTTCAAAATTGCTACTACCTTAGCTTTGCGAAATTCGGTCGGAAAATTGCCGGAATTCAATATATCATTATAAAAAGAAAATAACCAAGATAGGGCTTTCTTTCCTAAATGTTTGATGAATTCTGGATAAATTCCATGAAAACCGGCTGCTTTTCTTGATTTTGTGTTTTTAATCGCTGAAATTAATTCATCCATATTGAATGGGTTAGAAATAACATTCACGGTATGTTTTGATGTCCTAAATTTATGTAATTTCAACTTCATATCTTTGATTTGGGATTTCGATATTTTAACTGAATTAGAGACATTAACAAGACGACGAGCAATCAATTTGGGGTTAATTTTCGAGGATGATATCGCGAGAGGTGCAGCTTCACCTAGTTTTCTCAAAACATCCCATGAACTCCTACTGGAATGTGTAAGATTCATATAAATATATATATATATATATATATATATATTGACGCTGGATAATGCTTTCTTCCCCCTGCATTTGTATATAGTATAATGTTCTATTTTTACCTAGTATTGTATATGTATATCATTCAATTAGTTGGGTATCTAGGTTAGTTTTGAATATTCTAAAATAACTCCTTTATTATAAACGTTTCGGCGCATCCGCCTTCTTCAGTATAAATAAAATGACATTACAAGTGGTATCTAAAAACAACAAACATCAATATAATAGAAATAGTATTGTGTTAATATCTCACTATTTGTTTTCACCTTTGTTTCGGTTTCGTCTAGTGGGTATTGTCTTGTCATCTAGTAATAACGTCAGCTGTCTAGTCTTTTTCTCTCTTCGTTGGGTCGCTTTCGTAATATTGGCATGTATATGTGACTAAGATTCTTCGTGTCTTGTTTATCGTTGACTACAGTTTCATTGTTCACTTGTATGTGAATCATCTCTAATACCTCTCTCCGTTTTTGTGGGGTTCGATTCCTAAAATTTTCGTGTTTTCGTAATCAAAATCATGCTTATTTGTCTTCTTGTGTTTGTTGAGAGCTGTGGTGGCGTTTTTGGTATATTTGTGTGCATTCAGTCTGTCCCCTAGTCTCTGCGAGGTCTGTCCTATATATTGTTTGTCACAGTTCTTGCATGGAACGCTGTATATAACTTGTGACTTCTTCGTTTTGGGTGTTGGTGCTTTTAATTTACTAAAAATATTTCCGACTTGGTTGTATGGTTTATGCACGATTTCTCGCTTGTATGGTTTCATTATATTATTTAATTTCTGTGATAATCCTTGTATAAATGGTAGTTGTATCCGCTTCGTAGTTTCTGTGGTTTTTTCCGCATGTTGTGTGTTGTATAGACGGTGCGTTCTTTGTCCTATAAGTTTCCTTATAAGGTTTTTAGGGTAATGGTTTTCTAATAGAAGCTCTTTCACATCTCTTAAAGTTTCCTTCCGGAGTATTGGTGAAGTCAGTTTCAACGCTCTGTCTATATATCCAATGGCTGTGCTCCTCTTCTGTGAGTGGTGATGTTGGGAATTGAAATCTAAAATATGTTTTGTATTTTGTTCTTTTCTATACCATCGGGTTATAAGTTCATCGTTTTTTCTTTTCAGTGTCATATCTAGGAAATTTAAGCTATTATTTTCTTCTTCTTCGATTGTGAATTCTAGTGTTTCGTGTACATTGTTAAAATGATTCAAGATCGTGT